>LR738715.1:471691260-471742038 GCA_902687465.1 Secale cereale | reverse complement strand
TAGTTCCATTCCAAGCAGATACACCAGCCAGCTCAAGCTCTCCAGACGACCCTTTATCCTGGCCATTTTCGGTCTGGGGGCTCGACATCCTCGGCCCGTTTCCCCGAGCAGTCGGGGGCTTTGAGTACTTGTACGTTGCAATCGACAAGTTCACAAAGTGGCCGGAAGTGGAAGCAGTGAGGAAGGTGACATCACAGTCAGCAGTCAAGTTCTTCAGGTCGATTGTTTGCCGCTTCGGGTTCCCTAACAGGATCAGCACCGACAACGGTACGCAATTCACGAGCCGCACCTTCATGCGGTACGTCCAAGATCTTGGTGCCAAGGTCTGCTTCGCTTCTGTTGCTCACCCGAGAAGTAACGGTCAAGCGGAGAGGGCAAATGCTGAAGTGCTGCGTGGGCTCAAGACCAGGACTTTCGACAGGCTGCGCAAGTTTGGAAGAAACTGGATTGAGGAGCTGCCGGTGGTTCTTTGGTTGATCAGGACGACGCCAAATCGAGCCACTGGCCAGACACCTTTCGCTCTAGTCTATGGAGCAGAGGCAGTTCTCCCCACGGAACTCGTATACGGGTCACCTCGAGTGCTTGCTTATGATGAACTTGAGCAAGAGTAGCTGCGACAAGATGACGCGCTGCTCCTTCAGGAAGACCGTCTTCAGGCTGCTGTACGAGCTGCTCGCTACCAGCAAGCTTTGCGCCGCTACCATAGCCGCAAAGTTAATGCCGGAAGTCTCGAGGAAGGCGACCTTGTTCTTCGGCATGTTCAGTCTGCCAAGAATTCCAACAAGTTGACGCCAAAGTGGGAAGGCCCTTACCGGGTGAAACGAGTCACTAGGCATGGCGCTGTCCGCCTTGAGACCGAAGATGGCATTCCGGTGAGCAACTCCTGGAACATTGAGCATCTTCGTAAGTTTTACCCGTAAGTCGCGGTTGCCGGAACCTGTTCCGGCAACCATCTTTTGTACAAGTCTTGCCGCTGTTGCATGTAAACCTTTGTACAAAGCTGGGCGCAGAACCCATGCATAGATAAAGCTCATGTGCTCCGCGCATCTTGTCAATTTCATGCTTTCTATTTTTTGCATGTATTATCTGACACTTTGTGCAGCACCTACCCCGGGTAAGCAATAACGAGCCGTAAAGCTCCATATCTTTCTTTTCTCTTCTTTCTTTTTCTCAAGGAAAGGAAGGTTCCCTCGCCCACAAGTTTGCCGGGGGGGAGGGGTGGGGGGAGGAGAAGATAATGGTATGGACCAGGCGTCGTTCAAGAAAGTTTCGCCTTACCGGGAAGCAAACAACAGAAAAGCTAAGTTGCCAAAGTTTGAACAATCAGATTTTTTAAATTTTTAAGTTATCTTCCTTGAACGACCGTGCTTTGTATGGAAAACCTGTGCGCGGAGGAACCAACTCGTAGCTAGTTGCGCCCTTACTTTGTTTCGAGTCCGCTCAACAACTTAAGTGCGCTGCGACTAGTTGCGACAAGGTTTCTTGTCGGTAGCGGCACCGCCAGCAGGCTACTGACGTCCCGCACTCAGCGCTCGCGGCTAAGGTGCCTGCGCCGGCAAGTTCCTTAAAAGCGTAGGGCAAAAACATACAAAGGAAGGAATCAAGTAAAGGAAATAACATTGCGATCATTACCCAAAATAGAGTTATATTACAAGGTAGCTTGTCGCGGCTCTAACAGACTGTTCTCATAACATGATCAACAGCGACAAGAAAAGAAGAATACGGGCGGCCTAGTCTACACGATCGCCCACAATCCTCTTGATCCAGCTCACCTTGTCCACAATGGGTGCGACAAGGGTCTTGAGCGCTTCCAGATCAGCATCCGGCGGCAAGGTCTTGAGGACGTTGGTGAGGTTGAGGCCCAGGTTGCGGAAGGCCACCTTCACCAACACCTTTTGAAGAGCTCCCAGACAAATCTTGCGCGACTCGTCGGCCAGCTGCTTTGGGATCCTCTCCCCGAGTCGCTGGAGCGCCGTCGCCACGCCTTTGAAGAACAAGGTGAGCTTGGCGCTGGGTTGGAGGTTCTCATCGGAGGAATACCAGAGATCCTCCATCCCCAGCTGCGCCAGCTGCCTGTCAATGTCTGCGGCAGCATTCACAAGACCCTCCGTCCAGTGCTCCACAGTCTCCCTAAAAGTGTTCTGGGCGGCGACAACACTCGCCAGCAGCGCCTCCTCGGCCTTGATCTTCTTCTTTAAGGCCACCTCCTATTCCCTGGCGCCGTCCAGCGTCTTGGTCAAAGTAGTCAGCTTCAACTCAAGATCTGCGTTGGAGTCCTTGGCGGCGCCAAGTTCCTTGCCCTTCTCGGAGAGACGAACCTGCAGCTCTGACAAGCTGTAGGTGTCCTTCTCCCGCTCACGCTTGAGCGCGGCAAGCTCTTCACCGCTCGCCTTAAGATCGGCCTCCAGCCGCGCTACCATCGTCTCCAGCTCCTTCTAGGCGGCCTCGGCAGCTGCGGCAACATCCTCTGCTTGCTTAAGGGCTCCGCTGAATGTTTGCTCGCGCGTAGTAAGCTCCTCCTCGTGGCTGTCAAGATTGACCTTCCGCTGTGCCAGCTCGCCCTCCTGCGCAGACAGCTTCTCAGCGGCAAGCCGCTGTTGCTCTTCTACTTCAGCCTTCTCGAGGAAGAAGGCCTTCTGCTCCTCGGCGAGTTGCTCCCGCTCCTCTTCCAGGGACCGGAGAGCTTCCTGGTTGAGACCCCGGAGCTCCTCCGCGCGCTTCTCGATGTTCGCTCCCGCCTTCGCGACGAGCGCCTCCCGAGATTCCAGCTTGGCCTGCCGAGCGCGGTAGAGCGACACCAGCTTCCGCAGCAGCCGCTGCTCCTCAGGCTCGCCGCTGCTGCTGCTCGACGCATCAACCAGCGTCAGCCCAGCGGAGGCGAGCACCTCTCCATCAAAGCTTTCTCCTTCGACCGGCGCCCTGGAGCTTGACGCCCAGGGGAGGTTGATGAAGACATTTTCGCCGGCCTTCAAGTAGACGCCTGGCTTGGGCTCTTCGTAGCCTGGCGCAACGGCAGTGGCGGAGGGATCGGCGGTCGGCGTAGCGCCGGGCGCTCCTGCGGCCTCAGGGCCGTCAGTACGATCACCAGACCCCTCGTCAGCTTTTGCGGCGGCAGCTTTGGCGGCCTCTTCGCCGGCGGGATCATCAGCGCCGGCTGCTTCTTCGGTGGCGGCAGCGTCGTCAGTATTGCCGCGCGTGTTCTCCTCGCCGGCAACCTCGGTCTCCATCGGCTCCGTAGCAGATGGGTCTGACGGCCGGAAAAGGGAGAAAGGTCAAGCAAATATCGAAAAATAAAATCAAAAGACGAAGAACCCAAGGGAAGTTTTGAAGCAAGAGGATTACCTGTACCGGGTTCTGCAGTCGTAGTCTCCGCCGTCGGGGGGCCGCCGGAGAAGTCTCCCTTGCCGGAGAACTCTCCCTTGCCAGAGAACTCTCCCTTGCCGGAGAACTCTCCCTTGGCGGCGTAGTCGAAGCAGATGGCATGTCGGCGGCGGCCTCCGGACGCTCCTGGCGGGGCTGCTCTGCTCCTACACAAACCAACAATCAGATGTCAGCAAAGAAAGAGCACCCATGCGTGCCTAACAGCGGAAAGCGAACCATATACTTACGCTGGGGGCTGCTTTGGACAATAGTTGCCGGGTCCGGCAAGGTGGTCTCGGACGCGGTGGGTTCGTCCTCGACGATAATCACCTCCTTTGGATGCGCCAGGACCTTGGCTCTCTTTGCCGCTCCTTGGGCCAGAGTCCTGAAAAGGAATAAGTTCGGAGTAAAGCAAATGAGATACAAGACAAAACAGCAAGAATTGAAGAACTACAAGTACAACAAAGAATCTTACTCTTCTTCTTCCTCGTCGGAGCTGAACGCGGAGAAGTCGAAGTCTGGCTCACCTCCGGCGCGACGAGGCGGAGGAGTGGTTTCCCTTGGCCGCTTGGCGGGAGCAGTGGCGGTGGTCCGAGACGACCCCGCTCCGGCTGCCGCCGCGGCGTGAGAGGCGGCAGGAGCAGAAGCGGTGGTCCGGGAGGACCCCGCTCCAGTTGCCGCAGCAGCGTGAGGTGCTCCCACAGCAATAGTGCTTGCCGCGGTGGAGCGTGTCACGCGGCGCGGCGACTGTCGACTCGCCCGCCACTCCGCTACGTCCCCGGCCTTGCGGAGACGCCTTCTTGGTGGAGCTGGGGGCTCTGCTTGCGGCGAGCTGTCCGAAGATGAGGAGGAAGAGGAGTTGATCTCCAACGAGCCGCTCGTATCCTCGGCAGGCTCGCTCGACTCGACATCATGCCCGTCAAGCTCTTCCTTGCCGGCAAGCTCCTCCCGCTCGGCACGGCTTGCCGCCTCTGCTACCTCTGCCTCCTCCACGGTGAATCCAAACTCGCCCGCGGCTGCGGCTGCCGCCGCCTCTTCCAGCCTAGTGGCGATGCGTTTCATCTCCGCATCGGTGGTGGTGCGAGTGAGGCTTTTCTGTTCGTCGGAGCGGACCGGCTTTTCTACCAAGCCGTCAAAGAACTCCTGCACGACGACGTCTGCAGGCTCTTGCCAAGTTGGGACAATTCCATGCGACTCGCACAGCGGCATCATTGCACGGATGCGGTCGAGCGAGGAGTTGTTGCACAACGGAACGACATCCTTCGGCAACCTGAACACTTCGGGATGCTGAGGGTCGTATTTGAACAGCTCCCAGAGCATTGCGTCAAGTTCCAAAACAGTGAAGTTGAAGTTGAGGCCAGGGCGCAGCCTCATGATGTCCGCAGCATTCTTGAACTCCCAGGCGGGTCTCCTCCTCTCCTGCAGGGGGGCAATGCAGCGGCGAAGAAAATCTGCGCCAACCGCGCCAACACTAAGCCTGGCAAGCCTAAGGCGTTGGATCCATGTGACGGCAACCTTCAGCCTATCGTCTTCCGGGGCCACATTGCTCCAATCGCTGCCGCGCGCTACTGGGGTTTGGCGCCGGGCGGTAAACGGCTGCGGGTTCTCCTCGACAATCCAACACCAGTCTGCTCTCCATTCCTCCCACTTGCCGTGGAACTCTCCCTCCAGATAAGTGTCCTTCTTGCCGCCTTTCGAGATCCAGGCGATTCCGCCAGATAAAGGCTCTCCTCTCTCAACTCGGGGCATGAAGAAGTGGCGAAAAAGGGCTACATTTGGATAGACTCCGACAAAGTTTTCGCAGAGATGTGCGAAAACTGCCATTGTCAGAACAGCATTGGGGGTGAAGTCAAGGAGGCGGAACCCGTAGGTGTTCATAATATCGAAGAAAAACTCAGAGAAAGGCGGGCAGAGCCCGCAGTAGAAGAACAAGGCGAAGAAGGGGTATCCATTCAGAACCATTTCCGAAGCGACGGCTGGGAGTACCTTCGTGCGCGGATGCGCCCGCATCTCCGTCGACCAGAAGAGGTAGTAATACTCCCTCAGCTCCCTCGCGGCGAGCTTCGGGGGGAAGATTGCCCGCTCCTTTCGCAGCGCCGCGAGCCGCTGCGCCTCGGTCGACTTCACAACCTTCCCCTTGGCGGCTTTCGGAGCCATGGCGGAAGTGGTGAGGGAGGTCGACGGCGTTGGTGGTGCTGGTGGCGATGGGGGGCAGGGCGCTGCTCTCTTTCAGCTTTGGGAAGAAGGGGGAGCGGCGGAGGTTTCCGAGATTGAAATAGCAACTGGCGAGTGGGCGAACTGCCCCTGTTTCCCCTGCTTATAAGGAGGGAGGGGGCGGACGTTCCGTCTTTCCGAATAAAGAAACCACCCACAATCTCTCCCACGACGCCGCATTCAATGCGCGTCGTTCGGGGAGGGCGCGGTGGATACGGAGAGAGATATGGCGTAACCCAGGCCACGCGTGCCCGTGCCCTGTTTTTGGGCCTGGCCCAACAGCGCTCGGCACCGTGTATGGCCCAGACCCGAGGGCTCCTGTCGGTGTACTAGAGTAGGGGTACCCTAGTATCCCGAACTTGTGCATGGGCAGTGGCAGCATCCCGCGGCAAGGTTTGCCGGGTGACCGCCAAGGTCCTACGTGGTTCCTTTGGAGCCATTCAAGAACAAAGTATTCAAGCCAAGGAGACAAGACCCCGGCAAGAGGAGCTTGCCGGGAAGGCCAACCAAGGCATCTCAAGGAACTTGCCTTGACGCGCCACGCGTCCCGGCAAGGCCCTGTGAGCGACAAGCTCCCAGACGCGACAAGACAACGACCGCGGCAGGGGGCTTGCCGCGGCAAGCTACCACTCTGTACCCGCGCTCCAGCACATCCACCAACGTGTCGCTCTAGGACCCTTCCATGCGTACGTGGCGGGATGCTGTGCAGTCAGCAGTGCGCGGTGGCAAGCGGTGCTGACAAGATTGCCATCGTGGCGAGCGGTGGCGTCCCTGACGGTCCCTTTTGCACTTTTTGGGCGACGCATATGGGCATTTAATGCCCTCGTCCCCTGCCGTCAGGGTTAGGTATGATACACTGTATCAGGTAGTTGTACCAACCGCAACACCTTTCAATTTTTACCCTTGTCTACGTTGCCACCTGTCGGTGACCCCTTGAGCATATAAAAGGAGGCCCATGCGCAATGTACAGGGGGGGGGGGAACACTCACGCTCGGTCTCGTTAGCTACTTGTGTGTACTGTAGCACTCAGCGCTCCCGAGCAAGAACTCAAAACAAACCACAAAGTAGGAGTAGGGTTTTACGCATCCGTGCAGCCCAAACCTGGGTAAACCGCTCGTGTGCTTCGCCTCGATCCGCTCTTCGTGCAATCCTCACCCCCGCCGAACTGAAAGGGGCTCGGTCCGCCGGTCCCATAGGTGCTCGTGGATCCGTTTCCCCGACACAATCTTTTGAAGTAAAGCTTGAATTAGAAGTTTCTATCCCTAGAAAACTTTATGATGAGTGGGAACCTACTATTAAGATCAAAATTAAATATTATGAGTGCCATGCCTTGTGTAATTTGGGTGCTAGCGTTTCTAGCGTTCCACAAACTTTATGTGATGTGCTAGGTTTCCGTGAATTGATGAGTGTTCTTTAAATTTGCATCTTGCAGATTCCACTATTAAGAAACCTATGGGAAGGATTAATGATGTTCTTATTGTTGACAATAGGAATTATGTGCTCGTTTATTTCATTATTCTTGATATATATTGCAATCCTACATGTCCTATTATTCTTGGTAGACCTTTCCTTAGAAAAGTTGGTGAAATTATTGATATGAAAGAAGGAAACATAAGATTTCAAATTCTGTTAAGAAAGGGCATGGAACACTTTCCAAGAAAGAAAATTAAATTTCCTTATGAATCTATTATGAGAGCTACCTATGGATTGCATACCAAAGATGATAATACCAAGATATGTTTGCGTTTTATGCCTAGCTAAGGGTTTTAAACAATAGCGCTTGTTGGGAGGTAACCCAATTTTATTTTAGGTTTTTTTCTTTTTGTTTCGCTTTTTTCAAGATTTACACATTATTACTTCCGTAGTAATTGTGTTTTGGTATTTTAATTAGTTTTTGAGCCAGGTAAGACCTTTGTGATGGCATACGGTGATCATTAATTTCATTTTGCTGAAAACAGAAACTTTTGCGCCCAGTGCAGAAAATTCAATAATTCACAAGAATGTCTGCACCTTCTCAAAGTTTTACACAAAATTGATATATAAATTCCCCACGTCATCCAAGTTTTTCAGAATTTTTAGAGTTACAGAGGTATGCGAAGTTTTCAGATGGCTATAGACTGTTCTGTTTTTGACATATTTTGTTTTCTATGTGTTGTTTGGTTCTTTTGATGCATCTATGGCTAGTATCAGTGGGTATGAACTGTGGAAATGTTGCAATACAGTAGATATTACACCAATATAAAATTAGAATAAGATCACAAGAGTACCTTAAGTGGTTATTTGCTTTGTTTTACTAACGGAGCTCACGAGATTTTCTGTTGAGTTTTGTGTTGTGAAGTTTTCAAGTTTTGGGTAATGATTTGATGGACTATGGAATAAAGAGTAGCAAAAGCCTAATCTTGGGGATTCCCAAGGCACCCCAAGGTAAAAGTCAAGGGTGGCCAAGAGCTTAAGCTGGGGGATGCCCCAGAAAGGCATCCCCTCTTTCGTCTTCATCTATCGGTAACTTTAGTTGAGGCTATATTTTTATTCACTACATGATATGTGTTTTGCTTGGAGCATCTTGTATAATTTGAGTATTTGCTTTTTAGTTTTCCATAATTATCCTTGCTGTACATACCTTTTGAGAGGGACACACTTCAATCGTGATTGATTAGAATAATCTATGTGCTTCACTTATTTCTTTTGAGCTAGGCAATTTTGCTCTAGTGCTTCACTTATATCTTTTTAGAGCACAATGGTGGTTTTATTATATAGAAATTTTTGAACTCTCTTGCTTCACTTATATTATTTTGAGAGTCTTAAAGAATAGCACGGTAATTTTCTTGGGTTATGAATTTATTCCTACTATGATAGACATCCAAAGGAGATATAATAAAAACTTTCATATATAGAGCATTGTATACTATGTGAAGTTTGACTCCTTATAATTGTTTTGAGATGTCAAAATGGTAATACTAGAATCATGCTAGTGGTAGATTGTGAAGTTAAATAAATAATTGTGTTAAAGTTTGTGATTCCCGTAACATGCATGTATGGTTTCCTAACTATGCAACCGAATTGGAGCACATTGTATTTTGAGTGTTTGTCTTTGCGTGAAGGTCGGGGGTGTGCGATGGTTAACTCCTACCAACCTCCCCCTAGGGGCATGCGTCATAGTACTTTGGTTCGAGAGCTAATAATTTTTTTCCAATAAGTATGGGAGTTATTTATGACTAATGTTGAGTCCATGGATTATACACACTCTCACCATTCCACCTTGCTAGCCACTCTAGTGCCGCGCAACTTTCGCCGGTGCATAAACCCTGCTTATACCTTCCTCAAAACAGCCACCATACCTACCTATTATGGCATTTCCGTAGCCATTCCGAGATATATTGCCATGTAACTCCACCGTTCCGTTTATTATGACGCGCATCATCATTGTCATATTGCTTTGCATGATCATGTAGTTGTCATGGTATTTGTGGCAAAGCCACCGTTCATATTTTTCATACATGTCACTCTTAATCATTGCACATCCCGGTACACCGCCGGAGGCATTCATATAGAGTCATATCATTGTTCTAGTATTGAGTTGTAATATTTAGGTGTAAGTAAATAAAAGTGTGATGATCATCATTATTAGAACATTGTCCCATGTGAGGTTATCAATAAAGAGGCTAAATGAGTGTCCCAAAAAAGAGAAAAGGGTCTCCAAAAAAAAGGAGGAGACTACAAAAAAATGAGGAAAAAGAGAGAAGGGACAATGTTACTATCCTTTTCCACACTCTTGCTTCAAAGTAGCACCATGTTCTTCATGAGAGAGATTCTCCTATGTTGTAACGTTCATGTATCACTAGTGGGAATTTTCATTATAGAACTTGGCTTGTATATGCCAACAATGGGCTTTCTCGAATGACCTAGGTCTTCATGAGCAAGCAAGTTGATGCACACTCACTAGTTATCTTTTTGAGCTTTCATACACTTATAGCTCTAGTGCATTCGTTACATGGCAATCCCTACACACTCACATTGATATCGATTGATGGACATCTCCATAGTCCATTGATTTACCTAGTAGATGTGAGACTTTCTCCCTCCTTTTGTCTATTACCACCTTTTGTTCCACCCATAGTGCTATATCCATGGCCCACGCCCATGTATTGCGTGAAGAGTTGAAAAAGTTTAAGAATGTTAAAGTATGAAAACAATTGCTTGATTGACACTGGGATAGGCATGATTTTTCCTTTTGTTAAGATGAGGGATAACTTTCTTTAGCCATGTTATTTTTGAATCTTCGTAGATTACTTTTTAGTATGCTTGAAGTATTATTGTTTTGATATTAATAAACTTTTATTTTGAGTCCTATGGATCTGAAGAGTCATGCCACAATAAAGAATATTACATTGATAAATATGTTGGTTAGCTTTCCACATCAGAAATTCAGTTTTTATCATTTACCTACTCGAGGACGAGCAGGAATTAAGCTTGGGGATGCTTGATACATCTTCAACGTATCTATAAATTTGGATTGTTCCATGCTATTATATTATCTATCGTGGATATCTTATATGCATTTATATGTTGTTTTATATGATTTTTGGGACTGACCTATTACCCCAGAACCTAGTGCCAGTTTCTCTTTTTTCCTTGCTTTTCAGTTTCGCAGAAAAGGAATATCAAACGAAGTCCAAACAGAACGAAACTTCACGAGGATTTTTCTTGAACCAGAAGACATCAGATGGACTTGGAGTGCATATCAGGGGAGCTGCGAGGAGGCCACAAGGACGGAGGGCACGTCCTGGGGAGTAGGGTGTGCCCCCACCCTTGTGGGCCCCTCGAGCATCCACCGACCTATTTCTTCAGCCTATATGCTCGCATATATTCCAGAAACATCATAACATCCATCAAAACCACTTTTCTGCCATCGTAACCTTCTATTCTCGCCAGTTCCCATCTGGAGGCCTTTTCCGGTACTCTGCCATAGGGGAATCAACCACGGAGGGCATCTACATCAACACCATTGCCCTTCTGATGAAGTGTGAGTAGTTTACCACTGATCTACGTGTAATGCCCAGAATGGGACTATACTTCCTACGTGTCGAGGCACGACTTAAAGGTATAAGCCCATTCTGGAATGATCTCAAGTTTGGTATCTTTGCACGACTCATGTAAAAATAGGGATGAAATTGCAAAAGGAGATAGTTGGCTTACACTCGCCACTTCACACAATACATTACATAAGCAAAACATCATTCAAAACATCACAACGCGACTACGGGCGAAGTTCCAAAAGAAAGAAACCAAATACATAAAGCCACAGGTCCGAATGGCCCCTAGTAGAAACCACTACTGATCGTCGAAAACGTCACAAGCATACGGCCATTCTCTTCATCGAGCTCCCAGTGAAGTACTTGAACCAGCTCCTGCATCATTCTCGGCTGAACCTGCATATGGTGTTGTAGTAACTGTGAGCCACGATGACTCAGCATTCCCATAACCATGGGTATCAAGACTAGCAAAGCTTTTATGGGTAGGAAGAGGTAAAGTGGTGAGGTTGCAGCAGCGGCTAAGCATAATACGGTGGCTAGATTACGAGTACAAGAATAAGATGAGCATCTACGCAAACGTTCGCAACTAGTAGTGATCGCTAAAGATCCTGAACTACCTACGAGTCAAACATAACTCCACCGTGTTCTCTTCTCAAAGTGAAAAGAGACAGTCACGGTTACTCACACAGTTTTGTGTTTTACTTCGGATCCTTTGTCAAGTTTTCTACAACCGGACATTAACAAATTCCAATCTGCCACATAATCGCAGGCACGGCTTTCGAAAGATCATAACCCTGCAGGGGTGTCCCAACTGAGCCCATCACAAGCTCACAAGATTAGCTGAAGTGATAAATATAATATCATCACTCCTTATCTTAGGGATAATCCGATTAGGCTCGGCATCCCGGTGCACAAGACATTTCGACAATGGTAAAACAAGTCCAGCAAGACCTCCCGGCGTTCCGACACCCTGATAGTAGCCGTGCGTATCTCGTCTCAGGCCACGTCCGGATGAGCTATGGTTACAGCGACCAGATACCCCAAGTTTCCAAGGGGCGGCGCCGCAAGCTGCTCTATTTGGGACCAACACCATCAGCACTGGCCCCCCCTGCTATGTAGAAGAATCCCCGGGGACGCGACCCCCTATGAAATTTAATTAATTAATTAAGTTGTTATTATGAGGAAAATTAAAACCAATGTTGGGCCTTGCTGGAGGAGTTTTATTCAAAGTCGAAGTGTCAAGGGGTCCCCATATACCCATCGTGTAAGGAACGCAAAATCAAGGAACATAATGCCGGTTTATCGTCGCCCAAGGTGGCATGAGTGGAACAAAACACCGAGCAAAAGGCCAAGCCTTCCACCCATGCCCAGTATATAGGTGTGTTAATAATAATAATAGATATTGTGGTATTCCCAAAGCATCAAGTTCCAATGTGGAACGATCTTCATCTTCACCTGCAACTAACAACGCTATAAGAGGGGATGAGCAAGCGGGTAACATAGCCAAACAATGGTTTTGCTAGGAAGGTGTCAAAGGTTAGAGGTTTCATGGCAACAAGGAGAGGCTGACAATAAAGATGGGTAGCGCGACATATAACGATAGCATCGAGACACTAAGCATGGCAATGATAGTAAAGGTATCCAAGAGTATGATCATCTTGCCTAAGATTCCGCAAGGAAGAAGAACGGGTCCAGGAAGAGGACGAAGGAGAAGCCTTGAAGAAGATCCACGAGAAGTTGAACAAATCCTCACGGTCGCAACAGAACAAGCACTAACGAGAAGAAGCAAGCAATACGGTAAACACACAACACGAGACACGACAATATGCTCAACCAAGTATGATGCAAGACAGTTCTAAATAGTATGCACTACAAGTCTATACAGGAAGCAAAACATGGCAAGGTAGGAAGCACAGTAAAATAACACAAGTCTATATGATGCAATACATGGCAAGGTATGATGCATGAGAAGTCTATACAGGAAGCAATACATGGCAAGGTAGGAAGCATAGAAAAACAACACAAGTCTATATGATGCAATACATGGCAATGTAGGATGCATGACAAGTCTATACATGAAGCATTACATGGCAAGGTAGGAAGCACAGAAAAACAACACAAGCAACATGTTTAAATGAGGCCGGAAACTACAACAACAATTCCGGGAAAATCCCCATATGCATGTTTAGCAATTTTAAGCAAACAACAATGCACACATTTTTATGTTGTTAACATGATGTGGATGACATGATCAAGTTTTAAGCAATTTTTAGTTAAACGTTAACATGAAGAGATATGAAGTATTGTCACCGTGGTGGAAAGAAAGGGTGCCACGGCAACGATCCGAAAATGATGCCACACAACATATCGGTTCCGGTAACTCGTTGAGAGACCGGTGCAAAAGATGAAGGCAGGTGTGAGCGAGTCGAACAAGATGAAAGGTGGGGTGATCCCGTCACCGGGTTCCCACGGGTTGCCGCCAAGGCAAACGAGGGCACAACGGACACGAGCAAACATTCGATACATCTCATACAACACAACAAGCATTCATCCACGGGGTCGTCTCGGTGGTATACCTTCGGAACGTTCATTTCGGGGCGGTTCGAGGTTGTAGAGGAAGTAGTGGTACTCGCGGGTCGTGGTACACGTTCGTAGAGGGAAGTAGTCATTCCGTTCGTAGTTGTACACGGGGCGTCGGGGTCGTCGTTGACGTAGAGGTACTCGTTCCGTTTCGGAGAGGTACTTGGTGAATCCCTCGTTTCGAAGATGTACATGTCATCGGGCGTAGTTGAACTTGGCGCATCGGTCTTGCCGGCGGGGTACTTGCGGTCTTGGTCTTCGGCGATGAGGTACTTGGCGTTTCTCCTTGTAGTTGAACTTGATGCTTCGAGGGACTTGGAGTGTCCAAAATCTGCGGGCGGCGAAGCAACTGCAACGGGCATGCGCGTGCACGAAGGCAACAGAGGTCGGCAGCTTGTCCATGTCGCGGTGGACCTCAGCCGGATCTCGCCGGATCCGGGCCAGAGATGGTCGTGACGACGCCGGCGACCAGGAGGCAGACGGAGAGACGAGGAGAAGCAGGGCTCGAGGAACCTCGAGCAGGCAGGCGGCGATGGCTTTCTGATGGGGGGTGCGAGGCAGGAGACCAGCGGGGCGACGAGGCTGGTACTTGAAGGCGGGCCGGCGAGGAGGACGGGAGGAGCGGGCTCGGCGCGGCGACAGGATACGGCGGCTCTGGCCGGACGCTCCGGCGAGCGCAAAAGGAGAGGCGCAGAGCTCGCGTTGGCCAGGCGGAGGAGGCAGAAGGGGGGCGCTCGGGGAGGTGCGACGCAGGTAGGCGGCGACGAGGCGGCGCTTCCGGGGGAGGAGAAGGAGCGCGGCGGCGCAGAAGCACGGCGGCGGGGCATGGCGATGAGGAGGAGGTGCGGGGGCGCGACCGTGGCTCAGCCCTCCTAGCGCGATGGGGTCGGGAGGAGGACGGAGGAAGGAGAGATCGAGGGAGCAGATCGGGCGCAGGGCGCTGCGGCGTACGAGGGAGAGAAAGGGAGACGGGATCGAGAGGAAAAAGGAGATGACGGCGCGGGGCGACGAGCGATGGGAGGGTTCGGTCGGGCTAGGGTTAGGGGGTTAAGTGGGCTGTGGCTGGCTGGGCCTTAGAGGAAAGGATGCGCCAGGGAGGAAGTTGGGCCGCTGGTGGGAGGTGGTTGAGCCTGGGAGGACAGCCCAGCTGGTGTCTTCTCCCTCTCTCTCTTCTAAACTTTAGAAGAAAGATTGAAAGAGAAAAAATAAAATAAAAGGAAAAGATAGAGAGAAGAAAAAGAAGGAGAGCGTTAGAAATAGAGTTAGGGCATGAGGTTATTTTCCCCGGACTCGCAAAAATGTCCACGGTCCACGAAAAATAGGAGAGGCAAGCATGCAAGAGTAAAATTCAAACTCATTTGAATTTAATTCAAATGGTATGAATTAGGACATGGTTTAGGAAGTGTCCAAAAATGTTGAGGTTTTTGGAGGAACCTTGATAAATGGGAAAAGAATTATAGGGAAGGTTTCGACGATGAAACTTGAAGCAAAAGAGGTCTGGAGAATAATTGCAAGTGTGTTACGGTGATCCCAAACTAATGGGATATTTTTATAATAGCTCCATATATATTAGGAGGATATGTTATAAAGAGAAGTCATCCTTCCCTCGATTTAAATGGACTGAAGGTCCACACAATTTATTTAGTTGAGATGCAGAATTAATGTCATGATGGCATGATGACATGATGCAATGCAAAAAAATAAATACCACAAGCACAAATGAAACACACGGGAGAACCCGAAACATCTGGAATCTTCTGGGACGTCGGTCTTCGGTCGTCACACTACGGGTCCATAGCTAGTAGCTCACAACTAGGGAAAACCTTATACATAGAACTTTAGCAGTAGCGCTTGTTAAAAAAGCACGCTAGCGCTAACTAGCAGTAGCGCGTTGGCGAAAACCGCGCTACGGATACATATGTAGCAGTAGCACGTCTAACGGTAAAAGCGCTACCACTAGTATTCCCACTGCTAAGCCGATAGGCTGCACATAGTATTAGCAGTTTTATAGGAACAGCCCTACCACTACTAGTTTTGTAGTAGCGCATTTACGTAGAAAGGCGCAACTGCTAATGAAAATAAAATAAAATGGAAAGCAAATTGAAAAGTAAATGAAAATGAAACAAATAGAAAAAGGAGAATGGAAAAAATAAAATGTAAAGAAAAATAAATGAAAAAGGAAAGAAAAAATAGAAAGCAATAGCAGTGCACTTCCTGGAACGCGCTACTGTTACTTTTGACTTAACCGCGCGATTCGTTCGTCCCCACGGCCACTTCCCCTAAATCCCAACTCCTCCATTGTCGCCGCCGTCGTCGCCCTACCTCGTCGTCGGCCGCTGCGCACTCTCAAGTCACTCTCCGCACACCCTCGACGCCGCCCCCGACCCCGACCTCGACGCCGCCCTTCGCCGCGCGCCCGAGCACCAACCCCGACCTCAACGCCGCATGCCCCTCCCTCGCCGCAGGCATCCGAGGTGAGCACGCCTCCTGCTCCCCTCCCCTACCTCTGCCTAGCTAAAGTTCCTATGGTTCTTCAAATTTTAGATTGCATCAAATTAGTTAGAGTTCATCAAATTAGATGGTAATTAGGGCAGTAGTTGCTAGGTAATAATTAGTTAGTAAGAACAAGGGTCGTAGTGTTTAATAGAATTAGTAAGAAATTTAATAGACCTAGTATTTTTTAGTAAGAACTAGTTCAATTGATAGAACAAGTGTACTTTTAGTAAGAAAATTAATATAACTAGTTGAACTAGTTTATTTTTAGTAAGAACTAGTTTATTTTTATTTAGTTAGTTTATTTTTAGTAAGAACTAGTTGATTAATCGAACTAGTTGATGATGTCACATTTGTTGTTGTTTTTTAGTTAAAGCAATTATTCCCACATCAACGTCGATGATGCCTATCCCGCATCCTCGTCGTCGACTCGGCGGAGGACACCTGCCTGACCAGATGGACCATGTCCGGGACTGGGCTCCGTTGGGCTGGTACTAGGAGGCGCTACCTACCAGGGGCACAGCTTGGTGATGAGCCAGCCCGTTGTTGACCCGAACCTTCTTTGGTGGCGGTCGCGTGGGCTAGGGACGGTGTAGAGGCTTGAGGACCCCGCGGAGGTGGTACGTCACCGTCTCAGCGAGGAGGACGAGCACGTCCGTCGCTACATGGTTGCGTTGGAGGGCAGGTTCTCCAACACCTGGCAGGTTCTTCAGGGATCTCACTAGAGCTATGATCCTGTGATGGTTCCTTCTCTCTGGGTGTCTACTACCCGCACCGATACCCGCCGTTCGCTAGGATTTCAGATGTATTAGTGATGTTATATGTATGATACTATTCGGGATGTATTAGTGATAATATTCGACGATGTACAAACACAAGAGATGATTTAGTTTTGCTTATTGGATGCATGGTAATTTGAATAGTTATATATTTTATGATTTGGTTTTGCTTATTGAATGCTCAAATTGGAAATGTTTTTGGTTTTTGGTTGATAGCATATAGGGTTTTTGTTTTTGCAGAAATAAAGGAGCCCCTCCATCGTTCCCGCCGTCGTAACCATCACCGACCCCCTCCGACCTCGAGGTGAGAACAGCCAAATCTCCATGTCAATACAAGTCCTATAAGATATTTTGAAATGTTTTTGTTCATATTTTCAACCATTGAAATGCAATGACCATCAAGTTTGAATGCACATATGATGTAGATAAAAACATGTATATCTTGTGTTGGTCAAATAGGATATGTGCTTGCCCAAGTGGCCGGTCATGTTTGGAGTTTACACCTCAGGTTGGCCTATGTTTTGCCAGAGTGTTGATTAATTTCCGTTCCTGCAAATTCCAGGCGCTCGGTATGTCCTTTTTTAGCACAGGTCATGCCGGATGTTTCCGTGAATTTTGGCATGACTTGTGCTAGAATATGTAGGAAATATCGAGTGGCCTGGATTTTCTAGAAATATAATTAAATGACATTTCGGGTTGACTTTAAGTCTGTCGAGGGGAAGGAGGAATAGCGACCATCACCGACGGTCGAAAAATCTGTGAGGGAGTGTATCCACCATATATGAGAGAGGACGAAGAATCCCGACTATTGTCGTGGGGGTCATTTCTCCATCTTCTCCTTTTGCTAGACCTTTGTTCTACACTAGGTGAAGGAGGAGTAACGACCATCACCGACGGTCGAATATATACACCACGTGAGCTGAGAGTTTTCAAGAACAGACTCGGTAGGCCGATAGTTAACCCGTGATGAGTAATAATTATCTAATTTAGTTTTTGTAGTACATATTTTTGAATTATATGAGAGTCTAATCTTTGAATTATATGAACCTAGGAAATGTCGTCATCGGACGACGAAAGTCTCCCGGGGGAGTGCGACTGGTGCAACGACGACCGGGGTCTTTGCGACAAGCCTCACCTGGACGAAGATCGGCGCTTCAGCATTAAGCTCATGGAGACCTTCGATGTTGAAACGGTATGCAGCGACGACAAGTTTTTTTCCTATTTAAGCATGATTTCTACTACTTCAACGTGTAATTTTTGTCTTTTACGACTAGTTTATCCATGCCATGCAAGACGCTATGTCTCGGAGAGGTTTTATTTTCAAGATCATGAAACTATGGAAACAATGAAAATTCACCTAAGGACCCATCATGACATGGATTTTGAAGTAAATCTATACAATTTTGAGAGCGTAATCCATTTTGGTTTCAAGAATTGGGAAGCACTTTGCAAGATGTATGGTTTTTATGAGGATATGCTTGTCACCATGGATCTTGGTGATCCTAATATCGTCGAAGACAATTTGGACCCTTGGGTCCTTGTTGATACGCTTCCAATTCTACCGCTATGTGAGTTTCTCAAACATAGTTATTACGAGCGCTACCCATTTATATTCTTTATTTCAAAATAGTTGACAGCTTATTTCCATTGACAACTTATTTTCATTCTTCAAAGAATGTGCAGAAGATGGTAGACAGAACATATTACACCGATGGCTTATAATTAACTTATCAGGAGAAAAATCATCTGATCCCATTTTGTACTGATATTGATAATTATAATATCTATTATCATACTCCTCCACATTATGGTCAATACGTGCCACTAGTGCACGTATTGAACCACGGTAACATCCATGGAGATGCCATGGTAAGATTTTTTACTATTACCACATCCGTGCATCTTTTGCATACTTCTATAATTATACTACATTACTAACTACGAAGTTATTACTATGTTTTGTGAGAGAAAATCCCGAAGGATTGTGTGCCTCATCTGATATTTCTGAATGGTCGCCTTGATGCTTTGAACATACAGCCAGGTCATCCTACGAATCTCACCTGTCCATATTGGATTTCTAAAACTAGTGAACACATGTTAATCAAAGAATGAAAAAATGTATGGATAGTCATAAGGAGGTTCTCGGAAGCAACATTGTGCAAAAGGCAATAATTGGAGATAGGATAATCTCCATTCTCCATATTGGAGAGTCAGGGCCTATCTTGTTTTATGCTATTTTACCTAAGAGAAGGTAGTATGTCCTATGAGAGACAAGTAGGTCCTATGTACAATGTTTATTATGTGGTACAATGTGTTAGAGTGGATGATGCATGAGGAGGAGTTGTGATTATGAATAGTGACCAACTTGCTATGTGATGTCTCATTGATGAAAACAATTATGAGGAGGTGTTATATGAAAATGATGTAATATGATGGTAAGTTGTTAATGATATGATGATGATGATAATGGTGATATTTATTATATCATTGGGTGAAAGAACCATGGACTAGTTTCAAGTGGATGGACATCTACTTGAAACTAGTCCACGGTTCTTTCGCCCAGTGATGTAATAACTCATTATGATGTAAAAACAATCTCTAAATTGTTGTTGTATGAAAACTTGTATAAAGGTGTGTGAATATAACATGAAATAAAAAATAAATATGATACGGAATAATAGAAGTAGCGCGGGCTAAGATAAGCGCTACTAGTAATTACCAGTAGCGAGCTAAACAGAAAGTGCTACTACTAAGAGGATATAGCAGTAGTGTGGGCTTACAATCGCTACTAATAACCTTTAGCTGTAGCGCCGTATCAGTAGCACCGCACCCCGCGCTACTGGTAGGCCCAAAACACGCGCTGCTGCTAGGCTTTTCCCTAGTAGTGGCTAGATGGCTTCTTCTCTCTCTTTGATCCACAATACCATGTTCTCCTTGTTGTTCTTGGACATCTATCCGATGTAATCTTCTTTTGCAGTGTGTTTGTCAAGATCCGTTGAATTGTGGGTTTATGATCAAATTATCTACGAATAATATTTGAGTTTCTTCTGAATTCTTTTATGCATGATCTAGTATCTTAGTAGTTCTCTTTGAACTATCAATTTGGTTTGGCAAACTGTATTGGTTTTTCTTGCAATGGGAGAAGTGCTTTGCTTTGGGTTCAATCTTGTGGTGCTCAATCCCAGTGACAGAAAGGGACATGACACGTATTGTATTGTTGCCATTGAGGATAACAAGATGGGGTTTTCATCATATTGTTTGCGTTAATTCCGCTACATCATGTCATCTTCCTTAATGCGTTACTCTGTTCTTATGAACTTAATACTCTAGATGCAGAATCATTTCAGTCGATGTGTGGAGTAATAGTAGTAGTTGCAGAATTGTTTCGGTCTACCTGTCACAGACATGATGCCTATATTCATGAACATTGCCATATATGTCGTTATAATTATTTGCTCTTCTATCAATTGCTTGACAGTAATTTGTTCACTCACCATAATACTTGCTATCATGAGAGAAGCCTCTAGTGAAACCTATGGCCCCTGGGTTTATTTTACATCTTATAAGTTTCAGATCTACTATTTTGCAATCTTCACTTTTCAGCCTATAAACCAAAAACCCAAAAATATTTACTTTACTAGTTCATCTATCTCTATTGGATCTAACTTTTGCAAATAACATAGAAGGGATTGACAACCCCTTTATAGAGTTGCGTGCATGTTTGTTGCTTGTTTGTGCAAGTATTTGGCGACTTGTGTGTAATCTCCTACTGGATTGATACCTTGGTTCTCAAACCTGAGGGAAATACTTACTCTACTTAGCTGCATCACCCTTTCCTCTTCAAGGGAAAAACCAACGCAAGCTCAAGAGGTAGAAGGAAGAATTTATGGCGCCGTTGTTGGGGAGATCTACGCCAAGTCAAGTCAATATTTGTCTTCTTTCATCTCGCCAATCTCTGGTGTCGTTGAGATATACATCAAGTCAAGACCTACCAAGTACCCTTCATTAAACTATCATCTCTTGCATTTACATTATTTGTCATTCGCCTCTCGTTTTCCCCTCCAACACTTCTAAAACGATATTCGAATTTTTTTGCCTTTTCTTTGCCCTTCTTTTGTTCGTCTTGTTCGCTTGCATTTTGTGTGCTTGTGTGTTGGATTGCTTGCTTGTCACGATGGCTCAACAAAATACCAAATTATGTGACTTTTCGAACACCAATAATAATGATTTTATTAGCACCCCGATTTCTCCCTCTACCAATGCGGAATTTTGTGAAATCAATGCTGATTTACTGAATCGAGTCATGAAAGATCAATTCTCTGGCCTTCCTAGTGAATATGCCGCATCTCATCTGAATAATTTTGTTGATTTGTGTGATATGCAAAAGAAAAGAGATGTGGATAATGATCTTGTTCAATTATAGCTATTCCTGTTTTCACTACGAGATCGGGCTAAAACTTGGCTTTCGTCTTTGCCTACAAATAGTATTGATTCTTGGAATAAGTGCAAAGATTCTTTTATTGCCAAGTATTTCCTCCCGCTAAGATCATCTCCCTTAGGAACGATATTATGAATTTTAAACAACTTGCTCATGACCATGTTGCACAATCTTGGGAGAGGATGAAACTTATGATAAGAAATTTTCCTATGCATGGCTTGAATTTATGGATGATAAGAACTTTCCGTCTAGAAATCTTTTAGATTCAGCCACGGGAGGTACTTTTATGGAAATCACTTTAGGAGAAGGTACTAAACTCCTAGATAATATAATGGTTAATTATTCTCAATGGCATACCGAAAGATCTTCCACTAGTAAATAAGTACATGCTATAGAAGAGATTAATGTTTTGAGTCGAAAGATGGATGAACTTATGAAATTATTTGCTAGCAAGGGTACTAACATTGATCCTACTGATGTTGTCGGATTACGGGCTCCGCAAATCCAAGAAGTTCGAACACAGGGGTGTGAACGAAGATCTCTCCCACTCACATCTACCTAGCGCCTCTCCCTCGTCCGGTGAAGGGATTCAAGCGAACAACAAGTAAATCACACACGGATTTACACAGGTTCGGGCCACCTTGCTGTGTAAAACCCTACTTCCTGCTTTGGTGGATTAGCCTCGGGAGGGCCTGAGTATGAACATGTATAGTGGTTCCTGAGCTCAAGAGGGGAGCTCAAGAGAGTCAGGAGGCAACGGTTCTTGCTCCTTTGTGTGCGCGTGGAGTCTCTGGGATCTGATCGGAATTGCCTCCATAGTGGAGATCCTAGCTACTTATATAGGCGGCCAGGGTCCTCTTCCCTCGAAATGTTTAGGCGGGAAGGGATCCCACAATGGCCATTTTGAGCGGGAACACAAGGACGTTCCTATCCTGACAAAAGCAGTCTTCGCCTGCAAAGGGATCATGCGGTGATGCGGTGGTGGGCTCGGTGGTGACGTCCTCCCTGTCATCCTTGTGATCTTCGGTCTTGTTGCACGAAAGGGGAAACCTTTGTCCCGCTCCTCGGGAACCTGCACCTGCGTTGTCTCCTTTGCACCAAAACGGCAACTGCGCCGCTGGCACACGCTGGCACCCGCTGGCGCGGTGCATCACTGCTTGCGTCACTGCCTCCTCCTGAGGCAGGCTTGGCCTTGGATTCTCCACCCCTCCTGAGCAACCTAGCCGAGGCCGCTCCTGAGGGGGTCTTGATGTCGTTCTCCTCACGAGGTCTAGCCCCCTCGCGAGGGTCTTGAAAAGCTGGTCGATCAGCTGGGCCGTACCAGGCCGTGGTAGGAGCGCGTCGCGGCCCGCAGACAGACAAGTCTGGGTACCCTGGTTCCCAGGACGCCGACAGTAGCCCCCGGGCCCAAGGCGCGCGCGGAGTTGGCTTCGGGGAGAAGCCTTAGTCGAGGACGAAGCGCCGCAGGCCCCAAAAGGCTGCGGGCCAGGCTGGCGCGTGACGGTTGGACGTGACGTGGGCGACTCTGCTTCTCCGCAACCGTGCAACTTGACAAAAGGGGCTGCCTTCGCTGTAGAGGGGTTATCGCCACCTTTCCTTCCTGCTCAGATCCCCTTCTCCATCGCCTCTGGCTCCCCAAATCGCCTGCATCCTCCAGCACCTTCAGCAATGGCGAAGAGAAGCAAGGGTGCCGCGCAGGCGTCCGGATCTGCTTCCTCCCTCCAGGCAGCGCTCGAGGAGTCCACCATCACCGAGGAGGGGGGGTACTCGGAGGTCCAGTATTTCCTGTCGAGCGTCCACAACGAGCATAGCCCAACGAAGATTTGGGTTGGATCCACCGCGGCGTGGATCTTGCTGAAGTCTTGCTAACCCTTCTTCCTCCACAACATCTTCATCGGGCTTGTGCCGCCCTTCTCGGAGTTCTTCTACGCCATCCTGGACCATTACCAGGTGCACGCCCTCCACATCCAGCCTCGCTCCATCTTTGTCCTGTCACTCTTCGCCTTTTAATGCGAGGCGTTTGTGGGGGTGAAACCGGATGTCGCCCTCTTCAGCCACTTCTTCTCCATGCGGCGGTACGACGAGGGTCCGTGCTCGGGCTGTGTCTCCTTCGTCTTCCAGCGCCAGGGCTGTCGGCTGTTGACAGCCGGGAAGAAGATAGACACCCACCGGAAAAGGTGGGTCTATCTAGATGCCCAGCGCGTTCACCCACTACTGGCGCTGCCTACCGCCCCTCCGGAGAAACGAGCCGGCTGGAGCGACGCGAAGCTCAACGACCCCCTTGCCGAGCCTGTCTTGGCAAGGATCAAGGCTGACCTGGGCTCGAGGCTTGAAGGGGCCAGATCGTGAAAGAGTTCCTGAGGCAGCGGCTCGCACCGCTCCAGGCACACTCGTGCCCCATGTGGGAGCTGATGGGGGATGACGACAAGCTTCCGCTGCGCTCGGGGAAGGTGGCCGAGGCCGACCTGGACCTTGTCTCGATCACCCTCCTGGGAATGGTTCCTGAGAACCTCTCGGGGGCCCACCTGCCGTTGTACTGCCGTCCTGACAAGGCCGAGCTATTGAAGGCCATGTCAGGTTTCGGGGTGCCCGTGGCTGCTCCGCCTACGGTTGTCGTGTCCTCCGGTGCCGACGAGGGGAGCGACGAGGAGGACTCGGAGGAGACCCTGGGCGACGAGGACCGGGATGACGAGGGGGACACCTCGGAGGCATCCGCTGAGGAAGTGGCGTCAGGTGCAGGTGCTGCCGGACGGCCTCAGGCTACCACTCTACGTTGATCAGGGCGCGCTGCATCCGGGGGGAGCAATGCGGCGACCCCGCCGAGGAGCGCCTTGCCGGTGAAACTGGTGACCGCGGCCGCGCCCAAGTCCATGGCCTCGCGCCTTGCCAGGATCCGGACTGCCGGCACGCCCGTAGCACCAGCGGCCGCGGCCGACATGCTGATGAAGAGGAGGGCACATCTCGCCTCCGATGAGTAATTGTGCAATCTCTTGTTATTCTTTGGTCGCTGTGTTCCTGACGTACTTCTCTTGGCGCAGCAGCCTGGGTGGCGTGATGAAAAAGGTGAAGGGGGAGGTCACATCGCGGTACACCGCTCCACCTGCCACCGCTGTCGCCGCGGAGAAGGGTGCCACAGCTTTGGGCGCCTCGGCCAGTCGGGCCATCGAGCGCGCGGTGGCGGCGTCGCCTGAGGGCATCGTTGTTGTTTGCGAGGCCGTTATGGCTCCTGCTTCGGCTGCTCCATCGAGGGGAGCCGGAGCCCCCGAGCCCCTGGTCGAACAGTCGATCTCGACGGCACCCATCCGCCAGCTAATGCAGCCTAGCCCTAAGACCTTGGAAGCCGCTTCCGCTGCGCTGGGTCGGCTCCGTGCCAAACTTTAGGATGGTGATGGCCGCACAATGGAAGGCCGCCTAGGCCTGATCTCTGGGTGGCTCCTGGCAGACGAGTCTGCGCGGGCCTCTTGGAGCGAGGCCTCAGCGGTCACCGCCAAGGGTCAAGAGGAAGCCACGGCAGCCACGCAAGCACGTGACGCCACGTGAGCCGACACGGCTTCCTCCAAGAAGCGCTACCACAAGGCGGATAGCGAGCAGGAGGCCCTTCGGGAGGAAGGCACCAGGCGCGCCCTGGAACTCGAAAGGTTGGAGAAGGAGCTCAAGGCACAGAAGGCTGAGACGTCCTAGCTGCAGTAGGAGCAGCTCGTTGATCGCGCGAGCCTGGAGAAGCTGAAGGCCGAGGCCGAGCAGGCCAAGGCGCCCAGGCTGCACGCGAGAAGGAAGATGCCCTTCCGGCCTCGGCAACGGGGAGTTGTGAGGCCCTCGCCGCCTTCCAGCTTGAGGCCCGCACGGCGCTGTAGATTGCTTATGGGGAAGGGTTCGAGAAGCCGCTGACCAACCCAGAGGATGGCCCCGCCAGGCTCCTCACCGCACTTGTGAAGTCCCTGCGGGAAGTTACGGCCGCAATAGGCCAGTTAGCAGACGTTGAAAGCCGCACGCTCCTTACCTTGGCCCTGACGCAGGTGTGTGGCCACCAATGTTTCTGTGATCCCACTCTTGACCTGGCCTCGCTGTCCGAGCCCGTGACCGCGAGCATAGAGGGCGCGGCTGCTGAGGTCCTGGAGGCGAAGGTCAAGGAACTGGGGGAGGCGTTCCTCCGGGTCGCTGTTGTCGCGGCCGAGGAGGCGGAGGCTGGTGATGACGCGCTTGGTGATGCCTGACCTGTTCCTGTCCGGATGAGGGAAATGCAAGTGCCTTGGGGAGGCGTAAAAAATCTCTTGAATTTGAAGAACTTGGTATTATTGTATTACTAGATTTGAACTTGATGATTTCCATGCTTGCTCCCTTTCATGTTTGCTTAAGTGCTCTGTGTCAGCAAGGCCCAACCCCACGCATACCTCGATCGCCATTGAGCCCTCCGGGAGACCGGGGTTATCATGATAACTAGACTCAAGGAATGAGGGGCTACGTGGATGGTGAGGCCCCTGGGTCGCGATGGCCAGGGGTCCCCCTTGACATTCAAGTGATCCCATTTGCGTTCTGCATTGGTAGGACCCAGCCCCGCGCATACCTTGACCGCCATTGAGCACTGGGCTCAATGAGTGAGGGGCTACGTGACTAGTGAGGCCCCTGGGTCGCGATGCCCAGGGGTCCCCCTTGACGTACGAACTGCTCTCATGAGGGAGAACGAGCACCATACCTTGCTCACGAGCATTCGCCTAGGATGGGGGCGCGAGAAAGCCAGGTGTCTGGGCACCTGGTAGGGTGGCGTCTCCCAGGCACGACCTGAGCATAGCCCCCGTGCCTAGCCCCCCTCGCGACACCTATCCAAGGAGAAGTTCTGAGCGTCATGAGCTGAAAAGCTCCCCGAGGTTGGTGCGACCGCTGGGGGCCGCCCTCAGTTGTTTATAACTAGCGTGGAGCATAGAGCTACCACACTTGCGCGGAGTGTGGACATAACCGCGCCTCGGTCGTAGCGGCCAGCACGGAGCTTGGTGCTTCCACTGGTTCGTGGGCATAACCGCTCCTCGGTTGGTTCTGCCAGCGCAGAGCATGGCACTTCCACTGGACCGTGGCAGGGAGCCTCCCACCAGGAGAAACTCCGGGTCGTGTACAACCCCGTCCTGGCACATGGCTTGCACGGCAGGACAACCAAGGTGTATATGGGCCCTCCTCAGGACGAGCTGAATGACTCTAAGGAAGGTCTCGTGAGCTTACACATCACTCACGAGATCCTACATTGAGGCGGGTTGCGCCTGGGTCTTCTTCTGCAAAATGTGAAAAGAGAAGCATTGCGTCGACCTGCGCCGAGTGCATCTCCAGAGGGCATCGGATGAGAAGGCCGCAGCACCAACGACCCCAGGAGGTGACATTAGCAGGACCGGCCCGTAATACAGAGCTCAGCGGATGGGTTTATCAGCGCTGTAGGGACGGACCCGGGCACAGACGACGTGCCCAGTCTTCTCATGCAACAGTCCAAAAGAAAAACAACCGGCGCGCGGTTCCCGCGTGAGCGAGGCACCTCCCATGGGCCCCCACTTACCCATCCACGATTAGCCCATGCGAGAACAAGGCACCAAGGACCACGGGAGGTGACGTCACGGGAATGGCTCGCGAGACAGAGCTCAGCCCTTGGATTTAGCGACGTTGTAGGGACGGACCCGAGCACAGACGCCGTGCCAGTCCTTAATCATGGGGCGGTCGCGAGTGGGCTCGCAAGGGCTCACGACCTTAGCGGCGGTGAGAACGTCGAGTATATAAATAATGCAAATAGGAAGAAGCAACTAACCTTGATTCATGTGCAAAAGATACAGCTGCGGGGGGTGAGCCCCCAGCAGCTCGAGGATGATGCAGCCTTGGGGTGATAACCCACAAGTGTAGGGGATCGCAACAGTTTTCGAGGGTAAAGTATTCAACCCAAATTTGTTGATTCGACACAAGGGGAGCCTAAGAATACTCTTAAGTATTAGCAGCTGAGTTGTCAATTCAACCACACCAGGAAACTTAGTATCTGTAGCAAGATAATTTAGTAGCAAAGTAATATGATAGTGGCGGTAGCAGCAATAGAAGTAATGATAGTGTTTTTGTAGTTTTTGTAATAGTAGCAACGGAAAAGTAAATAAGGAGCTAGCAATATAGGTAAAGCACCTAGGCATTGGATCGGTGATGGGAAATTACGCCGGATGCAATTCATCATGTAGAAGTTATAAGCTAGGGTGACACATAATTAGCTCCATTTCATCAATGCAATGTAGGAATGTATTCTGAATATAGTCATACATGCTTATGGAAAAGAACTTGCATGACATCTTTTGTCCTACCCTCCCGTGGCAGCGGGGTCCTATTGGAAACTAAGGGATATTAAGGCCTCCTTTTAATAGAGTATCGGACCAAAGCATTAACGCATAGTGAATACATGAACTCCTCAAACTATGGTCATCACCGGCAGTGGTCCCGATTATTGTCACTTCGGGGTTGCCGGATCATAACACATAGTAGGTGACTATAGATTTGCGAGATAGGATCAAGAACACACATATATTCATGAAAACATAATAGGTTCAGATCTGAAATCATGGCACTCAGGTCCTAGTGACAAGCATTAAGCATACCAAAGTCATAGCAACATCAATCTCAGAACACTGTGGATACTAGGGATCAAACCCTAACAAAACTAACTCGATTACATGATAGATCCCATCCAACCCATCACCGTCTAGCAAGCCTATGATGGAATTAATCACACACGGCGGTGAGCATCATGGAATTGGTGATGGAGGAAGGTTGATGATGCCGATGGCGACGATCTCCACTCTCCGGAGCCCCGAACGGACTCCAGATCGGCCCTCCGGAGAGAGATTAGGGCTTGGCGGCGGCTCTGTCTAGTGAAACGCGATAATTCCTTCTCCCCTATTTTTTTTCTCCCCGAAACGGAAGATATAGGACCTGGGGGTACGTCGATGGAGCATCGGTGGGCCCTCGAGGCAGGGGGGCGCGCCCTAGGAAGGGGGCGCGCCCCCCACCCTCGAGGACAGGGTGTGGGCCCCCTAGTGAGTATCTTCTGGCAGATATTTTTCATATTTTCTGAAATAATTCTCCGTTGATTTTCAGGATATTCTGAGAACTTTTTATTCTGCACAAAAACAACACCATGACAGCTCTGCAGAAAACAGCGTTAGTCTGGGTTAGTTCCATTCAAATCACGCAAGTTAGAGTCCAAAACAAGGGCAAAAGGGTTTGGAAAAGTAGATACGTTGGAGACGTATCAACTCCCCCAAGCTTAAACCTTTGCTTGTCCTCAAGCAATTCAGTTGATAAACTAAAAGTGATAAAGAAAAACTTTGACAAACTCTGTTTGCTCTTGTTGTTTTAAATATGAAAGCTAGCATTCATGTTTTCAACAAGATCATGAACTAACCACATTCACAATAACTTTCAGGTCTCAAGACTACTCACATCAATGGCATAATCAACTAGCAAGCAATAATAATAAACCTCTGATGACAATACTTCTCAAAACAATCATGATATGATATAACATGATGGTATCTCGCTAGCCCTTTATGAGACCGCAAAACATAAATGCAGAGCACCTTTAAAGATCAAGGACTGACCAGACATTGTAATTCATGGTAAAAGAGATCCAGTCATGATCATACTCAACGCAGATTAATAGTAATACATGCAATGAAAGAGGTGCTCTCCTACTAGTGCTCTTTGATATGAGGATGATGACTCTGCATAAAAGTAAATAGATAGGCCCTTTGCAGAGGGAAGCAGGGATTTGTATAGGTGCCAGAGCTCAATTTTTAAATAGAGATTGAATAAAATTTTGAGCGGTATACTTTCATTGTCAACATAAAAACCAAGAATCTCGATATCTCCCATGCTACGCACACTATAGGCGGTTCCCAAATAGAATGGTAAAGTTTATACTCCCCCAGCCACCAACAAGCGCACTCCACAGCTAGCCCGAAACAACGGGTACCGTCCAAACCAGCAACAGCCATGGGGGAATTTTGTTTAATTATTATGATTTTGAGGATGGGACTGGGCATCCCGATTACCAGCCATTTTCTCATGAATGATGAGCGGAGTCCACTCCTCATGAGAATAACCCACCTAGCATGGAAAATATAGACAACCCTAGTTGATACATGAGCTGTTCGAGCATACAAAACAGAATTTCATTTGAAGGTTTAGAGTTTGGCACATACAAATTTAATTGGAACGGCAGGTAAATACCGCATATAGGAAGGTATGGTGGACTCATATGGAATAACGTTGGGGTTTATGGAAGTGGATGCACAAGCAGTATTCCTGCTTAGTACAGGTGAAGGCTAAAAAGAGACTGGGAAGCGACTAGCTAGAGAGCAACAATGGTCATGATCATATCATTAAAATTAATCAACAATGAATGCAAGCATGAGTAGGATTTAAATCACCATGAACATAAATATCGTGAAGGCTACGTTGATTTGTTTCAACTACATGTGTGAACATGCGCGAAGTCAGATCACTTAAATCATTCAAAGGAGGATACCACCCATCATACCACATCACAACCATTTCAATATCATGTTGGCACGCAAGATAGACCATTATAAACTCTCAGCTAATTAAGCATGACATGAGCAGCTATGATCTCTAGTTGTCATTGCAGACATGTTTCATTCATAACAAGCTGAATTAGGAACGATAAGCAATCATATTTACAAAAAACAAGAGAGGTCGAGTTCATACCAGCCTTTCTCATCTCAATTAGTTCATCATATATCATCCTTATTGCCTTTCAATCGCACGACCGAACGGTGTGTGTAATAATAATAGTGCACATGCATTGGACTAAGCTGGAATCTGCAGGCATTTAATACAAGAGAGAAGACAAGGTAATATGGCTCAAGGTTAAATCTACAACAAAGCATATGAGAGCCACTAATCATTTTCAATAATGGTCTTCTACTCTTAACCCCTAAAGAAAAGAAACGAAACTATTTACACGGGAAATCTCCCAACAAGCAAAAGAAGAACGAAAAATATTTTTGGGTTTTCCTTTTTAGTTACTACTACAGGCAAAGAAAGTAAACTAGCTAGAAGCTACAACTAATATTTTTTTGTTTTTCTGGGTTTTTCTAGCACACAAGAAAAAGACTGAGAAAAATAAATCGAAAATAATGATGGATGGTACAGTGAAAGTGTGTGAGCACTGACAACTAGAACAAGTGTGAACATGGATGTAAGTCGGTGAGAAACACGTACTCCCCCAAGCTTAGGCTTTGGGCCTAAGTTGGTCTACGGCCAGTACTAGCCTGACGGATATCCAAAGTTGCAGTTGGCGTCATACTGAGATGCAGCAGATGCTGCATGCTGAGCTGCAGCTCGAAGGCGGGTTGCTTCCGTCATGTTATAATAGGCATTTGCCTCCTCCATAGTTTTAGTGTATCTTCCTCTTTCCTGAAAGTTAAACAAAGTGGGGGCAGGAAGAACAATAGGGATGGCATGCTGCCGGTTAAAGATTAGTCAATATTTGAGGGTTTGATTATCCCACTCTATAAACCGATGACTAGCCATAGCATTACAGTCTAAATAAGCAGGAGGTAAAGGTTCATCATACATGTGCACAGACACACCAAGATAGCGGGCTATCCGAGTAGCATAGATCCCACCAAATAAATCTCCTTGCAAACCGTTATGGTGTAGTCTATGTGCAACAATTTCTCCCAAGTTATATTGCATATCACCTAGTACAACACTCCTGAGAACACTAAGATCAGGGACACACATGTGACAAGCCTCATCTTTACCGTTTATACATCTACCGATAAAGTGAGCAAAGTAATGAATAGCAGGAAAATGTATGCTCCCAGTGGTAGCTCGTGTAACGTCCCTGGATTCCCCTACTGTAATGCTAGCAAGGAATTCTCTAAATTCAGATTTGCGAGGATCACTCATACTGCCTCACTGTGGGAGCTTGCAGGCAACATTAAAATCTCTAAATCCATGGTATAAGATTTATCAGAAAGGTCAAACAGGACAGTGTGAGAATTACGTGAAGATGAAAATTTAAACCTTCTCACAAAGCTATCAGTTAAGCCACGGTAGTGAAGACACTTATCTTGCATGAAGTCCTCAAGGTCAGCGTTGCGCACATATGCATAAAATTCATCTTTGATGCCCACTTGACCCATAAATTCATCTGAAGGTCATTCACAAGGCTGCATATCAGCATCCCTCGGTGTTTCATCGTCCGGCTCACGGAACGTGAGCCTCGGTTCTTTCTTCCTTGAAGGACCACCTTGGAAGTTTCTCCTAGACATTTTTCTGAAATTTTCTGAAATTTTTAGTAACTTCAAAATAAAAGTTAACCAAACTCAACCAGATTGATAGCAACAACTCCTACTAGTGCCTAGAGGCTATATCATGCATTAGAACTACTTGGGACCAAGAAAGTTTTGACATGCAAGCTCAAGAACAAGGTCACCACAACAGCATAAATTTGCAAAAAATAGAGCACTAGAGCAAAAACTAATTGGACCAATGGAGGAGTCACATACCAAGGAAGAATCTCCCCAAACAGTTTGGTGAATGGTGCTTTGAGCAAGGAGATCGAAAATGGTAGCAAAATGAGCTAGAACTCGGGTTTGAGCTGGTTGAGGATTTTTTTTGGGAGGAAGAAGAATAGCATGGGTGAAAGGATAAGTGGAGAGGGGCCACGTGGGGCCCTCGAGGCAGGGGGGCACACCCTGTGCCCTTGTGGCCACGTGCTGGCTCCCCTCGCTGTGTGTTCAGTGCCATATTTTCTTAAATATTCTAGAAAAAATGACATTTCATTTTCATGGCATTTGGAGAACTTTTATTTTCGGGATATATTTTTATTGCACGGATAAGTCTGGAAACAGACAAACAATGCTATTTTTCTTTTATTTAACCTAATTAACAGAAAGTAAAAAGGGGGGTACAGAAGGTTTGTGCCATCTAGATTCACCTATCCCATGTTCATCAAAAGGAATCCATTAACAAGGTTGATCATGTCTTGTTAATAAAATCTTTCCGAGTAACATGAAACCGGAGAATTTTCGAATAACACTATGTTACCTCAATGGGGATATGTATGTCCCCAACAATAAGTATGTCATATGCCTTCTTGATAGTTGGAATAGGAAACTCAAAACCTCCAATAGTAATAGCCGAAGTTTTTCCAATATAATTGATACTGTAGACCTGAGGTTGTTTCCTCGGAAATTGTACCATATGCTCATTACCATTAACATGAAAAGTGACATAGCCTTTGTTGCAATCAATAACAGCCCCTGCAGTATTGAAAAAAGGTCTTCCGAGAATAATAGACATACTATCGTCCTTGGGAATATCAAGTATAACAAAGTCTGTTAGAATAGTAACATTTGCAACTACAACATGCACATCCTCACGAATACCGACAGGTATAGCACCTGATTTATCGGCCATTTACAAGGATATTTCAGTAGGTGACAGCTTACTCAAGTCAAGTCTACGATATAAAGAGAGAGGCATAACACTAACACCGGCTCCAAGATCACACAAAGTAGTTTGAACATAGTTTCTCTTAATGGAGCAAGGTATAGTACGTACTCCTGGATCTCCTAATTTCATAGGCATTCCACCCTCAAAAGTGTAATTGGCAAGCATGGTGGAAATTTCTACCTCAGGTATCTTTCTTTTGTTGGTAATAATATCTTTCATATACTTGGCATAAGGGTTTGTTTTAAGCACATCAGTCAAACACATACGCAAAAAGATAGGTCTAATCATTTCAGCGAAGCGCTCAAAATCTTCATCATACTTTTTCTTGGAAGGTTTCGGAGGAAAAGGCATGGGTTTTTGAACCCATGGTTCTCTTTCCCTACCGTGCTTCCTAGCAACAAAGTCTCTCTTATCATAACGTTGATTCTTTGATTGTGGGTTATCAAGATCAACAACAGGTTCAATCTCTACAACATTATCATTGCTAGGTTGAGCATCAGCATGAACATCATAATTAATATTATCACTAGGCTCATGTTCATTACCAGATTGTGTATCAGCATCAGAAACAGATATATCATTGGGATTCTCAGGTGGGTGAGCTATAGGTTCACTAGAAGCATGCAAAGTCCGATCATTTCATTTTCTTCTTGTTAGAAGAACTAGGTGCATCTAAATTAGCTCTATGAGAATCTTGCTCAATTCTCTTAGAGTGGCCTTCAGGATACAGAGGTTCCTGAGTCATTTTACCACCTCTAGTTCCAACTCTAACATCATATCATTATTCTTACTATTTAATTCATTGAGCAAATCATTCTGTGCCTTAAGTACTTGTTCTACTTGAGTGGTGACCATGGAAGCATGTTTACTAATAAGTTTCAGTTCACTTTTAGCACTAGACATATAATCACTCAAGCGTTCAATCATATAAGAATTGTGTTGTAATTGTCTACCAACATAAGCATTGAAGTTTTCTTGTTTCACAATAAAATTGTCAAACTCATCTAAGCATTGGCTAGCAGACTTATAACGAGGAATATCACATTCATCAAATCTATAAAGAGAATTTACCTTTACTACCTATGTCGGGTTATCAAGACCATGTATTTCTTCAATAGGCGGTAAATTCTTAACATCTTTAGCTTTCATACCTTTTTCTTTCATAGATTTCTTTGCCTCTTGCATGTCTTCAGGACTGAGAAATAGAACACCTCTTTTCTTCGGAGCTGGCTTAGGGGCTGGTGAGGAAGTGTCCAATTATTTTCATTGGCCAGCATATTATTCAATAGTAATTCAGCTTGTTCCACTATTCTTTCCCTAAAAACACAACCAGCACAACTATCCAGGTGGTCTCTGGAAGCATCGGTTAGTCCATTATAAAAGACATCAAGTATATCATGGATCTCAAGAGGACGATCAGGCAAAGCATTAAGTAGTAGGAGAAGCCTCCCCCAAGCTTACGGGAGACTCTCTTCTTCAGTTCGAACAAAGTTATATATTTCCCGTAAGGCAGCTTGTATCTAATAAGTGGCAAAATATTTGTCAGAAAAGTAATACATCATATCCTGGGGACTACGCACACAACCAGGATCAAGAGAATTAAACCAAGTCTTAGCATCACCCTTAAATCGAGAACGGAAACAACTTAATGATATAATAGTAACGAATCTTTTCATCATTGGTAAACATGGTGGTTATATCATTCAACTTGGTAAGATGTGCCACAACAGTTTCAGACTCATATCCATGGAAAGGATCAGATTCAACCAAAGTAATTAACTCAGGATCAACAGAGAATTCATAATCCTTATTAGTAACACAGATATGTGAAGTAGCAAAACCAGGGTCATGTTTCATTCCAGCATTCAATGACTTTTCTTTCAACTTAGCTAATAACTTCTTAAGATCATATCTATCATTGCAAGCAAGAAAGTCTCTAGCAGTTTCTTCATCCATAACATAACCCTCAGGCACGACACGCAATTCATATCTATTGGGAGTAATTTCATCGTCACTTTCATAAATATCATCAACATTTGCACTCTCCCTAACCTTAGCAATTTGTTCATCTAGAAATTCACCTAGTGGCATAGTATCAGGCATACAGGTAGTTTCATCATACATAGCAGAACTAGGATCATCAAGAACATACGACATATCAGATTCAATAGCAGGTGTAGGTGTCGCAAGTTTACTCATAACAGAAGGAGAATCAAGTGCAGAGCTAGATGGCAGTTCCTTACCTCCCCTCGTAGTTGAGGGTATGATTTTGGTTTTTGAGTCCTTCAAATTCTTCATAGTGATAAACAGATATAAGTCCCAAGTGACATAAAGAATAGAGCTATGTTCCCCGGCAACGGCGCCAGAAAATAGTCTTGATAACCCACAAGTGTAGGGGATCGCAACAGTTTTCGAGGGTAAAGTATTCAACCCAAATTTGTTGATTCGACACAAGTGGAGCCAAAGAATACTCTCAAGTATTAGCAGCTGAGTTGTCAATTCAACCACACCTGGAAACTTAGTATCTGGAGCAAGATAGTTTAGTAGCAAAGTAATATGATAGTGGCGCTAGCAGCAATAAAAGTAACAATAGTGTTTTGTAGTTTTTGTAATAGTAGCAACGGAAAAGTAAATAAGCCGCTAGCAATATAGGTAAAGCTCGTAGGCATTGGATCGGTGATGGAAAATTACGCCGGATGCAATTCATCATGTAGAAGTTATAACCTAGGGTGACACAGAACTAGCTCCAGTTCATCAATGCAACGTAGGCATGTATTTCGAATATAGTCATACATGCTTATGGAAAAGAACTTGCATGACATATTTTTTCCTACCCTCCCATGGCAGCGGGGTCCTATTGGAAACTAAGGGATATTAAGGCCTCCTTTTAATAGAGTACCGGACCAAAGCATTAACACATAGTGAATACATGAACTCCTCAAACTATGGTCATCACCGGGAGTGGTCCCGAGTATTGTCTCTTCGGGGTTGCTGGATCATAACACATAGTAGGTGACTATAGACTTCCAAGATAGGATCAAGAACACACATATATTCATGAAAATATAATAGGTTCAGATCTGAAATCATGGCACCCGGGCCCTATTGACAAGCATTAAGCATAGCAAAGTCATAGCAACATCAATCTCAAAACATAGTGGATACGAGGGATCAAACCCTAACAAAACTAACTCGATTACATGATAGATCCCATCCAACCCATCACCGTCCATCAAGCCTATGCTTGAATTACTCACACATGGCGGTGAGCATCATGGAATTGGTGATGGAGGAAGGTTGATGATGACGATGGCGACGATCTCCACTCTCCGGAGCCCCGAACGGACTCGAGATCAGCCATCCCAAGAGAGATTAGGGCTTGGCGGTGGCTCCGTTTCGTGAAACGCGATAATTCGTTCTCCCCTATTTTTTCTCCCCGGAACGGAAGATATAGGATCTGGGGGTACGTCGGTGGAGCATCGGTGGGCCGTCGAGGCAGGGGGCGCGCCCTGGGAAGGGGGCGCGCCCCCACCCTGGAGGACAGGGTGTGGGCCCCCCGGTGAGTATCTTCTTCCAGATATTTTTTATATTTTCTGAAATAATTCTCCGTTGATTTTCAGGTGATTCCGAGAACTTTTTATTCTGCACAAAAACAACACCATGGCAGTTCTGCTGAAAACAGCGTCAGTCCGGGTTAGTTCCATTCAAATCATGCAAGTTAGAGTCCAAAACAAGGGCAAAAGGGTTTGGAAAAGTAGATACGTTGGAGACGTATTAGGGGGCGCCCTCGATTGAATACCTGAAACATCACCTGACACTTGTCGAAGAAGAGTTGGGGTAGGTGAAGAACCGAGCCGTGCGGGTCACCCCTGAGGATCGTCCGGCTCCTGAGGCCCAGGGGCTCCGGAGGCCCCCAGTGGTCACCGGGGTCCAGCTCCCGCTCCATCTGGACCGCCCGCCACTGAGCCTCCCAAGCCCCCAATGCCTGCCGCACGAGGCGCTGGAACGTGGCGGCTGCGTTGCGGAAGCCGAAGAGCGTGCGAATGTAGCTACATGGGAGAGCCCTCCTCCAGCCGACTGTCGTCGGCTAGATGGGCTCCAAAGAAGCGGCTCGGTTGAGGCCCGCAACATCGACGCAGACGCGGAAGTGGTTACTTGGGTTGCGGGTAGGTGAGCTTGTTATCGTGCGGTTGCATCCACCGCGTATGAGCCTTGCGTACTGAAGTTCCTCGGTAACATGGTCGATGAAGTCCTGAGCCCCCAGCGTTCTACGGCCCATGCTGGGGTCACAAAAACGCGCATCGAGACACGCCTGCAGGTGGTGCCTGAACACCTCCCTCGAGACGCTGGTCAGACCAGAGACGCTCCATAGGAGAGCCCCCGAGGCCATCCTGAGAGGGGCGTCGGGCGCGCCTCCCTATGAGAGGGTGGAGGGCGCCTCGTCGGCAGGCGTGAGTCCTAAGACAAGGCCATCAGGAGCCCTCGTGTCCTGAGGTCCATCGGCGGTCAGGTTCTTCTTCTTCTTGGGGGCGGTCTGCCGGGCGAGGAAGGCTCCATCCTCGTCGAAGCTCTCGACCGCCTCGGTCTGGTAGGCGCGCTCCATGGAACGCACTCCTACCTTCTCGTCAGAGGTGATTTTGATGACTCCGCCACTCCCGGGCATCTTGAGGACGTTGTAGCCATGATGTGTCGCCGCCATGAACTTGGCGAGGGCAGGGTACCCAAGGATGGCATTGTACGGGAGGTGGGTGTTCACAACATCGAAGTCGATGAGATTGGTGTGGTAGTTGTCGCGGTCACCGAAGGTGACGGGGAGGCAGGCCTGCCCCATCGGGAGTGTGGAGCCATCCGTGACTCCGTAGAACGGCTTGGTCGGGTGGAGCTGATCATAGGGGACCTGGAGCGTCTCGAAGGTCTGGACAGAGAGGACGTTGAGACCTGCTCCGCCATCGATGAGGGTCTTTGTCACGAGGACATTGCTGATGGTCAGAGTGCAGAGCATCGGGAGAGTGCCTGGGGCTACGGTGCACTTGAGCTGGTCCTTGGGGTCGAAGACGATGACCTGCTTAGTCCACCTGAGGTTGCGCGCGGCGTCAGGCCTGGGAAGCACCGCGTTCACCTCGCGAGCGAACTGCTTGAAGATGTGGTGGGATGCCGGAGCATGTGCTCCTCCCAATATGCATGCAACCGCACGTGGCTCCTGAAAGCCCCCTGCTCCATCTCCCTGGCGGTCGACATCGTTCCTTCTTGGCGGTGGTGGCAGTGAAGGCAGGCCTACTTTACCCTGAGGGCGACCCTCACGAGGCTGGTCGCGCCAGGGGTCGTCACGAGCCTGCTCCTGCCAGTGTTCTTCACGAGGCTGGTCACGCCATCCTTGGCGCGAGTTCCTGCCGTCCCAGCGTCCTCCACCACGGCCCCTCCGCGGCCGTAGCCGCGGTTGTCGTGCTCAGGGCACTGCCCGCCGCGCCCGCCGCGCATCACCCTGAGCTCCTGACAGTCGTTGGTGTTGTGGGCTATGGACATCGTGGAAGACGCAGTACAGACGGTTGTCTCTGGGTGGGTCATTGTAGCCGCAGCCACGCTTCACTTCTGGCTCCGCATCCAGCACGATGGGTCCCTTGCGCTTTGCTTCCTTGGCCTCGGCCTTTTTGTCATCAGCCTCCGCTTCAGGCAGCTCCAGGAGGGAGAGGCGTCCTTCCTCTGCCCTGGCGCACTTTGCCGCGAGCTTGAACATCTCGAGGGTCGTGCATAGATCCTCGTGGATGGCGAGCTCCTCCCTCATCCTGACGTCGCAGGCAGCGTTGGAGAACGCCGAGATGATGGCCTCATCCGAGACGCTAGGGATCCTGAGGCACATGGTGTCGAAGTGCTGGATATACTTCTGTAGGGTCTCCCCAGGCTGATGCTTCACGCGGCGCAGATCCGTGGCTGCCGGGGCTTGGTCGCGGGTACCCTGGAAGTTGGTGACGACACGCTCACGAAGCTCCCCTCGGAGGAGATGAATCCCATGGGGAGGTTCAGGAGCCAGGAGCGGGCGCCATCCTTGAGGGCCATGGGGAACCAGTTCGCCATGACCTGCTCGGTGCCGTTGGATGCCTCGATGCTCAGCTCGTAGAGCTGGAAGAACTTTGTGGGGTCGGTGGTGCCATCGTAGCGTGGAGGCAGATCCGGCTTGAACTTGTCAGGCCGGACGAGGCGATGCAACTCGGGAGCTAAGGCGTGACACCCAACCACGCTCATGATTGCAGGCGCCCCCTGCGCCTACTGTGCTGGTTCTTGGGGCGCAGGCACCACCACCTCCTGTGGTGCGCGGTTCTGGTGTTGCGGGATTGGGGGCCCGCGAGCTTCTGCCTGGGGATGCGGAATCAACTGGCAGCACTCCTCGTCGCGTGCAGGGGCCCTGCGGGGCGGCTCACGCCGCGGAGCCTCGCGCCTGACCCCTTGGCCGGTGCCGTAGAGCGGAGGTGGAGTCGGGACACCGTGGCCCTCGTTCCCCGCCATGGGCGATGGAGGATGGGTGGAGTGAGTTGGCGCTGGTACCTCCCCGACGGTGGTGATGAGCCCGGTGATGCGGTGGAGCCACTCGTCGTAGAGGTCGTCCGCCGGGCGGTAGCGCAGGAGCTCCCCCGCCATCAGTAGCGCACGCTGCTGGTAGACCGGCCCGCGGCGGATCAGTGAGGACGACGCCGCGGCCGGCGAGGGTGACGGCGTCGCCGTGCGGCCATCGTGCCGCACCGAGAATGACAGCAACGAGTCCTGCTGCTCGTGGACGGTCGGGTCGGTGGCGGCGTTGGCGACCGACGAGTTGGGGCGGAGCGGCGCACCGTTGCCCGCGGGCGCTGTCTGAGCCACGTTGGCGGCGCGGCGGGCGGCGCACACTCGGCGTGTGTCCACCATGGCGGTGAAGCGAGCTCGACGACGAGAGCAGGACGAGGTGGTCGGAGAGGCGAGATTTCGACAAGCCCCCTACCTGGCGCGCCAAATGTCGGATTACGAGCTCCACAAACCCAAGAAGTTCGAACATAGGGGCGTGAACGAAGATCTCTCCCACTCACGTCTACCTAGCGCCTCGCCCTCGTCCCGTGAAGAGATTCAACCGAGCAACAAGGAAAACACACACGAATTTACCCAGGTTCGGCCACCTTGCGGTGTGAAACCCTACTTCCTGCTTTGGTGGATTTGCCTCGGGAGGGCTTGAGTATGAATTAGTACAGTGGTTCCTAAGCTCAGGAGGGGAGCTCAGGAGGGTCAGGAGGAAATGGTTCTTTCTCCTTTGTGTGTGGGCGGATTCTCTGGATCTGATCGGAATTGCCTCCATAGTGGACATCCTAGCTACATATATAGGCTGCTAGGGTTCTCTTCCCCCAAAATGTTTAGGCGGGAAGGGATCCCACAACGGCCATTTTGAGCAGGAACACAAGGACGTTCCTATCCTGACAAAAGCGCTCTTCGCCTGCAAAGGGATCCGGTGGTGACGCGGTGGTGGGCTCGTTGTTGACGTCCTCCCTGTCGTCCTTGCGGTCTTCGGTCTTGTTGCACCAAAGGGGAACCCGTTGTCCCGCTCCTCGGGAGCCTGCACCTGCGCTGTATCCTTTGCACCAAAACGGCAACTGCGCCGCTGGCACGCGCTGGCACCTGCTGGCACGGTGCGTCACTGCTTGTGTCACTGCCTCCTCCTGAGGCGGGCTTGGCCTTGGATTCTCCGCCCCTCCTGAGAAACCTAGCTGAGGCCGCTCCTGAGGGGGTCTTGATGTCATTCTCCTCGCGAAGTCTAGCCCCCTCGCGAGGGCCTTTTATAGCTGGTCGATCAGCTGGGCCGTACCAGACTATGGTAGGAGCGCGTCGCGGCCCGCAGACAGGCAAGTCTGGGTACCCTTGTTCCCAGGACGCCGACAGATATGCCCTTGTCCTCTTTGATTGAGAATAATTATGAATCTATGGATGTGATTTTTTTTGGTAGGAACAATTTTGGTAACAATGCTTATAGAGGAAGTTTTAATCCTAGGCCTTTTCTTAGTAATTCCTATAATAATTATGGTAATTCCTACAACAATTCTTCTAGAAGTTATAATAAGATGCCCTCTGGTTTTGAGAATAGTGTTAAACAATTTATGAGTTCTCAAAAGAATTTTAATGCTATGACTGAAGAAAAATTGCTTAAGATTGATGATTTGACTAGGAGTGTGGATAGAATTTCTCGTGATGTTGATTCTTTGAAGCTTTGATCTATTCCACCCAAGCATGATATCAATGAGTCTCTCAAATCTATGAGAATTTCCATTGATGAGTGCAAAGAAAGAACCGCTAAGGTACGTGCTAAAAAAGATTGGTTCATAAAAACATATTCTTCTAGTTTCTGTGAAAATACTGATGAAGATCTTAAAGTGATCGATGTGACTCCTATTAAATATTTGTTTTCCACAGCAAATCTTGGTAAAGATGGGACTGGAGATGAGTCTACTTTAGTTAAGAGGCGTCCCAATAATACAGAGTTTTCAGATCTTGATGCAAAAATTGATAAAAGTGGTATTGATGAAGTCAAAACCCTAAGTAGTGATGAACCCACTAGATTCGATCTCAAGGAATTCAATTTTGATATTTGTTCTTTAATAGATTGTGTTTCCTTGTTGCAATCCATGTTGAATTCTCCTCATGCTTATTAACAAAATGAAGCATTTACTAAACATATCGTTGATGCTATGATACAATCTTTTGAAGAAAAGCTTTAATTAGAAGTTCCTATCCCTAGAAAACTTTATGATGAGTGGGAACATCCAACTAAGATCAAGATTAAATATTATAAGTGCCATGCCTTGTGTGATTTGGGTGCTAGCATTTCTACGATTCCACAAACTTTATGTGATGTGCTAGGTTTTCGTGAAATTGATGAGTGTTCTTTAAATTTGCATCTTGCGGATTCCACTGTTAAGAAACCTACGGGGAGGATTAATGATGTTCTTATTGTTGCAAATAGGAATTATGTGCCCGTAGATTTCATTGTACTTTATATAGATTGCAATCCCACACGTCCTATTATTCTTGGTAGACCTTTCCTTAGAATAGTTGGTGCAGTTCTATATATGAAAGAAGGAAATATAAGATTTCAATTTCCGTTAAGGAAGGGCATGGAACACTTCCAAGAAAGAAAATTAAATTTCCTTATGAATCTATTATGAGAGCTACCTATGGATTGCATACCAAAGATGATAATACCGAGATCTGTTTGCGTTTTATGCCTAGCTAAGGGCGTTAAACAATAGCGCTTGTTGGGAGGCAACCCAATTTTATTTTTGTTTTATACTTTTTGGTTCTGTTTTTTCAAGTTTGACACATTATTACTTCTGTAGTAATTGTGTTTTGGTGTTTTAATTAGTATTTGAGCCAAGTAAGACCTTTGTGATGGCTTACGGTGATCGTTGATTTGATTTTGCTGAAAACAGAAACTTTTGCGCAGAGTGGAGAAAATTCAATAATTCACTGGTACGTCGAAACCTTCTGAAATATTTACACAAAATTGATATGCAAATTCCATGCATCATCCAATTTTTTCAGAATTTTTAGAGTTACAGAAGTATGCGAGGTTTTCATATTGCTAAAGACTGTTCTTTTTTGACAGATTCTGCTTTCTATGTGTTGTTTGCTTCTTTCGATGCATCTATGGCTTGTATCGGGGGGTATGAGCCATGGAAAAGTTCGAATACAGTAGATATTACACAAATATAAAACTTGATTAAGATCACAATAGTACCTTGAGTGGTTATTTGCTTTGTTTTACTAACGGAGCTCACGAGATTTTCTGTTGAGTTTTGTGTTGTGAAGTTTTCAAGTTTTAGGTAAGGATTTGATGGACTACGGAATAAAGAGTGGCCAAATCCTAAGCTTGGGGATTCCCAGGGCACCCAAGGTAAAATTCAGGCATGGCCAAGAGCTTAAGCTTGTGGATGCCTCGGAAAGGCATCCCCTCTTTCGTCTTCATCTATCGGTATCTTTACTTGAGGTTATATTGTTGTTCACTACATGATATGTGTTTTCCTTGGAGCGTCTTGTATAGTTTGAGTCTTCGCCTTTTAGTTCGCAACAATTATCCTTTCTGTACACAGCTTTTGGAGGGACACGCTCCAATCGTGATTTATTAGAATACTCTATGTGCTTCACTTATATCTTTTGAGCTAGGCAATTTTGCTCTAGTGCTTCACTTATATCTTTTTAGAGCACGGCGGTGTTTTATTTTAATGAAATTGTGGGACTCTCTGGCTTCACTTATATTATTTTGAGAGTCTTACAGAACAGCATGGTAATTTGCTTGGGTTATGAATTTAGTCCTAATATGATAGACATCCAAAGGAGATATAATAAAAACTTTCATATATAGAGCATTGAATACTATGTGAAGTTTGACTCCTTATAATTGTTTTGAGATGTTAAGATGGTAATATTAGAGTCATGCTAGTGGTAGTTTGTGAGGTTAAAGAAATAATTGTGTTAAAGTTTGTGATTCCCGTAGCATGCATGTATGGTCTCGTAACTATGCAACCGAATTGGGGCACTTTGTAGTTTGAGTGTTTGTCTTTGCGTGAAGGTCGGGGGTGCGCGATGGTTAACTCCTACCAACCTCCCCCCTAGGGGCATGCGTCGTAGTACTTTGCTTCGAGAGCTAACAAATTTTCTCGCAATAAGTATGTAGTACTTTGCTCTCTCTTTGATCCATAATACCACGTTCTCCTCATTGTTCTTGGAGATCTATCCGACGTAATCTTGTTTTGTATATCTATGAATAATATTTGAGTTTCTTCTGAATTCTTTTATGCATGTTCTAATATCTTAGTAATTTTCTTCAAACTATCGATTTGGTTTGGCCAACTAGATTGGTTTTTCTTGCAATGGGAGAAGTGCTTTGCTTTGGGTTCAATCTTGCGGTGCTCAATCCCAGTGACAGAAAGGGACATGACACATATTGTATTGTTGCCATCGAGGATAACAAGATGGGGTTTTCATTATATTGCTTGAGTTAATTTCGATACATAATGTCATCTTGCTTTATGCGTTACTCTGTTCTTATGAACTTAATACTATAGATGCAGAATCGTTTCGGTCTACTTGTCATGGATGTGATGCCTATATTCATGATCATTGACATAGATGTCGTTATAGTTATTCGCTCTTCTATCAATTGCTAGACAGTAATTTGTTCACCCACCATAATACTTGCTATCATGAGGGAAGCCTCTAGTGAAATGCATGGCCTGCGGGTCTAGTTTATATCTTATACATTTCAGATCTACTATTTTGCAATCTTTTACTTTTCAATCTATAAACAAAAAACCCCAAAAGTATTTACTTTATAGTTTATCTATCTCTATTGGATCTCACTGTTGCAAATAACCTAGAAGGGAATGACAACCCCTTTATAGCGTTGGGTGCAAGTTTGTTGTTTGTTTGTGTAGGTATTTGGTGACTTGCGTGTAATCTGCTACTGGATTGATACCTTGGTTCTCAAAACTGAGGGAAATATTTAGTCTACTTTGCTGCATCACCCTTTCCTCTTCAAGGGGAAAACTAACGCAAGGTCAAGAGGTTGCACATCCCTAGGTTCTCTGGTCGAGATCCTCTGTTAGTGTGGGAGAGTTGTGACGCCCAAAGACCGACGCTCCATAAGCCTTCCAGTTATTTTGTCATCGTCGTATCTTTTATTTTGGCTTGTTGCATTTCATCATGGCATCATGTGCATTGCATCCTCATGTTTTCATAAATCTTGTAGTCGTTTGTAGTTGCCGCTTCTCGCTTGTCTCCGTTGACCTTTTGTCAGTTCCTTTTTGTCCTTGTCGACCTCTCTCAGACCCCCTCGCAACCTTGTCCGAAACATCCCCGAACCCGAAGCGGGCTGTCGTGACCGATGGGTCCGGATTATCCCCAAACATCCCTAAAATATCTTCGGTTCTTTGTTGGACTCCCCTAACCTATTTATTCTTGACCGTATGATTATGATCGAAGGGACCAACTAACCCTACCCCAATCAACTAGCTATATATAACGGGAAACCCTAGTTTTTAGGCCTCCAGTCCCATTCATTCCATCTGTACTGTCGCGACCTGATCTCCATCCACCTTGGGATCCTCTCATTCACCCCGATCCAACTACATCAACAGCCTCACTTCCAGCCTCCTGCAAGAAGAGCCCCGCGAACCTCTCGCTCCCTCGTGCTCACTGCTTCTCCTGCCACCATACCATCGCGTTGTTCCTCTACTTCATCACCGTCTAGGACCACCTCACACGACCTTTAGATCGAGCAGGAGCGTCGATCCAGAGCTCCTCCTTCCTGAGCCGAACCCATCCCGCAGCCGCCCAACCTTGGCTCTCCACCTCGTCCCTCGCCAGCAAGCTGCCGCTGCACCTGCTGCCTCCCCTGCTTCGCGTCGAACCTCTCCAACCTCGCCGGATGCGCCATCATCACCACCGGCCAGGCAGTCCAAGACTTTCATGCAGGAGCCCACACTCACCTCCGCTTGTCCCCGCGGCTCCCTGCTGCGTCCGCCTCGCCGAAGGAGCCGCATGAGTATCCGACCTCATCCCCGTTGTCAAGCCCTCCCAGATTCGCCCGTTCTGCCGCCCACGACCTTGCCGGCATCCCTCGAATCATCTGCCCCAAGTATTACTTCGTCTAGCCCTGCTCCCGTGCACGAGGACAACCGCCTCATCCCGCTGCTCGCGTACCTGTTCGTCCCGAGCGCCAACGACCGGCCCAGTGCCAGATCAGCAAGGCCAAGTGACCTCCCCAGCCAGCCTCCTCCACCGACTCGGGCCTTGGCCCATGGTGAACCCCACAGATCCAACGCATAGTCAGATTCGGCCCGCATAATGTTTTTTTCCACTAGACAAATTTATCTATTTCCAGAGAAACTTCATATTTATAGATTGACCCTTATTGATCATGCATATAATAAGTTAACAACCATGCATCAGTTAAAGACAAACTTTATATGTAAAATGCTTAGAATTTTGTGTAGTTTAATAATTTCCAACTTTAATCCGTTTTAAAAATGTTTAACTTGTTGTTTGCATGAATTTTCTCAAATGGCATGTTAAAATGATTTATTTCATAACTTTTAAACCCTAGCTCGGTTTTAAATAAACTTTATATGTAAATGGGGTAGAAAAATGCATAGAATAACTTGGTGCACTTTATTTCTCTGTTTAACAACTATATAATATGGTTTAAGCAAATTTGGAATACGCACATGGGGATTTTCTAGAATTCGTGTTTGTTGTTTCCGGACCCATTTAAATTGCTTAGTTAGTATAGCTTAATTTTGTTGCACCTCTTGCCATGTTAACTAACATTTAATCTTGTCTTGTATATAAATGAGAGCGAACTAAATAATCGAATGTGGTGTTCCGTCAATATGTAACTCATTGCATATTGAGCTCCACTTAAATTGTAGTGTTGTTTGTTGCACTTTGCCGTGCCATGCATAATTAAACCGGACATGCATCATACTTGGTTGTGCATCATGCCATGCTTATGCTTGTGTGTTTACCATGTTGCTTCCTTCTTTCTGGTTTGCTTCTCTCGTTAGCTTTGGTTTCGTTCCGGGGTTGTGAGGATTTGTTCTACTACGTCTGTTTGTCTTCTTCATGGACTCATTCTTCTTCCTTTTGGGATCCCAGGCAAGATGACCGTTCCTAGATATCACCTCTATCTTTGTTTTGCTAGTTGTCTTGCTCTATCGATATGTCACGCTGCCCACTACTTGATTGTTAGCCTCCCACATTGCCACGAAATGCCTCTAACCACCTTCCTAGCAAACCATTGTTTGGCTAAGATATGCTTTTGCTCATCTGCTCTCATAGTGTTGTTAGTTGCAGGTGAAGATGAAGCTTGTTCCAAGTCGGAACATGGATATGTTGTAATATCACAATATCTCCTATAAAATTAATGCACCTATAAATTTGGCAATGGGTGGAAGACTTGGCCTTTTGCTTGGTGTTTTGTTCCATTCATGTCGCCTTAAATTCTGATAAACTGGTTTTATGTTCCTTGAATTTGCGTTCCTAATGCGGTCGGCGTTTATGGGCCGCCCTTGCTTCTTCACATAAAGTAAAGCTTTCCCGAGGAGATCCAACTTTACCATTTTCCTAATAATTAAAAACTTGTCGAGGGAGTTATAAACCCGAGGATTATTAATCAAGCCCCCCGGGCTAGTGCTCGACATGAGTGTTGGTCCACCTATCTAGCAGTTGGCGGTGCTGCCTTGGGGCAACTTGAGGTATTCCGGCTATTATCCACTTCGTAGATACGGATGAGTTCGTAGATAGAGAGCGTGTGGCTCTGGACACGGGTCTGAATCACTGGGAGATCTCCTTTGGGATAGTTTTCCTTTCTTCGAAGATCATGTGCACTGGGATTCCAGGGACGTTCGGGTCTTCCCAGTATTGAGATTTACCTCCGCAGTTCATGAGAGTTTGTGATGGGCTAAGTTGGGACACCCCTGCAGGGTTATGATATTTTGAAAGCCGTGCCCGTGGTTATGTGGTGGATTGGAGTTTGTTAATATCCGGTTGTAGATAACTAGACACAAAAACTCAATAAAATAAACAACTTGTGTGCGTAGCCGTGATGGTCTCTTTTCGAGGGAGTTCGGAAAGGGAACACGGCGGGGTTATGAATGAATTGCAGGTAGAAAAGATCACTTAGTGATCATTACTAGACTACGACCGGTTGCGTAGCTTCCCATCTCACTCTGAAAGTTCGTAAGCTAGCCACCTTATATATGCTTAGTGCCTACTGCAACCCACTTTACACCTTCTCCACACCTAAAGGCTTTGGTAGTTTTGATACCCGGGAACAAGATTGCTGAGTCCTTGTGACTCACGGTTTACTACAAAAATAGGTGCAGGTACAACTCAGTTCAATGCAGGAGAGGAACAAGAGCTCCAGTGGGAGTTCGATGAAGAGTGTGGGCGTATGTACGTGACATACCCCAATGATCAGTAGTGGTTCGTACTAGGGCCGATCTGGCATAGCATGGGTGGTTATCTTTTCCATTGATTTTGTCCGTAGCAGGACTTTGTGTTCATTGTGGATGATTGTTTAAGTATTTGATAATTGTGTGATGTGGCGATTGTAAGCCAACTATTTATCTTTATCTACATGTTCATTACATGGGATTGTGTTACGATACCACTCTTGCGACCATTCCAGAATGCGATAATGACTCTAAGTCGTGCCCCAACATGTGGGAGCTATAGCCGCATCCTCGGCGTTACAGGTTTCATATATGGACACCAATAGACTATGATATAATGTACTTACAAACTGGAGATTGTTAATAGCTGACAACCAATATCTCATACGGAATTTTTATTCGGACCATGTGCGTTAGACCGTGCGATGCTTCGGTTAAGTAGTAAAGCGGCAAAACGAATCTTCAAAAACAAAATATATATATACGTGCCACGACCCCGTGTGGCGTGCGAGCAGGCGTGAGTTGACGAGACCCATGCAAGCAGTCCAGCGATGTCAAGCCCAAGATGCAATTCTATCCCGATCACGTGATGAACTCGTGATTGGGGCACAACCGCATTTTGGGCACTTAGCAAGATGGATATCATTACATCGTACCATTACAAGCATAGATGGGGATACATACAAGTCAGACAATTCCACATGAATACAACAACATCATACACAAGACATCTGACTACGGATGAAAACACATGAAAAACACAACGACATGGAACCTATCCCAAGACTGACGAAGAAGAAGGAAGAACTCCAACACAAGGAAAATCTCTCTCACGTCAAGTCATCAGAAACCTGCACCTGCAACTGTTGTTGTAGTATCTGTTAGCCACGAGGACTCAGCAATCCCATAACCATGGGTATCAAGACCAGCAAAGCTTAATATGTAGGGAGAAGGTTAAGTGGTGAGGTTGCAACAGCGGCTAAGCATTTGTATGATGGCCAACTTACGAGTACAAGAATAAGATGAGCATCTAAGACAACGGTCGCAACTAGTAAGGATCACTAAGAGATCCTGAACTACCTACGATTCAAATATAACCCAACTGTGTTCTCTTTTAAAATTGAAAAGAGACGGGCACGGTTACTCATGCGGTAGGTGTATTTTATTTTGTATCCTCTGTCAAGTTTTCTACAACAGGACATTAACAAATTTCAATCTGCCTCATAACCGCGGGCACGGATTTCGAAAGATCATAACCTTGCAGGGGTGTCCCAACTTAGCCCATCACAAGCTCTCATGATGAGCAAAGGTAAAACCTTTTATCTTAGGGACAACCCGATTAGTTTCGGAATCCCGGTGAACAAGACATTTCGACAATGGTAAAACAAGTCCAGCAAGACCTCCCGACGTGCCGACACACTGATAGTAGCCGCGCGTATCTCATCTCGGGCCACGACGGATGAGCTATGGTTACACCGACCAAATACCCCAAGTTGCCAAGGGGCGGCGCCGCAAGCTGCTCTAGGTTGGGTCAACACTCATGTCGAGCACTAGCCCAGGGGTTGAATTAAGAATCCTCGGGTAGCGCTAACTCCATATGCAAGTTTTTAGTTTTTATTAGGCAAATGGTAAAACCAAGGTTGGGCCTTGCTGGCGGAGTTTTATTCAAAGGGAACTGTCGAGGGGGGCCCATAAACCCCAACCGTGTTAGGAACGCAAACTCAAGGAACATAACATCGGTTTATCGGTTCTTAAGGCAGCATGGGTGGAACAAAACACCGAACAAAAGGCTAAGCCTTTCACCCTTTGCCAAGTATATAGGTGCATTAATTTAAGTAAGGTATTGTGATATTCCAAATATATCCAAATTCCGACATGGAGCAATCTTCATCTTTACCTGCAACTAACAATGCTATAAGAGGGGCTGAGCAAGTGTTAACATAGCCATTCAACGGTTTTCTGGGGTGGTGTCAAAGGTTAGAGGTTTCATGGCAACGATGAGAGGCTGACAAACAAATAGATAGTAATGACATCCAAGGTGATGGTCATCTTGCCTGAGATACCGTTAGGAAGAACATCGAGTCCGTGAAGAAGAAGAAGCCATGTAGACGAACCAAGTGTAGTCGAACGAATCCTCACGATCGCAACAAAACAGGAACTAACGAGAAGAAGTAAAAAACATGGTAAACAGACACCACATAAACAAGACATGATTCTCAACCAAGTATGATGCATGACAAGGCTACATGATTCAACTCATGGCAAGAAATTATGCATAAAATACCATCACCCAAGGCAAGTTTAAATGAGGCCGGAGACAACATATAACAATTCCGGTAAATCCTCATATGCAATTTTCGAAATTGGTCCAGATATGAACACACCATATGTTAGAGTGCTTAAATAGCAAGTTAATATGCACCATGATGATCTACATGCAATTCTAGTCAAGTTACACATAAAGTTCATTTAATTCGGAGCTACGGCCTAGAAGATATGAGCAAAACAAGTTACACATGTCATTGATGCAAAATGCATTCAAACATCAAGCAAACACACTCAAAACATGGATGCAACATTACATGATGCATCTACGTGCAAAACCAGGCAAGTTTCATATAGAGCATGCCCCAAACGGAGCCACGGTTCGACACATACACAAGCAACAAGTTTAAAGGACAAGCTGTCCAAGACAACAACTAGGCATCTTACAAGCATCAAAACGAGATGCTATAAGTACAAGATAGATACAATGATGGCATCAACTCAAATTACATATTACATGCTTCAAGAATCATCAAGGTTCGGGTCCATAGGCATTAATAGTAATCCAACATGATCAAGGCAACAAGCAAACTTTATATCAAAGATTATGACTTGGTGGAAAACATGGCATATACATGAGTAGAGTTCATATGTTGACATGTTGGAGGCAAGAAATAATTAAACTATAGTGCAATAACATGACAAAACAAAGAATGGAATGCTAGTACATAACATGGAGCTCAAGGAACACAACTTGGCACATACATGGGAGAAACAGGTTCATGGAATTCATCAAAACAAGATGCAAACATGATATAGCAGATTCTTAGACTTCTTGAAAATCTGGGAATGCAACAACAACATTATGATGCTGACTTTGGAGGCACATAACATCAAGCATAGCAATTCTAATAAGCATTCAAAGGTCATGAACGTGTAGTAGCCATGGCATACTCCAAATAACTCCATTGGGACAACTCCATAGGAGGCATAGATTGGTAACAATGAGCTTTGCCAAATGGAACATGCTGTTGATAGGCTGACAGATTTATCATGATGACAACTTGAGAGCAAGAAAAAGACATGCTACAGAAACCTATAATTGCAAACAAGGAAATGGATGGATAGAGCATAACAAGGGCTTTAAGACATGGTCA
>LR738715.1:471657174-471689796 GCA_902687465.1 Secale cereale | reverse complement strand
CCTAGGGCGGGCCAAATTTGGGTTGCGGTGGGCTCGGTGGCTGGGAGGTGGTTGAGGGCCTACATGGGGGCCAGGGAGAGGCTGGAGGGCGATGGAGGGGCGAGGTGGCGGCTTCCTATTGGCTAGAGCGCGTCGGCTGGGCTATGGCCGGTCGCCAAGTGGCAGAGGAGGAGCGGTCGGGCATGAAATTTGAGGCAAAGGTGGGAGGTGGCGGCGGCTAGAGGTAGGGGAAGGGTAGGGTTAGCTAGGGAGGCACAAAATTGGAAAGGGGAGGGCCATATATAGACAAAATCTAGGGTTAGGGGGGTTTTGGGGCCATTTCGGAACTTCAGATCTCTATTTGACGGTCTGGAGCGGAGGGGGAGTGTAGGTGGGCTAGATGGGCTGTGTAGGGGTGTGACTGGGCCAAGGGGAGAGAAAAGAAGTGCAGCCAGACACAGCATTTCGGAAACCGAGACATCCGACGTTTTGTCCAGCGATGGTGCCACTACGGATAATGGCATAAGGCCATCTAACTAAATAACGACGGAAGGCTTGGAAGATAAGTGAGTCCATCAACTCCAACGGCATAGCGGAGTGCATGACAAACGACCTAGCGCACCTTACTCTTCTTCTGAAAAGTCTGCAACGTAATATGTTGCAGCCCGAAACGGGCCAGCACATGGAATATGCTGGCAAGATAACACAGTAGAGCAAGTAAAAGAACAAAGACTAACACTATATGCATATTTGGCTGGTGGAGGCTCTCAGGTTAAGGTTTTTGCATAAAGCCAATTTTTCCCTACAACAAAGGAATAACTTTTATATTAACTATCATGGTAGTTGAAACATCATTGAGAAGGTACCCCCAACTCAATCCCAATTAAAGTAGTCATCATTAACCCAACAAAATAATTTTAGAGTGATGAGATCAACCAATAATTCAAGTACCAGTTACTCAAGATGTCCATAACCGGGGACACGGCTAATCATGATTAGTTTGTACACTCTGTAGAGGTTTGCGCACTTTTCCCCACAAGACTCGATCTCCTGCGTTGGATTTCTCGCACTACATGGTGTTTGAGAAACGGATGACCGAGACATGGTCTTTAAGAAGCATTTACTCTTTACCCCGGGTGGACCCGTACACCTACTTTCCCCTACATCTGCTAGTCCACCACTGAAAGAGCTCACACAACTTACTCATACTATGCCAGAGCAAATAATGGCATTGTGGCTGCACACAGAAGTTTCTAGCATGAATAGTTTTATGATCCCTTTGAGCCTGGGTGACATTCCATAAGAAAAATCACACGGTACACCCGGGATTTCCTAGGGAAACACTGGTAACCCCAGGAGCCCTGCAACCAATCCACCTAGATGTGTATTGAAGTAGCCACCTTAAGTTGAACCATTAATTAACAACTCACATCTGTCATGGATTCTCTCAAACCCAAACCACGTCTACGAGCATAGCATAGCAACCTAAGCATAACGTAGAAGTAACTCCCAAGGGTTAGAAAATAATGCAGGTAATAGGTTCTACCTCAATCTACTTCCCAGACCCACAAGTTAAGAAATCCTATTCGTGCAATGTGTGAGGGTTTGATCTAATGCATAAAAACTGGGTAAATAAGGGTATGATCAAAGTGTTACTTGCCTTGCTGATGATTCACAAAACCTAGGGACTCGTAGTAGCACGATTCGCACTCCAGGAATTCTATCACAAGCAAACAATAGCATACATAAGAAACAAGCAAAGATGATCAGGTAAAACTCCAAATAAGAAGATCTAACCAGAAAGTTCAACTTAAGAACTCCAGTTTGCAAAAAGAATCAAATCAAACGGAGCAACGAAACTCAAACTGTGAAAGAAACAAGATCTGTTTACTAGATTGAACTAAAGTCAAATTTTACAGTAGCAAAACCTTGTTCAAGTTGGTTAAACGGAAAGAGGGCTTCGAGATGAAGATCTGGGCGCTTGAATCGCCTGATTCCGACTTACGAGCGAAAAGAAAAACTAAAAAGAAGATCAGGGCTGAAATCACGATCGAAAATAATCGCGGAAAAACCCTGAAAAATAAAAATGGACGAAAAGGTAACGTACGAACGTTCGCTGTCTGTTACAAAAGACGAAAAGCATTCTTTAAAACGAACGAACGGACGAACGTCCGCTAGTTAACTAAACCGACGGAAAACAGAACCGATCTATTAAAAAAAGGATATAGGGTTCTAAAAAAAACCGACCGGTTTTTGAGAAAAACCGACGGCGACGGCGACGAGAATGGCAGCGGCGGCTACCTCGGCGGCGGTGGCTTTCTCCGGCGCGGCGGGGAGGCCGGTCAAGGCGGCTGCGGCGGAGTGCGGCGGCGGCGGCGCGGCAACAGGCGGCGGCATGCGGCACGACGGCGGCGACGGCGGCTCGGGCGGGCTAGGGTTAGGGCAGCGGCTCGGGCGGGCTAGGGTTAGGGCAGCGGCTCGGGCGGCGGGGTGGGCTGGCGGCGGCTGGGCCTCGGCCTTATAAAGGCCGTCCGGGCTGAGGAGTCCTAGTCGACCACGGCCCGAGTAGGTCGGTTGCCCCTTTTTTCTAAAATAGTCCCGACGTAGTAAAACAGGCAGAAAAAAATACTAAAAGGACTCGAAAAATTCTGAAATAAATTTTCACCGTCCTCTAACAAAATTTAGGAAAAAGTGAACATTTTTCCCGGACCTAAATGCAATTTTGAAAAACGCGCATTTTTCCTATGCAAATAAAATCACAAATAAATCCGAATAAAATACCAAAAGTGATTTTAATATTTTTCCTCCAATATTTCTTTTATTTTGGAGAAGTCATATTATCTCCGCTCATATATTTTATTAAGAAATATTTTTAAGAGAGAAAAATAAATAAAACCAAAGTGATCCCAGTATCGGTATTTGAGAAAACTCAAATACGAAAACGGTAAACTCCCTAACTCTCTCCGTGGGTCCTTGAGTTGCTTTGAATTTTCGAGGATCGAAACACACAAATGCAATAAAATATGATATGCAATATGATCTATGTATAACATTCCAAATTGAAAATTTGGGATGTCACAAACCTACCCCCTTAGAATGAATCTCGCCCTCGAGATTCGGTTTGGCTAGAGAATAGGTGTGGGTGGTCCTTGCGTAGATCATCCTCTAATTCCCAGGTGGCTTCATCTTTGGTATGGCGACTCCACTGAACTTTGCAAAACTTGATAACCTTGTTGCGGGTGACTCTGCGTGCATACTTGAGGATCTTGACCGGTTTCTCCTCATAAGTTAGGTCACTATCCAACTGAATTGCTTCCAGGGGCACTGTGTATCTTAAAGGAATATCGGCCATCTCAGCATGGCACTTCTTAAGCTAGGAGATGTGAAACACGTCATGAACTCCTAACAATCCTTCGGGTAACTCTAACTTGTAGCTAACCTCTCCCATGCGTCCCAAAACACAGTATGGTCCTACAAATCTCGGGGCTAACTTTCCCTTAACTCCGAAATGTTTAACTCCTCGCAAAGGTGACACTCTTAGGTATGCTCTGTCTCCGATTTCATAGACTACTTCCTTGCACTTCGACTCTGCATAACTCTTCTGCCTGGATTGAGCTACCTTCAGTCTATCTCGAATCAGCTTAACCTTCTCTTCTGACTCTTTGATCAGATCTGGTCCAAACAATTGACGGTCTCCGACTTCATCCCACATTAACGGCATTCGGTATCTCCTCCCGTACAATGCTTCGGACGGTGCCATCTTTAAACTGGCGTGCTAACTGTTGTTGTATGAGAACTCCTCATAGGGAAAGTTGTCATCCCAACTAGATCCATAATCTAGCGCACAAGCTCTCAACATGTCCTCCAGAATCTGATTGACTCTCTCGGTCTGTCCATCAGTCTGCGGGTGAAAAGTTTTACTGAATTCTAGCCTAGTTACCAAGGTCTAGTGTGGCTGATGCCAAAACTTTGAGGTGAACTGTGTTCCTCTATCTGATACGATGGTCCTCAGAACTCCGTGCAGACATACGATCCTGGTCATGTATATCTTGGCCAACTTCGCACTGGTATACGTGGTTTTCACGGGGATAAAGTGGGCTACTTTGGTCGAGCGATCCACTACTACCCAGATTGAGTCATATCCCGATCTGATCCTGGGCAATCCGGTGATAAAGTCCATGCCAAGCTTATCCCACTTCCATTCGGCTATCGACATAGGCTGAAGTAATCCTGCTGGCTTCTGATGTTATGCCTTCACTCTCTTGCATACATCACATACGGCTACATACTCCGCAATGTCCTTCTTCATTCCTATCCACCAGAAACGTTCCTTCAAATCCAAATACATCTTAGTGTTTCCGGGGTGTATCGAGTATTGTAGGATCGAAGTAGGTCTAGAGGGGGGGTGATTAGACTACTTGACAATATAAAAAATCTGCCTTTAGGTCATGCAATGTTTTTGGCAGTTTCACAAACAAGATCAGTTCAAGTAACACCCTACACATGCAATTCTAGAGTTTATGCAGCGGAAAGTAAATTGCACATGTAAAAGAGAGGTGGAGAAGATCAAACGCAGTTTGGTGACACGGAGATTTTTGTCGTGGTTCCGATAGGTGGTGCTATCGTACATCCACGTTGATGGAGACTTCAACCCACGGAGGGTAACGGCTGCGCGAGTCCACGGAGGGCTCCACCCACGAAGGGTCCACGAAGAAGCAACCTTGTCTATTCCATCACGGCCTACGCCCACGGAGGACTAGCCTTACTCGGGGTAGATCTTAACGAAGTAGGCGATCTCCTTGCCCTTACAAACATCTTGGTTCAACTCCACATCATCAAGACGGAGGCTCCCAAGCGACACCTAACCAATCTAGGAGGCACCACCCCCCAAAAGGTAATAGACGGTGTTGATGATGATGAACTCCTTGCTCTTGTGCTTCAAGTGATAAACTCCCCAACACTCAACTCTCCTCACTGATATGGCTGTGGTGGAAGAAAGATTTGAGTGGAAAGCAACTTGGGAAGGCTAGAGATCAAGTTTCATATGGTAGGAATGGAATGGCTTGATCTCAACACAAGGGTAGGTGGTTCACTTCTCAGAAAGTGTATGATAGAAGTGGTGGTACTTTCTGATGGCTCTCCTCACGAATGAGGAGGGGGTGGAGGGGTATATATAGCCTCCACACAAAATCCAACCGTTACACACACATTTGACCAATCTCGGTCAGACCGAAGTGAAAACTCGGTTAGACCGAAAGTTCAAATATAGTGAACGTTGGGATTTTCGGTGGGACCGAAAATACCATCTCGGTGAGACCGAAGTGAGTCAAAGGTTAGGGTTTGCCATTTCGGTGAGACCGAAAATATAAACTCGGATATTCCGAATTGATGTCAACTGATCACAGAAGGTTGGCAGCCCTTTACTTATGGGTGTGTGTTAAGTAGTGAATAGTGCTGATAGTTGAGGGAGTCAGATCACCAAGCACTTGAGCAACAAGAACATTAACACAACCTCATCCCCTTTTAATAGTATTGGCTTTCCTATGGACTCAATGTGATCTTTGATCACTAAACCAAAAATGGAGTCTTGAGCTTTTGCCAATGCTTGTCTTAGCATTTTGAGGGGTCCACTTCTTCAGACATTTCCATACCCACATCATCGAACTTTTCTGAAATGATTCTCAAGAGAATATTAGTTCAATGATATATATGTTGTTATTAATTACCAAAACCACCCGGGGATTAGTTGCACTTTCAATCTCCCCCTTTTTGGTAATTGATGACAACATATAGATCAAAGCTTCGACAAAAGATATAATCAATGAATAATATCGTCGCTTTGAGAAGTATGTGATAAGCAAGAGCTCCCCCTAAATTTGTGCATTATTTAAAATTTGCGTTTGAATGCAAATGCACAATCGATTAGGATTATGGGTCACTCTTCCATGTCACATACATCTTGGTGGAGCGCACAAAATGATAAGAATGAATAACATGCACTCAATCACCAAGACAAGAGTAAATAGCCATACAATAAGAAATAGCATATGATAAGCAATAAGCACTCATTAAGGCATAGTATGACTAAGCACTCATTAAGGTAGCATCAAACGTAGTAGCAAGCACACATAAAGTATCTGGAACCAAAAGAAACCAATGTATCTCAAGGAAAACCGGCAAAAGAACGAAAAGACGAAAGAGCACTCTCTCTCTCGAAGCCCTATGATCTATAGCAATTTCTCCCCCTTTGGCAACAAGTTACCAAAAAGTTCGAAAAGGTATAGAGCTAAGCGTCACTGCGGGCTCGGCTGGCTGCTCCCGTCTGGGTCGATGTCGGTGTAGAGATAGCTGCGTCGGCGAAGACTTCTGCTGATGTCTGCGCTGGAGGAGTGGATGCTGGAGCTGGAGCTGTGGCTGGAGCTGAAGTAACTGGGATAGCTGCAGACCTGGATCCTCTGGGAACCGGAGCATTCTGGCGATGAGAGTCCTGGACTATATCATCCTGCATAAGCTCTGCTCTCTCCTGCCTAGTCTCCTCCATGTCTGCCTCAAGCTTGTTGACAGACACCTGAATCTCAGTCAGCTTCACGTCTAGAGCGTGGATCTTGTCCTCGACAATCCTCTCAAGGCTCTCCTGAGATTGCTCAATGCTGGCTAGGCGTTGTTCAATTCTCTGGGTTGCTTCAAGGATTTGCTCTCCAAAGCTCTTTGGCTTAGCTGCTGCTGCTGCTGCCTCTCTGTCAGCTTTGGCTTTCTTTGCAGCTTCGATCTTGGCTTGCCCTTCAACTGAGGTGGGATCCTCTTCATCCATCACAACTACGTTGTCCTCATGCTCTGGCTGCAGTGGCAAGTGCTTCCTATCCAACATGAATTTGCCCGTGCCAAACTTGGCGTTGATGAGCATCTGTATCTGCGGAGCAAACCCACATGACCTCTTCTGGTCAGCTGCAGTCCTCTTAATGGTCTCAACCATCAAGTCCATCACCTTAAAAGGTGCCTTCTCATCGAGAATGTGCAGCATGTTGATAGAATAGCCTCGTATCATCCGGTGGTCACCTGACTTAGGCATCAAAGTATGCCTCAGAATAGTGTTGGTGGTGGTCAGACCTGCCTGGAGATAATACACTGAGCCGAGCTTCCATCCTTCCAAATCAGCAGCTGGGATCTCCTTGTACATATTCTTCATAGAATCATGACTCTTCTTAGGAATCCCATAGACATCAATGTCGTCCTCTCTCTGCACTGGAGCATTCAGAATTTCTGCCCATTCTGCAATAGTTGAAGAAAACCGTTGACCTTCAGTCATCCAGGTGATCTTGCCATCGGGGTAGAAATGGGCTGTGGCATAGAACTGCATGATCATCTCGTCATTCCAGGCTGTTAGTTCTTGACCCACAAAATCAGCAACTCCACATGCAGTAAAGCTCTCATGCACATGGGGAAAGAAGTCCCGATGCTCTCTGCTGTCAATGTACTTCCAGTCAACATACCTGGTGTCAGCAACAATGGGCTTCTTATCCATTAGCACGGTCTCATAGAAATCCTGCTGCTCTCTGGTGTGGAATCTGGGGTCCACAGCAGTCCTTCTTCTTACGGCATATGGATCAGACTGTCTCCATAGCCTGAGACCTTTGTCCTTTCTTGCCTTCATATCCTCAGCTTGAGGATGAGCATCATTGTGGAGTGGCAACTTGGGACGGAGCTTGAGCAACACATGCTCTTCATCTGACTCAGAAGGTGGCATCTCACCTTTGTTCTTCTCAGAAGCTGGAATGCTTCTGGTTGTCCTCTTGGGCTTGACTGGAGCTGCCTTAGCTGGAGCAGGCTTCTTGGGCTTGGAGGAGGCTTGAGCCCGAATAGCATCACCCATGAACTTAGCTTTCTGAGGAGGAGGCTGGGGTGCATCTTCTTCTTCTTCTTCAGCAGCATCAACTTGAGGTTCAGCATAAACAACTCTCTTCCTCTTGGAAGTCTTCTTCACCTTACTTGGAGCAGGCTCTTCCAAGTTGAGCTTCTTGGCAACTGCAGACTGCTTCACTTTGCTCGTGCCTTTCTTTGGCTGCTGCCCTTGGAGCTCTTTGGCAACCACTTGCCTCTTTGGCTTGGAGGTAACTTCCTCAGCAACAAAGTCGGAATCCTCAGAATCAGAAGTTCTCTTCTTCCTGGTTCTCGTAGCAGCAGGAGGTAGACCACTAGGGGTGCTCCTCTCACCATCATCACTAGAGCTGCTAGCCTCAGGACTTGTACCTGCCTCTAGAATCTCAGCAAACGGTGACTCAGACCTGTTCTGGCTGTCACTGACATCTGACATGGCTGAAAAAACCTGTGAATAGATAAGGTATAGGCAGAGTAGAAGAGTTATCACAACTGCAGAAGTTTTTGCAAAAAAAAATGACTTAAAAACTTAGTTTTGAGTTTTCACAGAATGTATTTCGGTCAAACCGATTTCAAGTTTCGGTGTAACCGAAGTGTTCAACAGAACCTACACACCACTTTCGGTCAGACCGAAATGGGTTTCGGTCCTACCGAAAACTTAGGGTTTCACAGAAACTTCAATTCGGACATTCCGATTTTCACAACTCGGTCAGACCGAGCTATGTAGTGCAATGGTCAGAGACCAAATCGGTCAGTCCGAGTTTCAGGAATCGGCTTCACCGAGATGCATTCCGTGGAAACCTAAACCTAAGAATTTTCCTCGAAACTAAACGATCTGAACAATGTATTGGGAACATATCAAACGTGGATTGAATCAGGGCAGTCCTATCATGCAAGAATCAGAAGTGGAGCATGAATAGGGATCAGGACACACCCTAACTTGGTGGTGTCCCTCTACGGCGGCAACGGAGGAGAAGATTACCGTTGACGGCGGCGGAGACCTGCGGCAAGGGCACACAGGCGACGAAGGCGACGATCCTTAGATCAGGGCGGCGGCAGCAGGGGTCTTGGAGGGCGAACGGTTTGAAAGGAATAGATCGCGCGCAGCCCTCAGTATATATAACCCCGTACTGTCGGTGGGACCGAGTTGAAAAACTCGGTGTCACCGAGATGTATTTCTGCTGTGCAGTTACACATATCGGTCAGACCGAGATTTTGAACTCGGTTTCACCGAGATGAAACCTAGATCAATCTAAGTGTTTCGGTTGGACCGAGATTGAGAAGCCGGTCAGACCGAAATAGACTTAGAAGGTTTTGGAAGTCAGCCTTAGACGAATCGGTGGTTCCGAGTGCTCCTCACTCGGACTGTCCGAAAAAGACTTGTTCAAAGTTGTGATATAAGCATGAATAGAATTTTGAGACAAGATAGCATAGATAGCTAGGGAAAGTGCTTACGCATTCTTGTCCATCCATTTGGCCAGAAAAAGAAACCAAAACAATCAAAACAACAAATGGATGTCCTTGAATGGATAAAATCATGCATCCAACATGCTCACACAATAAGATAGCAACTGAAATATGTGTCAAACATGCACAACCAAAACTCTAGCTACTAGCACACAAATTGTCGATGACTAGGTCATCTATATATGAGTATATTGACTTAGGAGTCAAATGAGAACATTTGATCATAGGTCATACTCATCGTTTAAGCACAAGTGGGGTTACCACTTTTACATAAAGCATTTATGTGTTCACATCATTTGGAGATGCTTTTAGCTCAATTTTTAGAGCAAAGCTCCCCCTAGATGTGAGAACCCCTTTTAAAGGGTCAAACTAACCTTGGGTTGTCGTAGAAGACTTCATGTAGATGTTGAAGATGTGGATGCTCAATGTTGATGTAGATCATCATGAGTTAGGAGCAATCCTTTGGATTAGGGCACTTTCAATACCTACATGGGTTAGTCCCACAAGGAACAAACAAGAATATCCATGGACATAGAGTGAAGTACACAAAAGATGATGTCCATGAAAGCAATGATTACCTTGTCCCTTGACTTACCAACAAGAGGGTTTGTGACTCCATGAACAAGTGCATGATGTGGAAGTTGATTGCACAAGTTCTTGCCAAAATGAATATGAGTGAAGTTTGTTGGCGGAGTCACCCTCAAGAACCTACTAGTTCTTCTTCTTTGGGATCCACATCATCTTGATGGGAATCCTTGGTGTTGTAGTTGAGCTTGACGAAGTAGAACTTGATGTGTCCTTGGGAACCCACTTGACCATGGCTTGAGGTGCTTCAATGAATGCATCAATCTCTTCTTGAAGCTTGTCCTTGGCCTTGAAGAATATCTAGCTTTGATTCCTTCACAGATTCAGTACCCTCGTGCATTTCAACCAAAGTATCCCAAATCTCTTTAGCATTCTCAAGACGGCTGATTTTGTTGAACTCTTCGGGACACAAAGCATTGAAGAGAATGTCACAAGCTTGAGCATTGTTTTGCAACATCTTCAGTTCTTCGGGTGTAGCTTCGCGATCCGGAACTTTTCCTTCTTCAAAGAAGTCACCTTGCATGCCAACACAAATAATGCCCCATGCGGCTGGGTTATGACCAAGAATATGCATTTTCATTTTATGCTTCCAACTAGCAAAATTTGTACCATCAAAGTAAGGACCTCTACGATAATTACCCTCACTAGACGCCATACTCTCCTAGGTTGTGAAACCAAGCTTATGGAGTCCAATGCAATGGAAACCAAGGCAATGGAGACCAAAGCTCTGATACCACTTGTAGGATCGAAGTAGGTCTAGAGGGGGGGTGATTAGACTACTTGACAATATAAAAAATCTGCCTTTAGGTCATGCAAAGTTTTTGGCAGTTTCACAAACAAGATCAGTTCAAGTAACACCCTACACATGCAATTCTAGAGTTTATGCAGCGGAAAGTAAATTGCACATGTAAAAGAGAGGTGGAGAAGATCAAACGCAGTTTGGTGACACGGAGATTTTTGTCGTGGTTCCGATAGGTGGTGCTATCGTACATCCACGTTGATGGAGACTTCAACCCACGGAGGGTAACGGTTGCGCGAGTCCACGGAGGGCTCCACCCACGAAGGGTCCACGAAGAAGCAACCTTGTCTATTCCATCACGGCCTACGCCCACGGAGGACTAGCCTTACTCGGGGTAGATCTTCACGAAGTAGGCGATCTCCTTGCCCTTACAAACATCTTGGTTCAACTCCACATCATCAAGACGGAGGCTCCCAAGCGACACCTAACCAATCTAGGAGGCACCACCCCCCAAAAGGTAATAGACGGTGTTGATGATGATGAACTCCTTGCTCTTGTGCTTCAAGTGATAAACTCCCCAACACTCAACTCTCCTCACTGATATGGCTGTGGTGGAAGAAAGATTTGAGTGGAAAGCAACTTGGGAAGGCTAGAGATCAAGTTTCATATGGTAGGAATGGAATGGCTTGATCTCAACACAAGGGTAGGTGGTTCACTTCTCAGAAAGGGTATGATAGAAGTGGTGGTACTTTCTGATGGCTCTCCTCACGAATGAGGAGGGGGTGGAGGGGTATATATAGCCTCCACACAAAATCCAACCGTTACATACACATTTGACCAATCTCGGTGAGACCGAAGTTAAAACTCGGTCAGACCGAAAGTTCAAATATAGTGAACGTTGGGATTTTCGGTGGGACCGAAAATACCATCTCGGTGAGACCGAAGTGAGTCAAAGGTTAGGGTTTGCCATTTCGGTGAGACCGAAAGTATAAACTCGGATATTCCGAATTGATGTCAACTGATCACAGAAGGTTGGCAGCCCTTTTTCGGTGAGACCGAAACTCAGAATCGGTTTGACCGAGAAGCTAGGGTTTGGAGAAACAACTGAAGTGGTTCATCTCGGTGGGACTGAGTTGGAGAAATCGGTGTGACCGAGATTACTTATGGGTGTGTGTTAAGTAGTGAGTAGTGCTGATAGTTGAGGGAGTTAGATCACCAAGCACTTGAGCAACAAGAACATTAACACAACCTCATCCCCTTTTAATAGTATTGGCTTTCCTATGGACTCAATGTGATCTTTGATCACTAAACCAAAAAGGAGTCTTGAGCTTTTGCCAATGCTTGTCTTAGCATTTTGAGGGGTCCACTTCTTCAGACATTTCCATACCCATATCATCGAACTTTTCTGAAATGATTCTCAAGAGAATATTAGTTCAATGATATATATGTTGTTGTTAATTACCAAAACCACCCGGGGATTAGTTGCACTTTCAAGTATGGTGAATCATGTGCTTCCTGCAGTATCAACTTCCTGATCTCGGTGTTTTTGGGCACATAGATCTGGTCCTCAAACCTCAAGGTGTCGTGTTTGTCCTCACGAAAACCCTGGGCTTTTCCTTCACTCATCTTCTCCTTGATTTCGGCAATCTCTTTGTCATCCTTCTCGGCTTCTCGTATATTTCGCAGCAATGTTGACTGAACTCCAATGTTGCAACAAAACCTCTAGGAACTATCTCCAAACGAAGCTCCCTGAGACCTTCTGCTAACTCGTTTGGTAATCCTCCTTTTACTAGGGTATGGGCATAACTCTTCCGGCTCAAAGCGTCTGCGACGACATTGGCCTTGCCAGGATTATAGTGCAGCTTCGTATCGTAACCCTTTATGAGCTCCAACCATCTCCTCTGTCTGAGGTTCATCTCCTTTTGAGTGAAAATGTACTTCAAACTCTTGTGATCCGTGTACACATCACAATGGTTTCCAATAAGGAAATGTCTCCAGGTTTTGAGCGCATGCACTACTGCTGCTAACTCCAAATCATGCGTAGCATAATTCAACTCGTGTGGTCGAAGTTGACGAGATGCATAGGAATCAACTCTTCCGTCCTGCATGAGTACCCCTCCAAGTCCCAAGCGAGACGCGTCGCAATACACTTGGAAATCCTTGCGTATATCTGGCAAGATCAGCACTGGGGTTGTCGTCAAACGTTTCTTGAACTCCTGAAAACTTTCTTCGCACTCTTCAATCCAATAAAACTTTCTGTCCTTCTTCAACAATATCATCATAGGCTTTGCAATCTTGGAGAAATTCTCTATGAATCTCTATAATATCCCGTGAGTCCAAGAAAACTGCGGATTTCTCCAACTGAAGTGGGTGCCAACCACTTAGTGACTGCATGTACCTTGACGGGATCCACTGCTATACCTTCTCCTGATATAACATGTCCTAAGAATCAGAATTCCTTCAACCAAAACTCACATTTGCTAAACCTGGCATACAACTGATGTTCTCTGAGCTTTTCCAAAACCAAGCGCAAATGCTCCTCGTGTTCCTCTTCGTTCTTCGAGTACACCAAGATAGCATCGATGAATACCACGACAAACTTATCCAAGAACTCCATGAACACCTTATTCATCATACTCATGAAATATGCAGGGGTGTTAGTCAATCTAAATGACATAACCGTATACTCATATAGCCCATACCTTGTGGTGAAGGTTGTCTTAGGTATATCCTTCTCTCGGATCTTCAACTGGTGGTATCCTGATCGTAGATCGATCTTGGAGAATACCTTAGCTCCTTGATGTTGGTCGAACAAATCATTGATCATCGGCAGTGGGTACTTCTTCTTAATCGTTACTTCATTCAGTGCCAGATAATCAATGACCATTCTTAAATATCCATCCTTCTTCTCGACCAAGAGCACTTGGGCTCCTCAAGGTGCTGAACTTCATCGAATAAATCCTTTCTCCAATAACTCCTTAATCTGCTTCTTGATCTCCTCCAGATCGTTTGCTGGCATCCAGTATGGTCTCTTCGATATTGGTGTCGTGCCAGGCAATAGCTCTATCAAAAACTCAATATCCCTATCCAGCGGCATGACTGGTAGCTCCTCTGGAAATACATCCGGATAATCCCTTACTACAGGAACTTCCTCCTGAACAACTCCCGAGAGAGAATTTACTTGTGCCCTCCTAGGCGAATGCCTAGATACATACTTGATCCTTTTTCCCTCCGGGGTGGTAAGTAAAATAGACTTACTGGCACAATCGATGTTCCCTCCATACATCGATAGCCAATCCATACCTAGTATCACATCCAATCCTTGTGACTCCAAAACTATCAGGTCGGAGGGAAAAACATGGTGTCCAATGGTCAACGGCATCTGAAAACATCCTTGATTTGCCATATATTCTACTCCTGATGAACTTACTAACATGGGGGGTCATAAGGACTTTGGTGGGCAACTTATGTCTATTCATGAATCCCCTTGAAATGTATGAATGCGATGCACCAGTATCGAAAAGAACTGCGGTAAATGACTTAACCAAAAACTTACCAACAACTGCATTAGGTTGCTCTTCAACTTCCTCCACGGTCACGTGGTTCACTTGTCCTTTATTGAAAGGATTGGGCTTCTTCACGGAGCGTCCATTGCCGTTCCCATTCTTAGCTTCAGGGCACTCTCCGGCATAGTATCCATTCTTCCCGCACTTGAAACAGGTAATGTGACCTAAATCCCTCTTGGAGGGTGTGGATGGAGTGGAGCGGTTCTGATTATTGCTTGCTCCATTCCCATTCTTAGATCCATTGTGGTTGTGAGAACTCCCTCCATTATGGGTGTGGCTTCCATGGTTATGGGTGTATCCTCCTGAGTTCAGGGTGAAACGGGGCTTCTGCTGGGCTCCAGAGGTATTCCTTCCTTGTCCATACTTCCTTTTGCGGCTTTCAATCTGCTGCTGCTTCCCTTCAATCATAAGATCTTTATCTACCAACTCCACGTAGTTGTTGAAGTTTGCCACCATCAACTGTATGCTCATCTCATCATTCAGCCCTTCCATAAACTTCTCCTACTTCGCAGCATCCGTGGCCACATCATCAGGGGCATAACGAGATAGAGTACTAAACTCATCTACGTACTGAGCCACAGTACGATTTTGTCAGACCCAAGATGCGATTCTATCCCGATCACGTGACACTTATGTGATTGGGGCACAACCGCATTTCGGGCGCTTAGCAAGATGGATATCATTACATCGTACCATTACATACATACATGGGGGATACAACAATACATACAAGTCACATGAATACAACAACATCAATACAAAGTATCTGACTACGGATACAAACAAGAAAAACACAAGACATCCATCTGCTATCCCAGGCTGCCGACCCGGAACCTAACCCAAGACTAAAGAAGTAGAAGAAGAAAGAACTCCAACACAACGATCATCGCTCTCACGTCAAGACATCGGAAACCTGCACCTGCAACTGTTGTTGTAGTATCTGTGAGCCACGAGGACTCAGCAATCCCATAACCATGGGTAACAAGACTATCAAAACTGAATAGGTAGGAAGAGGTAAACTGGTGAGGTTGCAGCAGCGGCTAAGCAATATATAGTGGCTAACTTACGAGTACAAGAATAAGATGAGCATCTACGCAAACGGTCGCAAACTAGTAGTGATCGCTAAAGATCCTGAACTACTTTCGAGTCAAACATAACCCCACCATGTTCCCTTCTCAAAGTGAAAAGAGACAGTCACGGTTACTCACACAGTTGTGTGTTTTACTTCGGATCCTCTGTCAAGTTTTCTACAACCGGACATTAACAAATTCCAATCTGCCACATAACCACGGGCACGGCTTTCGAAAGATCATAACCCTGCAGGGGTGTCCCAACTTAGCCCATCACAAGCTCTCACGATCAGCTGAAGTGATAAATATAATATCATCACCCCTTATCTTAGGGAAATCCGAACAGGCTCAGCATCCCGGTGCACAAGACATTTCGACAATGGTAAAACAAGTCCAGCAAGACCTCCCGGCGTGCCGACACCCTCATAGTAGCCGCGCGTATCTCGTCTCAGTCCACGACCGGATAGGACAGCCTACGGGAGCCAATCCTCGAGTTTCCCCGTGGTGGCCCCGCAGTTGGCCAGTTTGGGACCAACACCATCAGCATTGGCCCCCCTGCTATGTAGAAAGAATCCTCGGGTAGCGCTAACTCCCTATGCAAATTAATAATTAATTAAGTTGTTATTATGTTGCAAATTAAAACCAATGTTGGGCCTTGCTGGAGCAGTTTTATTCAAAGACGAAGCGTCAAGGGGTCCCCATATACCCAACCATGTAAGGAACGCAAAATCAAGGAACATAATGCCGGTTTATCGGCGCCTAAGGTGGCATGAGTGGAACCAAACATCAAGCAAAAGGCGAAGCCTTCCACCCATGCCCAGTATATAGGTGTGTTATTATATATATAACATATTGTGATATTCCAACAACAAGTTCCCTCCTGGAACGATCTTCATCTTCACCTGCAACTAACAATGCTATAAGAGGGGCTGAGCAAGCGGGTAACATAGCCAAACAATGGTTTTTGCTAGGAAGGTGTCAAAGGTTAGAGTTTTCATGGCAACAAGGAGAGGGGCTGACAATAAGGTGGGTAGCGCAACATATAACGATAGCATCGAGACACTAAGCAAAGGCAATGATAGTAAAGGTATCCAAGGGTAAGGTCATCATGCCTGAGATCCCGCAAGGAAGAAGAACGGATCCATGAAGAAGACGGAGTAGAAGCCTTGAAGAAGAACCACGGGTAGACGAACGAATCCTCATGAACGCAACGGAACAAGCACTAACGAGAAGAAGCAAGCAACACAATAAACACACAACACAAGAACATGACAATATGCTCAACCAGGTATGATGCAAAACAAGTCCACATATGAAGCACAACAAGGCTATACAGGAAGGACAACATGGCAAGGTAGGAAGCATAGAAAAAACAACACAAGTCTATATGATGCAATACATGGCAAGGTATGATGCATGACAAGTCTATATAGGAAGCACAACAAGTCTATACAGGAAGCATAACATGGCAAGGTAGGAAGCACGAAAAAACAACACAAGTCTATATGATGCAATACATGGCAAGGTATGATGCATGACAAGTCAATACAGGAAGCACAACAAGTCTATACAGGTAGCATTACATGGCAAGGTAGGAAGCACAGAAAAACAACACAAGTTTATATGATGCAATACATGGCAAGGTATGATGCCTGACAAATCTATACAGGAAGCACAGAAATTCTATACAGGAAGCAATACATGACAAGGTAGGAAGCACAGAAAAAACAACATAAGAACAACAAGATTAAATGAGGCCGGAAGCTACTTAAGACAAATCCGGTAAGTCCTCATATGCATAGTTTGAAATTAGTCCAGATCTGCACAAACCTTAAGTTAAAGTTGTTAAACATCAATTTAACATGCACCATCATTATCTACACAAAATTCTAGTCAAGTTTCATATAAAAGTTTGTATAATTCGGAGCTACGGCCTAGAAGATATGAGCAAAACAAGTCAAACATGGCAACGGTGCAAGATGCACCAAAACATCAAGCAAGCTCACTCCAAACATGAAAACAGTATTATATTATGATTCTACATGCAAAATCACACAAGTTTCATATAAAGCACACCCAAAACGGAGCAACGGGCTAAAAGATACACATGAAACAATATACAACAACAAGCTGAAGTTAACAGCCACATAGCAACTTTGGAGCAAAAAATATATACTCTACAGCACTCAAACATGGTGACAAGAAGCATGGACATGAAGTAGACATATCCTACAGCAAACAACCCCATTGGAGCATCTCCATAGGAGGCATGGATCAATAGCAACAAGCTACAACATTTTTTATCATGACAATAAAAACCTGACAGTAATATTTTATAGCAACTTGGGAGCAAGAATTAAATAAGCTACAGCAAGTCAAATGAGCAAGTGAGGACATGGATGGATATACAACAACATATACAACAAGGAATCATCAATGGCCACCCCGAAACTAACTTGGATTTTCATAGGGCATCAAGCAAACATAGCATCAGGATATTACAGATTCCAGACTTAGTGAAATTTCACTAAGTGTTAAAACAGTAACATTAGCATGGCATGTTTGCAAACATGTTTAAGTCAACACAAGGCATATCATGGAAATTTAAATGCACCACATCAAAGAACACATCATGGAGATTCGAAAACATCTAGGCATGTGACATGGGGGCAAACACATCAATAGCAACGAGCTCCTCAACTAGGCATCTCGTAACAAGTCACAAAACCTAACAGCCACATGCACTTTTGCAACAGGGATAAACATGGCAATATGAACTCAAACAAGCATGCTATAGAAACCAACGTGTAGAGCATCTCATGATGAACATTTTGACATATCATTTGCATCATTTGGATAAACATGCACCAAGTTATCACATCCCAAACATAGCAACAAAATAACAAGTAGCAGCACTTTATAACAAGTAGCACCCTTGCAACAGATATTAGAGTATCTAGATGAAGTCAAACATGCATGGCACAATGGAAAAAAGTGTAGAGCATATCACCACGGTCATTTTGACATATCATACAATCAATTTGGATAAGCACACAAAAAGTTATTAGCTCCACAAGAATGCATCAGACAATAGTTAAACAGGGACTTAGCTGTTTAGGCAAGGGCAAAAAATAACTGAGCGTCTGTTAACTAAACAGTGCACTGGGCGAAGGATTAGGTGGGCTCACCTAGGGCCACTTGGGCCGGTCGGGGGGAGATAAGGCAGGCCGGATTGGGCCGAAGGGGATGCAGGCCTTGGGGCCGGCGGAGGCAGAGCCGGGCCTTGCGTGGCCTCGGGTCCAAGAGGCGAGGGCGTCGCCTTCCTCCCGATCCGCTCGGATCGGGGACGAAGCTGGGCGGCGGCGCTTGCGCCGCCGGTGACGGCGATGGAAGGGGCCGGCGAGGAGGGATCTCGGGCGACCGGCGGAACGGGATCTGTAGGTCGTGGCGGTTGGGAGCTGGGGCCCCGTGCGGGAGGCCCTGAAGCTGATGTGGTGGCGGCGAGTCGAGGCCACCGGCAGCGGCGGTCGTTGGTGGTTCTCCGGCGAGGCCGGCCGGAGCTCCGGCGAGGTGCTGGACGGGGCGGCGACGAGCTCGCGAGGCAGGGCGCTCGACTGCAAGAGGCAAGCGGCGGCTGCTGCGGGATCTGGCCCGGGACGGCGCGGCGTACGGACGCGGCGGCAGGATCCGGGCCCGGGCGGGCCGGATCTGGGCTCCCGCGGGCGCGCGCGGTGGGAGGAGGAAGGTGGCGGCTGTGGAGGTGGCAGGAGGCTGGCGGCGGCAAGGATTTCGAGGAAGCTAGGGTTTCCCTGATTTGGAAGGCTAGGGGATCCATTTATAGCAAAAAAAAAGGCTAGGAGAGTGGGTTTTGGACCGTTCCGGAGCCATCGGATCGCGATCCAACGGCAACGGAGCGAAGGGGGAGTAGGCTGGGCCTAGAGGGAATTAGTGGGCTGTGTAGAAGATGTTTTGGGCTACGAGGAGAGAAGAGAGAGAGGCCCGCAGAGGTTTTTGGAGACCGAAAACGTCCGTCGGGCTATCAAACGAGCTCCGAATGCGATGAAATTTGGCAGGCGGCCTGTCCACACTATAATAAGACCACACGCCATGTTTCGACCCATTCCGAGAACGTTTTTCGGCCACTCATAAAATAAAAATTCGGAGGCACCGCGGGCACGTATGAGTGTGTCTGGGCTCAGAACGGACAACGGAGAGGACGGGCGAACTCGGGCGGATGCAAGTTTAGAAAACTTGCTGATGCAACACACATGATGACATGGCAAGATGCAACACGCAAGCAGATGACAAGGCAGCGGCAACGAATAACTGGCTGACACCTGGCGCACCGGTCTCGGGGCGTCACAGATTTCCTTGGCGCAAGTTGCGAAACTCTCGCTTCTTCATGCTCATGGCTCCAGTTGAGACATGGGCAGTGCGAAAAGCTTGCTGAAACTGATACCAAGTGACATGGGCTACATGGAAAGTGGTTGTTTAATTCTCCCACCATGCTGTTGCTGGTCCAGCCGATTGATGCGCGGCAAAATGCACTTTCTCGGCATCTATGCAATTGGCGGTAGTCAACTCCCTTCCAATATTGCACAGCCAGTCATCAGCAACTATTGGTTCAATGCTACTAGAAAACATCGGTGGTTGCAACCTTAGGAAACGTGTCAGGTTGTCCACGGGTGGTGGTGGTGGAGGGTTGTTGTTGCTGTTCTGATTGTTCTGGACAAGAAGTTGCATCAAAGCGTTCTGCGGCTGGATCAACTGAGTGAGCTCAGGGGGAAACTGAAATCCGGGTTCACGTCTCGGAGGCATCTGATGGGTGTAGAGGGAAGAGATTAGAACAAAAATGAGTTCTAGGGGGGAAATTCACTACCCATATGCACATGAGACAAACACCATCATATCACACCAATCAATTTCAAGAAAGGGCATACAAAGATCCTAACTAACGTTACAAAAGTGCTCTAATTCTACTATATGGGAAAACTACTAGTCATAGGGTGGTCATCTAGAAATTTTGATCGGCGGAAGATTCCATGATATCTGCTCCAGCTTAATCTGCAAAGTCATCATCACTATCACTGGGGTATGAGTCGGTGTCGTCGATGATGATGTAGTCCTCAGAACGAATCTCCTTAGGTTCTTCTTCTTCTTCTCCTCCTGGTGCCAGATCTCCCATGAATACTCCTAGCTTCCTTGTCAAGTCGTCATTCTTCTCCACGAGTATTGTCATATCCTCCTCGTATCCATTGTGTGTAGACTTGAGTTACTCTTCTAGCTCCAAGTTCCTGGTTAACGCCTTCTTCAACTCTATCATGCCTGCGCATATATGGTGCTCCTGTCGACGAATGTGCTAGTTTAACTCCCGGATGAAAGCTGTAATGGACCTGTCCTTTCGGGTGCTGATCATGTCCCATTGCTCATCTTGGCATCCACATATCTGGTAGATAGTGTCCTTCAGCTCCTGCTTGTAGACTTCTCCAATACGCCCCATGGTAATGTGGGCTGCCATACTCTTGCCCAGGCTCCAGGTTGGTGCATCAAAGGAAAACTCTATAGGCTCAGTGGATGGTGCGAATGTCCTCCGGGGAATTTGAACTTGAATAGTCCATCGCTCCTCTTCTGGTAAAGTGGCGGTGTAGGTTCCGGTGAAGCTTGGTATTCCGATGTTCAGGTACCTAGTGACTTCCTTCAAGTGCCGTCCAAAAGGTGTGTCTTCATCCAGTTGGGTGAACTTGTTCCTTGGGTCCACCATCCTAGAGAGTAGAAAATGGAGAGGAGTCAGAAATGAGTAGAGAAGAGTGACCTAGGGTTTCTCTTAGTGGCCATGTCCTACATTCAGCGTGTGCTCTGATACCATCTTGTAGAGACCATGATCCGAATGGACCGAAGTCTTTGTGTTCTGTGTCATCACTGGATCTGTAATGCTGACACACACAGTACTTGAAGGATTTATAACAGAGTGGCAATCACACACTTATTACATCGAATGTCTCAAAAGATAACTTATTACAAAAGTATACAGCATAAGGCCATCTAACTAAATAACAACGGAAGGCTTGGAAGATAAGTGAGTCCATCAACTCCAATGGCATAGCTGAGTGCAAGAAAAACGACCTAGCGCACCTTACTCTTCTTCTGAAAAGTCTGCAACATAATATGTTGCAGCCCGGAACGGGTCAGCACAAGGAATATGCTGGCAAGATAACACAATAGAGCAAGTAACAGAACAAAGGCTAACACTATATGCATATTTGGCTGGTGGAGGCTCTAAGGTTAAGGTTTTTGCGTAAAGCTATTTTTTCCCTATAACAAAGGAATAACTTTTATTTTAACTATCATGGTAGCTGAAACATCATTGAGAAGGTACCCCCAACTCAATCCCATTTAAAGTAGTCATCATTAACCCAACAAATTAATTTTAGAGTGATGAGATCAACCAATAGTTCAAGTACCATATAATCAAGATGTCCATAATCGGGGACACGGCTAATCATGATTAGTTTGTACACTCTACATAGGTTTGTGCACTTTTCCCCACAAGACTCGATCTCCTCCGTTGGATTTCTCGTACTGCATGGTGTTTGAGAAACGGATGACCGAGACACTGTCTTTCAGAAGCATTTACTCTTTACCCCGGGTGGACCTGTACGCCTACTTTCCCCTACATCCGTTCGTCCACCACTGAAAGAACTCACATAACTTACTCATACTATGCCAAAGCCCATAATGGCATTGTGGCTGCAAATGGAAGTTTCTAGCATGAATAGTTTTATGATCCCTTTGAGCCTGGGTGGCATTCCATAGGAGAAATCACAAGGTACCCCTGGGATTTCCTAGGACAACACTGGTAACCCCAGGTGCCCTGCAACCAATCCACCCAGATGTGTATTCAAGTAGCCACCTTAAGTTAAACCATTAATTAACAACTCAAATCTGTCATGGATTCTCTCAAACCCAAACCACGTCTACGAGCATAGCATAGCAACCTAATCATAGCGTAGAAGTAACTCCCAAGGGTTTGAAAATAATGCAGGTAATAGGTTCTACCTCAATCTAATTCCCAGACCCACAAGTTAAGAAATCCTACTCATGCAATGTGTGAGTGTTTGATCTAATGCATAAAATTGGGTAAATAAGGGTATGATCAAAGTGTTACTTGCCTTGCTGATGATTCACCAAACCTAGGGCCTCGTAGTAGCACGTTTCGCACTTCGGGAATTCTATCGCAAGCAAACAATATCATACATAAGCAATAAGAAAAGATGCACAGGTTAAACTCCAAATAAGAAGATCTAACCATCAAGTTCAACTTAAGAACTCCGTTTTGCAAAAAGAATCGAATCAAACGGAGCAACGAAACTCAAACTGCGAAAGAAACAAGATCCGTTTATTAGATTGAACTAAAGTCAAATTTTACAGCAGCAAAACCTTGTTCAAGTTGGTTAAACAAAAAGAGGGCTTCGAGACGAAGATCTGGGCGCTTGAATCGTCTGATTCCGACTTACGAGCGAAAAGAAAATCTAAAAAGAAGATCAGGGCTGAAATCGCGATCGAAAATAATCGCGGAAAAATCCTGAAAAAGAAAAACGGACGAACAGGCTAATGAATGAACGTTTGCTGTCTGTTACTAAATGATGAAAAGAGTTCATAAAACGAACAAACAGACGAACGTCCGCTAGTTAACTAAACCGATGGAAAACCGAACCGATCTATTAAAAAAACGGATCTAGGGTTCTAAAAAAACCGATCAGTTTTTGAGAAAAACCGACGGCGACGACGAAGAGAGCGGCGGCGGCGGCTACCTCAGTGGTGGTGGCTTTCTCCGGCGCGGCGGTGCTCCAGCAGGGCGGCGGGGCAAGGCGGCGGCGACGGAGTGCGGCGACGGCGGCGGCGCGGCAGCAGGCTGCGTTGTGCAACACGACGACGAGGCGCGGTGGCGGTGGCTCGGGCGGGCTAGGGATAGGGCAGCGGCCTGGGCGGCAGGGTGGGCTGGCGGCAGCTTGGGCCTCGGCCTTATAAAGGCCGGCCGGGCTGAGGAGTCCTAGTCGGCCACGGCCCGACTAGGTCGGTTGCCCCCTTTTTTTCTAAAATAGTCCTGATGTAGTAAAACAGGCGAAAAAAATACTAAACCGACTCAAAAAATTCCAAAATAAATTTTCACCGTCCTCTAATAAAATTTAAGACAAAGTGAACATTTTTCCCGGAGCTAAATGCAATTTTGAAAAATGCGCATTTTTCCTATGCAAATAAAGTCGCAAATAAATCCGAATAAAATACCAAAAGTGATTTTAATATTTTCCTCCAATATTTCTTTTATTTTGGGGAAGTCATATTCTCTCCGCTCATATATTTTATTGAGAAATATTTTTAGGAGAGAAAAATAAATAAAACCAAAGTGATCCCCGTATCGGTATTTGAGAAAACTCAAATACGAAAACGGTAAAATCCCCAACTCTCTTCGTGGGTCCTTGAGTTGCTTAGAATTTTCGAGGATAGCAACACACAAATGCAATAAAATAAGATATGCAATATGATCTATGTATAACATTCCAAATTGAAAATTTGAGATGTTACATAAAAGAACGGAGAAGAAGATGGCAACTTCCAGCACGAATGAATTTGAAAGTGCATCTTCAAGAGAAAGGCTTGAACAGAGTTGTTGAGAAAATCAACAAAAAAAGAATAATCTTGTTGTGGACTTATGAAAATCTTCCCAAACTTGAGGTGAATTATGCCACAACGAAAAGGTTGAATATATGAGATGAAGGAACAAATGCAAAACTCCACTTGAAAAGAATACGGAGAATTAATTGCTTCTCGAGGTGCACGAAGAATAATGCTTAAGCTGCTCCACAAGAATTTGCGAAACACTTGAAGAATAAATTAAATCATGATGAACTACCATGAAGAACTCTGGTGACGAAAAGGATGATGATATAGAATGAAGGATGAAAGAATAAGATTAAGGCCTTGAAGTGATTTAGACGGGGGTTCCGATGAGATGTCCGAGAAACTTTGAACTCCAGAATGAAAAAATGAAAGGACTTGGGATTAGAATGTATTCATCATTAACAAACTCTGATGGAAGGGATTAAGCAACCTGAAGAATAAGAATTATGTTATGCCTATCCTCCACCAATTAAATTGATGAGAAACAATGGATGTGCATACCACTGCGTTGAAAAAGATTAAGGGGTGATATAATGCAAGAACTCAAGTAAGTCTTCATGAACCACCGGTAGGATTGGAAATAATGGATGAATTGATATGATAACAAAGGAATCATGAATGAACCATCGTAAGAATTGAAACCGAGTGATGAAATAACAAACCACCGGGAAGGATTTAGAAAATGAATGAAGAAAAGAAAACGACTCCCCGAGAAGAATTAGAAACCAAGCAAAGAAAAAGAACGAAGGGATCGCAAACTAAGTAAAGAATACATAGACAATGCAGTGGATAATATAGAGACGAATGAAGAGACATCTAGAATAGTTCGAGGATGAAGTTAAAAACTGAGAAAGAAGAAATCTTATGAAATGATGGCCTTCGGAGAAATAAGAAGGAAATAACTCATGAAATGCTTTGGATGGGTAAGAAAAGATTTATCGATGATCGGAACAAATTAAGAGGATAGCACCAAACAAGCACCACGAATCTTCAAGAGAACGAACAAGATTAAAAGGAAAATCTTGTTCGGTTTCAAATGAGGACAAGGGACACCACCAAAAATTTTGGATACTCCTAACTAATGAAAGGAGGAAAGGTTGAACCAAGGATGAAAAGAATTTGAAAGCGATCTTGGGGAAGGTATGCAACTGATGGAATTCATTTTTATGTCACACTTTGAAAAGAATTTGGGAATAGCTCCGGAAAATTAGAAGAGTCAGGTAAGATCCTGGGAAAAGACATGTGGGTTATGAGCCCACTGAAAAGAAAACACCGTTGGAAAGGATTGAAAAGGAGATGATGCACCAGAACAATTGAAAGACTCGAATAAGGTGACGACCTCGGATAAATGGGAAGACAGATGAATCTCCTGAGATGTCTTCAGAAATCTGGAACAATTAAATGGCTAGAGGCGAACGAGCAAGGGAAAACATATGAGCCGAGGGAAAATAATATGAACAACACCGAATACTTGAATTGAATAGAGCAGAGAAGAAGAAAAAAAGAGATGAAGAATGTCGAACGAGATGAGAATTCACTAGTTGAATAATTAAGGAAAGAATGAAGAAACATCACTCGAATAGAATGGATACTCGATTAAGGACTCCGGCTCCAAGAAGAAAAGGGTGGGCGGATGGGAAAAAGAAAGACAACTTTGGACGAGAAAGAACTGAGGATTGATCTTCCAGAAGGCGAAGAGGGTCGAATCAACTTGATGAGAAATGCATCGGATGAAAAAGGCTGACATCGCAACGAAAACTAACTGCATGATCCTAAAAAAATTCAAGGGGATGAGGAGTAATTCAAAAGACCTACGTCAAGATTCCTCACCAGAGCGTTGAAGGGGTTGAGGAGTAAAAAGAATTCCTACTATCCGATAAACTAGACTCCGAATAAATCAGTTTTCTTCTAGACTCGACAACGACCAAACTACGATCAATCCAAGGGGCTCCTATGGTCGGTCGAGGCTTTGATACCAACTTGTCAGACCCAAGATGCGATTATATCCCGATCACGTGATGAACTCGTGATTGGGGCACAACCGCACTTCGGGCGCTTAGCAAGATGGATATCATTGCATCATACCATTACAAGCATAGATGGGGATACATACAAGTCATACAATTCTACATGAATACAACAACATCATACACAAGACATCCGACTACGGATGAAAAACACATGAAAAACACAACGATATCCATCCTGCTGTCCCAGGCTGCCGACCAGGAACCTATCCCAAGACTGATGAAGAAGAAGAAGGAAGAACTCCAACACAAGTAAACATCACTCTCACAGCAAGTCACCGGAAACCTTCACTTGCAACTATTGTTGTATTATCTGTGAGCCATGAGGACTCGGCAATCCCATAACCATGGGTATCAAGACTAGCAAAGCTTAATGGGTAGGGAGAAGGTTAAGTGGTGAGGTTGCAGCATTGGCTAAGAATTTGTTTGGTGGCTAACTTACGAGTACAATAATAAGATGAGCATCTACGCCAACAGTTGCAACTTGAAATGATCATTAAGAGATCCCGACCTACCTACGAATCAAACATAACCCTGCCATGTTCTCTTTCCAAACTAAAAAGAGACAGTCAAGTTTACTCACGCGGTTGGTGTATTTTATTTCGGATCCTCTTTCAAGTTTTCTACAATAGGACATTAACAAATTTCAATCTGCCTCATAACCGGAGGCACAACTTTCGAAAGATCATAACCCTGCTAGGGTGTCCCAACTTAGCCCATCACAAGCTCTCATGATCAGCATTGGTAAAACCTCTTATCTTAGGGACAACCTGATCAGATTCGGAATCCCGATGCACAAGACATTTAGAGAATGGTAAAACAAGTCCAGCAAGACCTCCCGACGTGCCGACACCTTGATAGTAGCCGCACGTATCTCGTCTCAGGAGACGACGGATGAGCAACGGTTCAACGGCCAAATAACCGAAGTTGCCAAGGGGCGGCGCCGCAAGCTGCTCTAGGTTGGGCCAACACTCATGTCGAGCACTAGCCCGGGGGTTGAATTAAGAATCCCTGGGTAGTGCTAACTCCCTATGCAAGTTTTTAGTTGTTATTAGGCAAATGGTAAAACCAAGGTTGGGCCTTGCTGGAGGAGTTTTATTCAAAGCAAACTGTCGAGGGGGCTCATAAACCCCAACCGTGTTAGGAACGTAAACTCAAGGAACATATCACTGGTTTACCAGTTATTAAGGTGACATGAGTGGAACAAAACACGAAGCAAAAGGCCAAGCCTTCCACCCATTGCCAAGTATATAGGTGCATTAATTTAAGTAAGGTATTGTGATATTCCCGAAATATCCAAGTACCGACATGGAGCAATCTTCATCTTCACCTTCAACTAACAACGCGAGAAAGAGGGGTTGAGCAAGCAGTAACATAGCCATTCAACGGTTTGCTGGGGTGGTTTCAAAGGTTGGAGGTTTCATGGAAACAATGAGAGGCTGAGAAACAAATAGATAGGTAGCGCGACTTATAGCAATAGCATCGAGACAACTAGCATAGCAATGATAGTAATGAGATCTAAGGTGGCGTTCATCTTTCCTGAGATCCCGTTAGGAAGAAGATCAAGTCCATGAAGAAGACAAAGCCATGTAGATGAACCAAGCATAGTCGAACAAATCCTCACGATCGCAGCAAAACAGGAACTAACAAGAAGAGGTAAACAACATGGTAAAAACACACCACATAAACAAGACATGATGCTCAACCAAGTATGATGCATGACAAGGCAACATGATGCAACTCATGGCAAGAAATTATGCATACAAGAACATCAGCCAAGGCAAGTTTAAATGAGGTCGGAGACAACATATAACAATTCCGGTAAATCCTCATATGCAATTTTCTAAATTGTTCTAGATCTTAACACACCTTATGTTAGATTTGTTAAAAATCAAGTTAAGATGCACCATGATGTTCTACACAAAATTTTAGTCAAGTTACACATAAAGTTCATTTAATTCGGAGCTACGGCCTAGAAGATATGAGCAAAACAAGTTACACATGTCATTGATGCAAAATGCATTCAAACATCAAGAAAACACACTCAAAATATGGATGCAACATGACATGATGCATCTACATGCAAAACCAAGCAAGTTTCATATCCAGCATGCCCCAAACGGAGCCACGGTTAAACACATACACAGACAACAAGTCTAAAGGACAAGCTATCCAAAACAACAACTAGGCATCTTACAAGCATCAAAACAACATGCTATAAGTACAAGATAGGCACAAACATGGCATGAACTCAAAGTACAGATTACATGCTTCAAGAATAATCAAGGTTCAGGTCCATAGGCATCAAGAGTAATCCAACATGATCAAGGCAACAAGCAAACTTTATATCACATATTATGACTTGGTGGAAAACAAGGCATATACATGACCAGAGTTCATATGTTGACATGTTGTAGGCAAGAAATAATTAAGCTACAGTGCAATAAGATGACAAACCAAAGCATGGCATGCTAGTACATAACATGGATCTCAAGGAACACAACATGGCACATACATGGGAGCAACATGTTCATGCCATTCATCAAAATAAGTTGCAAACATGATATAGCAGATTCTCAGACTTAGTGAAAATATGGGAATGCAACAACAACATTATGATGCTGACTTTGGAGGCACATAACAGCAAGCATTGCAACCCTAATATACATGCAAAGGTCATGAACATGTAGTAGGCATGGCATACTCCGAATAACTCCATTGGCACAACTCCATAGGAGGCATAGACTAGTACCAATGAGCATTGCCAAATGGAACATGCTGTTGACAGGCTGATAGATTATCATGATGACAACTTGATAACAAGAAAAAAAAATGCTACATCAACCTATAATTGCAAACAAGGACATGGATGGATAGAGCATAACAAGGGCTTCATGACATGGTTACTGGACATTGCAAAGCATGCATGGATTTGACTGTATCATGTAGCAAATATGGCATCACAATATGACAGATTTAGACTTAGCAGTTTTCAACAAGTGTTAGAAAAACAGCAGACATGGCATGTTTGCAAACTTGTTCCACTAAACACACGGCATATCATGACAAACCTATTGCACCATTGCAAAGATGACATGATTGTACTGCTAAAACATGTTGACATGATGCTCAAACAAAAATCACACAAAAAGATATGAAAAATACAAATCAGCAAGTTATATTAGTTTTTAGCAGTTTACAGCACTTAGTACTTTTGCAACAGGGATAATCATGGCAAGATGCATCCTAACATGTATGCAAATGCAACCATCATGTGATATGGTCATTTTGACATATCATACAACATCACAGGGTCATTATGCACAAAGATTTGCCCACACAAAAGCTTAGATAATGCTGGATTCTGAGCACTTAGTGAAAAACAAACAGATGAGCAGGAGCAACATATTATTTCACGCACGGGCGGGGAATAGGTGGGTTCACCATAGTGGTCCTTAGCCTAGATGATGAGGCAGGCCGGCGGGGCAGGAGTTGGGCCAGAGATGTGTCCTGGCCCACGAGCGAGCAAGGCAGGGCCCAGGGAGGCAGGGAAGGCGCTGGTTGTCGTCCTCCCGACGACCCAGACGAGGCCGGCGGAGACGGCGGCTAGCACGCCGAGTCCGGCGAGGGGAGGCACTCTGGCGGCGGCTGGCGAGGCGAATCCGGTCAGCCTCGGTCTGGATCCAGTCGGACGACCGATGGCGGCAATGGAACGATGACGGAGGCCTGCGGGGGGCTTGGTCTGGCGTCGGCGCTAGGGCACGGGGCGGCGGCAGTCGCAAGGCGCGGTGACGAGGCGAATGGCGGTGGGCGGAGCTCCTGGCAGCGGCGGCGTGGCGGATCCGGTGACGTGGGGCTCGGAGAAGCTCCGGGCAGCGGGGTCGCGCGGTGGACGAGGCCGGGTGGCGGTTGGTGAGACTGGATGCGGGGGCACACCGGCTGCTCGGGAGAGGGCGCTGGAGTGGAGGAGCGGGAGTCAGGGCAGTCGGGCAGCGGCGCGCGGACGGCTCTGGCCCGGGTTCGGCCTATGGCGTGCCGAATCTGGGTTGCGGTGGGCCCGACGGTGGGGAGGTGGCTGAGGGGCTACGTGGAGGCCGGGGAGAGGCTGGAGGGGGATGGAGGGGCGAGGTGGCATCTTTGTACTGGCTGGAGCGCATCGGCTGGGCTATGGCCGGTCGCCAAGTGGCGGAGGAGGACCAGTCGGGTACATAATTTGAGGCAGAGGTGGGAGGTGGCGGTGGATAGAGGTAGGGGAAGGGTAGGGTTAGCTAGGGATGCCCAAAATAGGGAAGGGGAGGACTATATATAGACAAAAGGTAGGGTTAGGAGGTTTTGGGGCCGTTTCGGACCTTCAGATCTCCATCTGATGGACCGGAGCGGAGGGGGAGTGTAGGTGGGCTAGATGGGCTGTGTAGGGGTGTGACTGGGCTAAGGGGAGAGATGCTAAGTGCAACCCGACACAGCTGTTTCGGGAACCGTAACGTCTGACATTTTGTCTGGCGATGGTGCCGCTACAAATAATGGTCGGGCTATCAAACAAACTCCGAATGCGACGAATTTGACAGGCGGTCTACCTGCACTATAATAAGACCGCACGTCAACTTTCACCTCATTACGAGAATGTTTTTAGTCCACTTATAAAATGAGGTTTTGGAGGTGTCGTGGGCTCGCGCGAGTGTGTCTGGGCTCAGAACGGACAATGAAGAGGACAGGGGACACGGCTACTACGAACAGATGCAAGTTTTGAAAACTATGCAGATGCAATACACATGATGACATGGCAAAGTGCAACACATAAGCAGATGACATGGCAACAATGGTGAATAAGAGGAAGACACCTAGCGCATTGGTCTCGGGGTGTCACTGCCGCACATGTAGACCTGGAGGCGTGCGTGCAGGCGTGTGAATTGACGGGAGGCATTTTCACCACGCAGTGTCAGTGGGAGGCGTGCGAGTAGCTGTGTGAAATGATGGTATAGGAATGCCAGAAGTCCGCCGCTTAGGCTCACCGGGAAGCGAGACAACCTTTGACCACCGCCTGCCTCGATCCCATTGGTCCATATTAATGGCGCGCCCGAGCGGCCGCATCCCCCATCCTCGCAACACACTCAATCCTCTCTCTCTCTGCCCGCATCCTCGACGCCGCTCTCAGTCCTCAAAGCCTTCAGCGTATGAGGATGCCGCCGCTCTCTATGCTTGTTGGGGAATGTAGTATTTAAAAAAAAATCCTACAATCACGCAAGATCTATCTAGTAGAAGGATGGCAACGAGTGGGGAGAGTGTGTCCACGTACCCTCGTAGACTGAAAGCGGAAGCGTTTAGTAACGCGGTTGATGTAGTCGAACACCCGAATCACTCGGAACCTTTCCGATGTCTGAATATAGCCTTCCAATATATGAATCTGTACCTCTCGACCATTTTGAGACTCCTAGTCATGTCCGTGATCTCATCCGGGACTCCGAACAATCTACGCTCTTCAAATCACATAACTCATAATACAAATCATCATCGAACGTTTAAGCATGTAGACCCTACGGGTTTGACAACTTTGTAGACATGACCGAGACACATCTCCGGACAATAACCATTAGCAGAACCTGGATGCTCATATTGGCTTCTACGTATTCTTCGAAGATCTTTATCGTTCAAACCAAATAACAACATACGTTGTTCCCTTCGTCCTCGGTATGTTACTTGCGTGAGATTCGATCGTCGGTATCGTCTGACCTACTTCAATCTCATTACCGGCAATTATCTTTACTCGTTCTCTAATACATCATCTGATGACTAACCCATTAGTCATTTACTTGCAAGGCTTATTATGATGAGTATTATCGAGAGGGCCCAGAGATACCTCTCCGACACTCGGAGTGACAAATCCTATTCTCGATCTATGCCAACACCATAAACACCTTTGGAGACAGCTGTAGAGCATCTTTATAATCACCCAGTTACGTTGTGACGTTTGATAGCACACAAGGTGTTCCTCCAGTATTCGGTAGTTGCATAATCTCATAGTAAGAGGAACATGTATAAGTTATGAAGAAAGCAATAGCAATAAAACTAAACGATCATAGTGCTAAGCTAATGGATGGGTCTTGTCCATCACATCATTCTCTAATATTGTGATCCCGTTCATCTAATGGAAACACATGTCTATGGTTAGGTAACATAACCATCTTTGATTAACGATCTAGTCTAGTAGAGGCATACTAGGGACACTCTTTTGTCTAGGTATTCACACAGGTACTAAGTTTCCAGTTAATACAATTCTAGCATGAGTAATAAACATTTATCATGATATAAGGAAATATTAATAACATCTTTGTTATTGCCTCTAGGTCATATTTCCTTCAATCTCCCACTTGCACTGGCGTCAATAATCTAGATCACATCACCATGTGATTAACACCAATTGTTCACATCACCATGTGATTAACACGAAAAGGGTTTACTAGAGTCAACAATCTAGTTCACATCTCCATGTGATTAACACCCAAAGAGTACTAAGGTGTGATCATGTTTTGCTTATGACATAAGTTTAGTCAACGGGTCTATCACATTCGGATCTGTATGTATTTTGCAAATTTCTATGTCTACAATGCTCTACATGGAGCTACTCTAGCTAATTGCTC
>LR738715.1:471633233-471648171 GCA_902687465.1 Secale cereale | reverse complement strand
CAACTTGCTGGAATTGATGAAATGCTTGTCCCATGGTGTGAAGAGAGTCTTTGAGAGGATTGTTCCTATTGGGATCATGGCAAGATGAAGGTTGGAGGGGAGATAAGTCAAGGTGAAACTTGGGAATTTTAAAACAAGAAGTGGTGAACTCAAACAACTCCTTTAGAATCTCAACTTGTGCTTGAGCCAAACACAAGAGGAGAACTTCAAGGCCAAAAACCAAGCTTGAGAAGACACACAAACTTTGGCAAAAGGGATTTTGGAAGGGCAAAAGAAAGGATCAAACAATTCCCTTTTCAAAAGGCCAAAAGTTTGACAGAAAAACCAACTCAAAAATTTGGGGTGTTACAACACCTACCCCCTTAGGAAAAATCTCGTCCCCGAGATTTCAGCTGATCCTCAAATAGGTGCGGATGTTCTGTCCGAAGGAAATCTTCCCTTTCCCATGTTGCCTCATCCTCTGTGTGATTACTCCACTGAACTTTGAGAAATTTAATATTTTTCCGACGGGTCCTCCTTTCAGACTCCTCCAAAATCTTCACTGGTTGTTCTCGGTATGTAAGATCTGGTTGCACATCAAGATTTTCATGTGACACATGTTTCTCCGGGTTGCTTACACACTTCCATAGTTGCGAGATGTGGAACACGTCGTGGACGTCGGACAGTTCCTTGGGAAGGTCCAGTTGGTAAGCTACTGTGCCTCTTCGTGCAACTATACGGAAGGGTCCGATGAATCGTGGTGCTAGTTTCCCTTTGACTTTGAATCGTTGTAGTCCTCTCATAAGTGACACACGCAGGTATACGTCGTCACCGGGCTCAAAACTTATTTCCCGATGCTTTTGGTCGTAATAGCTCTTTTGTCGGCTCTGGGCGGTCTTGAGTCGATCCCGTATCATTTTTACTTTCTCCTCGGCTTCCTTCAACATATCCGGGCCAAATATGCGATTGTCCCCTATTTCTGACCAATTCAATGGAGTACGGCATCTTCGTCCGTACAAGGCTTCGAAAGGTGCCATCCGTAAGCTATCTTGGTAACTATTGTTATATGCGAACTCGGCATATGGTAAGCTTTCCTCCCAACTGGCCCCATAGGTGAGGACACATGCCCTTAGCATGTCTTCGAGTATTTGATTTACTCGTTCCGTTTGTCCTCCAGTCTGGGGGTGGTAAGCCGTGCTGAACGTTAGTTGTGTCCCGAGGGCTTGCTGCAACTGGTCCCAAAATTTTGAGACGAACTGAGTGCCCCAGTCGGATATTATAGTCTTGGGAACACCATGTAGGCATACTATCCGGGCGAGGTAAAGCTTGTCGAGCTTCTGAGTTGTGTGTGTTGTCTTGACGGGTATGAAATGTGCCACCTTGGTCAGTCCATCTGTGATGACCCATATGGCATCGTTACCGTGTTGTGATCGTGGTAGTCCAACAATAAAATCCATTCCGATATCATCCCATTTCCATTCTGGTATCTTATTTGGCTGTAATGGCCCTGCGGGTTTTTGGTGCTCGGCTTTAATGCGTTGACATGAATCGCAACATGCAATAAATGTGGCTATATACCTCTTCATGCCGTGCTACCAAAATCTTTCCTGAATATCTTTGTACATTTTCGTACCTCCAGGGTGGATTGAGTATGGAGCGGTATGACTTTCTGCTAGAATTTGCTGATTGAGGTCATTGCTGTTGGGTACGCAAAGTCTGTCTCCGAACCACAATATTCCTTCACTTTCTATGGTGAATTCTGAAGCCTTCCCTTGACTTACTTTTCTTTTTATCCCTTCGATGCTGGGGTGTCCGTTGAGCCTTCTTTATTTGCTCTATCAGTGTAGGCTGTATTTCTAGCTTGGACACTTCGCCCTCCGTGACCATCATTAGGTTGAGTCTGGCGAATTCTCGCTGAAATTCGGGTCTCAGGTTCTGTATGCTGCCGTTGTTCGGGCTGAGGTAACGGCTGAGAGCATCGGCTACTACGTTTGCTTTCGCGGGGTGATAGTGAATACCAACGTCGTAATCCTTTACCAGTTCCAACCAGCGTCGTTGTCGTAAATTTAGATCTGGCTGTGTGAAAATATAGCTGAGGCTCTTGTGGTCCGTATATATTTCACAGTGATTTCCAAGCAAGAAGTGCCTCCATTCCTTGAGTGCATGAATGATTGCTGCCAACTCCAAATCGTGAGTAGGATAATTTTCTTCATGTTTTCGCAGTTGCTGGGATGCGTAGGCGACTACTTTGCCTTCTTGTATTAGTACGCATCTGAGGCCTTTCCGGGATGCGTCGCAATACACTTCAAAGCTCTTGTGTATGTCTGGCACAATTAATACTGGGGCTGTCGTTAACCTCTTTTTGAGCTCTTGGAAGCTTTTCTCACATGCTTCGGTCCACTCGAATTTCTTATCCTTCTTGAGTAGCTGGGTCATAGGTTTGGCTATGGTGGAAAATCCTTCAATAATCCTTCTGTAATATCCGGCCATACCGAGGAAAGTGCGTATATCCGTTACACTGGCTGGCGACTTCCAGCCAAGTACAGCCTTGACTTTATCTGGGTCCACAGCAATTCCTTCTTGCGTTAATACGTGTCCTAGGAAACCCACTTGTCTCAACCAAAATTCACATTTGCTGAATTTTGCGTAAAGTTGGTGTTTCCTTAATTCTCCCAGTACAATGCGGAGGTGTTCAGCATGTTCTTCTGGTGTTTTGGAATATACCAAAATATCATCAATAAATACCACCACAAATTTGTCCATGAATTTCATAAATACCTTATTCATGAGGTGGACGAAATATGCGGGGGCATTGGTCAGTCCGAACGACCTCACTGTAAATTCATAAAGTCCGTATCTTGAGGTGAATGATGTTTTCGGGATATCTTCTGTGCGTACTTTCAGCTGATGATAACCTGACCTTAAGTCAACTTTTAAGAAAACTTTGGCTTGTGCGAGCTGGTCAAATAAATCATTTATCCGTGACATCGGATATTTATTTTTGATTGTGACCATGTTGAGCGCTCGGTAGTCTATACACAGCCTCAAGGTCCCATCCTTCTTTTTGGCAAATAATACCGGCGAGCCCCAAGGCGAGGAGCTGGCCCGTATAAATCCCTTGTCCAGCAATTCCATTATTTGCTTCTTTAATTCAACCAACTCGGATGGCGCCATTCTGTATGGTTTCTTATATATGGGTGTGGTTCCTGGTGCTAGCTCAATAATGAACTCTATTTCTCTCTCTGGCGGCATGCCTGGTAATTCCTCGGGAAATACATCCGGAAATTCACATACGACTGGAGCCTTGCTTAACACAGATGCATCGACTTTGTTTAATTTTGGTTGCCGAGATACTGGTCTCTCCTGAGCTGCGACTCTTATTGTTTTTCCATGATGATGGGTAAGAATCACTGTTCTGTTGAAGCAGTCGATAAATCCTTTATTGGTGGTTAGCCAGTCCATACCCAGGATAACATCCAGTCCTTTGTTTTCCAACACGATGTGGTTCGCGTGGAATTTTAATCCCTCAATCTCAATGTTCAAACCTTGGCAGTAATTCTGAGTGATCTGCTTACTTTCGGGGGACTTGATGGTCACTGATTTTCCCAAGGGAAGCATTGAAAAACCATGTTTCGCAAAGCAAAACTCTTCAAAATGAACGAATGAGAAGCTCCAAAATCAAACAAAACCGTGGCAGGTATTGTGTTGACAGGGAACGTACCGAGTACGATATCCGGTGCATCCTATGCCTGCTCCTTGGTCACATGGTTCAGGTGGCCTTTCCTGTGATTGTTATTGGGGTTGAAATTGTTACTCTTTGGCGCGGAATTGTTCCCGTTGTTGTTCGGCTTTGGCGCTGAGTTTCTTGGCTTAGGGCACTGTTTAGCATAGTGTCCTTCTTCCCCACATGCATCGCAGGTAACACCTGGGCGATAGGTGAAATCCTTGTCTCTTGCGTGAAATTTTTTATTTGGACGTGTGTCGTTGGTCGTGGGTCTGTTTACCACGTTCCTCTATGCATGTGATCTCATTCGGGGCTCCAAACAATCTTAGGTCTCCAAAAACACATAACTCATAATACAAATCGTCATCGAAAGTTAAGCGTGCAGACCCTACGGGTTCGAGAACAATGTAGACATGGCCGAGACACGTCTCCGGTCAGTAACCAATAGGGAAACCTGGATGCTCATATTGGCTCCTACATATTCTTTGAAGATCTTTATCGGTCAAACCGCATAACAACATGCGTTGTTCCCTTTGTCATCGGTATGTTATTTGCCCGAGATTCGATCGTCGGTATCATCCTACCTAGTTCAATCTCGTTGCTGGCAATTCTATTTACTAGTTCCGTAATACAACATCTCGTGACTAACCCATTAGTCATTTGCTTGCAAGGCTTATTATGATGACTATTACCGAGAGGGCCCAGAGATACCTCTTCGACACTCGGAGTGACAAATCCTATTCTCGATATAAGCCAACACCACAAACACGTTCGGAGACACCTGTAGAGCATCTTTATAATCACCCAGTCATGTTGTGACGTTTGATAACACACAAGGTGTTCCTCCGGTATTCAGGAGTTTCATAATCTCATAGTCAGAGGAATATGTATAAGTTAAGAAGAAAGAAATAGCAATAAAACTAAACGATCATAGTGCTAAGCTAACGGATGGGTCTTGTCCATCACATCATTCTCTAATGATGTGATCCTGTTCATCAAACAACAACACATATCTATGGTTAGGAAACATAACCATCTATGATTATCGAGCTAGTCTAGTAGAGGCATACTAGGGACACCCTCTTTTGTCTAGGTATTCACACATGTACTAAGTTTCTGGTTAATACAATTCTAGCTTGAATAATAAAAATTTATCAGGATATAAGGAAATATTAATAACAACTTTATTATTGCCTCTAGGGCATATTTCCTTCAATGTTGGGGCTGCTGAAGCATCGGAGCACGGGGTGAATTCTGAGATAGAGGTTTCCGTTGTCGCCGACGAGGTGGAGAACGAGGCTTCCATCAAGTGAAGGCGGCTCGAGAAAGAACCACAAGCGGCTCCAGCAGGCCTAGACTACATCAGCAGGCTCCCTGATGATATATTGACAGTCATTGATGTCTACTAGACAACCTTCTTGTAGACTTGTGTTGGGCCTCCAAGCGTAGAGTTTTGTAGGACAATAGCAATTTTCACTCAAGTGGGTGACCTAAGGTTTATCAATCTGTGGGAGGCATAAGATGAACATAGTCACTCCCAAACAACCCTGCAACCAAATAACAAAGAGTCTCTTGTGTCCCAACACACCCAATACAATGGTAAATTGTATAGGTGCCCTAGTTTGGCGAAGAGATGTTGATACAAGTGTAATATGGATGGTAGATATAGGTTTTAGTAATCTGAAAATATAAAAACAGCAAGGTAACTAATAATAAAAGGGAGCACAAACGGTATTGCAATGCTTATAAACAAGGCCTAGGGTTCATACTTTCACTAGTGCAAGTTCTCTAAAGAATGATAACATAATTAGATCATATAAAAACCCCTCAGCACGTGCAACAAAGAGTCACTCCAAAGTGACTAATAGCGGAGAACAAACAAAGAGATTATTGTAGGGTACGAAACCAGCTCAAAGTTATTCTTTCTGATCGATCTATTGGACTATTCCTATAAGTGTCACAAACAGCCCTAGAGTTCAGTCTAAAATAACACCTTAAGACACACATCAACCAAAACCCTAATGTCACCTAGATACTACATTTTCACCACAATTATCCACAGGTTTGATTATACGATATGCATCACACAATCTCGGATTCATCTATTCAAACCAACACAAAGGACTTCAAAGAGTGCCCCAAAAGTTTCTACCGGAGAGTCAAGACGAAAACATGCCCCAACCCCTATGCATAAGTTCACAAGGTCACTAAACCCGCAAGTTGATCACCAAAACATACATCAAGTGGATCACGTAAAATCCCATTGTCACCACAGATAAGCACATGAAATACATACATCAAGTGTTCTCAAATCCTTCAAGACTCAATCCGATAAGATAACTTCAAAGGGAAAACTCAATCCATTACTAGAAGGTAGAGGGGGAGAAACATCATAAGATCCAACTATAGTAGCAAAACTCGCGGTACATCAAGATCGTGCCAAATCAAGAACACGAGAGAGAGAGAGAGAGAGAGAGATCAAACACATAGCTACTGGTACGTACCCTCAGCCCCGAGGGTGAACTACTCCCTCCTCATTATGGAGACCACCAAGATGATGAAGATGGCCAACGGTGATGGTTTCCCCCTCCGGCAGGGTGCCAGAACGGGCTCCCGATTGGTTTTTCATGGCTACAGAGGCTTGCAGCAGCGGAACTCCCGATCTAGGTTTATTTTCGGTGGTTTCAGTACTTATAAGAATTTTTGGCGTTGGGGACAAGCTAGGGGGACCCACGAGGCGACGACAAGGTAGGGGGGCGCGCCCTAGGGGGCCCACCCTTGTGGTCGCCTCGTGGCTCTTCTGGTCCATCTCCGGCACTCCGTGGTCTTCTTCCGGTCCATAAAAAATCACAGTAAATTTTCAGGTCAATTGGACTCTGTTTGATATTCCTTTTCTGCGAAACTCAAAAACAAGGAAAAAACAGAAACTGGCACTAGACTCTTGGTTAATAGGTTAGTCCCAAAAATCATATAAAATAGCATATAAATGCATATAACACATCCAAGATAGAGAATATAATAGCATCGAACAATCAAAAATTATAGATACGTTGGAGACGTATCAAGCATCCCCAAGCTTAATTCCTGCTCGTCCTCGAGTAGGTAAATGATAAAAACAGAATTTTTGATGTGGAATGTTACCCAACATATTTATCAATGCAATATTCTTTATTGTGGCACGAATGTTCAGATGCATAAGACTCAAAACAAAAGTTTATCTATATCAAAACAATAATACTTCAAGCATACTAAAAAGTAATCTACAAAGCTTCAAAAATAACATGGCTGAAGAAAGTTATCCCTACAAAATCATATAGTATTTTATGCTCCCTCTTCTTAACACAAAGTATAAATCATGCATATCCCGGTGTCAATCAAGAAATTGCTTTCATACTTTTCTTTTTAAACATTTTCAACTCTTCACGCAATATATGAACGTGACCCATGGATATAGCACTATGGGTGGAATAGAAGGTGGTAATAGCCAAAAGGAGGGAGGAAGTCTCACATTGACTAGGCAAATCAATGGACTATGGAGATGTCCATCAATCGATATCAATGTGAGTGAGTATGGATTGCCATGTAACGTGTGCACTAGAGTTGTAAGTGTATGAAAGCTCAAACACACAACTAGTGGGTGTGCATCAACTTGCTTGCTCGTGAAGACCTAGGGCATTTGAGGAAGCCCATCGTTGGAATATACAAGCCAAGTTATGTAATGAAAAATCCCCACTAGTAATATATGAAAGTGAAAACATAGGAGACTCTCTATCATGAAGAACATTGTGGTACTCAAAAGCACAAGTGTGTAAAAAGATAGTAACATTGTCCCTTCTCTCTTTTTCTCTCGTTTTTTTATTTTGTGCTCTTTAGCCTCTTTTTTTGGTGGGCTTCTTTGGCCTCTTTTGTTTATTTCGGCTTCATTGCCTCTTTTATTTTTGATAACCTCACATGGGACAATGTTCTAATAATGATGATCATCACACTTTTATTTACTTACAACTCGATACTAGAACAAAGATATGACTCTATATGAATGCCTCCGGCGGTGTTCCGGGATGTGCAATGACAAAGAGTGACATGTATAAAAAATATGAATGGTGGCTTTGCTTCAAAGCAATATGACAATGATGATGCGTGCCATAATAAACGGAATGGTGGAGTTACATGGCAATATATCTCGGAATGGCTATGGACATGCCATAATAGGTAGGTGTGGTGGCTGTTTTGAGGAAGGTATAAGGAGGGTTTTATGCACCGGCAAAAGTTGCGCGGTACTAGAGTGGCTAGCGAGGTGGAAGGGTGAGAGTGTGTATAATCCATGGACACAAGATTAGTCATAAATAACTCACATACTTATTGAGGAAAAAAATATTAGCTCTCGAAGCAAAGTACTACGACGCATGCTCCTAGGGGGGAGGTTGGTAGGAGTTAACCATCGCGCACCTCGACCTTCACGCAAAGACAAACACTCAAAATACAAAGTGCTCCAATTCACAAACCTTAAAACATTTATTTCTTTAACCTCACAAACTACCACAAGCATGACTCTAATATTACCATCTTAACATCTCAAAAACAATTATAAGGAGTCAAACTTTTCCTAGATTCAATGCTCTATATGAAAGTTTTTATTATATCTCCCTTGGATGACCATCATATTAGGACTAAATTCATAACACAAGGAAATTAACATGATATTTAGAGACTCGCAAAATAATATAAGTGAAGCATGAAAGTTCATAGATTTCTATAAAATAAAACCACCGCCGTGCTCTAAAAAGGTATAAGTGAAGCACTAGAGCAACTGACAAACTACTCCGAAATAATATAAGATAAGATCAGTGAGTAGTCAAATAATTAACTAGATATGAGAAGACCCTCTCTCATTTAAGGATTTCAGATCTTTAGTACTTTATTCAAATAGAAAGAAAAAAAATAAAATTACATTGCAAGGATAGCACATATCATGTGAAGAAGCAAAAACTTAGGTCAGCCCGATACTAACCGATAATTGTTCAAGAAGAAAGGTGGGATGTCAACCGGGGCATCCCCAAGCTTAGATGATTGAGACTTCTTGAAATATTATCTTGGGATGCCTTGGGCATCCCCAAGCTTGAGCTTTTGTGTCTCCTGAATTCCTCTCATGTCACGGTTTCCCTAAATCTCAAAAGCTTCATCCACACAAAACTCAACAAGAAATTCGTGAGATTAGTTAGTATAAATGAAATCAAAACCTTATCATTCCGTACTATACAAAATCACTAAAATTATAATTGAACATTGCATACTGAATGCTTCTTCATATTTAATACTCCTATCCTCTAATAGAATCATTAAACATGCAAACATGTGCAAACAATGCAAACATAACAACAATCTGTCTAAAGAAGACAGTCTGTAAAGAGTTGAATTGTTCTCATACTTCCCTAGTTCTAAAAATTCCGAAAATTTACCACGTTACAGAGAACTTATTCATTCGAACTTTGAAAAAAATTCAAGACTTTATCTTGTTCTGACTATCCATAAGAATTCAGACAATGATAGAAAACTGTGTGCTTTCAAACAACAGCATATATATTTGCATAATAAGCATGGTAAAGGCTATACTTGAGTTTTTTATTGAAATAAAAGATACAAAACCTTATTATAAATAATAGCAAGAAATTATAAACGAAAGAAAATGACACTCCAAGCAAAATACATAGAATTTACCGATATACGAAGATGAAAGAGGGGATGCCATCAAGGGCGTCCCCAAGCTTAGATGCTTGGTTGTCCTTGAATATTACCTTGGGGTGCCTTGGGCATACCCAAACTTAGGCTCTTGGCACTCCTTATTCCATAGTCCATCAAATATTTACCCAAAACATCAAAACTTCACAACACAAATCTCAACAGAAAATCTTATGAGCTCCGTTAGTATAAGAAAGCAAATCACCACTTAGGTACTGTTGTGAACTCATTCTAAATTCATATTGGTGTTATATCTACTGTATTACAACTTCTCCATGGTTCATACCCTCCGATACTACTCATGGATTCATCAAAATAAGCAAACAACACATGAAAAATAGGATCTGTTTAAAACAGAACAGTGTGTAGGAATCTGGACAACCATCATACTTCTGGAACTCTAAAAATTCTTAAAAAAATATAAAAACGTAGAAAATTTGTATATCAATCATGTGTAAATATTTCAGCTAGTTATAACATTCCAGTGATTTATTGCATTTTCTGCACTGGACGCAAATTTTTTTGTTTTTTGCACAGAATCAAGTCAACTATCAACCACACTATCCCAAAGGCTTTACTTGCCACTTTGTTGAAACAAAAGCTATAAAACATGATTACTACATTAGCTTAATCATGTGAACACACAAAAACAGTAGGTAAAAGTATTGGGTTGTCTCCCAACAAGCGATTTTCTGTAATGCCTTTCTAGATAGGCATGATGATTTCATTGATGCTTACATAAAAGATAGGAATTGAAACATAAAAGGGAGCATCATGAATCACATTGCAAGCACATTTAAGTATAACCCACTTTCTATGCATATATAGGGATTTTGTGAGCAAACAATTTATGGGAATAAGAATCAACTAGCATAGGAAGGCAAAACAAGCATGACTTCAAAACTTTCAACACATAGAGAGGAAACTTGATATTATTGCAATAGGTAGAAGCATATGTTCCTCTCTGATAAAAAAATTTAGTAGCATCATGAATGAATTTAACAATATAACCATCACATAAAGCTTTCTTTTCATGATCCATAAGCATATAATTTTTATTACTCTCCACATAGGGAAATGTATTCTCATGAATAGTAGTGGGAGCATCATATGAAACTTCAATACTATAAACTGTTTCCACATTAAAATAATAATGTTCATTAAAAGGATATTCAAAACAATTACAATATTTATCACTACTTTTATAACATAAGTATCATCACAATAATCATCATAAGTAGCGAGTTTGTTCTCATCGTAGTCAATTGAAACCACTTTCGAAATAGTGGAATCATTACTAAATAAAGTCATGACCTCTCTAAATCCACTTTTATAAATAGTGCAATCATCATAAATAGGAGGCATGCTATCATCATAATAAATTTGCACATCAAAACTTGGGGGACTGAAAATATTATCTTCATTAAACATAGTATCCCCAAGCTTGTGGCTTTGCATATCACAAGCATAATCACTCTCATTATTAATAATATGAATAGTACCAATAGTATAGAAATTAGTACCATCACAACTTTCTAAGTTGGTGCCAAAAAGATTTTCAAGATTATAACAAGTATCATTACTTTCCCAATCATAATTATCACAATGAGTAATAGGCATAACAATAATAGGAGCAACATCATTTGGGAGTGATACCCTTTTACCTTTGCTTCTCCGTATTTTATTTTCTTCTTCACATCATGTGTGGGTTTAATCACCTTTTTGGAGCTCCTTATTGATGAGATTGGTTGAATAAAAAGCTCATCCTCGTTACCAGATTCATCATAAGAAAAAATAGGAGGATATTGGGAAACCTCTCCCCCTTCATTAGTATTCTCTTCATTTTCTACTTGTTTTCTTGTCTTTAAGTAAATGGCAATATAAGGATTATCAATGCAATTCACCGCACAATACATATAAATTTCCTCTAGATCAAAATCAAGAAATCTCTCAAGGTTATATGCCGGAATATCCTAAGTTATAAGTTTCATTTCTTCATATCCCACAAGAAAACTAAGTTCATTATGGTGTGCAAGGGAAATTAAGTCATCACAATTTCTGGACATGATTTGATCATGAAACAATTTGCATTGGAGATTTAAATGACCACTCTCATTGCAAAGTTCACAAGGATGGCGAGAAAAATTAAATCTTTCAGCACAAACATCTAGCCTCTCTTGCAACCATTTAGTTTCTAAATACTTATGACTCTTGAAAAATCCATCTTCCCTTTTTGGTATGTATTTGCAAACTCAAAAATTGACATGCTTATAAGAAACATTTTCATAATGACTAGTGCAATCATCATTAGTACTGTGGATATTCAAAGAACTAATACGAACAACATTGCAATCATGCTCATCATTCTAACATTTAGTGCCAAACATGTTATTGCATTCTTTTGCTAGCACTTTGGCACAATTTTCTTTTCCATCATTTTCACAAAAGACATTATAAAGATGAAGCATATGTGGTAACCTCAATTCATTTTTTTTAGTTTTCTTTTATAGACTAAACTAGTGATAAAACAAGAAACTAAAAGATTTGATTGCAAGATCTAAAGATATACCTTCAAGCACTCACCTCCCCGGCAACGGCGCCAGAAAAGAGCTTGATGTCTACTACACAACCTTCTTCTTGTAGACTCGTGTTGGGCCTCCAAGCCCAGAGTTTTGTAGGATAGTAGAAATTTTCCCTCAAGTGGATGACCTATGGTTTATCAATCTGTGGGAGGCATAGGATGAAGATAGTCTCTCTCAAGCAACCATGTAACCAAATAACAAAGAGTCTCTTGTGTCCTCAACACACCCAATACAATGGTAAATTGTATAGGTGCACTAGTTCTGCGAAGAGATGGTGATACAAGTGTAATATGGATGGTAGATATAGATTTTTGTAATATGAAAATATAAAAACAGCAAGGTAACTAATAATAAAAGTGAACACAAAAGGTATTGCAATGCTTAGAAACAAGGCCTAGGGTTCATACTTTAACTAGTGTAGGGTCTATCAACAATGATAACATAATTGGATCATATAAAAATCCCTCAACGTGCAACAAAGAGTCACTCCAAAGTCAATAATAGCGTAGAACAAACGAAGAGATTATTGTAGGGTACGAAACCATCTCAAAGTTGTTCTTTCTGATAGATCTATTGGGGTATTCCTATAAGAGTCACAAAGAGCCCTAGAGTTCACACAAAAATAACACCTTAAGACACACATCAGCCAAAACCCTAATTTCACCTAGATACTCCATTGTCACCACAAGTATCCATAGGTTTGATTATACGATATGCATCACACAATCTCAGATTCGTCTATTCATACCAACACAAAGGACTTCAAAGAGTGCCCCGAAGTTTTACCGGAGAGTCCAGACGAAAACGTGCCCCAACCCCTATGCCTAAGTTCACAAGGTCACTGAACCAGCAAGTTGATCACCAAAACATACATCAAGTGGATCACATGAATATCCCATTGTCACCACAGATAAGCACATGCAAGACATACATCAAGTGTTCTCAAATCCTTAAAGACTCAATCCGATAAGATAACTTCAATGGGAAAACTCAATCCATTACCAGAAGGTAGAGGGGGAGAAACATCATAATATCCAACTACAGTAGCAAAGCTTGCGGTACATGAAGGTCATGCCAAATCAAGAACACGAGAGAGATAGAGATAGAGAGAGAGAGAGAGAGAGAGAGAGAGAGAGAGATCAAACACATAGCTACTGGTACATACCCTCAACCCCGATGGTAATCTACTCACTCCACATCTTGGAGACCGCCGGGATGATGAAGATGGCCACCGGTGATGGTTTCCCCCTCTAGCAGGGTGCCGGAAAGGGCACCCGATTGGTTTTTTGTGGCTACAGAGGCTTGCAGGGGCGGAACTCCCAATCTAGGTTTATTTTTGGACGTTTCAGTATTTATAAGAATTTTTGGCATCGGGGATAAGTCAGGGGGACCCACGAGGCGACGACAAGGTAGGGGGGCGCCATAGGTGGGCACCCCCACCATTGTTGTGGCCTTGTGGCTCTTCTGGTCCATCTCCAGCACTCCATGGGCTTATTTTCATCCATAAAATATCACCGTATATTTTCAGGTTAATTGGACTCCATTTGACATTCATTTTCTGCGAAACTCAAAAACAAGGAAAAACATAAACTGGCACTAGGCTCTAGTTTAATAGGTTAGTCCCAAAAATCATATAAAATAGCATATAAATGCATATAAAACATCCAAGATAGATAATATAATAGCATCGAACAATCAAAAATTATAGATACGTTGGAGATCGACTGGCGACCCACACCCGCGCCTTCTGGGACAATATCATCAAGTTCCATGGTGTGCCGCACTCCATCATCTCCGACCGCGACAAGGTGTTTACTAGCGCGATGTGGCGGGAAATTTTCGCCACTGCAGGCACCAACCTATTGTACCCCACGGTGTTCCACCCCCAAATCGATGGCCAGACAGAGCGCTTGAACTAGTGCTTGGAGATGTACCTCCGATGCGCCGTCCATGACGCGCCCAAGCAATGGCGCCGGTGGCTCTCTGTGGATGAATTCTGGTACAACTCCTCCCACCATGCCTTGTTCAATGGCTATCCTTTCAAGGCTCTATACGGGGGAGAACCCAATTTGGGGGGCCTTCCTACGGCCAGCACCATCATTTCCGAAGATGCGCCCCTGACGAGATCGTCTGGCGACCCACACTGCGGTGCTTCTTGCCCAGCTCGAACGCGCCCAAGCTCATGTCAAGAAGCAGGCAGATTGTCATCGCACAAAATGCGCCTTTGATGTGGGCGAGCAAGTTCTCCTCAAGCTGCAACCCTACGTGCAATCCTCCGTCGCCAATCACCCATGCAAGAAGCTGGCATTCAGTTCTTCGGCTCATTCACCGAGGTGGAGCGCATCGGCACCCTGGCGTACCGCCTTCAATTGCCCACTGGCAGCCGCATCCATCCAGTCTTCCACGTCTCCCAGCTCAAGCCGTTCGTCCCTGACTTTACAGCCGTTTTCGTCGAGCTACCCAAGAACCCAGACCTCACCTCCGACGACCGTGCTCCGGTTGCCATCCTGGACCGACGCATGATGAAGAAGGGGAAAGTGGCAGTAGTGCAAGTGCAAGTTCAATGGGACTCCATGCCACCCTCGGTTGCTACCTGGGAAGACTACGCCGTCCTGCGGCAACGCTACCCCGACGCGCAACTTTGGGAAGAGGAAGAAGCTGTTGCTCGAGCGTGGGGCAAATGTCACGCCTGTAGATCAATCAGTAGTGGACTGAAGAAAATGTCGTTCAGAGTCTGAACCAGCAATCGCACGACCTGGTCAGCGGGCCGGGCTAGGCCGGGTGTCACGAGTGGGGAGTGTGTGTGCGCCAGCTATCACGCAGCTTACATGTATACGTCTGTATGGATGATGAGGGTATCAAGAATCAAATGAACATTTCCTTCCTGTCGACTTCTCTCTCTCTCTCTCTCTCTCTC
>LR738715.1:471602494-471632787 GCA_902687465.1 Secale cereale | reverse complement strand
ATATATATATATATGTTGTTGTTGTTCTATATGCAATCCCATCACACAACACACATGTCTTATTAGCAGCAATCGTCTGTGTTGTTTTCGGTCTTCACACACATTTCTCATTACAAACTGGTTTGCTGCATATCACACACATCTTGCTAAATTGAACTGTTTCTGTTCTCTTGGCTCAACCCAAATAGTTCATCCGAGTGAACTATTGCCCTCTATCGCACACACCTTGACCTGGCTGGCCGTTTCTTTTGTTTCGCCTAATAACAAACAGTTCATCCAAGTAAAATGTATGTCGTATATTGCACACACATTCATCTGGTTTCCCATTTCTGTTGTTCTGCCTCATTACAAATAGTTCATTGTACTGAACAGTATGCCCCGGATCGCGCATGCAACTAAAATATAAACCGGGTTTGATGTATCCGCCATCACAAACGTTTTGCATCTTTTTTGACAGGTTTTTTACATCACCATTTGTGATTATTGCATCACACACAGTTTCGTTGAAGAGTCTCTGATTGTAGTGTCGCGTTAGCAGCATGCTGCAGTAGTGACTGGTCTGTAGGCAGTAGCTAGATGGCTTCTTCTCTCTTTTTGATTCTCGATACAATGGTGTCTTGGAGGTCTATTTGATGTAATGACTTTTGCGGTCTGTTTGTTGGGATATGATGAATTGTGAGTTTATGACCAGATTTGTTTTGCCTTAATATCCATAGTTGACTATTATATCCCCGTAGTTCTTCTGCGATAATTGGGTTTTCTTGGTCAACTTGATCTATTTATCTTAAAATGGGAAGAGGTGCTTTGTGATGGCTTCGATCTCGCGGTGTCCTTTCGCAGTGACAGAATGGGCAGCAAGGCACGCATGTATGGTTGACATTAAGGATGAAAAGATGGGGTCAATTCCTACATGAATAGATATTGCCTACATCAAGTCATCGTTCTTATTGCATTACTCGGTTTCTCCATGAACTTAGTACACTAGATGCATCCTGGATAGCGATCGATGTGTGGAGTAATAGTAGTAGGTGCAGGTAGGAGTTGGTTTACTAATCTTTGACATGATGCCTATATACATGATAATTTTCTTGGATATCTTCATTATTATTCTCTTTTCTATCAATTTCCTAATAGTAATTTGTTTACCCACCGTGTTCCATTTCTCGAGAGAAGCCACTAGTGAAACCTACGGCCCCTAGGTATATTTTCCTATCATATACTTTCAGATCTACATTGCAATTTTCCTTTTCCTTTATTTGCATCTTTTATTTTCAGATATATATTATCAAAAACCCAAAAATACCTCGCTGCATTTTATTTGTCGTTGTTCCATTTGCTTTTACCCATCTACCTTCTTACCAATCTTTTACCCGGCGGGATTGACCACCCCTTTTACGCGTTGGCCTGCAAGTATTTGTTATTTGTGTGCATGTACCGTTTACATAGTGTTGTGTGGTTCTTCTACTAGTTCAATAACCTTGGTTTCGGAACTAAGAAAAATACCTACTGTTGTTGTGCTACATCATCCCTTCCTCTTTGGGGAAATATCGACGCAGTCTCAAGCCATGTCAGGCAGCCAATACCTACATCCTCGGCCCATCACGTATTTGTCTGACCGCGAGCAGCAACCTCTCCCTTGTTGCGTCGGGACGGAAGAAGAACTCCGATGTTGCAAAAAACGGAGAGCATGGACTCACCGCTGGTGGCCGACGCTCTGTGTTGTAGGGCGCCTTCCCAGAGCACCACCCGGTGGCCATCCCGGGCTTGGAGATCCTTGCTTGATGTAATTCCATGCCACCAAGATGACGTGGTAAAAAATTGGCCTATTTAACGAAAGTTTGGACACACACCCCTCACAAACCGGAGCAACTCACTAGAAGGCTAGTGGTTCCGAGAGGGACCAATGCATGTTTGATGATGAACGGCAGATAGTTTCCCCTTACGGCTTTCAAAATGTTTCTACGTTTAACATGTACTAATACAACTATCATGTAAAAAATTGGAAATTTGCAGGGGTCTTTTGACCTTTTAAAGACATTTAAGTGATTTTCTAGTCATTTAATGACCGTAATTAAAATTTGAATTACATCTACATGCAACGACTAACCATAACGTTTTGAAAAATCTTATTTTTGTGTACTTGTGTGCGAGTTAAAAAATCTTCACACGATGTAAATATGTGGTGTTCAAAAAAGAAAATGTAAAGATCTGGCAAGACAACCGCCCCCCATACGATTGGCACTCTATTTCGCGCCACGAGGTTTAAAAGGTGAATGGCGGGGGTTATTAGTCAGAAATGGTTCTGCATTGGAAATCGTCAGCTATTATGTTCACACACGGATTCTAATGGAGGAATCTTGTGTAATTCAACCTATAGTACTCATAAATTCTGGCGACCGGCGTGTGTACTGTTCTCGTCGATCTAGATTCGGCAGCCAATAAATACTATCTTGCTCACGTCATCCCACCTGCATTCTCATCCACATCCTCCCCTCGCTCGCCCTCTCTCTCTCTCTCAAAGCTCTACCAAGGCACCACCGATCTTCCCACGTGCCAACGAGGAGTCGCCGCCCCCTGAGGACGTTCAGTTGATGAGCAGCGACGAGGAGGACCCTACACACCGTCGGACGAGGTTGCGCTGTACCCCCCAACTATAGATTTGTTTTGGGGCCAGTACAATATTTGTCCGTGGAAGTCACTGCCGTCGGCTGAGAAAGCCAGGCAAGTGTCGTTCAAGAAGGAGATGGCGGAGGAGGAAGCCAGGTACCAGGCGGCCTGCGAAACCCATGATGCCGCCTGGAAAAAGGTGAAGCTGGAGCTTTGGGGGCGGGCGCGTCGTCATGCGGAGGAGGTGTTCAAAGACGGGTACTTTGCGAGGAAGGTCAAAGCGCTAGGAGCCTCATCGCTGCATGGAGGTGGGCCGATAAGCTCCAGTGTGCCACCGACGAGGAGCTCTGGTGGGCGCCCAACGAAATGGTAATATCGTCCGCACTCGTTCGTCAGCAAGAGGCAGATCGATACATCAAGCACTGCGAGGTGGAGGAGTCGGAGTACTGCCTCCACGTTGGGAAGACGCCGCGCATCAGGAGTGATATTAGTTTTAGTATTGTTTGTTTTAAATTTTATGCATTGTACCTAGTAGTTAAATATCATCACGTATATGTGATGATATTATATATATTCTGTGATGAACTAATGAACAAGTAATATATATATATATATATATATATATATATATATATATATATATATATTATGAATTCCATTTCTATCTGTTTTTGTATACTAATTTGAATCTAGCTGTTATCATCCACATATACAGAATGGAAAGTGTATATACACACACTAAAACAGAACATATAAGAACGGAAAACAGAGTACACACATTGAAACAGAGCAATTAACAGAGCAATACTATGATTGTTGTTAATACATAGCTATCCACGTCGAAACGACTCAACAAAATAAAATGCATCCATGAGACCATGACCAGCAGCCCTTGCCTATGGTAGCTCATGGCTCTGCCTGAACCTAAGCACGATTTCTAGCTCCAAGTTGATTATTTCATCGGAAATCACCAGCTCAAGGATGCGACGGCCATGTTCCTCTACTGTGCCCAGGTGGAAACCTGGGCCAAGGAGGCGGTCGAGCCTACCAACTAGTGTGTTGGCATCGAGTGGGGCAGCGGATGAGGCGAACGGCGCGACCCATGCGAAAGGTGCGGTGGGCGTCCGGTGCAAGTACGGCGCGGACATCCTCTGGTGCAAGTACAGCGCAGAGGGCCTCTGCCCACCCCTGGCGAGGAATGGGGTACTGACGGGACATGTACCCAGCTGCGACGCCATGTCGACAGCAGGCAAGAGCCGATGGATTCGCTCTTGCTGTGCGGCGCACCGCGCCTCTAGCTCTGCGGCGCTCCAACGGTCTCGCCTTGTGGCGAGCCGCACCCTATCGGCGTGGACGCGCCTAGCTTGCTTAGCGGCACGCCATCGATCATGTTGTGTGGCGAGCTGCAGCCTCTCGGCGCTGACAAGCCTATCTTGATCCGCGGCACTCAAGCGCCATGCGCCAATGGTATACTCAACCCTGGCAATGACGCGCATCACGGCGTCATCCATCGAGTTGCCGAGGAGTGCCTCGGCCTCGACGGGCCGTGGCACCTTCTTGTTTTCCTCGTCGATGAGGTTGATGGTAGAGGCGGTGCTTTGGTGGGTTGGCATGCTTGGGAAAGGCGGATGTGCTATAGACTGCGCTTGTTGCCTCCGTGCTTCGCGCGCCACCTAGGTTTGTGTGCAATACCGCAAGGTGGCGGGAAACAGGTGAAGAAATGGCGGGAAACATTAGTGTGTTCATAAAATGCTATCTATTAATGGAAACTTAGCATATAAGGAACATCGAGCTAGCACAAGAAATAGATGATGATCAGATGAACATGGACCACACTACGAACCCGTCGGTGATGAATTCATCAATCGCAAACAGTTGTATACTAGCAAGCGTTTGCACACAACACACACGGTGTCAGATGTGGGGTTCTGGCAAAACCCTTAAGGTTCGAACTCTGGGGTGCGCACGAAGATCTCTCCTTCCGCCCTAGCTCGTCTACTCAACAACCCTAAGCCTAGCTCGTCAGATCCGATGAACAAGAGACACAAGATTTATACTGGTTCGGGCAACTGTTGTGGTGTAACACCCTAATCCAGTGTGGTGTGGTGGATTGCCTTGTAGGCAGAGGAAGAACTAGTACATGGACGAACTGCCTCCTAAGGAGAGGTTTTCTTGAGCTCGGGTGAGATTGTGGTGTGTGTGAGGTCTGGATATGGTATCCCATGATCCCAATGGTGGTGGCTAGTCCTATTTATAGTGGCCCGGGTCCTCTTCCCAAATATTGAGCTGGAAAGAATCCCACAATGGCCAAATTTCAAAGGGGACAACTAGTACAAGCTATCCTGACAAAAGGTGGTCTTCGCTGCCAAAGGCTCTAGTGGTGACGCCGCCGTGGGCTTCATGATAACCTCTGTCCTGCCGTCCTGCTGGTCTTGGTCTCGTTGCATGGATATGGAAACCTTTGCCTGACACCTCGGGACTCCGCGCCTGCACCTGCTCGTTTAGCACCAAAGAGGAAACTGGCACTCTGCGCCCTTTGGTGCCCGCCTGGCTTTGGTAGTCACTGCTCACGTCATGAGGACCTCGCGAGGCGCCCCTCGCCTTGATATGTCCGATCCTCACGAGCCGGCCTGGCGAGGCTTCCCCAGGGTATGCCTTGTGTCATCTGCCTCGCGAGGCTTTGCCCCTCGCGAGGGTCTTGGGTGGTTGGTGAAGATGCTGGGCCGTACCAGGCTGCCTTCTGAGCCACGCTTTGGGCCGTAGGCAGGCAAGTCTGGGTACCCCCGTTCCCAGAACGCCGATAGTAGCCCCCGGGCCCACGGCGTGCTAGGGCTTGGCTTCACGGTGAAGCCAAGGGCCAAGTGCGGAGCACCGTGGGGCCCAAACCCTGCGGTTCTAACTGACACGTGGAGATTGACGGGAAGTGGGCATTTGCGCTCCCACGCCGCCTCGGCAACTACATAGCTGACAACAGGCAAGTGTGTGCCGCTACGCCTTCATTGCTAGCCCTTGCCTTACTCTAGATCCCCTTTCTTGCTCCTCCTCTCCGCGAAGTTCCTGATCCTCGCTGCCCTCCTTCCAAATTCGCACCGATGGCTTCCGGCAAGTCGAAGGCCACCCCTTCCTCTGCTTGGTACGAGCCGGCTTTGCAGGCACCTACCTTCTCAGAGGCGAACCATGTTGTTATGCTCCTGATGACAGGGCAGGGCACCAATGAAAAGGGGAAAACCGCCGTCCGAGCTGCCTCCGCCACGCCAGGGGATCCCAAGAGTACCTTCTAGCCCTTCTTTTCGAGTAGTATTGTTGCGGGGATCATTCCTCCTTTCTCCCATTTCTTTTTCTCCGTCCTCGGCCACTATAAGCTTCATGCCCTTCATCTGCATCCCAATTCCGTCCTCCTCATGTCCATCTTCGTCTTTTACTGTGAGGCATTCGTGAGGATAATGCCGTCTGTGGCGCTGCTTCGCCACTTCTTTTACCTCCAAATCAAGAAGGGCCATTGCTCAGGGTGTGCTCATTTCGTTACGGTGAACGGGGCCAACACAATTTCGAAGGCCGGGAAGATGGCGAAGAACTTAAGGAACAAGTGGGTCCTTATGGACGCCAAGCGCACCCATCCTCAGCTGGCGCTTCCAGTGGCTGCGCCCGAGTCAAGTGATAGGTGGCTCAGCGTGAAGCTCATAGATCCTCAGGCGGAGAAGGTGCTGGAGAGGATGGCCGCGGACCTGAAGCCAAAGGATCCCGAGGCGGCGAAGCTGATGGGGGCTATGGTCGTCAAGGAATTCCTGACATGCCGCGTGGCCCCGCTGCAGGCCCGCATGCGCCCCTTGTGGACGCTTGGAGACGAGGCGGACAACCGCCGGCTGCGCCATGACACCATGACTGCTGATCAACTTGAGGCAGCCCTCCGTCTTCTGGTCGAGGCTGACCTGGGGTATCCACCTGCTTCCTTTATTCCCTTGTATCGCTGCCAGGACGGGGTAGCGGTGGCGGCCTCCATGCCTACCTTTGATGCGCGCGGGCTTGTCCCTCAGGCGGCCCCTGAAGCTCTAGTGGTGGCCGCGTCGGTGGAGGTGTCTTCGGGGTATTCCAACGGGGAAGACGGCTCGGAGGCCACTGTGGAGGTAGCAGGAGAGTTCTCTCCCCCACGTACGGGAGAACTCCTTCGCTCCCTGCCAGACAATGATGACCACCCGGTGGAGGAGGTGCCTCCCACGGCCGGAGCTGTCACGAGGTCCAAGCACACCCCCTCGCGGAAGCCACCAGCAGGGGTCCCAACAAGGAGCCGGTCGGCGCTGATCACCCAAGGGGGCGCCCCAGCCACGACATGCCAAGCGCCATAGTTATGCCGCCTGTCTCGGGGACCCGTGTTCCCACGGTGTAGGTCGCGGGACCATTGGGCCCCATGGTTCTGAAGAGGTCTCGGGGTGTCGTCGTAGTGGATCGGTGAGTACTTGGCCTGTTTTTGTCTTTGTTCTTGATTCTGTTGCTGATTCACGGTGTCCTGGACCGTGCCTGTAGGTCTGCGCCGCCGAAGAAGGCGAAGGGGGAGGCGGCTATGCTAGAGGTCCCGCGGCCTGGCTTGGCCTCGTCCCCTCTAGCGCAAGCGGGTGGTGAAGGAGATTCAACTTCTAGTGCAAGGGTGTCGACGCAGGGCCCAGAGGTCCTGGCTCATGCGGAGGTTACGATCCCAGCCCCGACCGCTGGGGTCGCGAGGGTTCAGGAGGTCTTGGGCGCACCGCAGCCTCCCGTTGTCACCATGCCGCGAGCTCGCGGCCCTCCTGCTTCTCCTATCACCTTGGAGGAGGCATTCTCGGCACTGAAGCAGCTCCAGGATGACCTTCAGGGTGCTGATCGTCGTCTGGTGGCCAGGCGCCTGGAGCTGGTCTCTGGATGGCTGGGTTTCAATGCGTCTGTGCGAGACGCACTGAGCCAGGTCGTGGGGCCTCCGCGCAGGACAAGCGAGCTGCTGACCAAGCTGCGGCCGCTCGCGAAGTGGCGCTGTAGGACGCTCGGTCCTCCCAGGGGCGCTGTCATTCAATGGAGACCGAGCTGAGGGACACGTGTTGGAAGTGCAAGGCAGATGAGGAGAGGATGAAGGCTCGATAAGATGCCGTGACCAGCCATGACACCAAGCTGGAGCAGCTGACGAAGGAGTTGTCTACAGAGCGCGGCCAACTGGAGGAGTTGAAGCGGGCAACAGAAGCTAGGGAGGTCCAGCTGGAGGCCAAAGTGAAGGTCCTGGCCGAGGACCGTGCGGCCTTTAAGTCCCTCTAGGTGAGGTCCCACCAGGCTCTAGGGGCACTCTATGATAAGGGCTTGGAGAAGCTGTTGGCGACGGATGATGAAGGCCCTACTCAGCTGCTTCCTTTCCTTGTCCTGGCACTCGAGGATGCCGTGCGTGAGATCAACCCTCTGGCGGAGGAGGAAGCTCGTGTACTTTCTTCTTCTGACTTGACGCGCCTCCTTAGCCAGCTGCACCTTCGCGACCCCAATGCTAATCTCGGGGCACTGATCAAGCCTGTGGAGGCGAAGCGCTACGAGGCCACCGCTGAAGCTGTGATGGACCATGTGGAGGCCCTGTTGAAGGAGTTCCTCAACGTCCACCCTTCCCCTTCAGCCGGTGGCGCCGATGATGCCACAGACGAGACTGCCTCCCCAGGGCGCGGCGGCGCCGCTAGGGGGAAGGTCCCCTCAGGCAGCAGCGCCCAAGGCTCAGGGGAAGGCCTGCAGGTTGGTGATGGTGCTCCCCTTTTCTTTATTCTCCTGCGACATGAGCGAGCCTCGAGGAGCCTCGAGAAGGTCAATTTGGTTTGTAATAATTGCTAGATATTCACCCTTCTTTTCTTATTTATCGTTCTACGTCGGCAGGGCCCGACCCCCTGCATACCTCAGCCACCAGCTGGCTTGCCTAGGTCACTGGGTCAAGACGAGGGAGTGAGGGGCTACGTGGCCAGTTAGGCTCCTGAGTCGCGATGCTCAGGATGCCCCCTTAACGTGCAAACGATACCCAGGTAGGAAGCGCTAAGCAGTGCTTTGGTGTCCTATGTTGGTAGGGACCGGCCCGCGCATACCTCAGCCGCCGCTGGCCTTGACCGGAATCCAGGACAAGACCAGGGAGTGAGGGGCTACAGTTCCAGTTAGGCCCTTGGGTCGCGATGCCCAAGGGTCCCCCTTGACGTGCAAACAGCCCTGAGGGAAGTGAGTACTGGAATTAGGACTTGATGTTCTGTGTCGGCAGGGCCCGGCCCGCGCGTACCTCAGCTGCCGCTGGCCTTGACCAAAAACCAGGACAAGACCAGGGAGTGGGGGGGCTACGGGTCCAGTTAGGCTCCTGAGTCGCGATGCTTAGGAGTCCCCCTTGACGTACGAACATAACCCATACATGTCCTCGCCGGGCTTGCGCTCGGGAGGGTTGCGCGTCGACCAGGCCCGAGGGACCTAGTGGAGCGTGCGTCAGGCGTGACCTGGGCACAGCCCCCATGCCCAGCCCCCTCGCTCTACCTTCCCACAGGGAGTGTAGCGCGATGGGGCCCGCCGCTGAGCCGAGGGGCTCCCTGAGGTTAATGCGGCCGTAAAGCCACCCCTAGTTGTTTATCACCAGCGCGGAGCATAGAGCTGCCGCTCTTGCGCGGACATAGCCGCTCCTCGACCTTGTCGTCGGCCAGCGCAGAGCATGGTGCTTCCACTGGACCGTGGGAGGGGATTCCCTACTTGCGGAGTGCCCTCGGGCGTATACAGCCCAGCCCGGACACGTGGCTGGCACGGCGGGGCTTAGACGAGGTGTATTTGGTCACCCGTGAGCCAGCGCGGGACTCACGAGGACCTACCTCAAGGCGGGTTGCGCCTGGTCTTGGGTGGAAGCTCTTGACATGATCCTGCAAGGTGGTTAGACAACCCGCGCCGTGTGAATCCACTACTAGGAAAAGGCATGCTAGTGGCGCACCACTTTTGCCTACTAATGGCGCACTAGTGGTGCGCCACTAGCACCACGCCATTAGATTTTTTTACTAATGGCGCACCCCTGGTGCGCCATTAGTATCTGGTGCACTAATGGCGCACCAGGCAGCGCGCCATTAGTATGTCCCTTTGTGCGCCATTAGGATGCCTCCAAGGGGGCCATATGTACCCATGTGCTTTGGCATACAAATGGCGCACTGATGGGTGATGCGCCATTAGTTTCATCTGGATAGTGCGCCATTAGTATCTTGACTTGTGCGCCACTAGTATGAATATTAGGGATTTTTTTTCTTTTTTGATATTTTCGCAGGATACAAAATATATTATTGACCAGAATTTAGACAACACCAGACAACAACACCAGATTCATCGAATACAATAGAAGGTTAGTCTCCGAATGCAATTCATCATATTAGTCTCCGAATACAATTCATCATATTAGTCTCCGAATTCAAAAGACCAAACAAAGATAGAACATTATATTACAAGTCTCGAGACCGCGAGTAGCGAGTTTGTCTTCACATTATAGGTCGATATCGATCATCTAAACTACCATCACATAGAAGAGAGCTGCGGTCATCACGATGAGCATCATCGCGATGAAACTCGTCTTCATCTGGTTCCTCCAACGCTCCCTCCTATCTCCCGGTAGATAGCGCGCGTATCTAGATTCCTCCTCCGCCCTAGTGGTGTACCCTTTGTAACTGTTACTGCTGAAATGGTGAACCTGTCTCCGACACTCCTCCCAGTCGTCGTAGACTCCGGGAACCTTACCCTTGTACATGACATAAGATGGCATCGCTTTGCACTAGCCAAACGAAATGTTAGTACCAATTCACAGACAATACATAATCAATATATAAGTATGCAACAAAAGGATAAGAAGAGAAAAGCAAGACATTAATAGCATCGATTACATCTAAGTTGAACGACTGTCCAAACCAAAGAGACATACAAGTTCATTAAAGTTTAATTACAACATGAGCCAATCGATGTTTCAGAACTAGACATAGCATCACTACTTTTGACTCGACTTAAGGGACCGGAGCATGGATGAAGCCGCCGTCTATCGTGGGAGTCATGAAATCGCGGGCGTTGTCAGCCTGCATTTGTAGCATTGTGTCTATGTCACTGTTGGACGGTAGATTTCTGAGGTAGAACTGCCCCGACGTACGAAGGACATCTTGATGGATGATTTCCGCAAACTCCGACTGGATGCGAAAGAATTCTTGTCTAATGTCCGCGTCTTGGATTGCCGACAAGCTCGTGGCCCAATCTTTGAGTTTATCTGGTAGCAGAAGGTGATGATGGTCCCGTACGATCGCCCGCATGTGATGGATGGCGTAGTAGGCACCCTTCTGACCGCCAGGCGGTTGCTTGACGCAGCAGAACGTCGTATTGTGGGCGAACATGTGCTTGCCGTACTTACGAACTGTCCTGGTGAAGGTGCCTCCAGATTTGGTGTTGCCGGGGAGAACATCATCAAGAACTTTCTTGACATTTGTGTAGTCTACCTTCGACTGACAGTCCGAGTCGAAATACGTGGCCATGGAATATTTTTGGCTTAGGAAGATGAGTGTGCAACGTATGTCACTGCACAAAACACGGAATGTTAAAAGAAAAATGATCGAAATCTAAGAAATCATATGTTACGGGGCGGTTGAGGGGACGACTTACTCGGGAAAGTAAGGCACGAGGAAGTTATCCTTATCTCGGTTTGCCAGAATGACACCTTCGAGGTAAGAACTCGCGACATGCCGGTCCCCAGCGTTGCCCAAGATCTTTGCACGCATGTAGAAGGGGTCGACTATCACGATGTCCGGGGTCTTGTCTCTAATGATCCGCATCTCCATACTTAGCGAAAATAGTCAAACGAAGGTGTAGTGCAGCGGATGAAGGTTAAACATAGCGAAGATGTCATCAAAGCGCAGGACGATCGTACCCCCGATGGAGTTATCCACAAAGCCCTTGCCCTCTGGCACCTTGGCCGCGAAAACCGGGTATGCCACATCCTTCTCTCTGAGACGCCGCTTCTCCAAAGAAAGAACACTGTCATGCAGAGTCTGCTGAACACCGGTTGCAGCATTGAGCATATTAGTCGGTACCATCGGCCTACCCGCCACATGCACCCTCCTCATTATATCCTTAGGTGAAGGTGGCCCGTCCTGAGCACGGATCGTAATCGGTGCCGGCTGGCTCGCACCCTTGTTACTCTTTCTTTTCCGTTCCTTCTTCTTCTCCTGTAATGGGACCGAGTTCTACTCACAGACCGCCTTCTTGAGTGTGTTGGGGCTGATAATGTTTTGCACCTCGGCTATCTGAGGCTCGGTGAAGTCGGCAGCTGGAGGCGTCTCCTAAGAACTGAAAGCTAGACGACGCCTGTTGCAACTTGGTTTCTCTGCGGTACCAGCTAGATCGCGATCGTCTTTTGTAGGGTTAGGTTCTTGAGCAGGAGGCCCCATGAATTCGCCATCGTACCTATGATTGGCAAAGTACTTATCGACGTTGGCAAATGTACCGTCGTCGTTGTCGTCGTCGTCGTCCGGATCCTGAGCCATATGCATGTTCGGATCCTGTGCCATAGGGATGTCCGGCCGCGTTGCGGCGGTCTTGCCATGGCTTGGCGCCGGCAAGACTGGCGGTGTTGTCTTTGGGGTGGTGTCCCCCGCCCCCAAACGAATCTGGCTCTTCGGCCAAAGCAGGGGCCAGCTTAGGCACGCGCGGAGGGTCATCACATCATCTTCGTCGGCCCCGGCGGGTCGAATCGAAGGTAACAACTCGTCGCAGCCTGGCAGCACTCGAACCAGTTGAACCCTATACACGGTAGGTGGCATCGGATTACCGTGGAACATGGGGTTGCCCGGTTGAACAATTATGCCCTTGGCGGCATCGACCAACTCGTCGTTCACAAACTGCAGGAGAGTGCACGGAACGTCACCGGCGCCCTATGAAAACATGTAGGGCGTCAGGGATGCCCAGTCAAAGGCAAGGAGATGAACTCCTCTGCCGAGAGGGTTAATTAGTTACTGTGATGATGGCGTCGAGCTCGGCTAATGTCGAGGCACCGCCAGCGGCGGGTGTGCAATTGACGGAGGGGCCGCTTGCTGCAGAGGTGTCGGCCGGCATACACCCGGGTGTATTAAGCTCCAATGACCGTGCCGGCGTCGGAGACACCAATGCCGCCTCCGCCGGAGACACCAATGGCCCCGCCTGCGCGTTCTGCGAGTTGCTGGCCGTGAAGCTGGGAATCGGGGGCGACCCCTGTTGGCCGCCTGCAATCCACATCATCAGCCCCTGAATCAAGGTAGGCATAATGCCGGTGAGCGTCGATCCCAGTTGTTGTTGCACTTGCTCTTGGACAATCTTCTGAATCCGCGCCACTTGTGCCTTGAGTTCTTGAACCTCGCGCGCCTGGCTTTCCGAGCTGGTCTTTTTCTCCTTTCGCCCACCAGCGTTATAGTATGACGACCATTTTGTGGACAAGCCTTTGCCGGCCACACGACCAGCTGACGACGGCCTACTGACCTTATCCTTTTTTCATTACATTCAATGACCTATTTAGAGTGGTGTCCCAAGGGGTGCTCTGAGTCGACCCCGCGCTACTGCTTTCAGTCGCCTGCGGAAGGAATGTGAACCATTCAGAATTTTGACTTCATTAATTAGAATGCAACCATATGGAGCTAATTGCGCGGGGTGTATTCCTTACCAGAACAAGCTCAATGGCCCTTGTCTTCGGATCCGTGGTGAGCTCCTTTGTTACTGGGTCCTCCTTGTACCGGGCCCTGACAAAGTTCGTGGTCTACTTGTCACCGTATTTATCGAAGCGGGGCGGTAGGCCTTGCTCGGCACGCTCCGCATCCTCCTTGTCCCATATAAGCTCCACCACTCTGTAACCACCGGGACCGAGTGTGTGTTCCCCTAAGTTCAACTGCCGCATTTCTTCCCCCCACTGACTTGATTCGGAGGTTGTGGTGCTGTCCCATTTGATCTTGAACTCCTTGTAGTCATCTTCGGTGATCGAAGGATTTTCCTCCTTGATGTTCTCATACTAAAACCTTTGTCAATCATTCTCTTCACCGAGCTTCTCCAAGTAGACAGGGCCGTGCTCATCCTCGTGAGGGCGGCATTGTTCACTTTATTCCCTGTGAGGCTTGTGTTTTCAAATTCAGCGGGGAACTTGTATCGTTCGTGCAGCTACGTGATGAGGAGATTGCGCAAATTCCCTCAGTCCTTATGCCTTAGGTTCTCGGTGATGATCGAGACGGTGCTCCGGAGAATGCACCCAAGCTGAACCGAGTACCCCTTGACTATTTGTTTGGGCGCCGTTGGATTCCTGTCGGAGTCCACTTCAGTAAATTCCTCCTTGACGGTACGGAGCACGGTCGGGCGCCGGTCCTTCTGTTGCCTCTTTGGTTGGCTGCCATCTGTGCGAGCGCTGCCATCATCAGTTGTGGCATCCTCGGCGGCACCATCAGTGGTGTCATCCCCGACGGCACCATCAGTGGGGTCATCCTCGGCGGCACCATCAGTGGTGTCCGGATCGGTGTCTTTCGCGGCGTCCTCATAGAAATATGGTTGTTCCTCCATCTCCTGGGACAGCTCCCAGAATGCCTTGCCGCCCGAACCACTGGCCTCATCGTTGTGGGCCATGTTTCTCTCTAAATAGGAAAAAAGTTTGGTCAAAAAGTTGGTTATTGTCAAGGAACAAGATCATGGTCTCATCATTTAGGGTTTGTCGACACCGAGGCATCCTAAAAGCTAAGCTTTTATCATTTAGGGTTTTTCGACGCCGTGGCACCCTAAAAGCCTAAGCTTTCATCATTTCGGTTTTTATCGACACCGAGACCCCTAAAAGCCAAGGTTTTATAATTTATGGTTTGTCGACACCGAGGCATCCTAAAAGCTAAGCTGGGAAGGAGAATTCTAAGTTGGGCCTAATCACTTGGCTCTATTGCCGCCTATGGTTTAATGCAGCAAGAATAAAGGGGCAGTTGATCCTACTTAATTAAGTACTAAGATACCCCGGCCCATGCATTAGTCACAAGTACCCCATATGTCCTATTTTTAGCAAAGTCATGCTAAAATTCATGGAAAATCTCAGCATGACCTTTGCTGAAAATAGGACATATGGAGTACCCGAATTTGCCGGAACAGAAGTTAATCGACATTCCAGCAAACTCAAGGGCCTCTCGGGGTACCTGCAAAATCAACACGACACAATGGTCGGAGACAAAACCGAGCAAAAAGCTGCTCCAGGTTCACCAATTGACTGATACTCATGGATAAGCAAAGCAAACTACTACTACCAAAACAAGAACTAGACAAACTGATATATAATGTCAAGCATGTCTAATACCAGCAGTTAATTGTAGCTTTTGCTTTTCAATGCCAAATTATAGCTAGTACCAGCAGTTAATTAGTGGGGAATCTGATATATAATGTCAAGTGTTATCTAAGGTATCACCTCGTGTTTTGTTTGTTGACATGACTCAATTTTTCAGACTGTTTGTTTCTAATTGGAAGGGACGATGCATTACGTCATGTTCCTATGTAGATTCATCACTTGACCATTATAAACGATAACTAAAAATCCTGACATAGATAGTATACATAGATATGTTGCATAATTGACAGTAGTTTTTCTCTTCAGGTAAAATTAACAGCTAGCAGCAATCATTTTCAAATATATATACAAGACAGTAGGTAAAAGGAATTTATATGTTCCCACTGGACATTTTTATATTAACCTAAGGAAAAATGAATAGTTAGGTTAATTACCCACTGTTAATAACAGCACATATATAAGAGAAACACCTACTGTAGTATCTCAATAAAATGAGCAAGATTTGCATTTCCTTCAACAAACAAAAAATAAATGTATGCATGGTATTATTATTTATGAAATATAAGAGAGACAACAAAATATATAAGAGAGACAGACACTTGTTGTAATAAAATGAGCCAGATTTGCATTCCCTTCAAAAAATAAATTTGTATGCGTGGACTTATTATTTATCAACCAAAAAAGAGACGCAAATATACACGGTAGCTACTAGCGTATATACACTTAACTTAATTTGACAGCTTCATCATGCATCAGCTGTAACTCAACTCTAACAGCAATTAGGCTAAGCAATTAACTACTAACTCTAACAGCAATTAAGCTAAGCAACTAGCATGCCAGGCCAGGCACCACCTCCAGCAAGCAAGTTTGTTTCTTGCTAGAGAGAGTTAGACCTTTCATTTTCTTTTTCAACCAGTTTTACAAGGAAGGAAGAAAATTCAACCAACTAGTAAAACTCAGGCACCTTCCTTCCTTCCTTCCTATACATGATTGACTTCTCTTTCCCTCCCGTATGTATGTATGTATGTATGTATGTATGTATGTATGTATGTATGTATGTATGTATGCATGTATGTATGTATTGAATTCATGCTCCACCCAATTGCTTCAAAAGTCCCAACTGATGGAGAGATATATCTCAACAGCATGGATGTTTGATTTCGGATTCAGATAGATTGATAGATACTCCTCTAGTCCTACTCTATGATAAACATGCAACAGATGCCTCATTGTTCATGTTTTTGGGAATGTTGATGGTAAGCCAAAAACATCACTTGACCAATTGGGGCATGGTTTGCAAAATCAAGGATTCTGGTGGCCTACTTAAGGAGGATATTAATCTACAGTAAAAAAAGACACTAGTTTGCTGGAGTTGACAAAATTTGGGTTAAATTCATTGTGTAAAAAATGAAATCACCATTTGCTGGAGGTGATTTTGTAGGAAGAATATAGCAACTGAAAGATGATTGATTTTCGAATCTACATTATAGAGGAAGAAGAAGAAAGGGAAAAAAAGCAGCAGCCGAATAGTACCTGACCGAATCTGGCGATGGCGTGCCGAAGTTGATGCGGGCGGCGAGGGCGAGGAAGGCGCGGGCCTCGGCGTCGGTGCAGTACAGCGACCCGTTGAGCGGCCTGAGCTCGAGCGTGGAGATAAACGGCCGGCCAGTGGTGGCGTTGGAGAGGAAGACGGTGATGCTTGCGCGTTGGACAGGCGTTCGAGAGGCGCGTGCCGTCGTAGACGACGACGGGGGACCAGCGGGTGGCGCCGAGGTAGAGTTCGAACTCCGGGAAGGCGTCGTCGCCGTCGAAGCCGGCGTAGAGGAAGGTGGCCTGCATCAGGTAGCACGCACGGGTGGCGAAGGGGAGCGCATAGCAGTGCGGGGGCGGCTGCGCGGGGGAGCTGCGGTGGTGGGGGACGCGGGGGCGCGGGGGCGGTGGGGTGGAGTCCGGCGGGAGTCGGGGCGGCGGCGTCGGGGCAGCGCGCGAGGGTCGGGGCGGCGGCGTAGGGGCAGTGCGAGGGAGAGGGACGAAGGGGATCTAGCGAGCGAGGGCGAGGGAGAGAGTCCAGAGGAGAGAAGTGTATGGATGGGGGCAGAATACTAATGGCGCACCTCCCCCTGATGCGCCATAAGTACATCTCTGGCAATGGCGCACCATCCCACATGTTATCTTCCACCAAACCCCATCTACATCAAACCCCATCTAGTATCCCGACTGGTTAACGCACAGCGCACACACCAGGAGGTCCTAGGTTCGATTTCCATGCTCCCCAATTTTTTTATGCATTTTTTTCTTTGCACATATCTTTTTATCCGTGCATCCAAATATAACATGTCACATATGCTAGATGCTGAGAATTTCATGTAGAAAAATAATATGCAGTTTGTTGCCATGTCAACAACATTTAAAATGCTGTTTGATATTTATTTGTGTTTAAATATGTTCAAACTTGTTTAAATCATAACTAAATATCCATAGCTCCAAATTTGACAAACTTTGTATGCTTTTGGGAGTAACATATAACCAAGCACAACTAGTCTTTTTTTGGATTTTTAGATGTCGGTGTATTTGGATCGATACCTATGGGATCACGAGAATCCCTACTACGGTTGCGAGGCGCGGGGTTGAGAGAAGAGCGGGTATAATAGTCAGGACACGGTTCCTTACCCAGGTTCGGGCCACAAAGATGCGTAAAACCCTACTCCTGCTTTGGTGGATTATATGTTTGTATTCTTCAGCTAGTGTGGAGCTCCAAAAGAGTCGTGATGAGTTCTAAAAAGCCGAATCCTTCTCCTGGTCGCCTCGGGCCTCCTTTTATAGGAAAAAGGGGTGGACACAGTGGCACATAGGAGGTGGAAAGGGTACAGTGATCTGAGGTTATCCCTCGCATTACAGCACAAGGCGCATTTAATGCGCTTAGCTTAGGTGTCCTTGCTTTATCAGGTACGAGGGGAGACGTCCGTCTTATCCGTCGCCGCTTCTCCTTGTGTTTACACGAGCCCTGGCCAGCGGTGCCTGAGGAGCCATGTAGGCAGGCAGGCAGCTGAGGTGGCGCAACGGCGGGTCTCCACGAATATCTGCGAGTTGCCACGCAGGAGCCTGTCGAGCTGGTTGGGTCGGCCGCTGCGTGGGGCGGTGGAAACTCAGTTGGTGCGGGCCTGATGGTGGCCCTGCGGGTGTCCTCGGCAAGGGCCTTGCCGGGGCGCCTGCTGTCATCCCCGGCAAGGTGCTTGCCGAAGGCCTTGTGGTCCTCCTTGGCTGGGATCCTGCCAAGGGTCGTCGTCTTCTTAGCTTGTATCTGATCTTCGATGTCTTCACAAAGATCTGCATGACACCACGAGGATATCTCCCGATTCCTCGCCCCATGGGGGCGGTGGACTCAAGGGTGATCTGCTCCATAGTCGCGGAGCGAGCTGCCGCGGCAAGGGTCTTGCCGGGGCTGCCAGAACCGGCCCCGGCAAGGGTCTTGACAAGGCTACAGAAACCGGCTCCCGGCAAGGACCTTGCCGGGGGAAGCCACTTTGTCCCTTTGCTCTTTGTGGTCTTGTTCTTGGCGTTGCTCCAATTCCATCGAGCCTCGGTCTTACCTTGGCTCAACTCCCTGGCCATGCTTGGTGTGGTGGTGCCCGTGGCTCAGACCACCCGTGCACAGTCATAGGGGTACAAAAATTGTGCCCCTCATTTTGTACACCGACAGGAGCCCCCGGGCCTGGGCCACACATGAGCGCGACGCATTGTTGGGCCAGGCCCAGAACGGTGTGCGGGTAGGCGGGGCGGTTTTCACCATGGTAAGATTTTCCGCGCGCTGTGCCTCCCACGACCCGCGCGCACGGCGCGGGGTGGAGGGGCGTGCGTGACGTGGGTGGCATGCGTGGGGCGGTTCCCGCACGCATGCGTCACGTCGCAGTAAATGCAAAAGGAGATGGCTCGCGTCTTCCCCCATAAAAAGGAATAACGGCGAGCGCGCTGCTCACTTTCTCCATTTTCCTCGCGCCTCTTCCAATCTCAGAGCCACTGTTCCCTCACTTCCTTCCTTCTGAAGCCTTCACCGTCGCCTGTCGCCGTCGGTTCGCCATCCCTCTTCCTCAGCCATCCAACTCAGCCACCATGGCGTCCACGCCCGCCAAGGGCAAGGGGGCGGCTAAGGGTACCGGGCGCGTTTACGGGGGACCGGAGGAAGGCCGCTTTCTTGTCGGGGCCGGATTTCGGGAACGTAATATTCCAGAAATTAACCCCTAGTGTCATCACCAGCCCAGGATTGCTGTTACTGGTGGACACATCCTTTTTACAGGTTACCAAGCATTTACAAGAATCTGATACAAGACCATAAAGGTCTACTGATATAACAATGACTCCGGTGGTGGATGAAGGGAAAAGGCTTAAGGATCTTCAACATCGATGGGACTCCACTCCAACAGGAACAGCTGACCCGGATAACTCCTATCCTGCGTGGCTGCACTCCTAGGCTTTGCACGGATGTCGCTGTATTAATCCTCGTAGAACTCCTATCCTGGCCAAGTAAATAGCCAGGGACAAGCCTGTGAGTACGTTTGAATGTACTCGCAAACATCATGGACAAAAGATATAACAAATGCAGCAAACAATTATATGATCATGGTGAATTAAACTATATGCACATGCTCATAGTATACTTATATTAAATGCATGCTGACAGGAATCAAAACATGTCATGATGAATAATATTCAGTGCAGAAAATAAATATTAGCATCAATAAAATATAAAAGAAATGCCGATCGGGTGTCAAGTGACACCACGGTCGGTCTTGAAAAGAAATGCCAGTCGGGTGTCTAAAAGAGAAGTCGGACGATACCATCCGAGGACTCAGGCGACGCCACGAAAGGACTTGAAAAGAAATGCCAGTCGGGTGTCCACAAGAGTAGTGGCGTGATAAACCGCCTGACACTCGAGGGACGCCACAGAAAGGACTTGAAAATAAAGGCGAGTGTCCGGGGTAGTCTAGCCAGCCCCTGAGACACTCTGGAAAGAAAAATAAGAGCAGGGGGTTAGTTCACAAATATAATCATAACATCAAATATACTCATGGTAACACCAGTAGCAACGATAATTATCCTGCAAAATAACCATGCTCAAAATTTAAATATTTCCTCCGGAGACCGACTCTAAGACCGACACTTGACCAACCCAGACTGTAATCCTTAACCGCGGACACGGCTATTCGAATAGGTTTCAAACTCTGCAGAGGGTGTACTCTTTACCCGCAAGTATAGGATTTCTTTAATCAGTATCGGGACACTGACTAAATCCTATTACGGTCTTTGGGTTGAAAACACACCTAACCAGCACACACCAGCTTAACTTTTCTGCTGCCAGGGATCACCCAAAACAACAGTTAAGTAAAACTCTAAGTGGGAAGGCTACAACCTCCAATAGCATGGGATCACTATTCAAACGCGCGGATTACAAGGGTACACTCCCTCTCGGCTACAACCGGAAACACCCATGCCCCCGGACCATGTGGCATGCCTACCGGATGCACCCGGTATCTTCCACCATGGCCTCTCTGTACGGGGTGTGCACGGAAAAGGGGTTAACAACTTACTAAACCATACCCTACCCGTGGTAGAGACAAGTGGCAGCACGAAACAAGTATGGGGGTTACTGGAACAAGACTCGATCTACGGTCGACTCAGGAGGCTTATGTTTCCTGCAGGGTTATCACAACAGAACTTATTCTCTCAACAGTTTCACCAGGACAGGGCTACAACCCTTGCCTGCTTCCACATGTATCTCATGACACCACCGTGTCAAATATGGCCCGTGCCCACCGGCACGTCCAAAACAGGAGCACATTCCTGGATTTTCATAACTTTATGCATGTTGCAAATTTGAAGGGGATGCATGCAAGAGAAAGTATAGTTATGACCATGCCTGCATGCAATATTTCTACTCATATGCCAAGCCTATCAAAGTATCAAACATGCCCTAAAAATATTATAGCATGAAAACACACGCCATATCAAGTGTTCAAAATGCTTGCCTTAGATATGGAAAAGTGCTGGTTACTCTGCAAAGAATCATCTCCCCTCCAAATCCTATTTTAAAAAAAAAAATCTAAATTACCACACAATTCAAAAACAGCATTAAAAAGTATTTCAAATGTTTGTGAAACAAATACTAAAATAAACTAGAGGATATTTAAGGAATATCAGAAAAAGAAGTAATTTATTTAGAGTTCATATGAATTAGTTATGGAGTTACTAATATAGAAAACATGATTAAAAGTACTATTTAAAAACATTAACAGAAACTATGCATAGTAGAAAAGTTCACTTAATTTAAATAAACAGAGCATGATTTTAGAAGCCTACAGGAATTGGAATCAACAAATTTGGATCGGGTTTGGTGGCTGTGGAATTTATTTGAAAGCTGCTGGAATGATAAAAGGAAGGAACAGAATCGCGCCCTGAGCGCTGTTTAGCTCCATGGCGCCACTGGGCCGAGCCCAGTCATCTGGCTGTGGGGAGAGGTGCTGACGTTGATGGCGTATTCCACGGAATACGCCTTCTTCGTAGCGGAAACGGCTCCGGGAGGAAACCGCCTCCACTTACGCCGAGCTGGCGCGGCCTGTGGTCACTGACAGTGGGCCCGCCTGGCCCACTGGTCAGGTTTGACCGGTCTTCGTCCTCCTCCTCGCGCGCGTCTGGGCAGAACGGAGGTGGAGCTCCGGCGGTGATTGCCGTCGCCGTAGGGCATCTCTGGCGATGCTCGGCAGATGGACAAGTCCAGGAGGAAGTGCCGCATCCGCACGTAGTGGTGGTGGTCGCCGGGAAGCTCGGGACTGAGCAGTGCTTCGAGCACGGCGGAGGGGATCGTCGGGTGGAAGAGGGCTTTTGCCCTGGAGCTTGCTCCAGTGGAAATTGAAGGGTGGGATGGATCTGCGGAACCACGGGGAGGTCTCTGGTGTAGATACTGGAGAGGGGAAAACACTGGAGGGGTGGAGAGCTTCGTGGTGAGGGCGGCGGCAGAGCATGCCGGAGACGGGGGAGACGACCTCTCCCGGTTGTTCTACTGCTCGGGGAAGGTCATTGAGGGAGGGAAACGATGCGTGGTGTGCTGCGGTGAGTTTGAGGGGGCCTTTTATAGGCGGGGAAGGCGGTTCCCGTGGCTTCCAGAGAACGGACGCGGTGGCAACGCCATTACTGCGCCGGCGAGGTCGTTGGGTGGCCGGTGAGGTTCGTTGAGGACGGTGGCAGGCCGAAGTTACTCCCCAGGCGAGCTGGCTGCCCCGGGAGGCGCCAGGTAGCCTGGACGGCGCCGTCCACGGGCGGACAGACGCGGTGTCCATAAATGGCAGACGCGGTGGTGGTGAGGCCGATGGCGAGGTTGGTGAGGGCGGCGGGGTTAGGTGAGGACGTGGCTGCTTGCAGTGATGGCGGGGCGTCCGGTTTGGCTCGGGGGCGAGCCACGCGTCCAGGGCGTTGACGTCGGTGCGACGTGGCGATGCCGGACTCGTCGGGCGGTGGCTCCGGTCGGCGTGGACGGTGCTAGAGGACAAACGGAGATGTCGGCGAAGGTGGTGGTTTGCCCGTGAAGCTTCCTGGGAAGGTTGGCGGGCAAGAGCAGCAGCAGGGAGGGCGGTACAGGGCGATGCCACTGCCTGCAAAACGCGTGCCCTGGCCATGCTCTGGGCATGCACCCCAAGTGCTCGACCCAATGCCAGGTTACCCTAGGATGGTCCTAAGGAACTGGTTTTCGGCAGAGTGGTATTATCTGATATGGAAAGGATGCTAGACAAGTTATTTTGGCAAAAAGAACAGGTGTCATATGGTGGTTTGGATGGTTGAAAGTTTTGGTCATGCACTCAATGTGTTCGACAGAATGATAAAGCCATCTATGAAACTCTGTTGGAAGTGATACTTGGCAGGGTAGTGTCTCCTTAGATGATATAGGTGATGGTGGAGTTATTTTGGCAGAAAGAAAAACTTGATAGTGCAAGTTTTGAAGAATTTAGTTTCTGGACAGAAACTATAGATAGTTATTTGATGGACTTAGAAAATTCCAATGGAGCTGATATTCTGGACTTACGGTTTTGGTTGGAAGAACAAGAAGATGGCCAAGGCTCAGAATTTTTGGAGCAAGAAACAATAGGGTTGTGGTAGAAACCTAGAGGATGGACAGAAATAGAAAAGAGGATGGTTCACTCAAATTTTGCAAAACACCAAGTTGGGTTTTTGCACCAATGTGACATATAGGCATCACATGACCTCTCAGAATTATGGTGGAATTTTTAGAGAATTATTTGAAAAGGTTGCAGTGCAACAGAAGCATTTTCAAACACTGCAAAAGCTATTATAAGAATTTCCTAAGGCAAAATTTTATTATGAAAATAATTTCTAAAGTTATCAAACAAATAAAGAAAAGACCCAAGATACAACCAGAGCCCACAAAAATATTTCCAAAAAGATTTATTATAAGAAGAGAAGATTTTCTAAGTCAGGAATAGAAAAGGCTCTGAAAATTATTAAAGAATTCAAAAATTTTATTTCTAGCCAAATTTTATTTACTGAAAAAGTGGTTAAAACTTTGGGGTGTGACAAACTCTAACCCCCTTAAGAAAATCTCGTCCTCGAGATTTGTTAAGGGCGGAAGAATCAAAAAGCATACCATCCAAACAAGGCACTCATATGCAAAAAAAAAAAAAAATGCAGACAGGGCAATACATTCATGACATACAAACAAAACAAGATCACACCATGCAAACAAACAGTACAAGCTACGCAAACGCATTCACGACCGTCTACGGTCCGAAAGCGGGATCTACGGGGTCAAGCGGAAAGCTTCCCGGTGCTGGAACACATTCTTCTTCTTCCGGAGGGAGCGGAGGAAGTGGAGGGAGCAAACGAAGAACGTGTCCCTCCTGAGTTGGCAGAGGGGGTCCGCCAATGGCGATCCGGGGATTTAGAACAGCAAGGTAGTGGAGATACTCCAGTATTTGCTGGGTGAAACGCTCCTGGGCCATCACATACTGAATGAGATAGACCAGGGCTGGATCGCTCTCCGCACGCCCACAACGGAACGTAGCTTCTGCTCCAAAAGCAGCGCGGCTAGGGAAATAGCAGTATTCCCTTGTGTTGGCACAAGGTACCGCAAATCGAAGACGGGTGACTGCTTCATATGCAGCAGACTCAATGGCCATGCCTGGCGTTGGCATGGATCTCCCGATGAAAATCACATAGGGAGGGCCTTGGTTTAAATCTGCTGGTGGAATATGTACAGCTGCCCAGTATTTCGAGAGATCAGGAGTGATTCTCGATTTGAACAGCTCATACAGGGGTGGATGGGTGGAGCCAAGAGTATTGCGGGTAAAATCCCACAATATCATAACAAAACTACCAGGTCTTGCATTGGGGGTCCTCAGGTAGGCTCCGGGGTGAGACATGGGTGGAAGAATGAAAAAAAAGGCAGTGCTTGATGCTGATGGTTGCTGGTGTGGAAAAATGAGCGTGGCCTCTTATAGAGAGCCTGGGTCATGAAACATGAAATGGTGCCGGTACGACAGAGACACCAACTCCGGCGCGGGGCTGTCTGAGTCAAAGTCTCAGGTCTCAATCCCCACAAGAAAAGTGACATGTTACTGTGCGTGTGGTTAAGGGTCACGTCCAGAATTTACTCTGCAACCACTCATCAAGCAATAGATCACACATACTATTAGATGGTGACCCACAGGGGGTCTACAAACTCACTACGCCACACACCAGCTACTGCGGAACTAAAGGAAAAACCGAGCCACTAGGGCTTGATAACCATTCTGGTGGACTCATTCCACCTGGTTGATATCTATCTTGGCGCGTCTTGCGGATGCCGAGTCGTCTCCGTGTGCTTCCGCGTCGGAGCTGGCCGGAGTAGGATGGGGAGCTACAGGGCTGGAGTAGCGGTGGTGACCTTCGCGGGGTGTCGAGGTCACCGTCCCATTGGAGTAGGCCTCCAAGAGACGACGGAGATTTCCGGGTGAGGCGAAAGCATTGCCCGGGTAGGTGACATGGTCAGAGCTTGGGGGCTCAACCGGCCTTCCAAGCAGCACTAACGGGGCGTCGGTGGCGGGTGCGACTTCACTCCTTGCTGGGGTCAGGAGAGCAAGCGTCCTGCGGGTCTCAATCAGGTCAAGAGTGACCTGATCGAATAGTGCCTCTTGCGCTCTCAGGTAGCGCACCAGATGCACTAGGGCAGGATCCGACTCATGGTCTCCGGTGGCGACCTGGGTCGGGCTACCATAGCCTTCACGACTAGGGTAGTAGTAGAAGGGGCGGCAGTTAACCCTCGGCGACAGGTGCCGGAGTTGAACTACAGCCTCTCGGGCTGCAAGTTGGATGGATTGGGGCTCGTCGCAGGTCGTCCTCCCGGTGAATCGGTAGGGACGCTCCGATGTGGTGCCCCTCCCGTAGATGTGCACCGTGGCCCAGAAGTGATGGATGGAATTACTCGTGTGCTCTTGGTACACGACATATTCCGGTGGCTCGTTGATGCTAAAAGCACGACGGGTGAGATTGGCGAGGATGGTTACGAAGCCTTCAAGCTCGACTGCGGTGGTCTCGTTGTGCACGAGGGGGCCTGTCATCTTGGTGGTTTGATACTGAACTGGGAATGAGGCTGTGATGTGCTGAGTTTGGGGTATGGCTTCCTTTATAAGTCAGCAGAGTCTTCCATCGCACGCTTGTGGATGGGAAAACTCAGGTGTTGGCACAGGCACACGGCCTATGGATAGACTGATAGGTTGGGCACCGGCTATCACAAGATGTCGGTTGCCACTGTGGATGGGATAGACTTGACCGTGGACAGGAAAAGATGTGGATGGTGTGGAAACCTAGGGATGGTGACCAGGCTAAGATAGGATTAGCCAATGGTCAGCCTGGCTCTGATACCAAGGTTGTCGGGGCCGGATTTCGGGAACGTAATATTCCAGAAATTAACCCCTAGTGTCATCACCAGCCCAGGATTGCTGTTACTGGTGGACACATCCTTTTTACAGGTTACCAAGCATTTACAAGAATCTGATACAAGACCATAAAGGTCTACTGATATAACAATGACTCCGGTGGTGGATGAAGGGAAAAGGCTTAAGGATCTTCAACATCGATGGGACTCCACTCCAACAGGAACAGCTGACCCGGATAACTCCTATCCTGCGTGGCTGCACTCCTAGGCTTTGCACGGATGTCGCTGTATTAATCCTCGTAGAACTCCTATCCTGGCCAAGTAAATAGCCAGGGACAAGCCTGTGAGTACGTTTGAATGTACTCGCAAACATCATGGACAAAAGATATAACAAATGCAGCAAACAATTATATGATCATGGTGAATTAAACTATATGCACATGCTCATAGTATACTTATATTAAATGCATGCTGACAGGAATCAAAACATGTCATGATGAATAATATTCAGTGCAGAAAATAAATATTAGCATCAATAAAATATAAAAGAAATGCCGATCGGGTGTCAAGTGACACCACGGTCGGTCTTGAAAAGAAATGCCAGTCGGGTGTCTAAAAGAGAAGTCGGACGATACCATCCGAGGACTCAGGCGACGCCACGAAAGGACTTGAAAAGAAATGCCAGTCGGGTGTCCACAAGAGTAGTGGCGTGATAAACCGCCTGACACTCGAGGGACGCCACAGAAAGGACTTGAAAATAAAGGCGAGTGTCCGGGGTAGTCTAGCCAGCCCCTGAGACACTCTGGAAAGAAAAATAAGAGCAGGGGGTTAGTTCACAAATATAATCATAACATCAAATATACTCATGGTAACACCAGTAGCAACGATAATTATCCTGCAAAATAACCATGCTCAAAATTTAAATATTTCCTCCGGAGACCGACTCTAAGACCGACACTTGACCAACCCAGACTGTAATCCTTAACCGCGGACACGGCTATTCGAATAGGTTTCAAACTCTGCAGAGGGTGTACTCTTTACCCGCAAGTATAGGATTTCTTTAATCAGTATCGGGACACTGACTAAATCCTATTACGGTCTTTGGGTTGAAAACACACCTAACCAGCACACACCAGCTTAACTTTTCTGCTGCCAGGGATCACCCAAAACAACAGTTAAGTAAAACTCTAAGTGGGAAGGCTACAACCTCCAATAGCATGGGATCACTATTCAAACGCGCGGATTACAAGGGTACACTCCCTCTCGGCTACAACCGGAAACACCCATGCCCCCGGACCATGTGGCATGCCTACCGGATGCACCCGGTATCTTCCACCATGGCCTCTCTGTACGGTGTGTGCACGGAAAAGGGGTTAACAACTTACTAAACCATACCCTACCCGTGGTAGAGACAAGTGGCAGCACGAAACAAGTATGGGGGTTACTGGAACAAGACTCGATCTACGGTCGACTCAGGAGGCTTATGTTTCCTGCAGGGTTATCACAACAGAACTTATTCTCTCAACAGTTTCACCAGGACAGGGCTACAACCCTTGCCTGCTTCCACATATATCTCATGACACCACCGTGTCAAATATGGCCCGTGCCCACCGGCACGTCCAAAACAGGAGCACATTCCTGGATTTTCATAACTTTATGCATGTTGCAAATTTGAAGGGGATGCATGCAAGAGAAAGTATAGTTATGACCATGCCTGCATGCAATATTTCTACTCATATGCCAAGCCTATCAAAGTATCAAACATGCCCTAAAAATATTATAGCATGAAAACACACGCCATATCAAGTGTTCAAAATGCTTGCCTTAGATATGGAAAAGTGCTGGTTACTCTGCAAAGAATCATCTCCCCTCCAAATCCTATTTTAAAAAAAAAATCTAAATTACCACACAATTCAAAAACAGCATTAAAAAGTATTTCAAATGTTTGTGAAACAAATACTAAAATAAACTAGAGGATATTTAAGGAATATCAGAAAAAGAAGTAATTTATTTAGAGTTCATATGAATTAGTTATGGAGTTACTAATATAGAAAACATGATTAAAAGTACTATTTAAAAACATTAACAGAAACTATGCATAGTAGAAAAGTTCACTTAATTTAAATAAACAGAGCATGATTTTAGAAGCCTACAGGAATTGGAATCAACAAATTTGGATCGGGTTTGGTGGCTGTGGAATTTATTTGAAAGCTGCTGGAATGATAAAAGGAAGGAACAGAATCGCGCCCTGAGCGCTGTTTAGCTCCATGGCGCCACTGGGCCGAGCCCAGTCATCTGGCTGTGGGGAGAGGTGCTGACGTTGATGGCGTATTCCACGGAATACGCCTTCTTCGTAGCGGAAACGGCTCCGGGAGGAAACCGCCTCCACTTACGCCGAGCTGGCGCGGCCTGTGGTCACTGACAGTGGGCCCGCCTGGCCCACTGGTCAGGTTTGACCGGTCTTCGTCCTCCTCCTCGCGCGCGTCTGGGCAGAACGGAGGTGGAGCTCCGGCGGTGATTGCCGTCGCCGTAGGGCATCTCTGGCGATGCTCGGCAGATGGACAAGTCCAGGAGGAAGTGCCGCATCCGCACGTAGTGGTGGTGGTCGCCGGGAAGCTCGGGACTGAGCAGTGCTTCGAGCACGGCGGAGGGGATCGTCGGGTGGAAGAGGGCTTTTGCCCTGGAGCTTGCTCCAGTGGAAATTGAAGGGTGGGATGGATCTGCGGAACCACGGGGAGGTCTCTGGTGTAGATACTGGAGAGGGGAAAACACTGGAGGGGTGGAGAGCTTCGTGGTGAGGGCGGCGGCAGAGCATGCCGGAGACGGGGGAGACGACCTCTCCCGGTTGTTCTACTGCTCGGGGAAGGTCATTGAGGGAGGGAAACGATGCGTGGTGTGCTGCGGTGAGTTTGAGGGGGCCTTTTATAGGCGGGGAAGGCGGTTCCCGTGGCTTCCAGAGAACGGACGCGGTGGCAACGCCATTACTGCGCCGGCGAGGTCGTTGGGTGGCCGGTGAGGTTCGTTGAGGACGGTGGCAGGCCGAAGTTACTCCCCAGGCGAGCTGGCTGCCCCGGGAGGCGCCAGGTAGCCTGGACGGCGCCGTCCACGGGCGGACAGACGCGGTGTCCATAAATGGCAGACGCGGTGGTGGTGAGGCCGGTGGCGAGGTTGGTGAGGGCGGCGGGGTTAGGTGAGGACGTGGCTGCTTGCACTGATGGCGGGGCGTCCGGTTTGGCTCGGGGGCGAGCCACGCGTCCAGGGCGTTGACGTCGGTGCGACGTGGCGATGCCGGACTCGTCGGGCGGTGGCTCCGGTCGGCGTGGACGGTGCTAGAGGACAAACGGAGATGTCGGCGAAGGTGGTGGTTTGCCCGTGAAGCTTCCTGGGAAGGTTGGCGGGCAAGAGCAGCAGCAGGGAGGGCGGTACAGGGCGATGCCACTGCCTGCAAAACGCGTGCCCTGGCCATGCTCTGGGCATGCACCCCAAGTGCTCGACCCAATGCCAGGTTACCCTAGGATGGTCCTAAGGAACTGGTTTTCGGCAGAGTGGTATTATCTGATATGGAAAGGATGCTAGACAAGTTATTTTGGCAAAAAGAGCAGGTGTCATATGGTGGTTTGGATGGTTGAAAGTTTTGGTCATGCACTCAATGTGTTCGACAGAATGATAAAGCCATCTATGAAACTCTGTTGGAAGTGATACTTGGCAGGGTAGTGTCTCCTTAGATGATATAGGTGATGGTGGAGTTATTTTGGCAGAAAGAAAAACTTGATAGTGCAAGTTTTGAAGAATTTAGTTTCTGGACAGAAACTATAGATAGTTATTTGATGGACTTAGAAAATTCCAATGGAGCTGATATTCTGGACTTACGGTTTTGGTTGGAAGAACAAGAAGATGGCCAAGGCTCAGAATTTTTGGAGCAAGAAACAATAGGGTTGTGGTAGAAACCTAGAGGATGGACAGAAATAGAAAAGAGGATGGTTCACTCAAATTTTGCAAAACACCAAGTTGGGTTTTTGCACCAATGTGACATATAGGCATCACATGACCTCTCAGAATTATGGTGGAATTTTTAGATAATTATTTGAAAAGGTTGCAGTGCAACAGAAGCATTTTCAAACACTGCAAAAGCTATTATAAGAATTTCCTAAGGCAAAATTTTATTATGAAAATAATTTCTAAAGTTATCAAACAAATAAAGAAAAGACCCAAGATACAACCAGAGCCCACAAAAATATTTCCAAAAAGATTTATTATAAGAAGAGAAGATTTTCTAAGTCAGGAATAGAAAAGGCTCTGAAAATTATTAAAGAATTCAAAAATTTTATTTCTAGCCAAATTTTATTTACTGAAAAAGTGGTTAAAACTTTGGGGTGTGACATTTCTTCATCCCGTCGTCGGTCGACGACCACGAGTTCCGGGCTGCCTTCAAACCCCTTTGGGGGGCGGAGACGGGGGGGGGGG
>LR738715.1:471585151-471602252 GCA_902687465.1 Secale cereale | reverse complement strand
GGGGGGGGGAGAACTTGGGCCATCCGGCGACGTGCGTCATTCCGGCCGCTTGCGCCCAGCCTGGCCCAAATCGGTACCCTTTCTTTGTTGATTACTTCTCTTGCGGGTTGTGTCCCCCCTTCTCCGATTTCTTCTGTGACGTCATGCACACCTTTGGCTTCCGCCTTTTGGATTATACCCCAAGTGCGGTGGCGTGCATGGCTTTCTTGGCGCACCTCTGCAAGGGCTTCGTTGGGGTGCAGCCCAACACGGCGCTCTTCCGCCACTATTTCACCCGTCAGATCCAGCCGGGAGGCGCCGTCTCTGGATGCATCACCTGGATTCCGAGATCCAAGGTAGTGTACCCGCAGGGCGCCGTGAAGGAGAGGTGGGACGAATGGCGCGGCCGGTGGTGCTGGATTGAGGAAAAAGGAGCCGCCAACGTTCTGCAGGGTCTGCCGAGCACCACCGGTCCGTGGCAGCGACTGGAGCGACGTCGCCGCCGCCGACGGGAGGCTCACTGTCGCCTTCACCAGGATCAACCGGCTCGTCTAGGCCGGGCTCACCCTCGAGATGATCGGGGCGGATTTCATTCGCCGTCGGATCGCCCCGCTGTACAACAAGGGGAGCTCAGCCTGGCTCTTCAGGAACCCGGCTGACATCATGCGGCTCCGCCCTGGCCTCGACCACAACCTCACAGTGATGGGACATGCCCATATCTGTCAGCGCCTCTTCCAGCTGGATGTGGGTCGTTATGGCGAGGTCGAACGGACCGGCAAGGCTGCGAAGGCTGCCGCAAAGGCCGGCAAGGCCGTCAAGGGGCAGCTCTTCAAGCTGCCAGCGGGAGTGGTCCCGCTGTGCAACAATTCGCGCCAGTCCGAGATCGTTGCCATGATGCCGGAATGCAATGCGCACGGCCCCGTCCCGAGCTGGCAGGAGCAAGAGGACGAGGTCGTGCGGCAGTTCTTCGACACTCTGGTCGAGGTGTGCGTCGATCCTGACGCTGAGCGGTGGCTTGTCAGGGACACCACCCCGGAGGAGCTGGACTACATCGCCGCTAGGGCGAGGGAGGCGCAGCTCATCAGGGAGGCCGGCAGCGCCGAAGGTATGGATGACCAGGATGCCGCGGCTGCGGAGGAGGAGATCGCCCAGGGGGCGGCGGCTGCCGGAGAGGCTAGCAGCGCCAGCACCGGAGCTCCGCTGGTTGAAGACGCGGCCGACGGGTCGTCGTCAGAGGAGGACGCGGCGTCGGCCTGGCGCCAGCCAGGCGAAGAGGGCGAGTCCTGCGGCGGGCCTGTTCCGGGGAGCCGGTCCGGCCCGGCAGGACTGCGCAGCCTCAATTGGCCCTGGAGGGGTCTGGGCGCCACACGAGGGCCACGTCGGCGAGAAGGTCAAGGAAGGCCGCCGAGAAGAAGAAAACGGCAGCTCTCTCCTCGTCGAGGCGCGCACAAACTCCGCCCCCTTCTTCGCCTCTCCCGGCAGACGTCGATTCGGAGGGTGACGCGGAGTTCCCCTTCGACCTCGGGCCCCTCAGCCCGAAGACGAAGAGGAAAATGGCGGAGGAGGAGGAGATGGACGATGAGAAAGTATTCCATTCCTTACCGTCATTTCCATCTTCCTAGACCATGCCACTCATCTTGATTTGTTCTTGCTTCTTCAGGGACGCAGAGACGCTGGCCCAGAGGGTAAAGAGGGCCAAAGCTTCGGCGAGCAGCCAGCCCCCAGCTGGGGCTTCAGGGACACCTCTGGTGGTGTTGAGCAGCCCAGACGGCAGCCCCCCGCACAACCCCCAGCGTGAGTCCACCATCCTCTTCTCGCTCGACATGCAGTAGGCGTTTGATGCTAAGGTGCTGACCTTGCCGGTTCTGTAGGACGGGAGCAGCAGCAGGAGGAGCCACAGGGGCTACTCCCAACGCACCACCCCCATCGACCACGCCGCCACGAGGGGCGTCCCCGACAAGGGCACCAAGCATGGAGCCCACACGCATGGAGGAAGAGGGGAACTCAGGCGCTGGTGGCTCTGCCTCGGCGTCGGACGCCGGCGGGGAGGGGACTTCCGCTCCACAGCCCGACACTGGTGAGTCGCCTGTCTTCCGTCTTTGTCTTTCCCTTATCTCTTTTTTTTGACTTCATCATCATCATCACGGCCCAGGCCCTCCTTCAACCGATGCGGAGGACGTGGACGCCGTCATCAAGGAGGTTGCCGAGGAGGCCGCGGCGGAGGCCGACAAGATCGCCGCCGAGGAGGCCACCGGGGACGCCGCCGGGGCCGCCGCGGATAAAGCTACCGAGGACGCTGCCAGAGGCGCCGCCGAGGGTGCCGGCGGTGGGCCTGCCGGGGAGGCTGGCAAGGCCGCAGCCGAGGAAGAGGCGATTGATGATCAGCCTTCTTCCTCCGTGACCTCGGGCCCCGGCAGGTATCTGAAGGTGGGAGACAACCTCTTCGTCCATCTTGCCGGGGCGTCAAGCTCCCGGGCCCCCGCCGGAGGGGAAGTCTTTGATGGCAAGGTGCTCGCCGCCACCGGGCTCGAGGTTGTTGATGAACCGGGCACCTGCGGCGATGGCTCTCCAGAAGGGCAGCTCTTCTGGGCCATGGGGGCCAACTTCCGGAAGCTCCACGCGCTCTACCGTGCCCGTCTGGACAAGGTTAAGTCCAGAACGTCAGCGGTGGACGACGCGGAGGTAGACTTCCAGGCGCGCGTCGCTGAGGCGCAAACCTGGTTCCACCAGTCCCGCGAGGAGCAGAGGGCCTTCCAGGAAGAACTGGCCAGGCGTAATGCGGAGCTCATCATGAAGATGGCCGACATCGAAAAGGTTCAGGATGGAGGCCGCCCGGAACCAGCATCAAGCCGCCCTCGATTCCCAGGACGAAGACCTCTCCGCGTGTGAAGCGAAGCTTGCCACAACGCTCCGCGGCAAGGATGAGGAGGTCGAGGCTCTTGTCGAGCGGCGGACTCGTGAGCTGGGGCAGAGGCACAATGAGGCACTCGATGCCTAAGCTCTGGCCCATGACGGCAAGGTGCAAGAGCTGGAGGTGGAACGGGACGGGCTGAAGGAGAAGGCCCTCAAGCTGTCCGATGAAAAAAACAGGCTCAACTGCGCCTTGACAGAGGCGTAGGGAGCGGTCATCAACAGGACTGGGGAGCTCTCCGAGGCGCAAATATCCATTCAGAGATCTCAGGCTGAGGCTGGAGAATCTCGAGAAGATGTTGGCGGAGAGCTCAGCTCGGGAGGAGGCCTTGACCAAGAGCCTGGAGGAGGAGAAGTAGTTGCGGGCGGACAAGGGCGCCTCCCACCAAGAATACGTGGCGGGCGAGAACAGGTGGATCAGCCGGTTGGAGGACATCGCCGGCAGGGTTACCTCACAGTTGGCCCTCATGGGGATGCCAAACGTGAGGTATGCCCCTGAATGGAGTGGGTCCGTCAACGCCAAGCTGACCCTGTTCTTCGAGGGTGTCCTCAGTGCCTTGACTGATCTTCACTCCAACAAAACGGCCACGCTCGCCGGGGAGGCCAGGCGGCTCTACCGGGGGTCATGACCAAGGTCCTCACCAAGGTGGCGTTCTGGAACCCCGCCCTCGACTTCGAAGCTGCGATGGACAGCTTGCCGGAGGATGGTGACCTCACGGCGCTCAAGGAGCGCATCAAGCCCGTCATCAGCCGCATCGAGGAAATCAAGAGGGTGGAGGGCCAGCGCCGGGATTAGGCATCCCGTTCTTCCTTGTCACTGCGGGTTCATGACCAAGACAAATTTTATCTTTAGTTAGAACCGCAGCGATGGCATGATGTAATATAACTTTGAAATATCTTTAGAATCATGCATGTTATTTTCCTGTTTCTGCCTCTTTGTGTGTCTACCCTACGTTAACTGGGTAGGCTTGCCGGCGTGAAATACCCAAGGCGGCATCTTGGGGACGGGTCCCCATTGGCCTGCCGGGCGAGCGTGCTGCCGGGTCTTCCACCTTGCCGCTCTTAATGCAGGCGCTCGAACTGTCGAGTTTGACTCGAGTTAGAGTCGAGAGCTTTGCCAATTGCGGAAGGCTACCCTATCGTTTCCAACGCAGCCATTTGAACTGTTGAGCGGACTCGAAACAGAGCAAAGGCATTGCCGATCGGGAAGGGCCCCATTTGCGTGCAGGTTTCTTTTTGCACAAAGAATGATAGCTCCGAGGATAATAATTTTAAATAATTCGGTAGAAATATCCAAGGTTCGATGTAACTTAGCTTCTATTTGTAGTCGCTCGAGCGTAGACCTTCCGGCCTCCTCAAAGGGCCACGAAGACGAGAGAGCGTCGGGCCAACCACTAGAGCCGATTCTCATAACTGCGCCCCCTACCTGGTGCGCCAAAGATGTCGGTGTATTTGGATCAACACCTATGGGGTCATAAGAATCCCTACTATGGTTGCGAGGCGCGGGGTTGAGAGAAGAGTGGATCTAATAGTCAGGACACGGTTCCTTTACCCAGGTTTGGGCCGCAAAGATGCGTAAAACCCTACTCCTGCTTTGGTGGATTATATGTTTGTGTTCTTCAGCTAGTGTGGAGCTCCAAAAGAGTCGTGAGGAGTTCTAAAAAGCCGAATCCTTCTCCTGGTCGCCTCAGGCCTCCTTTTAAAGGAAAAAGGGGTTGCCACAGTGGCACACAGGAGGTGGAAAGGGTACAGTGATGCGAGGTTATCCCTCGCATTACAGGACAAGGCGCATTTAATGCGCTTAGCTTAGGTGTCCTTGCTTTATCGGGGACGAGGAGAGACGTCCGTCTTGTACGTCGCCGCTTCTCCTCGTGTTGACACGAGCCCTGGCCAGCGGTGCTTGAGGTGCCATGTAGGCAGGCAGTCAGCTGAGGTGGCGCAACGACGGGTCTCCACGAAGATCTGCGAGTTGCCACGCAGGAGCCTGTCCAGCTGGTTGGGTCGGCAGCTGCGTGGGGCAGTGGAAACTCAGTTGGTGCGGGCCTGGTGGTGGCCCTGCGGGTATCCTCGGCAAGGGCCTTATCGGGGCCCCGGCAAGGGCCTTGCCGGGGCGCCTGCTGTCATCCCCAGCAAGGTGCTTGCCGGAGGCCTTGTGGTCCTCCTTGGCTGGGATCCCGCCAAGGGTCGTCGTCTTCTTAGCTTGTATCTGATCTTGGATGTCTTCACAAAGATCTGCATGCCACCATGGGGATATCTCCCGAATCCTCGCCCCATGGGGGTGGTGGACTCAAGGGTGATCCGCTCCGTAGGCGCGAGGTGAGCTGCCGCAGCAAGGGTCTTGCCGGGGCTGCCAGAGCCGGCCCCGGCAAGGGTCTTGCCAGGGCTGCTGAAACCGGGTCCCGGCAAGGACCTTGCCGGGGGAAGCCGCTTTGTCCCTTTGCTCTGTGTGGTCTTGTTCTTGGCGTTGCTCCAATTTCATCGAGCCTCGGTCTTACCTTGGCTCATCTCCCTGGCCATGCTTGGTGTGGTGGTGCCCGTGGCTCAGACTGCCCGTGCACAGTCATAGGGGTACAAAAAGTGTGCCCCTCTTTTTGTACACCGACATTAGTTGCATTCATTTGTGAATTGGTAAGACATTTATGAATATGAAAAAATATCATAAAATTTGAAAAAAAATCATGAATTCAAAAAGTGCCCATGAAAAAACATTTATTAATATGTCGAAATACAATCGAGAAATGAAGGCTACAATTTAAATATAATAAATCTTAGCTAGCTATCTGTTCACAATCTTCTTGCCCTTCTTTTTTGCAAATGGAGTTCTTCTCTTGAACGGACGTCCTTTAGGTAGGGTGGTCCTCCTTCTTCTTGTGGTGTATGGCACTTCATCGTTGTCGTCATGTTCCATCTTTAGGTCGCCGTACTTGTCAAAGTATTGCTCATTGGCCACTCCATCCATTCCGATGATCTTCCTTTTGCCTCTCCTCACGACAACAAGACTGGGCTTTGACGGGTCGGAATGAAGAAGCATTGGTCTACATGGGAAGCCAGTACCCATGGCTCATTTTTCGCGGTGACGTTTGCGCCCGCGGTGTTGGATTTGGCTTCGGGTATAACCATGGTTGTGAAATACCGGTCTTCTTTTAGGACGCTCTTGGCCCATCTGACACGGAACATCGGGACATTCTCTCCAGCGTAGCTCAGCTCCCAGATCTCTTCGATCCTTCCGTAGTATCTGTCCCTATCGTTACCGGTGTAGGATTCCATCGTTACCCCGGAGTTCTGATAACCATCGCTCTTCATGTCCTTGTTCTCGGTGTAGAACGTGTACCCGTTGATATCGTGCGCCTCATAGGTCATCAGGTTGTGCTCGGCGCCCTGTGACAAGGCATATATGAGATTTTCTTCTACGGAAGAATCCTCATGTAAAGGGTACGGCAGAAGCTTCTCCTTGAACCAACGCGTGAAACATGAGTTGGGATCTTTGATTATATCTCCGTCCATCCTCTGTTGGCCTCGGTCATTGTACGTCTTCTCAATAAAAGTTTTGTGCTCTACCACCCAAGGATCGACCTTGTCTATGTGTTGTTGCGCAACTAGGTTTTCTCTTTCAAAGTCAATGAGTCGCTCCTCGAAGTCTACATGCATTTCGTGGCGACCCTCGCGGTGACCCCATCCAGCGAGCCTGCCAAGGTGCCTGTAGACGGGCAGACCAACGGGGTTCTCGATGCCTAGATAATTCGTGCAGTAGGAGATGCACTCTTCGGTGAAAAAGCCCCTGGCTATCCTTCCCTCTGGACGTGACATGTTGCGAACGTATCCTTTGATGACACCATTCATCCTTTCGAATGGCATCATGCTGGGCAGGATCGTCGGCCCGAGTTGGATGATATCCTCCACGATATGGACCAGCAGATGCACCATAATGTCGAAGAATGCGGGCAGGAAGTACATCTCAAGCTCGCATAGTATCACCACGATCTCTTCCTGTAGCCTTCTGAGTTGCCTCACGCCAACCGACTTCCGAGACATGATGTCGAAAAAGTTGCATAGGCCAAATAGCGTTTCACGGACGTACGTGTCCATGATCCCACGGATTGCAACTGGATGTATCTGCGAGATCAGCATGTGACAGTCGTGAGACTTCATCCCGCTGAACTTCTGCTTCGTTGGGTCTAGGTATCTGCTTATCTTCCCCGTGTAACCGTAAGGAAGTTTTACTCCAACAAGGCAGGTGAAAAACTGCTCGATCTCCTCCTGACTTAGAGTGAAGTATGCGGGAGGGTAGTCATTTCCAGTCTTCTTGGCCTTTTTGCCTTTGCAACGACTTTCCGTGTCCTGCTTTTCCTCATCATCATCATCATCATTAGCGTGAAGCTCTTGCTTGATGACCATTGATTTCAAGTCTGCCCTTGCTTTCGGCCCATCTCTGGTGCTCTCTGGCATGTTGACTAGGGTACCAAGCAGACTCTCGCACACGTTCTTCGTGATATGCATGACATCAAGGCTGTGAGGCACACGGTGGATCTTCCAGTACGGCAAGTCCTAGAAAACAGACCTCGTTTTCCATACCTTCAGTAGCGGCTCTGGCGCCTTTTGCTTCTTTCCCGGCTCTGGCGTCTGTTGCTTCTTTCCCGGTAGTGGGCAATCTTTCCAATTGTTCAACAGCTCGTCTATTACCTTGGCGCTCCTTGTACGCGGGTGTCTTCGGGGTTCGGTTTCACCATCGAACAGATCCTTGCATTTCCTCCACGGGTCATCTTCGTGAAGCCACCTTCGATGTCCCATGAACACGGTTTTCGAAGACCCAGGATCTCTATCTAGCTGGCGATACGTTGTGTCATCCATGCACATGACACATCCAGAAAATCCATGGACCACCTGCCCCGTGACATATCCGTAACCGAGATAGTCGTGCACCGTCGTGAGCAGTGCGGCTCTCATAGGGAAATATTCTTTCTCTGCGGCGTCCCATGTATTGGCTGGCGTTTTCCACAGCGTGTCTAGCTCCTCTTTCAGCAGCCCCAGATACAGATTGATGTTGTTCCCTGGTTGTTTCGGCCCTTCAATTAGCATACTCATGTGAATGTACTTCCTCTTCATGCACAACCAGGGGGGAGGTTGTACATCCACACAAACATAGGCCAGGTGCTATGTGTGCTTCTCTGGCTGCCATACGGATTGACTCCATCGGTGCTCGTGCCTAGCACGATGTTCCTTGGATCATTCCCAAATTCTAGGTCTTCGAAGTTCAACGCTTGCCACTGGCTCGCATCCTTAGGGTGACTCAGCATCTTGTCTTTTTTATTTATCTCCGGATCATTTCCGTCATCTTCTTGCTTCTTCTCCTCCCTATCCGCGTGCCAACGAAGAAGCTTTGCTACCTTAGGGTCCGTGAAATACCGCCGCAGACGAGGAGTGATCGGAAAGTACCACACCACTTTTCGAGGAGCTTTCTTCCGCTTCTTGTATCGAGTGACGCCGCACACCGGACATATGGTAGACTCCGCGTGCTCGTCCCGATAAATAATGCAATCGTTCATGCACACATGGTATTTCATGTGCGGTAAATCCAGAGGACACCCGATTTTCTTCGCCTCCTCGAAACTGGTCAGGCACTTGTTCCCCTTGGGAAGATGTTCGTGCCAGAATGACATGTTCTCGTCGAAGCATGGGTCGGTCATTTTGTGTTTTACGTTCTTCTCCAGAGCCATGAGCGTTACTTTCAGGCGGGTATCCTCCAGCCTGCATCCTTCATACAATGGAGTAACCGCGTCTATCTCTAATTGATACAGCTTGGCTTTCTCTCGGGCGGCAGCTCTTGCATTATCCGTCTGCTTGAGAAGCAGCTCTTTAATATGAGGGTCCTGCGCCCAGCCTCCATCGTCCTCTGCTCCGGCATCTTCATCTAGATCATGATCATGCCCTTCGTCTTGATCTTCCTCATCATTATGTCCAGCATCTTCTACATGATTACTGTGTACAACATCACCGTAGTGATCATGTCCTGGAGATTCTTCGTCTTCTCGCCCGCCCTCACCGCGGTGGTTGTCTTGCTGCCCTTCCTCATTTGTTGCCCAGCCATGGACGACTTCATAGTCATCTTCATCAGCTTGCCACCGATAACCATCCATGAAACCACGCAAGAGCAGGTGGTCCCGCACCTTCCCGAAATCCGGGTCCGCAATAAGGCTCTTCAGCTTGCATCTTCGAGACATACATCTTATCTCCGTCTTGTTCTTTTGAAGCATCTTGGCCATTGCGGAGCTCAGAAACCTATTCACGATGCCTTCGATCATCGTGCGGACCATGGTCGCCTGCGGGGTAGAGCAAAACGATATTTTAGAACCAAGAAAAAATTTGGCATGACTTTCCCTAAAAATAGGACCAAAAGGAATGCATAGTGCCAAAATTCTCTATGAAACGGAAATGAATCAACATTTCGGCAAAATATTGGCAACTATCGCATTTCAAATACCGGTACCTGCAAACACAAACATATATGCAACACCAGAAACATATGCAACACCAGAAACATACGTAGATCTAGCTAGGCCATAAAAATGCATGTGCACGGTTGTTGGAGCTCGAGGGAGAAAAAATGGTCTACAACATAAAGATAGCTTTCCCCCTTACTTACCTATCAAAAAAGGTAATTTAACCACTTAATTTTGATGAATCTATGGTGCAAATGAGGTGAGGAGGAGGAGGCAGTCGACACAAGCTTGGAGGAGGATGTGGAGAGAATGAAGTGGGGAAAGTGAGTGTGTAGGTGTGGCTGTCCAAAATATCTAGCTGGTCCCACCTAACTAATGGCACCTGTCACATCCCCAGCTTCACCTTGCATTAGGATAGCACTTGCTTGTTGCATCATGTTTAAATTTCTCAGAAATTTGAAATGGGGTTGTTGAAACCGTAGCAACAAGTGAACTCAACTAGGTTCAAATTAAAATCTTTTTCAATGAACCCAAAATGCCTTTGGAAAAGTTCATCATTTTTGGATTGGTTAAAAACCTCTGCCAAAAATGTTGCACCTATTTCTAGGACCATTTTGGATTTTTGAATAACCCATATTGTATTTGAATTGGGGCATCTAAATACTTTTAATATCTTTAAATGCTCCAACAATTCTAAAAATAGTTAAGGGCCTCTGTAATAATTCATTTAATGCCCACAATTATTTACAGGATTTATTAAAATGATTGGGCTAAAAACTAAATCAAAACAAAATGACAAAAATAGAAAAGAAAACAAATTAGAAAAGGTTAGAGACTTACCTGGCGCTCACTTGGAAACCCAGTGGCCGGCATAGCACTATGTTGGCCTAGTGCCAGTCATCCTCCTCCTCTCGCCAAAAGGACGAGGGCGTGTGCCCGGTGCCCGCAGCCACGCGCCGGCCACCTCTTGCTTGCTGCCAACCGCCTTGAGTTAGCCTGGAGACACCACGCACGCCCCCAGGTCCCTCTCAATCTCCCTCGATCCCTCTCCCCTCTCCTGGCTCTTCCTCCCCGCACCACCGAGCAAGCTCATCGCCGCCTCTTGGCACCACCGCGGCCACAGCCTCCCCCTCGCCTCTCCGACGAGCCCCCGAGCTCCGCCTCGCTGCCGCGCACCTCTCCGTCGAACCGCAGGACCCCGGACGCCCTAAGGCCTCGTCCTCGAGCTTGTCTTCTCCGCACGGCCGCCGGACCCCATCGACGAATTCGCCGCTTCCAGGTCGACCCCAAGCCCACTGAGATGTGCTCCAACCTCCTAGTGAGCCTCGCCGTCTTTCCCCTCCCTCCTGTTGCTTGCCCCATTGCTGTAGCGCCGTTCCCGCCGTGACCGGAGCTCCTCGCCGCCGGTCATGATGCTGTCGTGGACAAAGCTAGCAAAGCTCGCGTCCGAGTCTTTCGTCATGCTCAGCACGCTCCTAGGAGGCCGTAGAGCCCCTTAGCTCACTCCCCCGTGCCCCGTAGCTCCTTTCCCTCTCTGCCCGAACTCCGGCCGCCACCGCGAGCTTGTTTCCGGCGAGCTCCGGCCACCCTAGCACACACTGCCTACTCCACTGTATGCGAGCGAGTCCCAGCTCCACGTAGATGCCCTCCGCCGGTCATTTGGTCGCCGAAGGAGGAAACCCGAGCACCGCCGCCGCATGTGGGGCCAGCTTCTAATTAATTTTGGTTTAGTGCCAAAATTAATATTAACTCGTCTGTTAAGTTAGTGAGTCACTGACATGTGGGACCCTCCAGGTTAATTAGGTGAGATTAGTGTTAACTAAATTAGGTTAGTTTACTTAGACACTGACATGTGGGACCGCACTGTCAGGTTTGACCCTAGCCTCCCTATTGACTGCTGACATCACAATGACGTCATGCTGACACAGTAATGTTTTCTGGGATTTTAAAATAAATCAGAAATGATTTATTTATTTTAGAAAATAGCTAAAACTTCTAAAAATCATAGAAAATAATCTATAACTCCAATGAAAATAAGTTATATATGAAAAATGATCAGAAAAATTCAAGGAATATGTTTATGGCATTTTCATGCATGTTTGAACAAGTTAAACCTGCTGTTTGGTCAAATCAATTAAATGACAATTAAATAATCACATATGGAGTTTGAATTTGAACCTTTGGTTCAAACCAACTTCATTTAATATGGTTGCTAGTTGCATTAGCTCAATCAACAGCATATTGCCATGTCATGATCATGCATCATATTGTCGCATTGCATTGATTGTGTTCTCTCTTGTTGCCGGTGATTGTCCCCTCTCAGTAGACGCTGTTCAGACGATGTGATCAATGACACCGATGAAGAACTATTACTATCTTCAAAAGTGCCAGGCAAGCAGAACCCCATTGAGCATTCCGATACAATCCCACTCTCTCGCTCTTGCTCTCTTTTACTGCATTAGGACAACAATGCTTCAACTGTTACCTGCTACGGTAGTTGAACCCCTTTCCACTTCATGACCTGTCATTGCCACAGTAAATAGTTGAAACCCACTAGTATGAGTAGGAGTTGTTTGAGCCATGTTGTGCCTACTCATTCATGCTTTCTGGTTATGCCTGCTATTGCTTAGAGTTGTGTCAGGTCTAGTTCATCGGGGATGAAATGGAAGGGTGATGAACATGTCCTACTGTGTGTGAGCTAGGTGTGTGAACATGATTTGGTAAAGGTAGCGATGAGAGGCCATGTAGGAGTACATGGTGGGTTGTCTCATTGTAGCCGTCCTCAGGAACTGAGTTCCGTGTTTGTGATCCATGAAATAGCTACTACCACACATTGGGATCCTCAATTGACTCTCTCGACTTATTAATTGCCCTTGTCCTCTGTCCAGGAGTTGCAACTAGTTTCTGGTGTTTGTAGTTTACTGGAGGTCGTGCGCAGCGCTGACCCTCGGGGTGGGCTGTGACGCGACAGGTATGTGGCACAGTGTACCGGTCGCCCGTTTGGTGATGCGGGAACCTTGTACACATCGTTTGGGGCGGTGAGCGACACCCCGCCCGGATCTCCCCATGGATGGAACCCAAATAGGCGATAAACCTGGACTAGAGACTTGTGTGGTTAGTGAGGTCGTGGCCGACACCCTCGCCAGGCTTCCGCTTGAAGGTTACCGAGATACATGGCGGTAAGTGGCGAGAGCGTGTGTGAAGAAGTACACCCCTTCAGGGTTATATATATGATCTATTCGAATAGCGGTGTTCGCGGTAATGGACTTCTGGGTTACCTCTACAGTTCATAGACAAGTGAAAGTGGATACTCTAAAACACGCAAGATAAGCGTGAGTGCTATGGATGGCCTTCTCGTAGGGAGACGGGAGTGGATCCATAGTGGTGTATTGGTTGGTGAATATGTGGACTCGTGTGCGCCACCTCGAAAGAGTTACTTGTAGTCGTAGTTCAGGATAGCCACCGAGTCAAAGCTGGCCTGCTACAGTCAAACTACACCACCCCTTGTTGATACTGATGCATATGTAGCTACTTCTGATGTAAGTCTTGCTGAGTACATTTGTACTCACGTTTGCTTAATTTATGTTTTTGCAGAGAGACCCCAGTCTCACTAGTTGTTCCACGTGGACTTCGACGTTTAGCTTGTTACCTCAGCTACGATCTTGTACCCTTGGGAGGGCCTTGTAGATAGTCAGGCTTCTCAGCCTTTTTCATTTGTAGTTGTCTGTACTTAGACATGTTATGCTTCCGTTGCCTGTATGCTCTGTATGTTGGGTCATGTGACCTCTGTTTGTAATAAATGATATGATGGCTCTTCTGGGCCTTTATCTATATGAGTTGTTGCGTTATGTTGTGATGCCATGTTGTACAACACATACTTGCATGTTATGCCTACGTGTAATGTGTATTGCTATGTGTGGGATCCGACACCTAGTTGTTTACCCTTGGTAGACTATCTTACAGGGAAATGTCTCCTAGTGCTTCCACTGAGCCTTGGTAGCTTGCTACTGCTCCGGCACACTTAAGCTGGCCGGCATGTGTCCTTCTTCGTTCTTGTGTATGTCCCTTAGGGGAAATGTCACGCGTTGTTCCTTTAAGTCCTTGTAGCTTGCTACGACTTGGGTTCATATGTTGATGACCGACACGTTCGTTGCTGGGTCATGTATGCCTGTCTCTGTAATTTAGCGCCACCTTTGGTTTATAACTAGTCATGTCGGCCCGGGTTCTCTGTCATATGGATGCTAGTGACACTATGATATACGTGTGCCAAAATGCGCAAACGGTCTCGGGCCAGGTAAGGTGGCACCCGTGGGGATACCTGTTGGAAATATGCCCTAGAGGCAATAATAAAAGGATTATTATTATATTTCCTTATTCATGATAATTTTCTGTTATTCATGCTTGGATTGTATTGTACGGAAACAGCGATACATGTGTGAATACATAGACCACAACGTGTCCCTGGTAAGCCTCTAGTTACTAGCTCGTTGATCAATAGATGGTCATGGTTTCCTGACCATGGACATAGGATGTCATTGATAACGGGATCACATCATTAGGAGAATGATGTGATGGACAAGACCCAATCCTAAGCCTAGCACGAGATCGTATAGTTCATAATGCTTAAGCTTTTCTAGTGTCATGTAAATATTCCTTAGACCATGAGGTTGTGCAACTCCCGGATACCGTAGGAATACTTTGGGTGTGCCAAACGTCACAACGTAATTGGGTGGCTATAAAGGTACGCAACGGGTATCTCCGAAAGTGTCTGTTGAGTTGGTACGAACCGAGACTGGGATATTGTCACTCCGTACGACGGAGAGGTATCTCTGGGCCCACTCGGTAAGACATCATCGTAATGAGCTCTAAGTGACTAAGGAGTTAGTCACGAGATGATGGAATACGGAACGAGTAAAGTGACTTGCCATGACAAGATTGAACAAGGTATCGGCCATACCGACGATCGAATCTCGGGCAGGTACCATACCGATAGACAAAGGGAATAACATACGGGATTGAGTGAATCCTTGACACAGTGGTTCATCCGATGAGATCATTGAGGAACACGTAGGAACCAACATGGGTATCCAGATCCCGCTGTTGGTTATTGACCGGAGAGTCGTCTCGGTCATGTCTACGTGTCTCCCGAACCCGTAGGGTCTACACACTTAAGGCTCGGTGACGCTAGGGTTGTAGAGATATATGCACACGGAGATGTTGTTCGGAGTCCCGGATGAGATCCCGGACGTCACGAGGAGTTCCGGAATGGTCCGGAGATGAAGAATGATATATAGGAAGTCCAGTTTCGGCCATCGGGAGAATTCCGGAGATCACCGGGAGTGTCCCGGCACCACCGGAAGGGTCTCGGGGGTCGCCCGGGTGGGGCCACCCATCCCGGAGGCCCCCGTGGGCAGTAAGGAGAAGGGGGCCAGCCCCTAGTGGGCTGGCGCACCCACATGGGCCCCCCTCCATGCGCCTAGGGTTGAAACTCTAGGGGGTGGGGGCGCCCCCTATGCCTTGGGGGGCAAGTTATCCCCCCTGGCCGCCGCCCCCCTAGGAGATTGGATCTCCTAGGGCCGGCACCCCCCTGGCCCCCGTTATATAGTAGGGGGGAGAGAGGGCAGCATAACACCAAGCCTCTGGTGCCTCTCCCCCCCGTCACACCTCCAACTCCTCCCGCAGGGCAGCGGCGAAGCCCTGCAGCTTTTCCAGTTGCATCCACCACCACGCCGTCGTGCTGCTGGATCTCCGTCAACCTCTCCTCCCCCCTTGCTGGATCAAGAAGGAGGAGACGTCGCTGTACCGTACGTGTGTTGAACACGGAGGTGCCGTTCGGTGCTGGGATCATCGGTGATGAGGATCACGAAGAGTACGACTCCATCATCCACGTTCCTTCGAACGCTTCCGCACGCGATCTACAAAGGGTATGTAGATGCACTCTTTTATGCTCGTTGCTAGGTGACTCCTTAGATTGATCTTGGTGAAGCGTAGGAAATTTTTTGAATTCTGCTACGTTCCCCAACAGTGGCATCTGAGCTAGGTCTTTGCGTAGCATCTTGCACGAGTAAAACACAAACAAGTTGTGGATGTTGATTTTGTTCAATTCTCTTGCCGCCACTAGTCCAATCTTGATTCGGCGGCATCGTGGGATGAAGCGGGCCGGACCGACCTTACACGTACGGTTACGTGAGACTGGTTCCACCGACTGACATGCACTAGTTGCATAAAGGTGGCTGGCGGGTGTTTGTCTCTCCTACTTTAGTCGGACCGGATTCGATGAAAAAGGTCCTTATGAAGGGTAAATACAAATTGGCATATCACGTTGTGGTTTTGGCATAGGTAAGAAACATTCTTGCTAGAAAACCTATAGAAGCCACGTAAAAACTTGCAACAACAACTAGCGGTCGTCTAACTTGGTCTTGCAGCATGTGCTATGTGATGTGATATGGCCAAGAAGATGTGATGAATGATATATGTGATGTATGAGATTGATCATGTTCTTGTAGGGAATCACGACTTGCATGTCGATGACAATGACAACCGGCAGGAGCCATAGGAGTTGTCTTAATTATTGTATGTCTTGCGTGTCACTAAATAACGCCATGTAATTACTTTACTTCATTGCTAAACGTTAGCCATAGTAGTAGAAGTAATAGTTGGCGTGACGACTTCATGAAGACACGATGATGGAGATCATGGTGTCATGCCAGTTACAAAGATGATCATGGTGCCCCGAAGATGAAGATCAAAGGAGCAAAATGATATTGGCCATATCATGTCACTCTATTTGATTGCATGTGATGTTTATCATGTTTATGCATCTTGTTTACTTAGAACGATGGTAGTAAATAAGATGATCTCTCACTGAATTTCAAGAATTGTGTTCCCCCTAACTGTGCACCGTTGCTAAGGATCGTTCTTCCGAAGCACCACGTGATGATCGGGTGTGATAGGCTCTAACGTTCGCATACAACGGGTGTAAGCCAGATTTACACACGCAATACACTTAGGGTTCACTTGATGAGCCTAGCATGTACAGACATGGCCTTGGAACACGGAAGACCAAAAGGTCGAACATGAGTCATATAGAAGATACGATCAACATGAAGATGTTCACCGTTGATGACTAGTCCGTCTCACTTGATGATCGGACACGGGCTAGTCGATTCGGATCATGTATCACTTAGATGACTAGAGAGATGTCAATCTGAGTGGGAGTTCATTAAAATTTGATTAGATGAACTTAAATTGTCATGAACTTAGTCTAAAATCTTTACAATATGTCTTCTAGATCAAATGGCCCACGCTCAAGTTGCCATCAACTTCAACGCATTCCTAGAGAAAACGAAGCTGAAAGACGATGGTAGCAACTATACGGATTGGGTCCGTAACCTGAGGATCATCCTCATAGGTGCCAAGAGATCATATGTCCTTGAAGCACCGCTAGGTGATGCATCCATTCTCTCGGCGACCCAAGACGTTATGAACGCCTGGTAGTCGCGTTGTGATGATTTCTCCCTGGTTCAGTGCGGCATGCTTTATAGCTTAGAGTCGGGGCTCCAAAAGCATTTTGAGCACCACGGAGATGTTCCAAGAGCTGAAAATGGTTTTCCAAGCTCATGCCCGAGTCAAGAGATATGACGTCTCCGACGCATTCTACAGTTGTAAGATGGAGGAGAATAGTTCTGTCAGCGAGCACATACTCAAATTGTCTGGGTTGCACAACCGCTTGTCTCAGTTGGGAATGAATCTCCCGGATGAAGTGGTCGTTGACA
>LR738715.1:471545508-471579871 GCA_902687465.1 Secale cereale | reverse complement strand
CCCGCAGGGCATCGGCGAAGCCCTGCAGCTTTTCCCGTTGCATCCACCACCACGACATCGTGCTGCTGGATCTCCGTCAACCTCTCCTCCCCCCTTGCTGGATCAAGAAGGAGGAGACGTCGCTGTACCGTACGTGTGTTGAACGCGGAGGTGTCGTCCGTTCGGCGCTGGGACCATCGGTGACGAGGATCACGAAGAGTACGACTTCATCATCCACGTTCCTTCGAACGCTTCCGCACGCGATCTACAAAGGGTATGTAGATGCACTCTTTTATGCTCGTTGCTAGATGACTCCTTAGATTGATCTTGGTGAAGCGTAGGAAATTTTTTGAATTCAGCTACGTTCCCCAACAATACCGTGCGTGAGGCCGCAAAGTGATATGAGGTGTTACAGGCTAGACATGTGTGACTTAGGATCAGGGTCCTGACAGCACCACTCATCAATGCGCCATTAGTAACCAGTGTTACTAATGGTGCATTAGTGAGAGTTGCGCCATTAGTAGTTTTGCAAAAGAAAAAATTAGTACTGGCACACTGAGTTGGAGGTGCGCCATTACTAGTTAAACTAGTAATGGCGCACTGTGCCACCGTGCGCCATTAGTATGTCTGTAAAAAAAGAAGTTGTTACTAATGGCACACCGAATGTCTGGTGCGCCATTAGTATTTGGACACTAATGGCGCACAATATGTCTGGTGCGCCATTAGTGGCCATATCATCTATAGCCCTTTTCCTAGTAGTGATCCCTTGAGGTCGCCCTATGAGAAGGCCGGGCACCAACGACCCTAGGAGGTGACGTGAATGGGGCCGTCCTGCCAGACAGAGCTCGGCCCTTGGATTTATCAACGCTGCAGGGACGGACCCGAGCATAGACCCCGTGCCTAGTCTTCTCACGTGGATATCCTAAGGGAAGCCACCCGGCGTCCGGCTCCCGGGGCGATAGGACATGGTACCGTGCGTCCCGACTCAAATGCTGGCATCCGGCTCGAGATTGGGCAAGGCACCAAGGGCCAAAGGAGTTGACGTACACGGGACCGCCGGATCTAGAGCTCAGCAGCTTGGATTTGGCGATGCTGCAGGAACGGACCCGAGCACAGACGCCATGCTAACCCCAAGCCATTAGACGGATGCAAGCGAGTTTGCGGGGGCGTAGGATGTTCAAGGCATGAGAACGGTGGTCAAACAGATGATTCGAATGCAACATGACAGGGATGATAGCACTAGCTTTGGAAAATGCAACGGAGATACATGCCACGAGGGTGAATCTGCGCGGCCTGGAGATAGTACGGCCCGAGGGGTGCCCCCCAAAATGTGATATGAGATGCAGAAGGATGCGCGTCATGGGGAAAGGCCCGTACGACCTGGGAATAATGCTGCCCGAGGGGCGCTCCCAGTTGAACAGAAACCGAAAGATGTCACATGGCATAGTTGCTGAAGTAGTGTTGGTGTAGCTGAAGGCGCTCGATGAAGACGCTGCTCCTTACGTGTCGTCTAGCTCCGGCCCCTCGCGAGGATCCGGGGCTCCCAAGATCTCGCGGAGGGCCGTGTCCAACTCCTTATGGATCTCCTTCTGCCTGGCCTCGCGAGCCGCCAGGACTTCCCGCATGTGGCGCTGGTGCAGGGTCGCCTGGTTCGGTAAGCCAAAGGGCATGCACACATAGCTATGAGGGGGACCCTGGCACCGGCCTACCTGGGAAGGCCAGTAGAGCTCTTGAGACGCGATCCTGTTGAGTGCCGGGACGTTGACGCAAACACGCAGCCCGTCTCTTGAGCCTGGATTGATAGCTGCCCTTGGAGGAGCCGGGCGGCGCTTGCCTCACATGGCTCTTGGCTCCTGTAGATCTTCGATGGTCTGGCTGATGAACCCCTGAGCGGTTGGTACCCCATGCCTCGAGGCCTCCGGAGGGAAGTGTGCAGCGAAGCACTCTTCCACGTGGTGCCCGAGTGCCTCCCTCGTGACGTTGGCCAGGTCATAGGCCCTCCATAGGAGAGCCCCCGAGCCTAGCCTGAAGGGGCGCCGGGCGCGCTTTCCTATGCAAGAGAGGGAGGAGGTCCTGTGGTGCTGCCTCCCTGTGTTGTGTCCTCATGAGGCTCCAGGGCCAGCAGCTGCTTCTTCTTCTTGGGAATGAACTCAGGTGCGTAGATGATGATGTCGCTGTCTGGATCATCGACTGCTACCGTCTGGTAAGCACGCTGGTGAGTTACTGCCATGAACTTGGCCAGGGCCGGATACTGCAGGCGATGGTGATGACACCACCGCTTCCAGGCATCTTGAGAACATTGTAGCCATGGTGAGTTACTGCCATGAACTTGGCCAGGGCCGGATACCCAAGGATGGAGTTGTAAGGGAGATGGATGTGGGCGACATCGAAGTCGATGAGCTCAGTGTGGTAGTTGTCACCCTTGTCAAAGGTCAGAAGTAGGCGAACTTGCCCCACAGGAGTGGTGGAGCCATCAGTCACTCCGAAGAAGGGCTTGGTAGGTAGTAACGGTTCGTAGGGTACTTGGAGGCTATCGAATGTCCCGATGGCTAGGATGTTGAGCCCTGCGCCACTGTCGATGAGGGTCTTGGTAACTTGGACGTTGCTGATGACGGGAAAGCAAAGCATCGGGAGGGCGCCAGCCGTAGTTGCGCACTTGAGCTGGTCTGCTGAACTGAAGGTGATGGGGCACCTGGACCACCTGAGTGATGGGTAGCCTCGAGCTTGGGGAGAGCCGCGTTAATTCATGGGCGAACTGCTTGAAGAGGCGCTGAGAAGGAGGGGCCTGTGCTCCGCCCAATATGCAAGCTATGGCACGCGGCTCCTGGAAGCCCCCAACCCCGTCGTCCTGGTCGTCGTTTCTCCTTGGCAGTGGCAGAGGTGGTAGGCCGGCCCTGCCCTGAGGACAGTCCTCTTGGGGCTGATCCCTCTAGGCGTCCTCGCGGGGTTGGCCGCGCCAACGGTCCTCCCGAGGCTGATCTCGCCACTCCTAACGGGGTCCGTGGTCGTCCCAGCATCCTCCGGTTCGACCTCCACCACGGCCGTAGCCACGGCTGCTGCACTCCGGGCGTTGGATGATGCATCCTTCGCAGAGGGCCCTGAGCTCTCGACAGTCATGGGTGTTGTGGCTGCGCACGTTGTGGAAGGCGCAAAATGCTCGGCCGTTCTTGGGTGGCTCCGGGATTCGCAGCCGCGCTTCATTTCTGGTTCAGCTGCAAGCACTGATGCTCCCTTGCGCTTTACGTCCTTGCTCTGGGCTTTCTTGTCTTTGGGTTCGGTAGTGGGGATCTCGACGAGCGAGAGGCGCCCCTCCTCGGCCCTGGCGCACTTGGTCGCGAGGTTTAACAGGTCCAAGGACGTGCATAGATCTTCGTGGATGGCGAGCTCTTCTTTCATCTTGACATCGCGGACACCATCTGAGAACGCCAAAATGATGGCCTCGTCCATGACCATAGGGATCTTGACACAGACACTATTGATGCGCTAGATAAACTTCTGCAAGGTTTCTCCTGGTTGTTGCTTGATACGCCGCAGGTCGCCCGCGGCCGGGGGACGGTATCGAGTGCCCTGGAAGTTGGTGATGAATCGATCGTGCATCACACTCCAGGTGGAGATTGTTCCCGTGGGTAGGTTCAAGAGCCATGAGCGCGCGCCATCCTTGAGGGCCATGAGGAACCTGTTCGCCATGATCTTCTCGTTGCCGCCGGACGCCTTGATGCTCAGCTCGTAGAGCTGTAGGAACTCCGTAGGGTCGGGGGTGCATTCATAGCGCGAAGGCTGGTCGGGCTTGAACTTCCTAGGCCAGTTGACGTTGCGCGGCTCGAGAGCGAGGGCCTTGCAGCCTGCTCTCGACACCGGAGCTTGCTGGGGTGGTGGGACTTGGTCTTGGTCTTCGCACGCCGCCAAGGTGGGCGGCGCACGGTCTCGACGCTGCGGTGGAGGGAGCGCAGGTGCTCCACCGCGGGGCCGCTGGATCTCTTGGCAGCTTCCTTCTTCACGCGCTGGCACCGCGCGTTGGTAGTCACACCACGGGGCCAGGCGCCTTGGGTCTTGGAGGATGCCTTGACACTGGGGTAGCAGTGGAGCTTCTTGGGCCTCGTCGTCCTCCTAGGGAGGCAGACGAGGCAGGGAGAGGGACGGTGCCGGAGAGCACCCAGCGGCGCTGACGAGCTCGGCGATGCGGTTGAGCCATTCTTCGTAGAAGTCATCGATGGGGTGGTAGCGCAGGAGCTCACGTGCCATGTGCAACGCTGCCTGCGCATGTGCGGGTACGCGATGAGCATGGGATGAAGAGACCGCCGGCGTCAGCGATGGGGTAGTGGGGCGTCCATCGCGGCGCACGGAGGGGTGTAGAGATGATGCCTGCTGTTCTTGCTACGCCAGGCCGGTAGCGGCGTTGGCAGCAGGCGATGGAGAACGACGGGGTGGTTCGCCGGCAGGAGCGGTCTGAGCAACGCGGGCGGTAAGGGCAGCCCACCGCTCAGCACGGGCTCTGCGAGCGTCGGCCGTGGATTGCTGGAACGACGGAGCACTGAACGATGGAAGGGAAGTTTCAGCGCGCCCCTACCTGGCACGCCAAATGTCGGATGTGGGGTTCTGGCAAAACCCTTAAGGTTCAAACTCCGAGGTGCACACGAAGATCTCTCCTTCTGCCCTAGCTCGTCTACTCAACAGCCCTAAGCCTAGCTTGTCAGATCCGATGAACAAGAGACACAAGATTTATACTGGTTCGGGCCACTGTTGTGGTGTAATACCCTAATCCAGTGTGGTGTGTTGGATTGCCTTGTAGGCAGAGGAAGAACTAGTACATGACGAACTGCCTCCTGAGGAGAGGTGTTCTTGAGCTCGGGCGAGCTTGTGGTGTGTGTGAGGTCTCGATATGGTATCCCATGATCCCAATGGTGGTGGCTAGTCCTATTTATAGTGGCTCGGGTCCTCTTCCCAAATATTGAGCGGGAAGGAATCCCACAACGGCCAAATTTGAAAGGGGACAGTTAGTAGAAGCGATCCTGACAAAAGGTGGTCTTCGCTGCCAAAGGCTCTGGTGGTTACTCTGCCGTGCGCTCCGCGATGACCTCTGTCCTGCCGTCCTCATGGTCTTGCTCTCGTTGCACCGATATGGAAACCATTGCCTGACACCTGGGGACTCCGCGCCTGCACCTGCTCGTTTAGCACCGAAGAGGAAACTGGCACTCTGCGCCCGCTGGCGCCCGCCTGGCTTTGGTCGTCACTTCTCACACCATGAGGACCCTGCGAGGTGCCCCACGCCTTGATATCGCTGATCCTCACGAGCCGGCCTGGCAAGGCCGCCCAAGAGGATGCCTTGTGTCGTCCGCCTCACGAGGCTTGGCCCCTCGCGAGGGTCTTGAGTGGTTGCTGAAGATGTTGGGCCGTACCAGGCTGCCTTGTGAGCCACGCTCTGGGCCGCAGGCAGGCAAGTCTGGGGACCCCCATTCCCAGAACGCCGACACATGGCTTATTCCATCACAAACAGGTCAGATTGATCAACTGTATGCCACGTATCGCAGATTCTCATAAAGTAATGCGGTAGACCTTCTTTAACATGTGTTAAAAAAACAAATCAAAACAAGGACCTTGAGGTTAATTCCACTGATGGGATGTGTCATAAATGTCCTTAATGTACCTTTAAGATACATCCCATCAATGGGATTAACATCAAGACAACTTCCCATCTGGTCACCCATCTCATGGCTGCCCCCTCCTAAGCACAGTTAACTTGAGAGTTCTCTTAGATGAGGCTGATATAGGATGCGCTCTTTGCATCCTTATGGTGTACCCGGATGACCGCCCATCGCCCAATGGCCAATAGATATTGTGTAGACAAAGCATATCACATACGTCTTATTAGAAGCAATCATCTGTTTTATTATCGGTCTTAGCACACATTTCTGTTTATAGACCTGTTAGCCGCATATCGCACACATCCTGTTAAATTGAACCATTTTTGTTCTCTTGGCTCAAAGCAAATAGTTCATCCAACTGAACCATATGCCGTATATCGCACACAACTTGATCTAGATGACCGTTTCTTTTGTGTTGCCTAATCACAAACAGTCCATCCGAGTGAACCGTATGCCGTATATCGCACACACCTTCATCTAGATACCTGTTTCTGTTCTTCTTCCTCATCGCAAATAGTTCACTGAACTTAACCGTATGCCCTTCATCGCACATGTATCTAAAATCTGAACCGTGTTTGATGCATCCGTCATCGCGAACGTTTTGCACCTTTTTGACGGTTTTTTACATCACCGTTTGCGATTATAGCACACAGTTTTGTCGAAGGGTCTCTGATCGTAGTGTCGCGTTAGCAGCATCCTGCAGTAGTGCAAGGCCACTATAAATACAGCCTAGCCACCATCGTAGGAGGTGACCCGGTCCAAGGACATAAAATAGCCACTCACCCAGGAACAGACCTCCTGAGGTTGTTCTTCCCCTTGTACTAGTTCATGCACAGCCCTCCGTGAGGGTAATCCACCACAAAGCAGGAGTAGGTCTTACACCGCAAGGAGGCCCGAAACTGGGTAAGCTGTTGTGTCTCTTGTCTTTTTTTCCATTGAGGTAGGCCATGAGATCGATGACTTAGTAGTCGAGAGAGGTTCAGTTCTTCGCACACGCCCCAGAGCTCGAACCTTCTGGTGTCTGCGGAGCCCTGAATCTGTCATTTGGCGCGCCAGGTAGGGGCATGTAGAAGCCTCTATCCCTCGCCAGTCAATTCGCCATTGTTCCGCCGGTTGCATGTCCGACGCTCGACGAGTTCGTGCTGAGCACCGGGTGGTAGCCGGATTCAGAGCTTTGTAGACCCTAGATAGATTCGAACTCTAGGGTGTGTGCGAAGAATTTAACCTCCCTGGTCAGCCTACTCATCGATCTCATGGCCTAGCTCGATGAACTGGAAGGAAATGAAACACGGCAATTTACCAAGGTTCGGGCCACCTTGCGGTGTAATACCGTACTCCTGCTTTGTGGTTGATTAGCCTCGAGGTGGGCTAAGGATGAACTAGTATAGTGGAGCTGTAACCTCAGGAGTTGTGTTCTTACTCGTGTGATGGTCAGGATGGCTTGAATGATCCGTCCCCTCTATGGTGGTGGCTAGGCTATATTTATAGTGGCCTTCGTCCTCTTCCCCAAGATGAAGGCGGGAAGGGATCCCATAATAGCCAAATTTGATGGGAGACAACTAGTACATCTTATCCTGATGAAAGGTGGTCTTCGCCTGCAAATCTTCTGGCCGTGACGCCATGGTGGGCTCGGCGATGACCTCCGTCTTGTCGTCCTAGCAATCTTAGTCTTGTTGCATGCAAATGGAAACCTTTGGCAGATTCCTCGGGACTCCGCGCCTGTGCTTGCCTCTTTAGCACCAAAGAGGAAACATGTTGTACTGCGCCCGCTGGCGCCTGCCTAGCATCGGTCGTCATGGCTTGCGTCATCTGAACCTCATGAGGTGGGGACTTGCATAGAACTCTCCGCTCCCCAGGAGCCAGCCTAGAGAGGCTGCCCCCTCTGGAGGTCTTGTCGTTGTCCGTTTCATGAGGCTTGGAACCTCGCGAGGGTCTTGCTTGTTGATGCCGAAGATGGGCCGTACAAGGCCGTTGGTGGTGCCATGCCGTGGGCCGTAGGCAGGCCAGTCGGGGTACCCTGGTTCCCAGAATGCTTCTCCGGGGTCACGCCCCCGCCTCGTCGCCATTGTCGCCACCGCAGAGCCTGCCGCCGCGCGCTCGTCCAGCCCCGAGAGCGTGACGAAGCTCAAGTCCGGGAAACTCGGGGCCGGCACACTCCTTTCCAAGAGGAGGGCATACATTGCTGATGACAATTAAGTATTTTACCTTGTTTCTGCTTCCATCCTGGATATCGTGCTCAATATACCATCCTTCTGTTGGCCAGGCCGCGCGTCTTGCTGTGGCTGCGGCGACCCCGGTGCAGGAGGGAGAGGTCGCCCTGCGCCTGCCCGCGACGGAGCGCGCCTCCCGAGGCTCAGCGGCCAGCCCCAAGAGAAAATCGCACCTGTGGCCATGCTAACTCCACAGGCGTCCGTCCTTAGTGCACCCACTAGGGATCCAAGGGCTCCAAAGCCACCTGTCATCCTTGTTGTTGCTGCTTCGTTGGCCCAGGCTCCGGTGCCACCTCCGTCGGCTTCCTGGGAACTAGGGTACCCAGACTTGCCCGTGTGCGGGTCGCGACGCGCTCCTGAAAGCGGCCTGGTACGGCCCAGCAGATCGACCAGCTGTCCGAGACCCTCGTGAGGGGGACAAGCCTCGCGAGGAGAGCGACGTCAAGACCTCCTTGGGTGCGGCCTCAGCAAGGCGCTCCGGTGGGGCGTAGAATCCAAGGCCGAACCTGCCTCAGGAGGAGGCAGTGATGTTAGCAGTGACGCACCACGCCAGCGGGTGCGAGTGTCCGCCAGCGGCGCAGTTGCCATTCCGGTGCAAAGGGGACAGCACAGCCGTCTGTTCCCAAGGAGCGGGGCAAAGGTTTCCTCTTTGGTTCAACAAGACCGAAGACCGCAAGGACGATAAGGGAGATGTTACCGTCGAGCCCACCACCGTGTCACCGCCTGATCCTTTTGCAGGCGAAGACCGCTTTTGTCAGGATAAGAACGTCCTTGTGTTTGCGCTCAAAAATGGCCGTTGTGGGATCCCTTCCCGCCTAGACATTTCGAGGGAAGAGGACCTTGGCCGCCTATATAAGTAGCTAGGACTCCCACTTCAAAGGGACGGACTGATACACCCTGCCACCATACAAGGAGCAAGAACACTAGCCTCCTGACCCTCCTGAGCTCACCTCCTGAGCCCAGGAACCTCTGTACTAGCTCGTATCCCAGCTCGTAGGAAGTAGGGTCTTACACCACGCGGTGGCCCGAACCTGGATAAACTCCTATGTGTTTTGTTCGTTGTTTGCTTGAATCCTTCCATCGCGACGAGACTGAGGCGCTAGGTAGACGAGAGTGGGAGAGATCTTCGTTCACGCCCCTCTGTTCGAACTTAACGGGTTTTGTGGAGCCCTGAATCCGACAACCTCCTCCCCAAGACATCATGTTGGCAGACCATGGCTCCTCCACCATGCCTGGCACTGTCGAGGATGCCTTCGCCGCACTGAATCAGCTCGAGGCTGATATTCGAGGCACTGACCGCCACATCGTGACGGGGCGTCTGGGGCTGGTCTCGGGGTGGCTCCAGGCCGACTCATCCATCAAGACAGCCTAGGGCCAGGCCGAGGCCACCGCTGAGGAGGGCAGGAAGGTGGCCGGTGTGGCCGCGGCTGCTCACGAAGCGGCATTGACCGACAGAGTGGCCACCGAGGAACGCTGCTGCTCGGCGGAGGCTGAGCTGAAGGCTCTCCACAACGAGCAGGCCAGCCACATCTGTCGTATTGATGAGTAGGAGGAGGAGCTGAAGGCCCGGGAGACTACGCTCGCCAACCGCGACGCCGAGCTAGAGTAGGCAGCCCAAGAACAAGCTACGGAGCGCAGCCGCCTAGGGAAGCTGAAGGAGGAGGTGGAGGCAGCCCAAGCGTCCCACGCCACGCTCGTCTCCGAGGAGGAAGCTCGGCTAGGGGCCAGGGAGAAACTCCTCGCCGTGGCTGAGAAGGCGGCCACCGCGGGGCGCAACGCCTTCGTCTCCCTCAAGCATAGGTCCAGCACCTCCCTACAGTCCCATTACGGGGAAGGGTATGAGAAACCACTGCCGACATGAGAGGAGGTCCACACCGGACTTCTCCCCAAGCTCGCCACGGCGTTCGAGGGCATTGTCGCCAGATTGGGCCTCCTGGTGGAGGCGGAACACTACAACAAAGACCACCCTATACCAACACAAATGTACCAACGATATGATAACATGCGTTGTTTGCTCACCCACCCACACTTCCCGCACATAGTAACCTCCCGGTACCACCTCCACCTCCCCGTCCGTCCAAATATCACACGCCAAGAACTCAACCAAAAAAATCATGTGCCAAGTAAAAAGAAGGGAGCAAAACTTTCTATTCGCCATCTACCTCTCACCTGATTTCTCTCGCTCTCTCTCTCACCCCAACTTCCATCACCACGATTCTGCCGCCGGCCCGCCGCCACATACAAATTCTTTTTGACGACACCTGCTAGCGCCACCATAAGCCAGCCCCACCGCGACCACCTGGCCTCCATGATGGCTGTAGGCCTGCAATAGGGCGCTATGCCTGCGTCGATCAGCCGTCGCCGCCGAACTACCGCAGCGAGATCTAGGCCCGAGCCCACACACGAGCAACAGCTCCCTACACTACCGGACACCGCCTCCACCTCTTCGATGCAAGCAGGCACCCCCGGAGGATCCACCTCTATGCCACAGATGCTGTCGCGAACCCGCCGCACGGACCACCACCGGTCGCCACAAGGTCCCCCAATTCATGAGCGCAACACTTGACTCTGGGAGAAACGGATCCCAGAGCCGTCGGTGACGTAGAGAGGGAGGAGGAGGTGGAGGCAGCAACATCGCACCGTTGGTAACAACACACATCTTGACATCTTGAGGGACATGTTCGATTCCTCTGAATCCTTCTATTTTTGCCGTAATCAATATGATAGATGTTCCAACATAGCTACTACTTGCATATAACTGTTTATTAAGGATCTGCCTGGTATGCCTGTAACATTTTACACCGGTATATATTTTATAGGTGTATTTTACATGCCATAACGTGATTTCCACCTAGAAAAAGAACGACGGATGGAGGTATGCATATTTTATAAGCACTAGCAAAAGAGCCTGTGCGTTGCAACGGGAGAGAAAACATAACACACGCTCTTAACCCAACAACCATCACTCAAGACCATAATAGGTCCATTTCCTTTATTTTTGTGAGGCATCATATTTGTGTTGCCGCTTATCCTACTTCTCACACTCGCCGGCGATGGCCTCGGTGTTCACAGAAAACAAAACAAAATTTGTTTGAATATGGTTAATCCTAAGGCGTCTCCCTCTCTCTCTCGCTTTCTCTCACTCTCGCGATGAGAAAAATGTTGTTTTACCCTGCGAAATTTTTCAGAGGTATGCATGTGTAGTTATTGATGTTTTCTATTCCCTATATGGTTATAATGGGGTGTTTATTTGCAATCCGGATCGCCGCCGGTACGAAAGAAAAAAATGAATCTTGTGCTATAAATTATAAGTTTGCTTCCAAAACAATATTATAAAAATATTTAACAGGTAAAATTAACATCATATTTAGATTCCACACATTTTTCTAATAATATTTCATACGCTTTCTCTCACTCTCGCGATGAGAAAATTGTTGTTTTACCCGGCGACATTTTTCAGAGGTATGCATGTGTAGTTATTGATGTTTTATATTCCCTATATGGTTATAATGGGGTGTTTATTTGCAATCCGGATCGCCGCCGGTATGAAAGAAAAAATGAATCTTGCGCTATAAATTATAAGTTTGCTTCCAAAACAATATTATAAAAATATTTAACAGGTAAAATTAACATCATATTTAACAGGTAAAATCATTTGTTTGACTTAAATATAGTCCAAATTAATATTTAAAAGTACTTAACAAGTAAAAAATAATCTCATATTCATATTCTACATATTTTTCTAATCAAATTTCATATATAACATGTTCAAATCGGAGTTACGGTTTAAAAGATATGGATGATTTAAAAAAGCATTTATTTGACTTAAATATGATCCGCGGATGAATTACTTAAAACATTTGGGGGTTTTTCGAAAAATATAAAATAACGGTTCGGGAGTGACTTAAACCCGGACTGCGGGTTGATTTCAAGAAAACATAGGGACTTTTGTGTCAAATACGAAAAAACGATTCGATTTGACTTAAAACAGGACTGCGGGTTGAATTCTCTTAAATAGAGGGACTTTTCTGAAAAATGACATGACGGCCGAAAGAAACCCAATTTTCTTTATTATTAGGTAAAGATATATATCGCTGTGAAACGACTATCCAATCTGGGCCTAAAGATTATTTAAGACCACATTGTGGAAAAACTTATTTGCAACTTCAAAGTACTGGCATCATAGGTTTTGGCTATAACACATGTTCAACTTCATGCAAACAATCAACAATGATAATGTACTGGTAGCCTATTTGTTAATTCAGACCACAAATGGATGAATCGTGCTCCACACCAAGGCTTGTAACCGTACCTTCATGTTATATATACAAGTGATTCATTCTTAACCTTAGAGCATGACAGTGCTGCGCTGCCCCGGCTACCTTTTGTTGATGGTTAATCTGAATTGTATGTTAGATTTGAAACAAATTACCTTTTAGGCCCGCAATGCAGGTGTGATTCAGCTGCTAATCCTTTTACCCCTATTTTCAAGATAAAACATGCATTGAACCTATGATGAACTCTATTGACATCATCATCCATGTTCCGGAGGATATGGAGGAGCTTCAGACTGCCTCGACATTGGCTTCAGGTTGTCATACCATGAAATCTAGCTCTGCCACTCACTTACGTGTTGGAGTTGCACTACCCCATGACAAGCAGGTTAGTAGTAAAACTTACCAGGGCACCAATAAGATTTGTGTTGACTGTATCTATATATATTTTCCACTTGTATATAATCATGTGATATTTTTTCCCTTGCATTTTCTATGCGTGCGAAATGTTAGCTAATAGTCGTTAGTCTCTAAATACTCCTACAGCTCAGGTTTCAAACTAGATGCGCAAATTGATAAGATTGTGGTAAAATATTTAGCATGCCTTGCCTGATTGTGCAAGGGATTTACTTGATTTGACGGAGTGCATTTTCAGGGACAGATGGATATGTACAGCTCAGTACAATGTCGGAGAAAGTGGGGCAACCCATTCATTTCATGAACACCCTCCACTGGTTCAGAAGACCACTAAGGTTTCAGTTTAGTTTTCTTCTCCTCATGATGTACCATTCTTATTTATTCCATATCCTCAATTTTTACACTAACTGGTCCAGCGAGTCTGTGCTAGTTAAGTGTGGCAACATATATCTATTTATACAGTCTTAGATTTTGTCCATTCCCATATTTTGTACATTCATATAGGTAATGATGATCATTTATTCGATGACAGGACAAATGATACATGCTTAGAGGGCTACGTGGTGACAACTATCAATATGTGTGGTGACATAGATCAAATTTCTACAGGTTCTAACAATCTTGATTCATGGATTGAGAAATTCTAAGGTGTAACACCGTAGTTCTCAGGTAAGTATGAAGTTTTGCGTAAGGTAGATTATTTAATGATTTTTGAGCTATTGGCATTGAGTTTGCTTCTCCTGATACACCATACCAAACATGATTACTATGCGAGCACAAAACTAATTAGTGCAGAGACCTTCCGAAAATATAATTATTCAACTTTGTGTAGTTGATATTTTTATCTAATAGTTTGTTGTTGAATTCATCTCATTGTTAATATAATATAATCTTGGATAATTGTTAGTAGTACATGCATGTTGATGGTTGTTCACAGTGAACATACACACTAGAATTGTCAGAGATACTTGGTTTTTTAATATTATCTCCATCCCAAATTACTTGTCTTAAATTTGTCTAGATACGGATGGATCTAACACTAAAATGTATATATAGATACATTCGTATCTATAAAAATCTAAGACAGGTAATTCGGGATGGAGCTAGCATGTCCTATGTTATTTGTCAGACATACATAAGCTTGTATTTTTCTCAAAACGATCTTTTCATGCACACTGGTAATTTTTCTATGCATCCTTTAGGTACAGCTCATAGCATGTATATTTATAAAATTCAAATTTCAAATATATGCCTAAATAGTTTTTTTCATTGTAGATTGAGAAGTTGAATAATACTGTACATGGTTGCTTGGATCCTTGGAGAATATGGGTCTGTTTGTTTCAAGAGCCGAGAGCCGCCGAGCCAAATTATGGTGAAGTGTGTTGACCAGCGTTTGTATGGACATCAACATTTTGGTCTCGCGTTGAGTTTTGCGCTCCAACTCTTGGTGAGACGGCAATGGCGAATTTGTTTGCCAAATATTTGGCGAGCCTAGCTTTGGTAGGCCTGACGTGGACGCAAGACAAACAACCCCTATATGAATTCTTGGCGAGATGGTGGCACGAATTTGTCTGGCAAATATTTGGTGAGCCTAGCTTTGGTAGGGCTGGCATGGGCGTAAGGAAACAACCCATGTATGTTGATGCTTGGTACTTGGACGAGAGTCGAAGTCAATTCTATGAATGTTTAGAAATTTTATATTATATGAAATGTATTTTTGAGGAAAGTTATGTACTCCTAATGGATAATACTTGCATTGCAATGTAACAGATTGTGCACTTGAATAAATGTGTCAGTTTCATTTCTACTCTCTCAAATTTTACCGAAGTTGTGCCTTGTATTGCTACCTGCTGTTAGAAAATATTATATATGGAGGCTGTTATAAATGATAAATAATTATATATAGAGGTTACTCTATTGTGCAAACAACAATGCATATAAGCGTTGCATGAATCTGTTGTTGCCTTGCAACATATTATTCTTAAAATTACCAACGGATCTATATATGTTGTTGTAGACCCTTCCAACGCCACCTACGACAACACATATAAATCTGTTGGTGTAGACCCTAACAACGCTTATATGGACAAAGGACAACACATCATTGTGTTGCTAAAGGGGGGATTCCTGTTGTAGTGGAAGCTCGTGCGCTTTTCACCTCGACCGCAACGCGCGTCTGCAGCCACCTCCACCTTTGGGACCCAAGCTTTGATTTGGGCGCGCTGCTTGAACCCGTGCCCCTAAGGTTCAAGGCGTTGCCGCTAAGTCCATGGGGAAGCAGGTAGAGGCCTTGTTGTAGAAGTTCCTCTGCATCGACCCCTCGGCTGCGACAGTCAGAGCTGATGGTGGAGACGGCGGCGACGTCGTCGACGACGGGCCACCCCGGGCGAGCGATGGTGGCATCTAAGGCTGAAGAGGTGGTTCGGGGACGCCGCTTCCTCCTATTTTATCCCTGCAACATTTACTGTGCCTCGTGGAGACATGAGAACTTATGCTTTGAGCTTTTAAGGGACAATATGTTTTGTAACAATTTGCTAGGATTTCATGATTTCCTTTTTGTTTGCTTTAGTGTTCTGCGTCGGCAAGGCCCGACCCAGCGCATACCACAGCGCTACATGGGGCGTCCAGGTCACTAGGACGATACCAAGGGGTGAGGGGCTACATGAACAATTTGGCCCATGGGTCGCGATGCCCAGGTGTCCCCCTTGACGTATGACCAACTCTCAATAAGGAGATGCAGGTGTAGGTTTTAGCATTCTGCGTCGGCTGGGCCCGGCCCCTTGCATACCTCAGCCGCCGTTGGGGCGTCCAGGTCACCAGGACGAGACCAAGGGGTGATGGGCTACGTGACCAGTTACGCTCCTGAATCGCAATGCTCAGGGGTCCCCCTTGACGTACGAACAACCTTCCATGTGTTTCGTCACCGGGCTCTCGCTCAGGAAGGGCGCGCGAAGACCATGTCCGAGGGACATTGCAACACCCCCGATTTGACCATACACTGATCATACACACAAATGTGTATGACCAAGATCAAGGACTCACGGGAAGATATCACAACACAACTCTAGAAACAAATAAAAGAATAGAAGCTTTATATTACAAGCCAGGGCCTCGAGGGCTCGAATACACAAGAGTCAGCATAAGCAACAATATCTGAGTACAGACATAAGTTAAACAAGTTTGCCTTAAGAAGGCTAGCATAAAAGCAACATGATCGAAAAGGCAAGGCCTCATGCCTGGGAGCCTCCAATCTACTCCTGGTCGTCGGTGACCGTCGCGTAGTAGTAGGCACCCTCGGGGTAGTAGTAGTAGTCATCAAAGGTGGCATCTGTCTCCTGGACTCCACCATTTGGTTGGAACAACGATAAATAAGAAGGAAGCGCGGAAAGGGGGAGGAAAGCAACCGTTAGTACTCACCCAAAGTACTCGCAAGCATCATATCTAGACTAAGTATGTATCGGTATCAATGAAAAGGGGTAGTATCTGTGGACTAAACTGCAGAATCCCAGAATAAGAGGGGGAGAAGCTAGTCTTATCGAAGACTAGCATCTTCTGGAAACCACTGTCTTGCAGCAAGAGGAGGGAGTAAAGTACTATAACATAAGTCTTATTTATGTTGCTGTATCAATGCTCCAGGATCCATTGTTGACTCCTAGAGCCACATATCCATTTCGTTCCGCAGCATCCAGTTCTAGTTGTATCGACTGGGATACAACTCTGAGTAGTCGTAGCCATAGGATATGCTATCAATAGATATTTTCTTCCCTATGGGGGTGCACCACATTCCCCAGCACGCTCGATCCCCTCTGGCCGAACACACTTTCCTGGGTCATGCCCGGCCTCGGAAGATCAACACGTTGCAACCCTGCCGAAGCACAGCAGAGAGGCCAGCACGCCAATATAAATCCTAAGCGTACATGGGTCTGGGCCCATTCCCCATTGCACATCTGCACGTTGCAAGGGTGGCCGGTGAGCAGACCTAGCAACCTCCATTTCAACGGAAGTTACATTACGCGGTCCAACCCGGCGCGCGCCGCTAAGTCGTTGACGTCAAAAAGGCTTCAACTGACACCACAACGTCGAGAGCCCATATCTAATCCCACGTAGCTAGTTAGTGCGTAAAGGACTCAGATCAAATATCCAAACCGTTAGTGTCTTGGAAGTGCGGTAACGAGCAGAGACTCGCGATCATGTGACCCCGTCGCCCCGTCTCGTTACGGCAGGGGCTTAGGATGCCCGGACGTGCCACGTAATTATCTTTCGGGTACCTTCCAGGTCAACCTGACTTCACATCACTCGCGGGTACCCCTTGGGGCCGACCCCATGTCATCATGGTCCTGTTGTTAGTCAATGTAATCGTGTGTCCAAAGTAGCAAGGGGGAAACCCGAGGAATCACCCTCAATGGATTCCCACTCGATATAACCGTCAAGGTGGACTCAGAGGAATCACCCTTGATGATCCACACTTGAGGGGTTGCACGACAGAGTCGTTATCGGGAATGGTGAAGGAGGAATCACCCTCGATGACCACGACCGGATAGTTACACTACAGAATTAACTTCAGAAGTGCTGACGAGGTATCTCCCTCGGCACTCGATAGTAACTCTTCAGAGTCGTACAACTAAGGGGGGATGTGCGGTGTCGCGGCCTGGATGTCGATCACGCTGATTGAGTCATCTGGTAATCAGCCGGGGGCAACAGGGACGAGGTGGGGGTCACTGGTGGGTCCACAACCAACCTATAATAAGCAGTTTAGAATAAATAGGAAAGGTATGAAAGCATGTAACAAGAAAAGGCTATGCATCAGAATATGATCATACAAAAACAGTAGCAGTTCTAATGCAAGCATAAGAGAGAAGGGAATGGGTTATATCGGAATGATCAAATGGGGTTAGCTTGCCGGGAAGCTCTGCTGCAATGTAACCATCGTCGGTGACGTAGTCGATCACGAGGGCATCATCAGTCTCGGGGTCTACCGGAGAGAAGAGGGGGAAGAAACAGTAAATACAGACCAAACTGAGGTACCACTAAGCATGACATGACGAAAAGCAGAACTAGGGTTGAACTAGCGTAGTGCTACACATTGCACACGGAAGGAGAAAACATCCAATGATGATTTCCTGACATTAGACGGATTCCGGACAGATGAAAGAGAGCGGACAGTTCCATGTTTAGGGTGCTAGGGGCATGTGACAGATGAACATACTACTTATTCAGGTTCGTTGGATTTTTTTGATCGATTTTCATATATAAAACATTTACGATTTAATTTCTATGAATTTCTAAAGTTTATACCATTTTATAAAATTAATTAAATTAACATAAATGGAATATAACATCAGCATAACATGTGGATGATGTCAGCATAACATGTGAATATAACAGCGGCACTGACCAGGTCAAACCTGACCTATGGGTCCAGTGGGACCCACATGTCAGCCTCTGTTAGTTAATTGAGTTTAAGTTTAAACTAAATAGGGTTAATTAGGAAGTAGGCCCCACATGTCATAGGCTAATTAGTATTTCTAATTAGTTTTAATTATTAAATCGTTTTGATTAGTGGATTAAGAGGTGGGGCCCATACGTTAGTGGCTGGAGTTGCCCAGTCAGCATGTTGATTGGGTCAACACAGTCAATGGGTCCTGCGGGGCCCGCTGGCAGTGACCCAGGGGTGGCCCCAGGTGTGCCACATCGGCGACGGGTGGCGTTTAGCTGCCGGTGGTCAAAACCACGGCGGAGGGGTCACGTATGCATGGAGAATCGCCTATAGGCGACCAAATCGGGCGCAAGTGGGCGCGTTCAAATGCCCAGGCGACGACATGTCGGTTGGTGGCGGAGGCATAGCCGTACGCGGGCTGCAACGTCGTCAGTGACGAGCGGAGCGGACGTCGGGACTCGGGCGAGATCGAGCACGTGGCTATGAGGCATGGGGCGAGCGGGCGTGTGTGCGTCAGGCTCCTCGGAGCGTGCTGGGCATGGTGCCGTGCTCGGCTGAGCTCAAATGCGAGCATGGCCACGGCGGCTATGGATCGGGGCGGCGACGAGAAACAGTGGTAGCGACGAGCAAGAGGCGTCCTACTCGAGAGAGGGGAGAGGGGGGAGGAGCTCACCGGGTGGGCGCACGAAGGCCCATCAAGCAACGTGGGTGCAGTGGCGATGGCTGGAGTCGAAAGAGGCGGCCGCGACGAGCGAGGAGGAAGACAAAGGGGACCCGGTGCTGTGCTAGCTCCCGCCTTGAGGTCATCGGTACAGACGAAGTAGCAGACGGCTGCGAGGCTCGTGGATACGTCCGGGTGGCGAGGAGGGCACGATGGCCGCGGTGGCGCAGCAACGCAGCGGCGACAAACCATCGGGGCGATGTGGATCTAGAGAAGGGGCGAGGCGGCGAGGACCAGGGAGGGTGGAGAGAGCAAGTGGGGGGTGGGAGATATTTTGGCAAGCGGGGGTGGTCCAATGCAACTCTTATCCCCTTGTCGGTCGTCGCCGGCGAGGTGGCTAGATGGCGACGAGCGCGCGCGGCCCTGCCCGGTCGGAGGAACAAGAAACCACCAGGAACGGGGAGTGGGCCGGCCTAGCTCGGCCAGCCGAAGCCCAGGTGAGGCAGGAGTGTTCTCTCTCTCTCTCTCTCTCTCTCTCTCTCTCTCCTTGCTTTTCCTTTTTCTGTTTAAAGCTTTTATGTTTTCATTTTAAAACAAAAAGAAAAATAGTTTTATAAATTATAAAACTTACACAAAAAATATGAGTATAATTTAGGCTACTGCCACATTATGTTTAACATCTAAATAAAATAGTTTAGCATTTTTACAATTTAACAAGGCAATTAAATTATCGTTTACCCCACCATTTTATTTAGTTTAGGGCAGTTAAACACTTTGCAAAAATGTTGGTTCACCACCATAATTAGTTATGGAAAATTTTCAACACCTTGAACATTTTAGTTTTGACATTTGACAACTTTAAATTTTGACTTAATTTTAAATTTGAATTTGAACCTGATGGAATCAAAGGGGGATTTACCAACAATGAAAATGATGACATGGCACCACTAACATGGGGTTACTGTACCTTAATTATCCGGGCGTTACAAATCTCCTCCACTACAAGAAATCTTGTCCCAAGATTGAGGAGGGGGAGTAAGGGGGAAGGGATTTGGTTAAAAAAATCTAACGGGTCTTCTTGTTCTTGTTGCTCTCATCGAAGAGGTTGATCCATATTGTTGATGCCTTCATGTCTCTACTTTGGGTCATCGTGATGAAGTCGTCATCCTATCTTTGGGATTTTCATCGTACTTACGAATGGGGTATAGGGGGAAAGCTATAAGGACGGATGTCTGAAAAGATTCGCATCCGGTAGTTATCTCAAGAAATGAGATTTTAGTAGCACTAGGAAACATATCGAGAGTGCTATAAGGGGTCCAACAAGTTTCAACCAGGTAGGCATCTAGCTGATGCCTAAAACAGGTGATGAAGGGGGTTCAGAGCAATGAAGAATAATGTTGCCTCTGATACCGGAATGAAACATGGTGAGGAAGTTTTCTTGTGAATTACATACGAAGCCAATGTGAGGAATAACTTTGGCAACAAGGATGTACAGGAGAGTCATGTTCCGATCCCGTGGAACTATGGGTTATGGTCCCATCATAAGGGTTCAAAGTAGAAAGAGTGATGACATCTTGCACGGTCATGATAGCCAAGCAAGTCAGAGCTTAGACTGTCGGTTTCGTTGGCAACAACGTTGGTACCAAGGGCGAGGGACAAAGGGAACCATTTTCCTTCTCGTTGAAACAAGGCGGACCATTAGGCAAAGTTCTTGTCCACCGGCGGTTACTGGAATGTTAACAACAATAGTAAAGGGTCTTACTAACAGAGTGTACACAGAGGTGTTTACGTAAGCATGGAAATATTACTGCTTATATCATATAGATCATAAGAAAGGCTAAACAAAACAATGGAAAGGTAAAATTGTGATTATCAAAATAAACATACCAATGGATTGGAAAATGGGATCACTCAAGTATATCCTTCCCAAAGACAAGCAAAGCATGACATACTTGACTGGACATCAAGTACATAATCATTTCGACAAAGGGGCAAATAAATTCATGACGTTATCCATACAATAGTGTTTGGATAATTGATCAAGAAACAATTAGCTTCGTGCTTCCATTATTCTTGTTCATGTTCGGAGTACCAAAATCATGCTTTGGGGTAGCAATGAAATGGTGTCAAAGTAAAGATTAGATATGAATATAACAAGAAATACACAAGGAGCCATTCCAATAATAGCAAGAAATGCAAGGTATAACCAGAACACGACCAAGTCTATGTTGGAAGGAAAGTAGGAATGTTGTCGATGACAACACAACATATCGAAGGGGAAAGGATGGTATTTCAGGAGCAGTCAAATATTCATGATGATCATGACAAATTTTGTCGAGAGACTCCATGAAGATGCAATAGAACGGCGACGGCATCAATTAAAAGTAATGATGAAGCGTAAGGTTATTAGAACCACCAGTATTACACAAACTCGAAACCAAGCTTGCTATTCAAGGAAAAATGATATGACGAGGAAGAGCATCGTAATCTTAGATCATCTTCGAAAATTGTGCTCCGGGTAGAGGGACCAGGTAGTACAGCTAATATTTAGCACGATAATGATATAGCCATTCAGGCAAGGAATGACTTTAAGGATTATTAAACTCGGAAGCAACCAAAATTACTTAGTGTTATTGAATTGGAGTGCGGAATTGATTCACTTATCGGTGTTCTCGAGTGACTAATAACTCAAAATCCGGGGGAAATCTAAAATCTGCAAGAAGCAATACTAAATGAAGACTCCTAGGAAGAAACATAGTTCTTTAATATTCTTGAGATAACAGGGGGCAATACTCGAAGGTAGATCCAAAAAGAGGTTGGCCAGGCGTATTTATATGTAGAAGGCAAGTACTTTAATTTGTCCGAAAAATGGAATCAAAGAAGAACAATCATGGTCGGAACCATGGTTGTAAATGACCAAGCATAGATACAAGATGAACTTAAAACAACGGGATTATTATTATTACAAGAAGCTTCCATGATAAGTTCCACATCAGGTCCATGGGCATGAACACAAAGGTTCAAGGTAGACTCCCACTTCTCCAATGCATAACCTTACATTCGCTTCTCATTTCTAAAATGGCATTAGTGTTGAAAATCTTACCTGTTGCAATACTAGATAAGTATGACCCGTGAAATCTTTTGGGTTCACACAGATCAGGGAAGGCGTTGGTTCAACCCATCGAGGCAACTTAGGAACATATAACTCAAAGAGTATGGTTGAGAATGTAGAGTATACAATTTACCTACGGTATTATGTATCATGGAAGAACTCAAAAGGTGATTAAATATGAAGGATGTTGTTGGATAAAATCCAACAAAGGATTCGATGGTCCACGAGGGATCTGAGCATCAGTACTCAACCAGAAGAAGTATTGCAATGGCATCGGATTATAGAAATATCTAGATAATTTCTAAGCTTAAATACAAAGGAATTATGATTTTCCAAATCGAGGGATCAGAAGCAACGCTCTGATTAGGGATGGATAAGTTGACTAGCCTTAGGTATACAATCGACGGAATATGATTGGTCGAGAACCAGCTCCTGTTCAAAATGACGTCTGAGCCCGAAGGATGAATTTTGGGATCCGGTTGAGGGTTGCGAGCATCCGCAACATATTGAATCAACTGACTCAAAATGATAGTCACAAAGGATGCCGATAATATTACTAGGCTTATGGGGTTTACCAGAATGCAAACAAGCAAGAATTTCAAGAACAACATGTTGTTGAGGATTATCAAAAGGTCGAATAGTATTTCGAAGAATTTTGTGAAACGCATGAACAACTGGGAAGAAGAAATCCTCGATATGTGTGTGGATTAATTTGTATCTGTATTCAGGCGACAAGGAACTGCATGGCAATAGGATCAAAGAATTCTCGAAACAACGAGTATTATGTTGTATCTTGTAATAACAAGAGCAACTCGGGACAAATTTAAGAATGGCAAGTCTATGTAGTTATCCATAGGGGATGCGGTGGAAGCGAATTGCAAACGCGATGAGCACAAGTTATCGAGATAACATCAAAGAGTACTTTGGGGTCTTCTGATGAATCAAGCCATCATCAAGAATGAAGGGGCTCTTCGGGCGAAAGTATTTTCGAGAACCTAAAGTTAGATTTTAGCAAAATCATTTAACCCGAGTAGAAGAGAGATCAGAGTCCCAGAGCATAGTCGAGAAATAAAAGATCCTAATACACCCCAAATGGCGACGTTGGCCCGTAAGCCACAAATCCAAAAGTTAGTAAAAGTTTTTCCATGACTAGACTCAACTTCGGCCAAGGAGTTGGAAAGGGGGATTCCTACAGGCAGTCGGCTCTGATACCAACTTGTGACACCCACGATTTGATCGTAAACTAATCATACATGCAAATGTGTACGACCAAGATCAGGGACTCACGGGAAGATATCACAACACAACTCTAGACACAAATAAAAGAATACAAGCTTTATATTACAAGCCAGGGGCCTCGAGGGCTCGAATACACAAGATTCAGTGGAAGCAAAAATATATGAGTACAGACATAAGTTAAACAAGTTTGCCTTAAGAAGGCTAGCACAAAACCAGCATGATTGAAAACGCAAGGCCTCCAGCCTGGGAGCCTCCATCTACTCATGGTCGTCGGCGACCTTCACGTAGTAGTAGGCACCCTCGTGGTAGTAGCTATCATCAGAGGTGGCATCTGTCTCCTGGACTCCACCATCTGGTTGCAGCAACCAAAAAGAAGAAGGAAGGGGGAAAAGGGGCAGCAAAGCAACCGTGAGTACTCTTCCAAAGTACTCGCAAGCATCTGACCAAGACAAGTATGCATCGGTATCAACGAAAAGGGGTAGTATCTGTGGACTAAACTGCAGAATGCTAGAATAAGAGGGGGAGAAGCTAGTCCTATCGAAGAGTAGCATCTTCTGGAAACCACCATCTTGCAGTAAGAGGAGGGAGTATAGTTGTATAACATAACTCATATTTATGTTGCTGTATCAATGCTCCGGGATCCTTTCTCGACTCTCAGAGCCACATATCCATTTCATGCATCGGCATCCAGTTCTAGTTGTATCAACCAGGATAAAACTTCGAGCGCCCGTGACCATAAGAGAGGCTATCAATAGATGTTTTCTTCCCTGCAGGGGTGCACCACATTCCCCAGCAAACTCGATCCCCTCTGGCGAGACACACTTTCCTAGGTCATGCCCGGCCTCGGAAGATCAACACGTCCAGCCCTACCTAAGCACAACAGAGAGATCAGCACACCGGTCTAAATCCTAAGCGCACAAGGGTCTGGGCCCATCGCCCATTGCACACTTGCACGTTGCGAGGGCGGCCGGTGAGCAGACCTAGCAACTTCCATTTCAAAGGAAGTTACGTTACACAGTCCAACCCGGCGCGCGCTGCTAAGTCGCTGACGTCAAGAAGGCTTCGCCTGATACCACGACACCGAGAGCCCATATCTAATGCCACGTAGCTGGTTAGTGCATAAAGGACTCGTATCAAATATCAAAACCGTTAGTGTCTAGGAAGTGCAATAACGACCAGAGACTCATGATCATATGACCCCGTCGCCCCGTCTTGTGGACTTACCTCAAGGGCTAAGGATGCTCGATCGTTCCATGTAATTATCTCTCGGGTACCTTCCAGGCCAACCTGACTTCACATCACTCGCGGGTACCCCTTAGGGCCGACCCGATGTCATCATGGTCCTGTGGTAAGCCAAAGTAACTGTGTGTCCAAAGCAGCAAGGGGGAAACCCGAGGAATCACTCTCAATGGATTCCCACTCGATGTAACCGTCAAGGTGGACTCAGAGGAATCACCTTCGATGGTCCTCACTTGAGGGGTTGCACGACAGAGTCGTTATCGGCATTGGTGAAAGAGGAATCACCATCAGCACTCGATAGTAACTCTGCAGAGTCATACAACTAAGGGGGGATGTGAGGTGTCGGGGCCTGGAAGTCTATCACGCTGATTGAGTCATCTGGTAATCTAGCGGGGGCAACAGGGACAAGGTGGGGGTCACGGGTTGGTCCACAACCAACCTATACAAAGCAGTTTAGGACAAACATGTAAATATGAAAGCAGGTAACAAGAAATGGCTATCCATCAGAATAGGATCATAAAAAACAGTAGCAGTTCTAATGCAAGCATAAGAGAGAAGGGAATGGGCAATATTGGAATGATCAAAGGGGGTTGGCTTGCTGGAAGCTCTATTGCAAAAGGAACCATTGTTGGTGACGTAATCGATCACGGAGGAATCATCGGTCTCGGGGTCTACCAGAGAGAAGAGGGGGAAGAAATAGTAAATACCGAGCAAACAGAGGTACCACTAAGAATCACATGACGAAAAGCAGAACTAGGGTTGAACTAGCGTAGTGCTACACGTTGCACACGGAGGGAGAAAACATCCAAGGATGATTTCCCGATGTTAGACGGATTCCAGATAGATGAAAAAGAGGGGACGGTTGCATGTTTAGCATGCTAGGTTCATGTGATAGATGAACGAACTTTGCATTCGGGTTCGTTGGATTTTTTGTTCGATTTTCATATATAAAAGATTTTCATCCGAGTTACGGTTTAATTTCTATGAATTTCTAATGTTTATAACATTTTCTGAAATTTATGAAATTAACAGAAATGGAATATGACGTCAGCATGACATGTGGATGACGTCAGCAGGTCAACAACCGCACTGACCAGGTCAAACCGACCTCTGGGTGCAGTGGGACCCACATGTCAGCATATGTTAGTTAATAGAGTTAATTTTAAACTAAACATGGTTAATTAGGCAGTAGGCCCCACATGTCATAGGCTAATTAGTATTCCTAATTACTTTTAATTATTAAATCTTTTTAATTAGTGGATTAGGATGTGGGGCACATACGTTAGTGGCTGGAGTTGCCCAGTCAGCACGTTGACTGGGTTAACCCAGTCAACACATTGACTGGGTTAACCCAGTCAATGGGGCCTGCTGGCAGTGACCCAGGGGTGGCCCCAGGTGTGCCACGTCGACGGCGGCCGATTTTAGCCGACGGTGGTCAAAACCATGACGGAGGGGTCGGGCGCGCACGGGGAATCACCTATAGGAGACCAAATCGGGTGCAAGTGGGCGCGTTTGAACGCCCAGGCGAGGATGCGTCGATTGGTAGCGGAGGCATAGCCATAGGTGGGCTCCAACATCGCTGGCGACGAGCGGAGCAGATGCCGGGACTCGGGCGAGATCGAGCGCCCAGCTACGAGGCACGGGGGTGAGCAGGCGTGTGTGGGCACGGTGCCATGCTCGGCTGAGCTCGACGGCGAGCATGGCCATGGCGGCTATGGAGCAGGGCCACGACGAGCTATAGCGGTAGCAACAAGCAAGAGGCGGCGTACTTGAGAGATGGGAGACGGGGAGGAGCTCACCGGGTGGCGCATGAAGTCCCGGCGAGCAACGGGGGCGCAGTGGTGATGGCCGGAGTCGAAAGAGGCGGCGGCGGCGAGCGAGGAGGAAGACGAAGGGGACCCGGTGTTGTGGTGGCTCCCGCCTTGAGGTTGTCCGTGCAGACAAAACAGCAGACTGCCGCGGGGCTCGTGGATACGTCGGGGCGGCGAGGAGGGCACGATGGCCGTGGTGGCGTGATAACCCACAAGTGTTCAACCCAAATTTATTGATTCGACACAAGGGGAGCCAAAGAATACTGTTAAGTATTAGTCGTCGAGTTGTCAATTCAACCACACCATGAAACTCAGTATCTGCAGCAAGGTAGTTTAGTAGCAAAGTAATATGATAGTGGTGGTAGCGGCAATAAAAGTAACGATAGTGTTTTTGTAGTTTTTGTAATAGTAGCAACGAAAAAGTAAATAAGCAAAAAGCAATATGTGAAAAGCTCGTAGGCATTGGATCGGTGATGGGAAATTATGTCGGATGCAATTCATCATGTAAAAGTTATAACCTAGGGTGACACAGAACTAGCTCCAGTTCATTAATGTAATGTAGGCATGTATTCCGAATATAGTCATACGTGCTTATGGAAAAGAACTTGCATGACATCTTTTGTCCTACCCTCCCGTGACAGCGGGGTCCTATTGGAAACTAAGGGATATTAAGGCCTCCTTTTAATAGAGTACCGAACCAAAGCATTAACACATAGTGAATACATGAACTCCTCAAACTACAGTCATCACCGGGAGTGGTCCCGATTATTTTCACTTCGCGGTTGTCGGATCATAACACATAGTAGGTGACTATAGACTTGCAAGATAGGATCAAGAACACACATATATTCATGAAAACATAATAGGTTCAGATCTGAAATCATGGCACTCGGGCCCTAGTGACAAGCATTAAGCATAGAAAAGTCATAGCAGCATCAATCTCATAACATAGTGGATACTAGGTATCAAACCCTAACAAAACTAACTCGATTACATGATAGATCTCATCCAACCCATCACCGTCCAGCAAGACTACGATGGAATTACTCACGCACGGCGGTGAGCATCATGGAATTAGTGATGGAGGAAGGTTGATGATGACGATGGCGACGATCTCCACTCTCCGGAGCCCCGAACGGACTCCAGATCAGCCCTCTCGAGAGAGATTAGGGCTTGGCGGCGGCTCCGTATCGTAAAACACAATAATTCTTCATCTCTGATTTTTTTCTCCCTGAAAGTGAATATATGGGATTCGGAGATACGTCGGTGGAGTACCAGGGGGCCCACGAGGCAAGGGCGCGCCCTGGGGGAGGGGGCACGCCCCCCACCCTCGTGGATAGGGTGTGGGCCCCCTGGTCTGGATCTTCTTGCAGGTATTTTTTATATTTTCCAAAATAATTCTCCTTGAATTTTCAGGTCATTCTGAGAACTTTTTATTTCTGCACAAAAACAACACCATGGTAGTTCTGCTGAAAACATCATTAGTCCGGGTTAGTTCCATTCAAATCATGCAAGTTAGAGTCCAAAACAAGGGCAAAAGTGTTTGGAAAAGTAGATACATTGGAGACGTATAAACTCCCCCAAGCTTAAACCTTTGCTTGTCCTCAATAAATTCAGTTGATAAACTGAAAGTGATAAAGAAAAACTTTGACAAACTCTGTTTGCTCATGTTGTCATAAATATGTAAGCCAGCATTCAGGTTTTCAGCAAGATCATGAACTAACCACATTCACAATAACTTTCAGGTCTCAAGTCTACTCACATCAATGGCATAATCAACTAGCGAGCAATAATAATAAACGTTGGATGACAACACTTTCTCAAAACAATCATGATATGATATAACAAGATGGTATCTCGCTAGCCCTTTCTGAGACCGCAAAACATAAATGCAGAGCACCTTTAAAGATCAAGGACTGACTAGACATTGTAATTCATGGTAAAAGAGATCCAGTCATGATCATACTCAATGCAAATTAATAGTAATACATTCAGTGACAGAGGTGCTCTCCTGCTTGTGCTCTTTGATAAGAGGATGATGACTCTGCATAAAATTAAATAGATAGGCCCTTCGCAGAGGAAAGCAGGGATTTGTAGAGGTGCTAGAGCTCGATTTTTAAATAGAAATGAATAACATTTTGAGCGGTATACTCTCATTGTCAACATAACAACCAAGAATCTCAATATCTCACATGCTACACACATTATAGGCGGTTCCCAAACAAAATGGTAAAGTTTATACTCCCCCAACCACCAACAAGCACATTCCACGGCTAGCCCGAAACAACGGGTACCGTCCAAATCAGCAACAGCCCCGGAGGAGTTTTGTATAATTATTATGATTTTGAGCATGGGACTAGGCATCCCGGTTACCAGCCATTTTCTCGTGAATGATGAGCGGAGTCCACACATCGTGAGAATAACCCACTTAGCATGGTAGATATAGACAGCCCTAGTCGATACATGAGCTGTTCGAGCATACAAAACAGAAATTCATTTGAAGGTTTAGAGTTTGGCACATACAAATTTACTTGGAACGGCAGGTAAATACCGCATATAGGAAGGTATAGTGGACTCATGTGGAATAACTTTGGGGTTTATGGAAGTGGATGCACAAGCAGTATTCCCGCTTAGTACGGGTGAAGGCTAGAAAGAGACTGGGAAGCGACCAGCTAGAGAGCAACAACGGTCATGAACATGCATTAAAATTAATCAACAATGAATGCAAGCATGAGTAGGATATAAATCAGCATGAACATAAATATCGTGGAGGCTATGTTGATTTGTTTCAACTACATGCGTTAACATGTGCCAAGTCAGACCACTTGAATCGTTCAAAGGAGGATATCACCCCACCGTACCACATCACAACCATTTTAATATCATGTTGGCACGCAAGATAGACCATTATAAACTCTCAGCTAATTAAGCATGGCATAAGCAGCTATGATCTCTAATTGTCATTACATGCATGTTTCATTCATAACAAGCTGAATCTGGAATGATGAACTATCATATTTACAAAAACAAGAGTGGCCGAGTTCATACCAGCTTTTCTCATCTCAATTAGTTCATCATATATCATCCTTATTGCCTTTCACTCGCACGACCGAATGGTGTGGATAATAATAATAATAGTGCGCGTGCATTGGACTAAGCTGGAATCTGCGAGCATTGAAATACAAGAGAGAAGACAAGGTAATATAGCTCAAGGTTAAATCAACAATAAAGCATATGAGAGCCACTAAGCATTTTCAATCATGGTCTTCTACTCTTAACCCCCAAAGAGAAGAAAAGAAACTATTTACACGGGAAAGCTCCCAACAAGCAAAAGAAGAACAGGAAATCTTTTTGGGTTTTCTTTTAATTACTACTACAAGGAAAGTAAAACAGCTAGAAGCTACAACTAATATTTTTCTGTTTTTCTTAAGGTTTTTTCTTGCACACGAGGAAAAGACTAAGAAAAAGAAATGAAACTAAACATGGATGGTATAGTGAAAGAGTGTGAGCACCGACAACTAGAATAAGTGTGTGAACATGAATGTAAAGTCGGTGAGAAACACGTACTCCCCCAAGCTTAGGCTTTTAGCCTAAGTTGGTCTATCGCCAGTATTGGCCTGACGGATATCCAAAGTCGTAGTTTGGGTTGTACTGGGTTGGTGATTTTTTTGGGAGGAAGAAGAAGAGTGTGGGTGCAGGAATAAGTGGAGGGGGGCCACGTGGGGCCCACGAGGCAGGGGGCGCGCCCTGTGAGGGGGGCGCACCCTAGACCCTCGTGGCCAGGTGCTGGCTCCCCTTGCTGTGTGTTCTGTACCATATATTCTCAAATATTCTAGAAAAAATCATATTACATTTTCAGGGCATTTGGAGAACTTTTATTTTCGGGGTATTTTTTTATTGCACTGATAAGTCTGGAAACATACAGAAAATACTATTTGTTTTCTTTATTTATCCTAATTACAGAAAGTAAACGGAGGGTACAGAAGGTTGTGCTATCTAGATTCACCTATCCCATGCTCATCAAAAGGAATCCATTAACAAGGTTGATCAGGTCTTGTTAATAAACTATTTCCGAATAACATGAAATCGGAGAATTTTCGAATAACACTAGGTTACCTCAATGGGGATATGTATGTTCCCAACAATAAGAATGTCGTATGTCTTCTTGATAGTAGGAAGAGGAAATTCAAAACCTCCAATACTAATAGTTGAAATTTTTCCAATATAATTGATATTGTGGACCTGAGATTGTTTCCTCGGAAAGTGTACCGTATGCTCATTACCATTGACATGAAAAGTGACATTGCCTTTGTTGCAATCAATAACAGCCCCTGCAGTATTCAAAAATTGTCTACCACGGATAATAGACATACTATCGTCCTCGGGAATATCAAGTATAACAAAGTCTGGTAGAGTATTAACATTTGCAACTACAACAGGCACATCCTCACAAATACCGACAGGTATAGCAGTTGATTTATCGGCCATTTGCAAAGATATTTCAGTAGGTGTCAACTTACTCAAGTCAAGTCTACGATATAAAGAGATAGGCATAACACTAACACCGGCTCCAAGATCACATAAAGCAGTTTTAACATAGTTTCCTTTAATGGAGCAAGGTATAGTAGGTACACCTGGGCCTCCTAGTTTCTTAGGTATTCCACCTTTAAAAGTGTACTTGGCAAGCATGGTGGAAATTTCTACTTCAGGTATCTTTCTTTTATTGGTAATAATATCCTTCATATATTTAGCATAAGGATTTGTTTTAAGCACATCAGTCAAACGCATACACAAAAATATAGGTCTAATCATTTCAGCAAAGCGCTCAAAATCCTCATCATCCTATTTCTTGGATGGTTTAGGAGGGAAAGGCATGGGTTTCTGAACCCATGGTTCTCTTTCCCTACCATGCTTCCTAGCAACAAAGTCTCTCTTATCATAATGTTGATTCTTTGATTGTAGGCTATCAAGATCAACAACAGCTTCAATCTCTACATCATTATCATTGCTAGGTTGAGCATCATCATTAACATCATCATTGATATTATCACTAGGTTCATGTTCATTACCAGATTGTGTCTCAGCATCAGAAACAAATATATTATTGGGATTCATAGGTGTGTCAGCTACAGGTTCCTTAGAAGCATGCAAAGTCCTATCATTTTTGTTTTTTCTTCTTCTTAGAAGAACTAGGTGCATCTAAATTGGCTCTTTGAGAATCTTGCTCAATTCTCTTAGGGTGGCCTTCAGGATATAGAGGTTCCTGGGTCACTTTACCACCTCTAGTAGCAACTCTAACATCATACTCATTATTCTTACTATTAAATTCATTGAGCAAATCATTCTGAGCCTTAAGTACTTGTTCTACTTGAGCACTATGTTGCAATTGTCTATCAACATAAGCACTGAAGTTTTCTTCTTTCACAATGAAATTGTCAAACTCATCTAAGCATTGGCTAGCAGACTTATAATGAGGAATATCACCTTCATCAAATTTTATAAATAGAATTTACCATTACTACCTGTGTCGGGTTATCAAGACCATGTATTTCTTCAATAGGTGGGAAATTCTTAACATCTTCAGCTTTAATACCTTTTTCTTTCATAGATTTCTTTGCCTCTTGCATATCTTCAGGACAGAGAAATAGAACACCTCTTTTCTTCGGAGTTGGCTTAGGGGCTGGTTTAGGAAGTGTCCAATTATTTTCATTGGCCAGCATATTATTCAATAGTAATTCAGCTTGATCAATTGTTCTTTCCCTGAAAACACAACCAGCACAACTATCCAGGTGGTCTCTAGAAGCATCAGTTAGTCCATTATAAAAGACACCAAGTATATCGTTCCTCTAAAGAGGATGATCAGGCGAAGCATTAACTAATTGGAGAAACCTCCCCCAAGCTTGTGGGAGACTCTCTTCTTCAATTTGCACAAAGTTATATATTTCTCGTAAGGCAACTTGTTTCTTATGAGCGGGAAAAATTTAGCAGAGAAGTAATACATCATATCCTGGGGACTACGCACACAACCAGGATCAAGAGAATTAAACCAAGTCTTAGCATCACCCTTTAACGAGAAAGGAAACAACTTAAGGATATAGTAGTAACGAATCTTTTCATCGTTAGTAAACAGGGTGGCTATATCATTCAACTTATTAAGATGTGACAAAACAGTTTCAGACTCATAGCCATGGAAAGGATCAGATTCTACAAAAGTACTTAACTCAGGATCAACAGAGAATTCATAATCCTCATTAGTAACACAGATAGGTGAAGTAACAAAAGTAGGGTCATGTTTCATTCTAGCATTCAAGGACTTTTCTTTCAGCTTAGCTAATAATTTCTTAAGATCATATCCTTCGTTGCAAGCAAGAAAGTCTCTAGCAGTTTCTTCATCCATAACATAACCCTCAGGAACAACAGGCAATTCATATCTATTGGGAGAAGCTTCATCATCACTTTCATAAAAATCATGAGTTTCAATATTTGCATTCTCCCTAACTCTAGTAATTTGTTCATCAAGAAATTCACCTAGTGGCAGAGTATTATCAAGCATAGAAGTAGTTTCATCATACATAGAAGAAGTGGCATCACCAAGAAAATCCGACATATCAGATTCAATAGCAGGAGTAGGTGTCGCAAATTTACCCATAATAGAAGGAGACTCAAGTGCAGAGCTAGATGGTAGTTCCTTACCTCCCCTCGTAGTTGAGGGTAAGATCTTGGTTTTTGAATCCTTCAAATTCTTCAAAGTGATCAACAGATTTAAATCCCATGTGACTTAAAGAATAGAACTATGCTCCCCGGCAACGGCGCCAGAAAATAGTCTTGATAACCCACAAGTGTAGGGGATCGCAATAGTTTTCGAGGGTAAAGTATTCAACCCAAATTTATTGATTCGGCACAAGGGGAGCCAAAGAATACTCTTAAGTATTAGCAGCTGAGTTGTCAATTCAACCACACCTGGAAACTTAGTATTTGCAGCAAGGTAGTTTAGTAGCAAAGTAATATGATAGTGGCGGTAGCGGCAATAAAAGTAACGATAGTGTTTTTGTAGTTTTTGTAATAGTAGCAACGGAAAAGTAAATAAGCAAAAAGCAATATGTGAAAAGCTCGTAGGCATTGGATCGGTGATGGGAAATTATGTCGGATGCAATTTGACATGTAAAAGTTATAACCTAGGGTGACACAGAACTAGCTCCAGTTCATTAATGTAATGTAGGCATGTATTCCGAATATAGTCATACGTGCTTATGGAAAAGAACTTACATGACATCTTTTGTCCTACCCTCCCGTGGCAGCGGGGTCCTATTGGAAACTAAGGGATATTAAGGCCTCCTTTTAATAGAGTAACGGACTAAAGCATTAACACATAGTGAATACATGAACTCCTCAAACTACGGTCATCATCGGGAGTGGTCCCGATTATTGTCACTTCGGGGTTGCTGGATCATAACGCATAGTAGGTGACTATAGACTTGCAAGATAGGATCAAGAACACACATATATTCATGAAAATATAATAGGTTCATATCAGAAATCATGGCACTCGGGCCCTAGTGACAAGCATTAAGCATATAAAAGTCATAGCAACATCAATCTCAGAACATAGTGGATACTAGGGATCAAACCCTAACAAAACTAACTCGATTACATGATAGATCCCATCCGACCCATCACCGTCCAGCATGCCTACGATGGAATTACTCACGCACGGCGGTGAGCATCATGGAATTGGTGATGGAGGAAGGTTGATGATGACGATGGCGATGATCTCCACTCTCCGGAGCCCCGAACGGACTCCAGATCAGCTCTCCCGAGAGAGATTAGGGCTTGGTGGCGGCTCCGTATTGTAAAATGCGATAATTCTTCCTCTCTGATTTTTTTCTCCACGAAAGTGAATATATGGGATCCGGAGATACATTGGTGGAGCACCAGGGGGGCCACGAGGCAGGGGGCGCGCCCTGGGGGTGGGGGCGCCCCCCCCCCCACCCTCGTGGACAGGGTGCGGGCCCCCTGGTCTGGATCTTCTTGCATGTATTTTTTATATTTTCCAAAATAATTCTCCGTGAATTTTCAGGTCATTCCGAGAACTTTTTATTTCTGCACAAAAACAACTCCATGGCAGTTCTGCTGAAAACAGCGTCAGTCCTTGTTAGTTCCATTCAAATCATGCAAGTTAGAGTCCAAAACAAGGGCAAAAGTGTTTGGAAAAGTAGATACATTGGAGACATATCATGGCGCAGCAAAGCAGCGGCGACAGAGTGTCAGGGCGAGGTGGATCTAGAGAAGGGGCGAGGCGGAGAGGACCAGGGAGGGTAGAGAGAGCAAGTGGGGGGGGGGGT
>LR738715.1:471528110-471545389 GCA_902687465.1 Secale cereale | reverse complement strand
CTTTCTCTCTCTCTCTCTCTCTCTCTCTCTCCTTTGCTTTTCCTTTTTCATTTTAAAGCTTTTTTGTTTTCATTTTAAAACCAAAAGCGAAATAATTTTATAAATTATAAAACTTACACCTAAAATATTAGTATAATTTAGGCTAGTGCCACATTAAGTTTAACATTTTTAAAAATAGTTTAGCATTTGTACAATTCAACAAGGCAATTAAATTATCTTTTACGCCACTGTTGTATTCAATTTAGGGCAGTTAAACACTTTGCAAAAATGTTGGTTCAGCACCATAATTAGTTACGGAAAATTTGCAACACCTTGAATATTTTAGTTTTGACATTTGAAAACTTTAAATTTTGACTTAAACTTTAATTTTAATTTGAACCGGATGGAATCATAGGGCGGTTTAGCGACAGTGAAAACGATGACATGGCACCATTAACATGGGGTTACTATAGCTTAATTATCTCGGCGTTACAGACCTGGCGAGGTGGTGTACGCCAGGCGTGACCTGAGCATAGCCCTCGTGCCCAGCCCCCTCGTGCTACCTTCACGAGGGAAAGCAGCGCGGTGAGGCTGAACAGCGAGCCTGGTGGCTCTCCTAAGGTTACTGCAGCTGCTAGGTTGCCCTTAGTTGTTTATTCATCAATGCGGAGCATGGTGCTTCCGCTCTAGCACGGGCACAGCCACTCCTCGACAGTGTCGTCCGCCAGCATTGAGCATGGGGCTTCCACATGTACGTGGGTGGGAGCTCCCTCTGAGGAGAGACTCTCGGGCGTGTACAGCCCCGTCCTTGAAGGAAATATGCCCTAGAGGCAATAATAAAGTTGTTATTTTATATTTCCTTATTACATGATAAATTTTTATTATTCATGCTAGAATTTTATTAACCGGAAATTTGATACATGTGTGGATACATAGACAAAATACCAAGTCCCTTGTAAGCATCTACTAGACTAGCTCGTTAATTAAAGATGGTTAAGTTTCTTGAATATAGACATGTGTTGTCATTTGATTAACGGGATCACATCATTCGGAGAATGATGTGATGGACATGACCCATCTGTTAGCTTAGCATATTGATCGTTCATTTTTATTTCTACTGATTTCTTCATGTCAAATACATATTCCTCCGACTCTGAGATTATGCAACTCCCGCATACCGGAGGAATGCATTGTGTGCTATCAAATGTCACAACATAACTAGGTGATTATGAAGATGCTCTACAGGTATCTCCGAAGGTGTTTGTTGGTTTGGCATAGATCGAGATTAGGATTTGTCACTCCGAGTATCGAAGAGGTATCTCTGGGCCCTCTCAGTAATGCACATAATAAAGAAGCCTTGTAAGCAATGTGAATAATGAGTTAGTTGTAGGATGATGCATTATGGAACGAGTAAAGAGACTTTCCGGTAACGAGATTGAACTAGGTATGAAGATACCGACGATCGAATCTCGGGCAAGTAACATACCGATGACAAAGGGAATAACGTATGTTGTTATTATGGTTTGACCGATAAAGATCTTCGTAGAATATGTCGGAACCAATATGAGCATCCAGGTTCCACTATTGGTTATTGACTGGAGATGTGTCTCGGTCATGTCTACAAAGTTCTCGAACCTGTAGGGTCCGCATGCTTAACTTTCGATGACGATTTGTATTATGAGTTATGTGTTTTTGGAGACCTAAGATTGTTCGGAGTCCCAGATGAGATCACGGGCATGATTCTTGAAATGGTAGAGAGGTAAAGATAGATATATTGGATGATGGTATTCGTACACCGGAAGAGTTCCAAGGGGTACCGGGTACATATCGGAGTACCGGAGGGTTACTGAAACCCCCCGGGGGGAAGATATGGGCCACATGGGCCATAGGAGGGAGTTAAGGCAGCCCACAAGGGGTGCCCCCCCATGGGGAGTCCAAATTGGACTAGGGGAAGGAGGCGACACCCACCCTTTCCTTCTCCTACTCGTTCTCCTTTCCCCTTTCCCCCTCCAATAGAAGGAAGAGGGGGGTGAATCCTACTAGGACTAGGAGTCCAAGTAGGACCCCCCCACTTGGGTCACCCCTAGGGATGGCTCCCTCCCCCTCCCTCCTTTATATACATGGGGAGGGGCGCCTAGAACACACGTCAATTGTTCCTAGCCGTGTGCGGCGCCCCCCTCCACAGTTTGCTCATGTGTCATATTGTCATAGTGCTTAGGCGAAGCCCTGCGCGGATCACTTCACCATCATCGTCACCATGTCGTCGTGCTAATGAAACTCTCCCTCGACACTTTGTTGTATCAAGAGTTCGAGGGGGGTCATCTGGCTAAACGTGTGCTGAACTCGGAGGTGTCGTACATTTGGTACTTGATCAGTTGAATCATGAAGACGTTCGACTACATCAACCACGTTGAACTAACGCTTCCGCTTTCGGTCTAGGAGGGTACATTGACACACTCTCCCCCTCTCGTTGCTATGCATCTCCTAGATAAATCTTGTGTGAGCATAGAATTTTCTTAAAATTGCATGTTACGTTCCTGAGCTAGGTCTATGCGTAGATGATATGCACGAGTAGAACACAAAGAGTTGTGGGTAGTGATAGTCATACTACTTACCACCAACGTATTATTTTGATACGACGGTATTGTGGGATGAAGCGGCCCGGTCCAACCTTACATGAGCATGTTCATGAGATCGGTTCCACCAACAGACATGCAACTAGTGTTGCATAAAGGTGGCTGGCGGGTGTCTGTTTCTCCTACTTTAGTTGAATCGAATTTGATTACGGCCGGTCCTTCAAGAAGGTTAAAACAACAAACTTGACGAAACACCGTTGTGGTTTTGTGCCATAGGTAGGAACGGTTCTTGGTAGAAGCCCGTAGCATCCACATAAAACTTGCAACAACCAAGTAGAGGACGTCTAACTTATTTTTGTAGGGCATGTTGTGATGTGATATGGTCAAGACGTGATAGGTTATACGTTATTGTATGAGATGATCATGTTTTGTAAATTATCCGCAACCGACAGGAGCCTTATGGTTGTCTCTTTATTGTATGAAATACGGACGCCATGTAATTGCTTTACTTTAACACTATGAGTTAGCGATAGTAGTAGAAGCAATAGTTGGCGAGACGACCATGACGCTACGATGGAGATCAAGGTGTCAAGCTGGAGACGATGGAGATCATGACGATGCTTAGGAGATGGAGATCAAAAGCACAAGATGATGAAGGCCATATGATGTCACATATATTATGATTGCATGTGATGTTTATCTTTTGTGCATCTTATTTTGCTTAGTACGGCGGTAGCATTATAAGACGATCCCTTACTAAAATTTCAAGGTACAAGTGTTCTCCCTGAGTATGCACCGTTGCGACAGTTCATCGTGCTGAGACACCACGTGATGATCGGGTGTGATAAGCTCTACGTTCACATACAACGGGTGCAAGATAGTTTTGCACATGTGGAATACTCAGGTTAAAGTTGATGACCCTAGCATGTACAGACATGGCCACGGAACACTGGAGACCGTAAGGTCGAATGTGAATCATATAGTAGATATGATCAACATAGAGATGTTCACCATAGAAGACTACTCCATCTCACTTGATGATCAGACATGGTTTAGTTGATTTTGATCATGTATCATTTAGATGACTTGAGGGATGTCTATCTAAGTGGGTGTTCTTTAGTGTTATGATTAATTGAACTTAATTTATCATGAACTTGGTCCTAATAGTTTTTGTATATCTATGTTGTAGATCAATGGCCTGTGCTACCATTCCCTTCAATTTTAATGCATTCCTAGAGAAAGCTAAGTTGAAAGATGATGGTAGCAACTACACAGACTGGGTCCATAACATGAGGATTATCCTCATTGGTGTACAGAAGAATTATGTTCTTGATGCACTACTAGGTGACAAGCCCCCTCCCGCTAATGTGGTCACTTTGAACATGTGGCAGACGCGGTCTGATGATTACTCTATAGTTAAGTGTCCATGCTTTACGGCTTAAATCGGGACGTCAAAGACGTTTTTAACGTCACGGAGCATCTGAGATGTTCCAAGAGTTGAAGTTAATATTTCAAGCAAATGCCCGAGTTAAGAGATATGAATTCTCCAACAAGTTCTATAGCTGCAAGATGGAGGAGAACAGTTCTGTCAGTGAACACATACTGAGAATGATAATGTTATTGACTGAGTTCTTCACTCACTGCCACCAATCTATAAAGGTTTTGTGATGAACTATAATATGCAAGGGATGGAGAAGACAATTCCCGAGCTCTTCACAATGCTCAAAGTTGCGAAGGTAGAAATCAAAAAGGAGCATCAAGTGTGGATGGTTAACAAGACCACTAGTTTCAAGAAAGAGGGCAAGGGAAAGAAGGGAAACTTCAAAAATAATAATAAGCAAGTTGCTACTCCCGGGAATAAACCCAAGTCTGGAGCCAAGCCTAAAACTAAGTGCTTCTACTACAAAGGGACTGGTCACTGGAAGCGGAACTGCTCCAAGTATTTGGCGGATAAGAAGGATGGCAAAGTGAACAAAGGTATATTTGATATACATGTCATCGATGTGTACCTTACTAATGCTTGTAGTAGCGCCTGGGTATTTGATACTGGTTCCGTTTGCTCCAATTTGTAGCTCGAAATAGGGGCTACGGATTAAATGAACATTGGCTAAGGAGGAGGTGACGATGTGCGTAGGGAATGGATCGAAGGTCGATGTGATCACCGTCGACACGCTACCTCTACATCTACCTTCGGGATTAGTTTTTGACCTGAGTAATTGTTATTTGGTGCCAGCGTCGAGCATGAACATTATATCTGGATCTTGTTTGATGTGATACAGTTAGTCATTTAAATATGAGAATAATGGTTGTTCTATTTATATGATCAATATCTTTTATGGTCATGCACCCTTGAAGAGTGGCCTATTTTGTTGAATCTCGATCATGGTGATACACATATTCATAACATTGATGCAAAATATGCAAAGTTGATAATGGTAGTGCAACATATTTGTGGCACCGCCATTTAGGTCATATTGGTGTAAAGGGCATGAGGAATCTCCATGCGGATGGACTTTTGGAATCACTTGATTACGAATTATTTGATGCTTGCCTACCATGCCTCATGCGCAAGATGACTAAAACTCCATTCTCTGGAACAATGGAGCGAGCCACTGACATATTGAAAATAATACGTACCGATGTATGCGGCCCGATGAGTGTTGATGCTCGCGACTGGTATCGTTATTTTCTAACCTTCACATATGATTTAAGCAGATATGGGTATATCTACTTGATGACACACGAGTCTGAAACATTTGAAAAGTTCAAAGAATTTCAGAGTGAAGTAGAGAATCATCGTAACAAGAAAATAAAGTTTCTACGATCTAATCGCAGAGGCGAATATTTGTGTTATGATTTTGGTCTTGATTTAAAACAATGTGGAATAGTTTCGCAACTCGCGCCACCTAGAACACCACAGCATAATGGTCCGTCCGAACATCGTAACCGTACTTTATTAGATATGGTGCGATCTATGATGACTCTTACCGATGTACCACTATCATTTTGGGGTTATGCATTAGAGACAGTTGAATTCACGTTAAATAGGGCACCGTCTAAATCTATTGAGACGACACCGTATGACATGTTGTTTGGCAAGAAACCTAAGATGTTGTTTCTTAAAGTTTGAGGTTGCGATGCTTATGTGAAAAAGATTCAACCTGATAAGCTTGAACCCAAATCAGAGAAGTGAGTCTTCATAGGATACCCAAAAGAAACAGTTGGGTACACTTTCTATCACAGATCTGAAGGCAAGATCTTTGTTGCTAGAAAATGATCCTTTCTAGAGAAAGAGTTTCTCTTGAAAGAAGTGAGTGGGAGAAAAGTACAACTTGATGAGGTAGTTGTACCTTCTCTCGAATTGGAAAGTGGGTCATCACAGAAAATAGTTCCTATGATGCCTACACCAATTAGTGAGGAAGCTAATGATGATGATCATGAAACTTCAGATCAAGTTACTACCGAACCTCGTACGTCAACCAGAGTACGGTCCACACCAGAGTGGTACGGTAATAATGTTCTGGAAGTCATGTTAGTAGACCATGACGAACCTACGAATTATGAGGAAGCGATGATGAGGCCAGATTCCGCAAAATGGCTTGAGGCCTTGAAATCTAAGATGGGATCCATGTATGAGGACAAAGTATGGAATTTGGTTGACTTGCCCGATGATCGGCAAGCCGTAGAAAATAAATGGATCTTGAAGAAAAAGATTGACGCTGATGGTAATGTTACTACCTACAAAGATTGACTTGTTATGAAAGGTTGTCGACAAGTTCAAGGAGTTGACTACGATTCGACTTTCTCACCAGTAGTGATGCTTAAGTCTGTCCGAATCATGTTAGCAATTGCCGCATTTTATGATTATGAAATCTAGCAAATGGATGTCAAAACCGCATTCCTTAATGGATTTCTTAAAGAAGAGTTGTTTATGATGCAACCAGAAGGTTTTGTTGACCCTAAAGGTGTTAACAAAGTGTGCAAGCTCCAGCGATCCATCTATGGATTGGTGCAAGCACCTCGGAGGTGGAATATATGTTTTGATGAGGTGATCAAACCATATGGTTTTATACAGACTTTTGGAGAAGCATGTATTTACAAGAAAGTGAGTGGGAGCTCTGTAGCATTTCAGATATTATATGTGGTTGGCATATTGTTGATCAGGAATGATGTAGAATTTCTGGATAGCATAAAAGGATACTTGAATAAGAATTTTTCAATGTAAGACCTCGGTGAAGCTCCTTATATTTTGGGCATGAAGATCTATAGAGATAGATCAAGCAGCTTCGTAGGACTTTCACAAAGCACATACCTTGATAAAGTTTTGAAGAATTTCAAAATGGACCAGTCAAAGAAATGGTTCTTGCATGTGTTACAAGGCGTGAAGCTGAGTCAGACATAATGCCCGACCACTGCAAAAGATAGAGAGAAAATAAAAGTCATTCCCTATGCCTCAGCCATAAGTTCTATCATGTATGCAATGCTGTGTACCAGACCTGATGTGTGCCTTGCTATAAGTATAGTAGGGAGGTACCAAAGTAATCTAGGAGTGGATCACTAGACAGCTGTCTACAACATCCCGAAGTACCTGAAAATAACTAAGGACATGTTTCTCGTTTATGGAGGTGATAAAGAGCTCGTTGTAAATGGTTACGTCGATGCTAGCTTTGACACTGATCCGGATGACTCGAAGTCACAAACCAGATACATATTTTTGTTAAATGGTGGAGTTGTCAGTTGGTGCACTTCCAAGCGGAGCGTTGTGGCGGGATCTACATGTGAAGCGGAGTACATAGCTGTTTGGAAGCAACAAATGAAGGATTCTGGATGAAGAAGTTCATATCCGATCTAGGTGTAATACCTAGTGCATCGGGTCCAATGAAAATATTTTGTGACAATACTGGTCCAATTGCCTTGGCAAAGGAATCCAGGTTTCACCAGAGAACCAAACACATCAAGAGACGCTTCAATTCCATCCGCGATCAAGTCAAGGAGGGAGGCATAGAGATTTGCAAAATACATACGGATCTGAATGTAGCAAACCCATTGACTAAGCCTCTTCCACAAGAAAAACATGATCAGCACACCAAGACTCCATGTGTGTTAGAATCATTACTATGTAATCTAGATTATTGACTCTAGTGCAAGTGGCAGACTGAAGGAAATATGCCCTAGAGGCAATAATAAAGTTGTTATTTTATATTTCCTTATTACATGATAAATGTTTATTATTCATGCTAGAAATTTATTAACCAGAAACTTGATACATGTGTGGATACATAGACAAAATACCAAGTCCCTAGTAAGCCTCTACTAGACTAGCTCATTAATCAAAGATGGTTAAGTTTCCTTACTATAGACATGTGTTGTCATTTGAGTAACTGGATCACATCATTAGGAGAATGATGTGATGGACATGACCCATCTGTTAGCTTAGCATATTGATCGTTCAGTTTCATTGCTATTGCTTTCTTCACGTCAAATACATATTCCTCTGACTATGAGATTATGCAACTCCCGAATACCGGAAGGAATGCCTTGTGTGCTACCAAACGTCACAATCTAACTGGGTGATTATAAAGATGCTCTACAGGTGTCTCCGAAGGTGTTTGTTGGGTTGGCATAGATCGGTATTAGGATTTGTCACTCCGAGTATCAGAGAGGTATCTATGGGCCCTCTCGGTAATGCACATCATAAAGAAGCCATGCAAGCAATGTGACTAATGAGTTAGTTGCGGGATGATGCATTACAGATCGAGTAAAAAAACTTGCCTGTAACGGGATTGATCTAGGTATGAAGGTACCTACGATTGAATCTCGGGCAAGTAACATACTGATGATAAAAGGAATAATGTATTTTGTCATTACGGTTTGACCGATAAAGATCTTTGTAGAATATGTAGGAACCAATATGAGCATCTAGGTTCTGCTGTTGGTTATTGACCGAAGATGTGTCATGGTCATGTCTACATAGTTCTCAAACCCATAGGGTCCGCACGCTTAACGTTTGATGATGATTTGTATTATGAGTTATGTGTTTTTGGTGACCAAAGATTGTTCGGAGTCCTGGATGAGATCATGGGCATGACAAGGAGTCTCGAAATGGTCAAGAGGTAAAGATTGATATATTGGATGATGGTATTCGGACACTGTTAGAGTTCCGAGGGATTTTGGGTACATATAGGAGTACCGGAGGGTTACAGGAACACCCCGGGGGATAGGTATGGGCCACATGGGCCACAGGAGGGAGGCAAGGCAGCCCACAAGGGGTGGCGAGCGCCCCCATGGGGAGTCCGAATTGGAATAGGGGAAGGGGGCGGCGCCCCCTTTCTTTCTCCTACTCCCTCTCCTTCCCCCTTTCCCGCTCCAATAGAAGGAAGAGGGGGGGGGCGAATCCTACTAGGAGTAGGAGTCCAAGTAGGACTCCTCCCCACTTGTGGCGCTCCTACGGCTGGCTCCCTTCCCCTCCCTCCTTTATATACGTGGCGAGGGGGCGCCTAGAACACACATCAATTGTTCCTACCCATGTGTGGCGCCCCCCTCCATAATTGCTCCTTTGGTCATATTGTCGTAGTGCTTAGGCGATGCCCTGGACGGATCACTTCACCATCACCGTCACCACGCCGTCGTGCTGAGGAAACTCTCAGTCGAACATTTGATGGATCAAGAGTTCGAGGGACGTCATCAAGCTAAACGTGTGCTGAACTCAGAGTTGCGATACGTTCGGTACTTGATCGGTTGAATCACGAAGACGTTCGACTACATCAACCGCGTTGAACTAACGCTTCCTCTTTCGGTCTATGAGGGTACGTGGACACACTCTCCCCCTCTCGTTGCTATGCATCTCCTAGATAGATCTTGCGTGAGCGTATGATTTTTTTTGAAATTACATGCTACGTTCCCAACCTTATATGAGTGTGCTCATGCGACTGGTCCCACCGACAGACATGCAACTAGTTATGCATAAAGGTGGTTGGATGCTGTCTATTTCTCCTACTTTAGTTGAATCGAATTTGACTGCAACCGGTCCTTGAAGAAGGTTAAAACATCAAACTTGACGAAACACCATTGTGGTTTTGTGCCGTAGGTAAAAACAGTTCTTGCTAGAAGCCCATAGCAGCCAGGTAAAACTTGCAACAACAAAGTAGAGGATGTCTAACTTGTTTTTGTAGGGAATCGTGTGATGTGATATGGTCAAGACATGTTAAGTTATATGCTATTGTATGATATGATCATGTTTTGTAAATTATAGGCAACCGGCAGGAGCCTTATGGTCGTCTCTTTATTGTATGAAATACGAATGCCATGCAATTGCTTTACTTTATCACTATGAGTTAGCGATAGTAGTAGAAGCAATAGTTGGAGAGACAACCACGACGCTACGATGGAGATCAAGGTGTCAAGCCAGTTGACGATGCCATAGAGGTAGGGTAGGGTCATAGGCCTAAGCTAGATGCCGTACCCAAGGTCACTGTCCTAAAGTCAAGGAGATCTGAAGTATAACAAAGGATACCGACTGAAGTAACCCAGGAGTGCAATCCACTCGACCAATTATCTCACTTTGAAACCCCAATTCCATTCGACCAGGAAGAAGTCACTCGACCATAAAAGAAAACCACTCGGAGTACAAAAGGTCTAAGGTCACTCAAGATGACAACGGTCAAGCATTCACTCCGTAGTCTTAAAGGCCATTTATAGCTCTTTATAGTAGGCGTTATCAGTAACGTCCTACCTTTATGTACATTGAACCCTATGTAACGGGGGATGGCTGGGGTCTTGGCGCACTCTATATAAGCCACCCCCTCCTCTGGTACAAGGGTTCGCACCCCCTGTAACACACATCCATATTCTAGTCGGCCGCCTCCGGGCACCGAGATGTAGGGATTTTACCTCCTCCGAGAGGGGCCTCAACTCGTAAACTTGTGTGTAAAATATCGCCGTAGTTAGGACCTTGTCTCCTCATAGGTACCCCCTACTCTTACTGTCAGACTTAGTACGACGACAGTTGGCACCCACTGAGGGCAGGTATCTTAGCGACTTCCGGCGAGGTTGCAATTTTTCCGTTCTTCATCAAAATAGTATCTGGCGGTGTCTGGCTCTGGGCCATGAGATCTGGCGCGGCACGCTCATCTTCATCGCCGACGACTCCGCCTGGCTCCATGAGGCCCCCCTCGACATCGAGGCACTTCCCATCGGTGGGGCGGCGCACTTTCACACGAGTGCCTGTGGCGTCCTCCTCTGGCAGCCATCGGCCCAATATCGGTCGGCTCCTTCATCATCTGCTCTCCCCGTTGTACTACATCGCAAGCGGTCTGGTCGATCGCGGCTCCAGCAGTGGGTGAAGCGCGCGGTGGCCCGCCAGTCAGCCACTCCCCAAGTCGCGGCGATCGAGCCCAATGAATACCTCTACGGGCTGGTCGACTAGTTCCATAGATGCACCTTATGAGTGCGGCAGCAGCGACCCTGCGGCGGAGGTCCTTATGGTCGACTCCAGTCGTAGCCCACATGGGTACCCTCGTGGCGGTGGCGTCGGCGGCGATGGCCCGTCGTATGGTCGCGATGAGTATGTGCCTCAAGCCCTCACTGCGGGGCAAATGGAAGAGCTGCATCACCGTAACGTTGAGGAGTTTCGGACCCCCATCGTGGGAGAGACTTCTGAGGCTCGGGCCCTGGAAGCCGCGCGCCAAGCATCCTTGGATGAGTGTGCGCGTCGGGAGAACCTTCAACGTTCACTCGACGAGCATGCCCGCCGATTGATCCCCGAATCCAGTCGACGGCCACGACAGTTCTTTTCCTCCTGAGCCCCAAGTATACTGGACTTCGATTCAAAATCTTACAGCTGCAGCCTGAATAGGAGAATCGATTCAGCTGTCCCAATCGGAGGCTGGAAGAGGCTTACTGCAGATTCGAGCGCTGCTTCGAGCAGTAGGTGAGCAAAACTCAGCCGTTTCTCAGTTGTGCAACAGAATCCACAACAGGTCTGTGGTGGCGGACACAGTCCTATCGGCTCACAACCCAAGATCACCCCCGTGGCGTGAGGGTCGTGAGCACCGCCAAGAGAAGTATCTGGGTCGGAACTACGAGCAGTATGACCATCGACTCGAACGTGATGACCACCGTCGAGTGCCCATGCCTCCTCCGAGGAGCGGATCATATGTGCCCCGGAAATACGATGACAAGCGCCCACATGATGATGAGCGAAGGATACCAGTCGACCCCAGAGAGCCCGGGTTTGATGCAAGATCGATTCTTGTGCAAGGTCTGGTCGACAGAAACCGGGCGCACAGAGGAGGACAAGACAGAGGTCATTCGAGTGGCAGCAGAGTACATGTTTCTGGGCCTGAATGTTTCAGCAGGGCCATCAGGGCCATTGAGATCCCTCCGAACTTCAGGTTGGCAATGGGAGTAAGCAAGTTCACTGGTGAGTCGAAGCCGGACACTTGGCTAGAGGATTACCGAGTGGCTGTGCAGATTGGTGGTGGCAATGATGATGTAGCCATGAAGCACCTCCCCTTGATGCTGGAGGGCTCAGCCCGAGCTTAGTTGAATCAGTTGGCTCCTGGTAGCATATTCAGTTCGGAAGAATTGGCCCGAGTGTTTGTCAGGACTTTTGAAGGCACTTGCAAACGACCTGCCGGCTGGCTGAATTGCTGCATTGTGTCTCCATAAGCCAAACGAAACTTTGAGAGACTACATCTAGAGGTGGACCACTCTTAATCATACCATGGAGAATGTGTCAGGACATCAGGCAGTCTACGCCTTTAAGGAGGGCATGCGGTACAGAGAGCTTAACCTGAAATTCTGTTGGACATGAGACATGTCTCTGGCTCGGATGATGGAAATAGTCGGTCGTTACGCTAACGGCGTGGAAGCAGACCGACTCCGCATTGGCAAGAACAAACCAGTCACGCAGGACGATGGAGTTGGGAATTCCAGTTGGAAGCAGAAGCGCATAGCAAAACCCGCAACGCCGGGAGAGGCCGCAGTCATGAATCAAGGGAAGTTCAAAGGGAAATCTAAAGGTCCTTGGATCCCCAAGAAAGTGAAATATCAAGCAGGCAATGATGTGCTTGATTTACCATGTCATATACACACCAAGAAGGATGAAGAGGGGAATTTCATTTACCCCAAGCATACCACTCGACAATGTCGACTCCTGATTCAGAGCTTCTGTTGGTTACCCCAATGTCAATTCCACTTTCATGATTTTTGCTGACGTCGAGAGCAAGAGTCGACTGAAAGTCATCGACAGGGAAGTAAACATGGTTGCTTTGGCAACAACGACATACTTGAAGTTGTCAAAGAATCCCATTACATTCGACCAGTCCGACCCTCCAGCACGCATGGCTACCCCCGGGCGGCAAGCGTTGGTGGTCGACCCAGTTGTTGAGGGCACTCTACTAACCAAGGTTTTGATTGATGTTGGTAGTGGTTTGAACATCCTGTATGCCGACACCCTTTGGGGGATGGGCATCCCGATGTCCAAGCTCAGTGAGAGCAACATGTGATTCCACGGTGTCATCCCTAGGAAGAAAGCCGATTCACTCTGTCAGATCACTCTTGATGTGGTTTTTGGTGATTCAAAGAATTACCGCAAGGAAAAGTTGACGTTTGAGGTGGTCGATTTTCATAGTGCCTACCATGCTATTCTGGGCAGGCCTGCATATGCCCGTTTTATGGCTCGGCCGTGTTACGTGTACCTCAAGTTAAAGATGCCTAGTCCCAAAGGCATGATCACAGTCACTTGAGATCGGCAGAAAGTAGAAGAGTGCTTCCAGAAGGGCTCTAAGATTGCTGATGAACAGATGGCAATAGTAGAAATTGAAGAATATCAGAAGAATGTTGATCCGAGTGATTTGTTGCGAGCCAAGAAACCTGCTTCAGAGTCTTCTTTTCAGTCGGCCGAAGAGACAAAGCATGTGCATATTCACCCGACCTTTCCCAATGTAGCTCCGAATCACATGTCAACAACACTCGACAACAAATAGGAAGAAGCGCTCATCCAGCTCCTCCGTGAGAACTGGGACATCTTCGCATGGAAACCATCTGACATGACGGGTGTACCCAGGGGACTGGCTGTGCACCGTTTGTGAGTCGACCAAAAAGCAAAACCATTTAAAGAGCATCTCCGTCAGTCCTCCATAGAGAAGAGAAAGGAAATTGGCGATGAGGTGGCACGGCTTCTGGCAGCTGAGTTAGTCCGTGAGATATACCACTCCGAGTGGCTCGCCAATGTTGTCATGGTCCCCAAGTAAGACAAGTCACTTCGCATGTGTATTGATTTCAAACATATCAATCGGTCCTGCCCGAAAGATCATGTTCCTCTCCCCCGCATCGATCAAATCATCGACTCGACTGCGGGATGTGAGCGTTTGTCCTTTTTGGACACATATTCCGGTTACCATCAGATCCGACTGTATGGGCCTGATGAAATAAAAATAGCCTTCATCACCCCATTCAGGTGTCTTTGTTATGTTACCATGCCTTTTGGCCTCAAGAATGCTGGCGCCACATTCATGCACATGATTCAGAAGTGTCTGCTCAAGCAAATCAGTCGGAACGTGGAAGCATACATGGATGACATCGTGGTCAAGTCACATAAAGGTTCTGACCTACTGACTGATCTCGCTGAAACCTTTTCCAACTTGAGAGCATATGATATCAAGATTAACCCGTCAAAGTGCACATTCAGAGTCCCAGGTGGAAAGTTACTCGGTTTCCTCATTTCCGAACGAGGGATCAATGCAAACCCAGAAAAGGTTAGCGCAATCCTCCGAATGAAACACCCCATGCGTGTGCACGACGTTCAGAAGCTTACTAGTTGTTTGGCTGCATTAAGTCGATTCATATCACATCTCGGTGAAAAGGCATTACCTCTTTACCGACTGATGAAGAAGTCTAAGAAGTTCGAGTGGAATCCTGAAGCTGAAGCAGCGTTTGAAGAGCTCAAAACCCTGCTTTCCACCCAGCCGGTGCTTGTTGTCCCGATCAGCAAAGAGCATCTGTTATTATATATTGCAGCCACTGGACAAGTTGTCAGCCGAGTGCTCACAGTCGAGCGAGAAGAAGAAGGCAAAGCCAACAAAGTTCAACGCCCGGTATACTATATTTATGAAGTGTTGACTTCGTCCAAGCAGAGATATCCACATTATCAGAAGCTTGTGTATGGAATTTACATGACTGCGAAGAAAGTTGTGCATTACTTTGCAGATCACTCAGTTTCAATCGTCAGCGATGCTCCATTATCTAAAATTCTGAACAATCAGGACGCAACAGGCCGAGTGGCCAAATGGGCAATTGAACTCCTTCCTTTGAGTATCAAGTTCGAGGCAAAGAAAGCAATCAAGTCTCATGCAATAGCAGATTTCGTTGTCGAGTGGATTGAACAGGAGCAACCGACTAAAGTTCAATCGGAACATTGGACTATGTTCTTTGATGGATCCAAAATGCTGAATGGGTCGGGTGTAGGTGTGGTTTTAGTCACCGCCAAAGGTGACAAGCTCAGGTATGTCCTCCAAATTCACATTGATTCTTCAAACAATGAAGCTGAGTATGAGTCACTTTTGTAATAGTTGTGTATGGCCATCTCACTCGGCATCCGTCGCCTGATGGCCTACGGCGACCCAGACTTGGTGGTCAATTAGGCGATGAAGGAGTGGGATATCAGGAGCCCAACAATGACTGGTTATTGCAACGCAGTAATAAAGTTAGAGAAGAAGTTTGAAGGGTTAGAGCTCCACCACATACCTAGAATCAAGAATCAAGCTGCTGATGACCTGGTGAAGATAGGTTCCACTCAGAAGCCTATCCCCAGTAATGTGTTCTTGGAACATCTCCACACCCCATTAGTATAGGAAGATCCCTTCACGGAAGAGCCCCCACAACTGATAAGTTCAACCAATCCGACTAAGGTTGAAGTCCCAGCTATAGTCGACTTGATCATGGAGGTTCTAGTGATCACCCCCGACTGGACGGTGCCATATATCTCATATCTACTCAGGCAGTAACTCCCAGAAGACGAAGATGAGGCCCACCAAATAGTCCATCGATCCAAAGCCTTAACAGTGATAGGTGGATAACTTTATAGAGAGAGTGTTATTGGAGCTGCTCAGTGTTGCATCTCCCAGAAGAAGGTCGAATGATCTTACATGAGATCTACTCGGGGACCTGTGGTCACCATGCATCCTCTCGAAACATCGTGGCCAAAGCATACCGAGCCGGATTCTACTGGCCGCGAGCAATCGAAATGGCAAAAGATATAGTCGACAAGTGCGAAGGCTGTTAGTTCTACTCAAACATGTCTCACAAGCCTACATCAGCCTTGAAGACTATTCCGTTGGTCTGGCCGTTTGCTGTTTGGGGGGTGGATATGGATGGACCCTTCAGGACCAGCATAAGTGGTTTCACTCATTTGCTTGTGGCAGTCGACAAGTTCACCAAATGGATCAAAGCCAAGCCTATCAAGAACCTTGATTCAAGCACTGCCATCAGTTTCATTAGAGAGCTGATATTCAGATATGGAGTCCCTCACAATATTATCACAGATAATGGCTCCAACTTTGATTTCAAGGAATTCATGGAATTCTATGCTTCCCAAGGCACTCGGGTCGATTACGCATATGTTGCGCATCCGCAGTCGAATGCGCAGGCAGAAAGGGTGAATGTCTTGATCCTTCAAGGTCTAAAACCATGAATGATACGTGATCTCAAGCATGCTGCTGGAGCTTGGGTGACTGAATTGCCATCTGTCTTATGGGGATTGAGAACAACTCCGAACCAGTTGACCGACTGAACTCCTTTCTTCATGGTGTATGGCGCTGAGGTTGTGCTTCCGAGTGACTTGCTACACAATGCACCCCCAGTCGAACTCTTCTCAAAAGCCGAGACAGAACAGGCACGCCAAGATGCAGTTGATCTCCTGGAGGAAGAGCGTGAGATGGCCCCGATCCGGTCGACTATCTACCAACAAATCATGTGTCGATTCCACTCCCGTAACGTCCAAGGTCTAGCATTCCAACACGGAGACCTTGTGCTCTAAGTGCATCCGAAACGACCTCACAAGCTCGCTCTGGCCTGGGAAGGCCCCTTCATCATCACCAAGGTGCTCCACAACGGGGCGTATCAGCTCTACAACGTGGCCAAGAAAATAGATGAGCCACGTTCATCGAATGCGGATCCGCTCCTCCGTTTCTATACCTAAAACACTCGGATGGACGAGTTGTAATAAGAATCCTTCGGTATGCTTATCAAAGACAAGATTTTGGCAGTACCTTAATGAGTGTTGTCCCAAAAACACATGTGTTCAAATCCCCCAGTGGGTGTCTTAGCCGCGAATCCGATTCACCTAAGTTTTAAAAACACTTCGAGTGAAGAGCAACCCTCTCACTCGGGGGCTTAGCTGCGATCCCCTACTCGCCTAAGTTTCAAAAACACTCCGAGTGAAGACCAGCCCTCTCACTTGGGGGCTTAGCAACGATCTCGTACTCCCCTAAGTTTCAAAAACACTCAGAGTGAAGAACAACCCTCTCACTTGGGGGCTTAGCTGTGATCCCATACTCGCCAAAGTTTCAAAAACACTCCGAGTGAAGAGCAACCCTCTCACTCGGGGGCTTATCTGTGATCCTGTACTTGCCTAAGTTTCAAAAACACTCCGAGTGAAGAGCAACCCTCTCACTCGAGGGCTTAGCTGTGATCCCGTACTCGCCTAATTTTCAAAAAGACTCC
>LR738715.1:471515829-471528034 GCA_902687465.1 Secale cereale | reverse complement strand
ATACCCGCAGAAGTTTCAAAAACATTCCGAGTGAAGAGCAACCATCTCACTCGGGGGCTTAGCTGCAATCTCGTACTCGCCTAAGTTTCAAAAACGCTCCGAGTGAAGAGCAACCCTATCACTCAGGGGCTTAGCTACGATCCCATACTCACCTAAGTTTCAAAAACGATCCGAGTGAAGAGCAACCCTCTCAGTCGGGGGCTTAGCTGCGACCCCATACTCGCCTAAGTTTCAAAAATACTCCGAGTAAAGAGAAACCCTCTTACTCGAGAGCTTATCTGCGACCCCGTACTCGCCTATGTTTCGAAAACACTCCGAGTGAAGAGCAACCCTCTCAGTCAGGGGATTGGTCACACTCTGAGCTATGCCACAAGTACAACGTATGGTTGCACTCCAAGCTACGCCACAAGTACAATGTATGGTTACGCTCCGAGTTGCGCCACAAGTACAACATACGGTTGTACTGCGAGCTGCTCCACAAGAACAATTATGGTTGCACTCTGAGCCGCACCACAAGTACAATGTCTGTTCCAAGTGAAGAACCAAGCTCCACTCGGAATTAAAAGATCTGAAAGTGATGAAAACAAAACAATCATATTCTAAGGAAAACCAAGTTCGGATAAATCCAGCAAAGTTTAGAACCACGAACGGAGGTACTCGGGCGTTAGGCCCGAAGGAGTTTAAACGGTTACAAAATCCCTCAGCATTCCAAGGAAAATCGAATCAAATCATAAAGTTTGTTCACTCCGTAGGAGGAGGGTTTGAAGGTTGAACAAATTCATCCAGGTCGATTCTGTCAGCAATACGAGTGGCAGCGTCGATGAAGGTCTCCATGAATGACTGGAATTGAAGCTTCTTGGTGTTGGCGACCTTGAGAGCTGCCACCTTCTCTTCCTTAACTTCCTTGCGATGAACACGGACCAGAGACAAAGCCACGTCAGCGCCACATCGTGAAGACGACTTCTTCCATTCCTACACTCGACCGGGGATCTCATTAAGTCGAGTCATCAGAGACTCGAGGTCATTTTGGAGTATCGCTCCCCGCCAGAGCGTCGTGTCGATCCGCGACACCGCCACCTTTAGTCGTGGAAGATAGCCCATAACGCTAGCGAGGCGAGATTCCAGTCGCAGCACGTTCATTGCAACTTCGCCCTTGACATGGGAATTGATGGGGTCCAGATTCGTCTCAATCCGCCCAGTATCTTCCTCTGAGTTTTGATAGAATTCTGCACGTTCAGAGAAATAGTGAGTCGACAATTGGATGACGAGTCGATACTTACAAATCAGTCGAACAAGGGAAATTACCTTCAAGCATAAGGAATATATTCTTGGCGAGTCCTCCCAGATAAGTCTCTAGCTCGTCCCTCTTCTGGGTGAGATCTCCAACTTTGTCGTCTCCAGCCAACTTGTCCTTCTTCAGCAGCGTCACTTCTTTGTTGGCTTCGTCGAGGGCGGTCTTCAGCTTAACATTTTCTTCTTCTAACTTGCCGACTGAAGCGAGCTTCTGGTCGGCAAGCTCTGATTTCTCTTGCGCCTTCTGTTGCGCTGCTGCCAGGTCGAGGTCCTTCTTCTCCAGAGCCTGCTTGATTTGTTCTAAAGAAACAACAATCTTCAGACGAGCTTGTAGTTGCCTATTTTCTCTACACGCATCTATTCAAGGATAGTCGACAAGTTTTGTGCCTTTCATACCACATGCTTCACCCTTAGCCTTCTGCAAGTTATCCTTGGGCAGCTCCAGGTCGAGATTAAGTTGGATATGTTTCTTCTCTAATTCAGCAAACTGAGCTCTAAACTCACAAGATTTCTGAAGTCGACAAATAAGGCAAGTCAGTCAACAAAAGCAAGAGACAGTCACTTCCGACTGAAAAGGTGCAAGGATTGAATTATTACGCCAAAAGAGTTCTAAAACTACTACCGAATCAAATATTCAACAGTAGTCTCGAGGACTACTTTTAGTGGGTGCACTTGGTGTTCCCCCACTGGTTTGATTTCCCACTCGATGCGATCTGCCCAGTGCAAGTGGAAGGAGTAAAAAAATGGCGCTATTCTCATACCACAGCCGACTGCACGTAGTCGACCATGGTCTCAGGGACTACACCCAGTGGGTGCACTTAGCGTGCCCCCATTGGTTTAAGAAAATAAAACAACATCATTCGTTCTTAGAGCACAGTTGACTGCCCGCAGTGGACCATGGCCTCGGGGACTACACCCAATGGGTGCACTCTGTGTGCCCCCACTGATCCAAAGATACATTCGACTCGACCTGGTTGATTCAAGTACAAGAACTATACAGCAAAAGCTAAAGCACCAGTGGGTGGATGGAGCAAAGAGAAGACTCATGATAGATGGTTTCAAATGCTCATCCACGAAAATCATCTCATGAATAACAAAGCAGGAGTTTTCAGGTAGAATATCCTAGCAGAGCAAATATTAGTCGGAAAGGAACTCACCGGGACATTGATTTGAAGAGTAGAGCTAGCATTGTAGACAGCCTTGCTAGCCTCGTGCACCACCTTAATTTGTTCCATCATCAGACCTGCTTGGCATATAGCTTCCTTAGCCGCACTCATTGGGTCCTCTGGGACACGGTGGGTAACGAAGAGCAAAGTTGGTGCAACAGTCGATGCAGTCAGAGGATCTGAAGCTTGGAGTTGCACGGACGGGGCAAGGACTTTGGCAGTCGACGCAGAAGGACGATCAGTCGACACAGGAACAACAAAGGAAACAGAAGCCTGAACCGGATCACCAAGTTGTTGGGCATCTTGAGTAGCAGGCACCTTCCTTCCCCTCCTTCCTATGTTCCTCGGGGCACTTCTTCATACTCATCATCATCATCCGTCAGTTCAATAACATTTGGTGGTGCTACAAAACATTCAACTGAAGGAACATTCAGTCGACCGACAGAGCAGTCAGCAAAGTAAGGACGTGACTGTGGAGCTATACCTGCGCTGGAAGTGGCCGCATCTTGAGTCTCCTCATCATCTTGACCCTTGTCAATATCCATGGAAGTCCCAAAAGCAGCAGCACTAGAAGTTTCAGAATTCACTCGGTCAGACAGGCGGATGAATCGGCAACATGCATAAAAGTTCTCGAACAAAAGAAGAGCAAAGGAGAGGAACACTTACATGGAGGCAATCAGAACGTCTACCTTGATCTTAGGCAGAGCCTTCCGAGGCTTTACAGGTGCGACCTTGAGCTGCTTTGGGGCCTTCTTAGTTGGATCAGGGGTAGATATCCGAGTGCGCTTTGGTACATGCACACTTGGTGGAGCCGCTTTGCCGCGTGCGCCTTCTGGATCATGTGTCTGCTTGGAACGCCTCTTGGAACGAGGTGGTGATTCAACCTCCTCGCCACTGCTTAAGTCCTCACTTTCTTCCTCGCTTTCATCATCAGATCTCCAGTCGGCAACCTCGCCTCCGCCCTCCACTCCCTCCTGAACTTGCTCTCCATTGGGCATCGAGTACATCACAGTATAAATCTGCAAGGCAAAGAGTTGAACAAACACCAATCAGATTCAAACTCATCTACAAATCAGAACAAAAAAGACACTCGGTAACAAAGGTCAGACCTTGTCCAAGCTCATGGGTTGCGTCGAATGGAAGAACTCTCCTGGTCCCCCTAGGGTTGTCCTTGTTTCCGGTCATGCTCCGCAACCACTGTTCCACCGTCTTACCGGAGACCTCCTCCGGGTGGACCTGAGTGGTGTCATTGGTGCCCGAGTACCTCCACATGGGATGACCACGGGCTTGGAGAGGCTGAATGCACCGACTAAGAAACACCTCCAACAAATCCATGCCGGTCATGCCATCGCAAACTAATTGGACTACTCGGTCGACCAACATGTCCACCTCTACTTTCTCTGCCGGAGTCACAATTAACAAGGAGGGCTGGCTGAACCGATCCAAGGTGAAAGGGGGAAGACCGGTCGACTATCCCGGAGTCGGAACATCTTTGCAGTAGAACCAGGTCGATTTCCACCCTTTGACCGACTCAGGAAGGGTCATAGTGGGAAAAGTGCCACTACCCCTCGTCTGAATCCCTGAACCCCTGCACATTTGGATCACGTGCGTCTTCTCATCAGTCGGATCTGCCTTCTTCACGGCTTGAGAGTGTCAGGTAAATATGTGCTTAAATAGATCCCAATGCGGTCGACAACCCAAGAAGTTTTCACACAGAGAGACATATGCAGCGAGGTATGTGATTGTATTGGGATAGAAATGATGAAGCTGAGCACCAAAGAAGTTCAGGAAACCCCAGAAAAAAGGATGCGGAGGTAGGGAGAAACCGCGATCGACATGGGTTGCGAGGAGGACGCACTTACCCTCCCGCGGCTGAGGCTCGGTCTCGTTCCCCGGCAGCCTCCAAGACTCGTGGGCAATCAAGCCCCCATAAATCAGTTCCTCCATTTCTTCTAGCCGGATCACGGACGGAATCCAGTCCCCCAGGATCCAACCAGGCGGCAGACCGGATCTCGACAACGACCCCCGACTCGTCTTCTTGCCTTTCCCCGTCGCCGACGCCTTCTTCGCGCGCTCTAGAGCTCACATCTTGTCTTTTCCGATTGCGGTGGACTATGCACGGGTAGAGCGGCAACGTCGAGAGTGGAGAGGGGCGCGGTGGAGAAGCAGAGGAGGAATAAGAGGAACAAGGTGCACAGTGCAGATGCATCAACATCGACGTCGTTTTATGGGCCCGCTTCCGAGTGACTGACTTGTGGGCCCGAACGATCCTGTCAAATCCTACAATAGTCGCGCGCCCGGTATGTGTCAGAAAAGGTGGTGCGAGAATCGAGGCGCCTCTGTCTATCTAGTACGTTTACTGCGCCACGCTCCGTCCTGCGCGCTTCCCCAAAATTACGAATCCCGTGAAATCCGGGAACCACAGAACAACCAATCACGCCGAAGATTTCATGCTTCATCAACACACGAAGATTACCAGCATAGTTCATCCGACGACTTCTGAATCGATCAAGGCGACTGAAATAAAGTTGAAGGATCGGCCTGATTCCCAAGTTCGAGAAAAATGCCTCCGGAGCATAAGAATCGGATCGGGATAAACCTCAACTCTCTTTTCACTCAGACCTCAATCCATTCAAAGGCTAATGATGATTCCATAGACCTAGGGTAGGGTCATAGGTCTGACCTAGACGCCCTACCCAAAGTCACTATCCTAGAGTCATGGAGATCCGAAGTATAACAAAGGATACCGACTGAAGTAACCTAGGAGTGCAATCCACTCGACCAATTATCTCACTCGGAAACCCCACTTCCATTGGACCAGGGAGAAGTTAGTCGACCATACAAGAAAACCACTTGGAGTATAGAAGATCTAAGGTCACTCAAGATGACAACAGTCAAGCATTCACTCTGTAGTCTTAAAGGCCATTTATAGCTCTTTATAGCAGGCGCTATCAGTAACGTCATGTCTTTGTGTACATTGAACCCTATGTAATGGGGGATGGCTGGGGCCCTGGCGCTCTCTATATAAGCTACCCCCTCCTCTGGTACAAGGGTTTGCACCCCATGTAACACACACATCCATATTCCAGTCAACCGCCTTCGGGCACCGAGACGTAGGGCTTTTACCTCCTCCTAGAGGGGCCTGAACTCGTAAACTCGTGTGTACAATCTCGCCGTAGTTAGGACCTTCCCTCCTCATACGTACACCCTACTCTTACTGTCAGTCTTAGTACAACGACACTGGTGACGATGGATATCATGACTATGCTTTGGAGATGGATCTCAAAAGCACAAGATGATGATGGTCATATCATGTCACATATATTATGATTGCATGTGATGTTTATATTTTGTGGATCTTATTTTGCTTAGTACGGCAGTAGCATTATAAGATGATCTCTTACAAAAATGTCAAGGTACAAGTGTTCTCCCTGAGTATGCACCATTGCGACATTTCGTCGTGCTGAGACACCACGTGATGATCGGGTGTGATAAGCTCTACGTTCAATACAACGGGTGCAAGACAATTTTGCACATGCGTAATACTCAGGTTAAACTAGACGAGCCTAGCATGTATAGACATGGCCTCGGAACACTAGAGACCGAAAGTTCGAACGTGAATCATATAGTAGATATGATCAACATAGATATGTTCACCATTGAAGACTACTCCATCTCACGTGATGATCTGACATGGTTTAGTTGATTTGGATCACGTATCGTTTAGATGACTTGAGGGATGTCTATCTAAGTGGGAGTTCTTTAGTATTATAATTAATTGAACTTAATTTATCATGAACTTAGTCCTGATAGTTTTTGTATATCTATATTTTAGATCAATGGGCCGTGCTACCGTTCCCTTGAATTTTAATGCATTCCTAGAGAAACCTAAGTTGAAAGATGATGGTAGCAACTACACGGACTGGGTCCGTAACTTGAGGATTATCCTCATTGCTGCACAGAAGAATTATGTCCTTGATGCACCACTAGGTGACAAGCCCCCTCCCGCTAATGTGGCTGCTTTGAACGTCTGGCAGACGCGGTCTGATGACTACTCTATAGTTCAGTGGGCCATGCTTTACGGCTTAGAATCGGGACTTCAAAGATGTTTTGAACGTCATGGAGCATATGAGATGTTCTAAGAGTTGAAGTTAATATTTCAAGGAAATGACCGAGTTGAGAGATATGAAGTCTCCAACAAGTTCTATAGCTCCAAGATGGAGGAGAACAGTTCTATCAGTGAACACATACTCAGAATGTCTGGGTACCATAACCACTTGACTCAGCTGGGAGTTAATCTTCCGGATGATAGTGCTATTGACCGAGTTCTTCAATCACTGCCACCAAGCTATAAAGGCTTCATGATGAACTATAATATGCAAGGGATGGAGAAGACAATTCTCGAGCTCTTCGCAATGCTCAAAGCTGAAGAGGTAGAAATAGAAAAGGAGCATCAAGTGTTGATGGTTGGCAAGACCACTAGTTTCAAGAAAAAGGGCAAGGGGAAGAAGGGAAACTTCAAAAGGAATAGCAAGCAAGTTGCTACTCCCAGGAAGGAACCCAAGTCTGCCAAGCCTGAAACTGAGTGCTTCTACAGCAAAGGGACTGGTCACTAGAAGCGGAACTGCCCCAAGTAATTGGCGGATACGAAGGATGGCAGAGTGAACAAAGGTATATTTGACAAACATGTTATTGATGTGTACCTTACTAATGCTCGTCGTAGCACCTGGGTATTTGATACTGGTTTGGTTGCTAAGGACGAGGTGACGATGCGCGTAGGGAATGGTTACAAGGTGGATATGATCGTGGTTGGCACACTACCTCTACATCTACCTTTGGGATTAGTTTTAGACCTGAATAATTTTTATTTGGTGCCAGCGTTGAGCATGAACATTATATCTGGATCTTGTTTGGTGCGAGACGGTTATTCATTTAAATCAGAGAATAATGGTTGTTCTATTTACATGAGTAATATGTTTCATGGTCATGAACCCTTGAAGAGTGGTCTATTTTTGTTGAATCTCGATCATGGTGATACACATATTCATAATATTGATGCCAAAAGATGCAAAGTTAATAATGTTAGTGCAACATATTTGTGGCACTGCCGTTTAGGTCATATTGGTGTAAAGCGCATGAAGAAACTCCATGCGGATGGACTTTTGGAATCACTTGATTATGAATCATTTGATGCTAGCGAACCATGCCTCATGGGCAAGATGACTAAAACTCCATTCTCCGGAACAATGGAGCGAGCCACTAACTTATTGGAAATAATACATAACAATGTATGTGGTTTGATGAGTGTTGAGGCACGCGGCGGGTATATCATTATTTTCTAACCTTCACAGATGATTTAAGAAGACATGGGTATATCTACTTGATGAAACAGAAGTCTGAAACATTTGAAAAGTTCAACGAATTTCAGAGTGAAGTAGAGAATCGTCATAACAAGAAAATAAAGTTTCTACGATCTGATCGCAGAGGAAAATATTTGAGTTACGAGTTTGGTCTTCATTTAAAACAATGTGGAATAGTTTCGCAACTCACGCCACCAGGAACCCCACAACGTAATGGTGTGTCTGAATGTCATAACCATACTTTATTAGATATGGTGTGATCTATGATGTCCCTTACCGATTTACCACTATCATTTTGGGATTATGCATTAGGGACAGCTGAATTCATGTTAAATAGGGCACCGTCTAAATCCGTCAAGACGACACCGTATGAACTATGGTTTGGCAAGAAACCTAAGCTATCATTTCTTAAAGTTTGGGGTTGTGATGCTTATGTGAAAAAGCTTCAGCTTGATAAGCTCGAACCCAAATCGAAGAATTGCATCTTCATAGGATACCCAAAAGAAACTGTTGGGTACACCTTCTATCACATATCGGAAGGCAAGATCTTTGTTGCTAAAAGTGGATCCTTTCTAGAGAAGGAGTTTCTCTCGAAAGAAGTGAGTGGGAGAAAAGTAGAACTTGATGAGGTAGTTGTAACTTCTCTCGAATTGGAATGTAACTCATCACAGAAAATAGTTCCCATGATGCCGACACCAATTAGTGAGGAAGCTAATGAAGATGATCATGAAACTTCAAATTAAGTTACTACCGAACCTCGTAGGTCAACCAGAGTATGGTCCACACCAGAGTGGTACGGTAATCCTGTTCTCGAAGTCATGTTACTAGACCATGACGAACCTACAAACTATGAGGAAGCGATAATGAGCCCAAATCCCGCAAAATGGCTTGAGGCCATGAAATCTGAGATGGGATCCATGTATGAGAACAAAGTATGGACTTTGGTTGACTTGCCCGATGATCGGCAAGCCATAGAAAATAAATGGATCTTCATGAAGAAGACTGACGCTGATGGTAATGTTACAGTCTACAAAGCTCGACTTGTTGTGAAAGGTTTTCAACAAGTTCAAGGAGTTGACTATGATGAGACTTTCTCACCCGTAGAGATGCTTAAGTCTGCCCGAATCTTGTTAGAAATTGCTGCATTTCATGATTATGAAATCTGGCAAATGGATGTCAAAACTGCATTCCTTAATAGATTTCTTAAAGAAGAGTAGTATCGGATGCAACCAGAAGGTTTTCTCGACCCTAAAGGTTCTAACAAAGTGTGCAAGCTCCAGCGATCCATATATGGGCTGGTGTAAGCATTTCGGAGTTGGAATATATGCTTTGATGAGATGATCAAAGCATATGGTTTTATATAGACTTTCGGAGAAGCCTGTATTTACAAGAAAGTGAGTGGGAGCTCTGTATTTATGATATTATATGTGGATGAAATATTGTTGATCGGAAATGATGTAGAATTTCTGGATAGCATAAAAGGATACTTGAATAAGAGTTTTTCAATGAAAGACCTCGATGAAGCTGCTTATATATTGGGCATCATGATCTATAGAGATAGATCAAGATGCTTGATAGGACTTTCACAAAGCACATACCTTAATAAAGTTTTGAAGAAGTTCAAAATGGATGAGTCAAAGAAAGGGTTCTTGCCTGTGTTACAAGGTGTGAAGTTGAGTCAGACTCAATGCCCGACCATTTCAGAAGATAGACAGAAAATAAAAGCCATTCCCTAAGCCTCAGCCATAGGTTATATCATGTATGCAATGTTGTGTACCAGACCTGATGTGTGCCTTTCTACAAGTCTAGCAAGGAGGTACCAAAGTAATCCAGGACTGGATCACTGGACAGCGGTCAAGAACATCCTGAAGTACCTGAAAAGAACCAAGGATATGTTTTTTGTTTATGGAGGTGACAAAGAGCTCGTCGTAAATGGTTACGTCGATGCTAGCTTTGACACTGATCCGGATGACTCTAAGTCACAAACCAGATACGTATTTTTGTTGAATGGTGGAGCTGTCAGTTGGTGCAGTTCCAAGCAGAGCGTCGTGGTGGGATCTACGTGTGAAGCTGAGTACATAACTGCTTTGGAAGCAGCAAATGAAGGAGTCTAGATGAAGGAGTTCATATCCGATCTAGGTGTAATACCTAGTGCATCGAGTCCAATGAAAATCTTTTGAAACAACACTGGTGCAATTGTCTTGGCTAAGGAATCCAGGTTTCACAAGATAACCAAACACATCAAGAGACGCTTCAATTCTATCGGGGAAAACCACGACCTCCTATGGGACCAGGAGGTCCCTTGCTGGTTTGGCGGGGGGGACATCGCATTGCACAAAGAGCACACGAGCGTGGGACAGCATGACTGAGATCAGGTGGGCTGTTTTACCCAGGTTCGAGATGCCATTGTGGCGTAAGACCCTACTCCTGCTTTGGTGGATTCATGGTGGAAATGAGGTGGTGGAGCATAGTACACTCGCCCAGCAAGGGTGGCCTCAGGAAGTAGCGACTACGCGCGTATGGGTGTGTGAGTTATCCAATCTTCTAACCCTGTCTACGATTGCCATGGGCCTCCTTTTATATATTAAGGGGTCACCACAGTGGCAACGTAGTCATTATGCACTGATATGATAGCAAAAGTGATATCATACCTAACTCTGCGGGCTGACAGGGTGCATTAAATGCACCGCTTAATGCCACGTCACTAGTTGCCCGGCAAGGCTTGCTGGGCTATCTAGCCAGCTCCGCGCCTGCTTGCTTGACACATCATAGGATGGGTGTCATCTATGGGTTTTTCCTGTAGGGAGAGGCTGTCATGTGGCTAATGGCTGTCACTTAGTCAATTTTGCAGCTTGACACGACACTGATCGACGACGTGTGTCGTGGAGGAGCGGTTGGAGAGGTGGTTTAGCCTCTGCCAGTCCCGGCAGGCTACGTCGGGACGCCTTGGTTGTCTTTTTCTGTGGGTGGCCTCGCCCTTTTGCGGGCTCGCCTGCCTGGCAAGGGAGGCCTTTCTCTTGGTCACATATTGCTTCTCTGGCTTGACTTGATCTCTCAATCTTGCTCCTGTGCCTGTGCATAGTCAAGGCAACAGACCCAGGGTTTGTTGCACCGACAAATTCCATCCGCAATCAATTCAAGGATGGAGACATAGATATTTGCAAAATATATATGGATCTGAATGTAGCAGAGCCATTGACTAAGCCTCTTCCACGAGCAAAACATGATCAACACCAAGACTCCATGGGTGTTAGAATCATTACTATGTAATCTAGATTATTGACTCTAGTGCAAGTGGGAGACTCTAGTGCAAGCGGGAGATTGAAGGAAATATGCCCTAGAAGCAATAATAAAGTTGTCATTTTATATTTCCTTATTACATGATAAATGTTTATTATTCATGCTAGAACTTTATTAACCAGAAACTTGATACATGTGTGGATACATAGACAATATACCAAGTCCCTAGTAAGCCTCTACTAGACTATCTCGTTAATCAAAGATGGTTAAGTTTCCTGACCATATACATGTGTTGTCATTTGATTAAGGGGATCACATCATTTGGAGAATCATGTGATGGGCATGACCCATCCGTTAGCTTAGCATGTTGATCGTTCAGTTTTATTGCTACTGCTTTCTTCATGTCAAATACATATTCCTCCGACTATGAGATTATGCAACTCCCGAATACCGGAGGAATTCCTTGTGTTCTATCAAACGTCACAACATAACTAGGTGATTATAAAGATTCTATATAGGTATCTCCGAAGGTGTTTGTTGCGTTGGCACAAATTGAGATTAGGATTTGTCACTCCGAGTATCGGAGAGGTATCTCTGGGCCCTCTCGGTAATGCACATCATAAAGAATCCTTACAAACAATGTGACTAATGATTTAGTTGCAGGATGATGCATTACGGAACGAATAACGAGACTTGCCGGTAACGAGATTGAACTAGGTATGACGATACCGGCGATCAAATCTCGGGATAGTAACATACCGATGACAATGGGAATAACGTATGTCGTCGTTACGGTTTGACCGATAAAGATCTTCGTAAAATATGTAGGAACCAATATGAGAATCGAGGTTCCGTTGTTGGTTATTGACCGGAGATGCGTCTCGGTCATGTATACATAGTTCTCGAACCCATAGGGACTGCACGCTAAACGTTCGATGATGATTTGTATTATGACTTATGTGCTTTTGGTGACCGAATATTGTTCGGAGCCCCGGATGAGATCACGGGCATGACAAGGAGTCTCGAAATGGTCGAGAGGTAAAGATTGATATATTTTATGATGGTATTTGGACACCGAAAGAGTTCTAAGGGGTATCGGGTACACATCGGAGTACAGGAGGGTTACCGGAACCCCCCGGGGGAAAG
>LR738715.1:471504713-471515819 GCA_902687465.1 Secale cereale | reverse complement strand
GACAATGGGAATAACGTATGTCGTCGTTACGGTTTGACCGATAAAGATCTTCGTAAAATATGTAGGAACCAATATGAGAATCGAGGTTCCGTTGTTGGTTATTGACCGGAGATGCGTCTCGGTCATGTATACATAGTTCTCGAACCCATAGGGACTGCACGCTAAACGTTCGATGATGATTTGTATTATGAGTTATGTGCTTTTGGTGACCGAATATTGTTCGGAGCCCCGGATGAGATCACGGGCATGACAAGGAGTCTCGAAATGGTCGAGAGGTAAAGATTGATATATTTTATGATGGTATTTGGACACCGAAAGAGTTCTAAGGGGTATCGGGTACACATCGGAGTACAGGAGGGTTACCGGAACCCCCCGGGGGAAAGATATGGGCCACATGGTCCGTAGGAAGGAGGCAAGGCAGCCCACAAGGGGTGGCACCCCTCCATGGGGAGTCCAAATTGGACTAGGGGAAGGGGGCGGCGCCCCCCTTTCCTTCTCCTACTCCCGCTCCTTCCCCCTTCCCCCGTCGAATAGAAGGAAGAGGGGTGGCGAATCCTACTAGGACTAGGAGTCCAAGTAGGACCCCCCCACTTGGGTCGCGCCTAGAGTTGGCTCCCTCCCCCTCCCTCCTTTATATAGGTCGGGAGGGGGCGCCTAGAACACACATCAATTGTTCCTAGCCGTGTGCGGCGCCCCCCTCCACAGTTTGCTCCTCCGGTCATATTGTCGTAGTGCTTAGGCGAAGCCTGGCACGGATCACTTCACCATCACCGTCACCACACCATCGTGCTGATGAAACTCTTCCTCAACACTTCGCTGGATCAAGAGTTCGAGGGACGCCATTGAGCTGAACGTGTGTTGAACTCAGAGGTGTCGTATGTTCAATACTTGATCTGTTGAATCGTGAAGACGTTTGACTACATCAACCGCGTTGAACTAACACTTCCTCTTTCGGTGTACGAGGGTACGTGGACACACTCTCCCGGTCTCATTGCTATGCATCTCCGAGATAGATCTTGCATGAGCGTAGGAAAATTTTTGAAATTGCATGCTATGTTCCCATCAGTCCTGACACGTGGCTTGTATGGTAGGACTGGAGGAGGTGTGTATATGCACTCGTGAGCCAGCGCGGGACACATGAGGCCCTACCTCAAGGCGGGTTGTGCCTGAATTTGATCGGAACACTTGTGATGGTCCTGTGAGATGGGTAGGCAGCCTGCACCGAGTGAATCTGCCGTTGGGTTTGCCGACACTACAGGGACGGAGCCGAGCAGAGACACCGTGCCTAGTCTTCTCATGCAAAGGTCCTAGAAGAAAGACAACCGTCACGTGGCTCTCACGATGGCGAGGCAACGGATCACATGCCCTCACTCGTTCGCTCGCGATTAGCTCATGCGAGATCAAGGCAGCAAGGACCATGGGAGGTGACATGCATGGGAGTTGGCCTACGAGCCAGAGCTCAGCCACTTGGATTTAGCGACGATGCATGGACAGACCCGAGCACAGACGTCGTGCTAGTATTTAGCCATGAGGCGGTTGGGGGCAGGTTTGCAAGGGCGCACGACATTCATGGCGACGAAGCACCGGACAGACAGGTGATAATAATAAGCAACTCATGGAAAGGGTAAGGCAAGTTCTAATAGATGCAAAAACGATATATGCCGCAGGGACGAACCTATACAGCTTGGGGATAATGCAGCCCTAGGGGCACCCCCAACTGAACAAACCAAAAGGTGTCACCTGGCATCGTTGCTGAAGAAGTGTTGGGGTAGCTGAAGGCGCGCGCTACAAAAGTCGCTCCTCACGAGTCGCCCTGGTCCTGAACCTCGTCAGGCCCTGGAGGCCCGGGGGGCGCGCGAGGATCCGACGCCACCTCTGATAGGATCGCCTGGGGTCCGGCCTCGTGCACCGCCAAGATTTCCCGCATGTGGCGCTGGTGCAAGGCAGCCATGTTCAGCAAACCGAAAGGCATGCGAACATAGCTGTGTGGGGGGGGGGCTCACACCGGCCCATGTGGGAAGGCCAGTAGAGCTCCTGAGACGCAGCTTTGTTGAGCCCTGGGATGTTCACGTAGACACATAGACCGCCGCCCTCATCGGTGGAGGGAGCGACGCCTGGTGGTGCGGGGCGACGCTCACCTCGCATGGCCCTCACTTCCTGAAGATCCTCGATCGCCTTGGTGATAAATTCCTGAGCGCCTGGCGCCTCGCGGCATTCGCTCTTCTCGCGGAAGCGCGCACTCAAGCACGCCTCCACATGGTGCCCGAGCGCCTCCCTCATGATGTTGGCCAGTTCAGAGGCCCTCTAGAGGAGATCCCTCGAGCCCAGCCTGGGAGGGGCGCCGGGCGCGCCTTCGTATGCGAGAGGATAGGTGCCCCGTAAGTGGGCGTAGGTCCTGAGGTGCGGCCTCGGTCGTCCCATCCTCCTGAGGCCCCTGGTACAGCAGCTGCTTCTTCTCCTTCTTAGGGACGGCCTCAGGGGGGTAAGCAATTCCCTTGTCATCTGGGTTCTCGACCGCTGCAGCTTGGTAAGCAAGCTCGAGGGAGAACACCGCATCCTTTCTCGTCCCAGGCGATCGTCATGATGAGGGAGCTTCTCGGCATCATGAGGATGTTGTAGCCATGATGTGTTGCAGACATGAGCTTGGCTAGGGATGGGTACCCAAGGATGGCATTGTACGGGAAGCGAATGTGGGTGACATCGAAGTCAATGAGCTTAGTGCGGTAGTTGTCGTGCTTGCCGAAGGTGACAGGAAGGCGGATCTGCCCTATTGGGGTGGTGGAGCCATCGGTCACTCCTAAAAAGGGCTTGGTAGGTTGAAGTTGGTCGTATGACACCTGGAGCCTGTCAAAGGTCTCGACGGACAGGACATTGAGTCCCGCACCGGCATCGATGAGTGTCATGGTGATGAGCACGTTACTGATGGTAGGCAAGCACAACATCGGGAGGGCACCGGCTATGTCCGCGCACTTGAGCTGATCAGTTGAGTCGAAGGTGATAACATACTTGGACCATCTGAGCGGACGCATCACCTCGAGCTTGGGGAGTGCCGCGTTCACTTCGCGGGTGAATTTCTTGAAGATGCGATGGGATGCAGGGGCCTGAGTGCCCCCTAGGATGCAAGCGATGGCACGAGGCCCTTCAAAGCTCCCAGCCCCATCATCTTTGTGGTGGTCATCATTCCTTCTTGGTGATGGCGGTAGCGGAGGAAGGCCAGCATTTCCCTAAGGATGGTCCTTGCGAGGCTGATCCATCCATGAGCCCTCGCGAGGCTATCCCTACCAACGGTCCTCATGAGGCTGATCTCACCAACCCTGGCGAGGGTCGCGGTTGTCCTAGCGTCCTCCGCCTCGGCCTCCACCATGGCCTAGCTTTGGTCGCCGCACTCGGGGCGACGACCGTGGTGCCCATCGTAGATGGCCCTGAGTTCCTAGTAGTCATTGGTGTTGTGATTGTGCACGTTGTGGAAGACACAGAACAGGCGGCTGCCCTTGGAGAACCCGGGGTAGTCACTACCATGCTTCATCTCAGGCTCAGTTGCGAGCACAGCTGGTCCCTTGCACTTCACATCCTTGGCCTTGGCCTTCTTGTCTTCTGGATCAGCCTCTGGGAGCTAGATGAGTGAGAGGTGACCCTCTTCTGCCCTTGCACACTTGGTTGCCATATTAAACATCTCCAGAGCCGAGCATAGGTCCTCATGGATAGCGAGCTCTTCCTTCATCCTAATGTCCCGAACTCCATCAGTGAACGCTGAGATGATGGCCTCGTCTGACACCTTGGGAATCTTAAGGCGAACGTTGCTGAAACAATGGATGTATTTGCGCAGGGTCTCCCCCGGTTGCTACTTGACGCGCCGCAGGTCGCCCATCGCGGGGGCGCGGTCGCGAGTTCCTTGGAAGTTGGAGATGAAGTGTTCCCATAGCTCATCCTAGGAGTAGGTTGACCCTATTGGGAGGTTCACGAGCCATGAACATGTGCCGTCCTTGAGGGCCATGGGAAACCAATTCTCCATAACCTTCTCGTCGCCGCTGGCCGCCTCGATGCTCAACTCATAGAGCTGTAGGAACTCGGTCGGCTCAAGTGTTCCGTCGTAGCACGGAGGTAGGTCTCGCTTGAACTTGTCGGGCCAAACAACACGACGCATCTCTGGGGTGAACGCTCGGCAGCTAGTCGCAATCAAGGGGGCCTGTTGCGGAGGTAGAGCCTGGTCCGGGTGCTCACATGCCGCCGCCTGGGGTGGTGCGTGACCTTGACAGGGCGGTGCTGGGAGTGGACGCGCCTCGCCATGGGGCCGCTGTACCACCTGGCAACTTTCTTCAACGCACGCGGGCACCCTGCGGGGTGGGTCGCGCTGGGGAGCCTCGCGCCTTGGCTCGCGGAGGACATCACGCCGGAGAGGAGGAGGTGGTGCGCCATGTGCCACGTCGCCTGCTTGAGGTGGTGGGGTAGGCAGTGAACGGGATGGTGCCGGAGCTTCTCCCGTGCGCTAGCGAGTTCGGCGATGTGGTAAAACCAATCCTCATAGAGGTCATCGGCCGGGCAGTAACGCAGAAGCTCGCGTGCCATGAGCAGCACGGCCTGCGAATTCGTCAGCCCGCGCCGGGCGTGCGACGATGAAGTTGCCGCGAGAGTCAGCGACGGGGTGGCGATGCGACCATCGCGCTGCACGGAAGGTGGCAGTGATGAATCTTGATGTTTGTGGGCCGCGTCATGTCCTTGGCCATCCGTAGACCGTGGAGGAGAGCTTCATACTCAGCAGCATTATTAGTACACGGGAACATTAAACGGAGGACATAGCAGAACTTATCACCCCGTGGGGAAGTTATGACGACTCCAGCCCCCGAGCCCTCCAATTGCCTTGAACCGTCAAAGTGAATAGTCCAGTATGTATGATCCGGCTTCTCCTCAGGTGCTTGCAACTATGTCCAATCATTGATAAAATCTACCAATGCTTGAGATTTTATCGCAGTACGGGGCACATATTTTAGTCCGTGTGGGCTAAGCTCAATGGCCCACTTTGCAACTCGATCAGTAGCCTCTCTGTTCTAGATTACATCCCCTAACGGAGCTGAACTGACAACGGTGATTGGGTGGCCCTGGAAATAGTGTTTTAGCTTCCGGTTTGCCATGAACACTCCATACACCAGTTTTTGCCAATGCGGATATCTCTGCTTTGACTCAATGAGCACCTCACTGATGTAGTAAACCGGCCGCTGAACCGGATATTCTTTGCCTGCCTCCTTGCGCTCTACCACAATAGCAACGCTTACTGCACGGGCATTAGCAGCCACGTATAACAACAACGGCTCATTGTCAAATGGGGCAGCAAGGACCGGCGGCTCTGCCAACTGCCTCTTAAAATCCTGAAATGGAGCATCAGCAGCATCACTCCAGACGAAACGGTTTGTCTTCTTCATCATCTGATAAAGCGGGATCGCCTTCTCCCCCAAATGGCTGATAAACCGGCTGAGTGCTGCAATACGGCCCGCCACACGTTGGACATCGTTGATGCACGCCGGTTTAGCCAGGGACGTAATCGCCTTGATCTTATCCGGATTAGCATCAATTCCTCTATTTGACACCAAGAACCCTAGGAGCTTGCCTGTCGAAACACCAAAAACGCACTTCTCCGGATTAAGCATCATTTTATAGACTCGGAGATTATCAAAAGTTTCCTTCAGATCATCTATCAGTGTCTCCTCCTTCCTGGATTTTACCACAATGTCATCGACATATGCATGAACATTCCGTCCAATCTGCCCTTGAAGGCTGTTCTGCACACAACGCTGGTAGGTCGCCTGGGCACTCTTGAGCCCAAATGGCATAGATACATAGCAGAAGGCTCCAAAAGGAGTTATAAAGGTTGTCTTCTCCTGGTCCTTAACTGCCATCTTGATCTGATGATAACCTGAGTATGCATCCAAAAAACTTAGCCGCTCACATCCTGCCGTAGCATCAATAATTTGATCAATATGGGGGAGAGCAAAAGGATCAGTTGGGCAAGCCTTGTTCAGATCTGTATAGTCAACACACATTCTCCAAGTGCCATTTTTCTTAAGTACTAGCACCGGATTAGACAACCACTCTGGATGAAATACTTTAACTATAAAGCCTGCAGCCAAGAGCCTAGCCACTTCTTCTCCAATAGCCTTGCGCCTCTCCTCATTGAAGCGGCGTAGATACTGCTTGACCGGTTTAAACTTAGGATCGACATTAAGATTGTGCTCAGCGACTTCCCTCGATATGCCTGGCATGTCAGAAGGTTTCCATGCGAAGATATCCCGGTTCTCACGGATGAACTCGATGAGCGCGCTTTCCTATTTTGGATCTAGGTTAGCGTTGATAGTGAACTGCTTGGATGAATCACCTGGAACAAAGTCCACCTGCTTGGTCTCTTCAGCTGATTTGAACTTCAACGCCGGATCATGCTTTGTGGTCGGTTTCTTCAGTGGAGACATATCTGCCGGATCAACATTGTCCTTATAGAACTTCAACTCCTCAATTGCGCAAACCGCTTCAGCATAAGCTCACTACTAGGAAAAGGGCTATAGATGAGATGGCCACTAATGGCACACCAGACATGTGGTGCGCCATTAGTATATACTAATGGCGCACCATGTGTCAGTGCGCCATTAGTGTACAAATACTAATGGCGCACCAGATATTCGGTGCGCCAATAGTAACAACTTTTTTTACAGACATACTAATGGCGCACGGTGGCACAGTGTGCCATTACTAGTTTAACTAGTAATGGCGCACCTCCAACTCAGTGCGCCAGTACTAATTTTTTTTGTTGCAAAACTACTAATGGCGCACCAGTCATCAATGCGCCATTAGGAACACTGGTTACTAATGGCGCATTGATGACTGGTGCGCCATTAGTAAAGTGGGACTAGCTAGATATTTTGGACAGCCACACCTACACACTCACTTTCCCCACTTCATTCTTTCCACCTCCTCCTCCATGCTTGTGTCGGCTGCCTCCTCCTCCTCACCTCATTTGCACCATAGATTCATCAAAATTAAGTGGTTAAATTACCTTTTTTTGATAGGTAAGTAAGGGGGAAAGCTATCTTTATGTTGTAGATCATTTTTTCTCCCTCGAGCTCCAACAACCGTGAACATGCACATTTTATGGCCTAGCTAGATCTATGTATGTTTGTGGTGTTCCATATGTTTGTGGTGTTGCATATATGTTTGTGTTTGCAGGTACCGGTATTTGAAATGCGATAGTTGCCAATATTTTGCCGAAATGTTGATTCATTTCCGTTTCGGTGAGAATTTTGGCACTATGCATTCTTTTTGGTCCTATTTTTAGGGAAAGTCATGCCAAATTTTTTCTTGGTTCTACAATATCGTTTTGCTCTACCCCGCAGGCGACCATGGTCCGCACGATGACCATAGGCATCGTGAATAGGTTTTTGAGCTCCGTGAAGGTCGAGATGCTTCAAAAGAACGAGTCGGAGATATGATGTCCTTGTCGAAGATGCAAGCTGAAGAGCCTTATTGCGGACCCGGATTCTGGGCAGGTGCGGAGTCTACCATATGTTCGGTGTGCGGTGCCACTTGATACAAGAAGCGCAAGAAAGCTCCTCGAAAAGTGGTGTGGTACTTTCCGATCACTCCTCGTCTGTCGCGGTATTTCGCGGACCCTAAGGTAGCAAAGCGCCTGCGTTGGCACGCGGATAGGGAGGAGAAGAAGCGAGAAGATGACGGAAATGATCCGGAGATAAATAAAAAAGACAAGATGTTGAGTCACCCTAAGGATGCAAGCCAGTGGGAAGCGTTGAACTTTGAAGACCTAGAATTTGGGAATGATCCAAGGAACATCGTGCTGGGCGCAAGCACCGATGGAGTCAATCCGTTTGGCAGCCAGAGAAGCACACATAGCACCTGGCCTGTGTTTCTGTGGATGTACAACCTCCCCCCTGGTTGTGCATGAAGAGAAAGTACATGCACATGAGTATGCTAATTGAAGGGCCGAAACAACCAGGGAATGACATCAATCTGTATCCTGGGGCTGCTGAAAGAGGAGCTAGACACGCTGTGGAAAACGCCAGCCAATACATGGGACGCCGCAGAGAAAGAATATTTCCCTATGAGATCCGCACTGCTCATGACGGTGCACGACTATCTCGGCTATGGATATGTCGCGGGGCAGGTGGTCCACGGATTTTCTGGATGCATCAGGTGCATGGATGACACAACGTATCGCCAGCTAGATAGAGATCCCGGGTCTTCGAAAACTGTGTTCATGGGACATCAAAGGTGGCTTCGCGAAGTTGACCCGTGAAGGAAACGCAAGGATTTGTTCGATGGTGAAACCGAACCCCGAAGACGCCCGCGTACAAGGAGCGGCGTGCAAATAGACGAGTTGTTGAAGAATTGGAAAGATTGCCCACAGCCGGGAAAGAAGCAACAGGCGCCAGAGCTGGGAAAGAAGAGAAAGGCGCCAGAGCCGCTGCTGAAGGTATGGAAAACGAGGTCTGTTTTCTGGGACTTGCCGTACTGGAAGATCCACCGTGTGCCTCACAGCCTTGATGTCATGCATATCACGAAGAATGTGTGCGAGATTCTGCTTGGTACCCTTCTCAACATGCGAGAGAGGACCAAAGATGGGCCGAAATCAAGGGCAGACTTGAAATCAATGGGCATCAGGCAGGAGCTCCACGCTAATGATGATGATGATGATGATGATGATGATGATGATGATGAGGCGAAGCAGGACACGGAAAGTCGCCGCAAAGGCAAAAAGGCCAAGAAGACCGGAAATGACTACCCTCCCGCGTGCTTCACTCTAAGTCAGGAGGAGATCGAGAAGTTTATCACCTGCCTCGTAGGAGTAACACTTCTTTAAGGTTACGCAGGGAAGATAAGCAGATACCTAGACCCAGCGAAGCACAAGTTCAGCGGGATGAAGTCTCACGACTGTCACATGCTGATCACACAGATACTTCCAGTTGCAATCCGTGGGATCATGGACGTGCACGTCCGTGAGACGCTATTTGGCCTATGCAACTTTTTCGACATCATCTCTCGGAAGTCGGTTGGTGTGACGCAACTCAGAAGGCTACAAGAAGAGATCGTGGTGATACTATGCGAGCTTGAGATGTACTTCCCGCCCGCATTCTTTGACGTTATGGTGCATCTGCTGGTCCATATCGTGGAGGATATCATCCAACTTGGGCCGACGTTCCTGCACAGCATGATGCTGTTTGAAAGGATGAATGGTGTCATCAAAGGATACGTTCGCAACATGTCACGTCCAGAGGGAAGCATAGCCAGGGGCTTTCTGACCGAAGAGTGCATCTCCTACTACACCAATTATCTAGGCATCGAGAACCCCATTGGTCTGCCCGTTAACAGGCACCTCGGGACGCTCGCTGGATGGGGTCCTCGCGAGGGTCGCCACGAAATGCATGTCGACTTCGAGGGTCGACTCGCCGACTTTGAAAGAGCAAACCTAGTCGCGCTACAACACATAGACGTGATCGATCCTTTGGTGGTAGAGCACAAAACCTTTATTGAGAAGACGTACAATGACCGAGGACAACAGAGGATGGACGGAGATATAATCAAAGAGCACAACTCATGTTTCACGCGTTGGTTCAAGGAGAAGCTTCTGTCGTACCCTTTACATGAGGACTTCCGCAGAAGAAAATCTCATATTCGCCTTGTCACATGGCGCCGAGCACAACCTGATGACCTATGAGGCGTACGATATCAACGGGTACACGTTCTACACCGAGGACAAGGACATGAAGAGCGATGGTTATCAGAACTCCGGGGTAATGATGGAATCCTACACCAGTAACGACAAGGACAGATACTATGGAAGGATCGAAGAGATGTGGGAGTTGAGCTACGCTGGAGAGAAGGTCCCGATGTTCCGTGTCAGATGGGCCAAGAGTGTCCTAAAGTAAGAACGGTATTTCACCACCATGGTTATACCCGAAGCCAAATCCAAGACCGCGGGCACAAACGTCGCCGCAAAAATGAGCCATGGGTACTGGCTTCCCAAGTGGACCAATGCTTCTTCATTACCGACCCGTCAAAGCCCAGTCGTGTTGTCGTGAGGAGAGGCAAAAGGAAGATCATCGGAATGGATGGAGTCTCCAATGAGCAAGACTTCGACAAGTACGGTGACCCGAAGATGGAACATGACAACGACGATGAAGTGCCATACACCACAAGAAGAAGCAGGACCACCCTACCTAAAGGACGTCCATTCAAGAGAAGAACTCCATTTGCGAAAAAGAAGGGCAAGAAGATTATGAACAGATAGCTAGCTAAGATTGATTATATTTAAATTGTAGCCTTCATTTCTCGATTGTATTTCAACATATTCATAAATGTCTTTTCATGGGCACTTTTTGAATTCATGAATATTTTTTAAATTTGATGATATTTTTTCATATTCATAAATGTTTTACCAATTCACAAATGAATGCAACTAAAAATCCAAAAAAAAGACTAGTTGTGCTTGGTTATATGTTACTCCCAAAAGCATATAAAGTTTGTCAAATTTGGAGCTATGGATATTTAGTTATGATTTAAACAAGTTTGAACATATTTAAACACAAATAAATATCAAACAACATTTAAAATGTTGTTAACATGGCAACAAACTGTATATTATTTTTCTACATGATATTCTTAGCATCTAGCATATGTGACATGTTATATTTGGACGCATGGATAAATAGATATGTGCAAAGAAAAAAATGCATAAAAAAATTGGGGAGGCTGGGAATCGAACCCAGGACCTCCTGGTGTGTGCGCTGTGTGCTGACCGGTCGGTCTAGTAGATGGGGTTTGATGTAGATAGAGTTTGGTGGAAGAAAACCTGTGGGCTCGAACAGAAATTAAAAAAATACTAATGGCGCACCACGGGGGAGGTGCGCCATTAGAATAGATGTACTTATGGCGCACCAGGGGGAGGTGCGCCATTAGTATTCTGCCCCCATCCATACACTTCTCTCCCACTCCACCTATTCCCTCTCTCCCTCGCCCTCGCCCCAGATCGATCCCCTTCCCCTCTCCCTCGCGCGCTGCCCGGACGCCGCTGCTCCGACGCCGCTGCCCCTGCGCCACCACCACCGTACT
>LR738715.1:471438784-471496818 GCA_902687465.1 Secale cereale | reverse complement strand
ATCAACGGGATCACATCATTAGGAGAATGATCTGATGGACAAGACCCATCCGTTAGCTTAGCACTATGATCGTTTAAGTTTTACTGCTATTGCTTTCTTCATGACTTATACATGTTCCTATGACTATGAGATTATGCAACTCCCGAATACCGGAGGAACACTTTGTGTGCTACCAAACGTCACAACGTAACTGGGTGATTATAAAGGTACTCTACAGGTGTCTCCGAAGGTACTTGTTGGGTTGGCGTATTTCGAGATTAGGATTTGTCACTCCGATTGTCGGAGAGGTATCTCTGGGCCCACTTGGTAATGCACATCACTATAAGCCTTGCAAGCATTGCAGCTAATGAGTTAGTTGCGGGATGATGTATTACGGAACGAGTAAAGAGACTTGTTGGTAACGAGATTGAACTAGGTATTGAGATACCGACGATCGAATCTCGGGCATGTAACATACCGATGACAAAGGGAACAATGTATGTTGTTATGCGGTTTAACCGATAAAGATCTTCGTAGAATATGTGGGAGCCAATATGAGCATCCAGGTTCCGCTATTGGTTATTGACCGGAGATGTGTCTCGGTCATGTCTACATAGTTCTCGAACCCGTAGGGTCCGCACGCTTAAGGTTTCGATGATAGTTTTATTATGAGTTTATGAGTTTTGATGTACCGAAGGAGTTCGGAGTCCTGGATGAGATCGGGGACATGACGAGGAGTCTCAAAATGGTCGAGATGTAAAAATCGATAGATTGGACGACTATATTCGGACATCGGAAAGGTTCCGAGTGATTCGGGTATTTTCGGAGTACCGGGGAGTTACGAGAATAGAGGAGAGAGGCCAAAAGGAAGGAGGCGTGCACCCCCTTCTGGTCCGAATTGGACAAGGGGTGCAGCCCCCTTTTCCTTCTCCCTCTCCCCCTCTTTCCTTCTCTCCTACTCCGGAAAGGAAAGGGGAATCCTACTAGGACTTGGGAGTCCTAGCAACACTCCCCACACTTGGTGCGCCCCCTCTAGGGTCGGCCTCTCCCTCCCTCCTTTATATACGGGGGCAGGGGGGCACCTCTAGACACAACAATTGATCTCTTGATCTCTTAGCCATGTGCGGTGCCCCCCTCCATCATAGTTCTCCTCGATAAATATTGTAGCGGTGCTTAGGCGAAGCCCTGCGACGGTAGAACATCAAGATCGTCACCACGCCGTCGTGCTGACGGAACTCTCCCTCGACACTTGGCTGGATCGGAGTTCGAGGGACGTCATCGAGCTGAACGTGTGCTAGAACTCGGAGGTGCCGTAGTTTTGGTGCTTGATCGGTCGAGCCGTGAAGACGTACGACTACATCAACCGCGTTGTTCTAACGCTTCCGCTTTCGGTCTACGAGGGTACGTAGACTCACTCTCCCCTCTCGTTGCTATGCATCTGGTAGATAGATCTTGAGTGATCGTAGGAAAATTTTAAAATACTACGTTCCCCAACAGTGGCATCATGAGCCAGGTCTATGCGTAGATGATATGCACGAGTAGAACACAAGTGAGTTGTGGACGATACTAGTCATACTGCTTACCAGCATGTCATACTTTGATTCGGCGGTATTCTTGGATGAAGCGGCCCGGACCGACATTACGCATACGCTTACGCGAGACTGGTTCTACCGACGTGCTTCGCACACAGGTGGCTGGCGGGTGTCAGTTTCTCCAACTTTAGTTGAATCAAGTGTGGCTACACCCGGTCCTTGTGAAGGTTAAAACATCACATACTTGACGAAATATCGTTGAGGTTTTGTATGCGTAGGTAAGAACGGTTCTTCCTAAGCCCGTAGCAGCCACTTAAAACTTGCAACAACAAAGTAGAGGACGTCTAACTTGTTTTTGCAGGGCATGTTGTGATGTGATATGGTCAAGACATGATGAGTTATACGGTTTTGTATGAAATGATCATGTTTTGTAAAGTTATCGGCAACTGGCAGGAGCCATATGGTTGTCGCTTTATTGTATGAAATGCAATCGCCATGTAATTACTTTACTTTATCACTAAGCGGTGGCGATAGTCGTAGAAGCAATAGTTGGCGAGACGACAACGATGCTACGATGGAGATCAAGGTGTCGCGCCGGTGACGAAGGTGATCATGACGGTGCTTTGGAGATGGAGATCAAAAGCACAAGATGATGATGGCCATATCATGTCACATATTATGATTGCATGTGATGTTTATCTTATTATGCTTCTTATTTTGCTTAGTTCGACGGTAGCATTATAAGATGATCCCTTACTAAATTTCAAGGTATAAGTGTTCTCCCTGAGTATGCACCGTTGCGAAAGTTCGTCGTGCCGAGACACCACGTGATGATCGGGTGTGATAAGCTCCTACGTTCAAATACAACGGGTGTAAGCCAGTTTTGCACACGCAGAATACTCGGGTTAAACTTGACGAGCCTAGCATATGCAGATATGGCCTCGGAACACTGGAGACCGAAAGTTCGAGCGTGAATCATATAGTAGATATGATCAACATAAGATGTTCACCATTGAAACTACTCCATCTCACGTGATGATCGGACATGGTTTAGTTGATTTGGATCACGTGATCATTTAGATGACTAGAGGGATGTCTATCTAAGTGGGAGTTCTTAAGTAATATGATTAAATTGAACTTTAATTTATCATGAACTTAGTCCTCATAGTATTAGCATATCTATGTTGTAGATCAATAGCTCGCGATGTTGCTCCCCGTTTTTTTATATGTTCCTAGAGAAAACTAAGTTGAAAGATGTTAGTAGCAATGATGCGGAATTGTTCCATGAGCTGAGGATTATCCTCATTGCTGCACAGAGAATTATGTCCTTGATGCACCGCTAGGTGACATACCTATTGCAGGAGCAGATGTAGACGTTATGAACGTTTTGACAAAAGCTCGGTATGATGACTACTTGATAGTTTAAATGCACCATGCTTTATGGCTTAAAACCGGGACTTCAAAAACGTTTTGAACGCCACGGAGCATATAAGATGTTCCAAGAGTTGAAATTAGTATTTCATACTCATGCCCGTGTCGAGAGGTATAAGACTTCTGACAGTACTTTGCCTACAAGATGGAGGAGAATAGCTCAACCAGTGAGCATGTGCTCAGATTGTCTGGGTACTACAATCACTTGAATCAAGTGGGAGTTAATCTTCCAGATAAGATAGTAATTGATAAAGTTCTCTAGTCACTATCACCAAGTTAGTAGAACTTCGTGATGAACTATAATATGCAAGGGATGACGAAAGGAATTCCCAAGCTCTTCGCAATGCTGAAGTCGGCGAAGGTAGAAATCATGAAAAAGCATCAAGTGTTGATGGTTAACAAGACCACTTGTTTCAAGTAAAGGGCAAAGGGATAGAAGGGGAACTTCAAGAAGAATGACAAGCAAGTTGTCACTCCCGTGAAGAAACCCAAAGCTAAAACTCAAGCCTGAAACTAAGTGCTTCTACTGCAAAGGAAATGGTCACTAGAAGTGGAACTGCCCTAGATACTTGGCGGATAAGAAGGATGGCAAAGTGAACAAAGGTATATTTTGATATACAGATTATTGATGTGTACTTTACTAGTGTTCATAGCAACCCCTGGGTATTTGATACCGGTTCAGTTGCTAAAATTAGTAACTCGAAACGAGAATTGCAGAATGAACAGAGACTAGTTAAAGGTGAAGTGACGATGTGTGTTGGAAGTGGTTCCAAGATTGATATGATCATCATCGCACACTCCCTATACTTTCGGGATTAGTGTAAAACCTAAATAAATGTTATTTGGCATTTGCGTTGAGCATGAATATGATTTGATCATATTTGTTGCAATACGGTTATTCATTTAAAGTCATAGAATAATTGTTATTCTGTTTACATGAATAAAACCTTCGATGGTCATACACCCAATGAAAATAGTTTGTTGGATCTCGATCGTGGTGATACACATATTCATAATATTGAAGCCAAAAGATGCAAGGTTAATAATGATAGTGCAACTTATTTGTGGCACTGCTGTTTAGGTCATAATGGTGTAAAGCGCATGAAGAAACTCCATAGTGATGGGCTTTTGGAATCACTTGATTATGAATAACTTGGTGCTTGCGAACCATGCCTCATGGGCAAGATGACTAAAACTCCGTTCTCCAGAACAATGGAGCGAGCAACAGATTTGTTGGAGATCATACATACAGATGTATGTGGACCAATGAGTGTTGAAGCTCGCGGCGGGTATCGTTATTTTCTGACCTTCACTGATGATTTGAGCAGATATGGGTATATCTACTTAATGAAGCACAAGTCTAAAACATTTGAAAAGTTTAAAGAATTTCAGAGTGAAGTGGAGAATCATCGTAACAAGAAAATAAGAGTTTCTACGATATGATCATAGAGGTAAAATATTTGAGTTAGCGAGTTTGGCCTTCAGTAAAAACAATGTGAAATAGTTTCACTACTCATGCCACCTAGAACACCATAGTGTAATGGTGTGTCCGAACGTCATAACCGTACTTTATTAGATATGGTGCGATCGATGATGTCTCTTACCGATCTACCACTATCGCTTTTGGGGTTATGCATTAGAGACAAATACATTCACGTTAAATAGGGCACCATCTAAATCCGTGGAGATGACACCGTATGAACTGTGGTTTGACGAGAAACCTAAGCTGTCATTTCTTTAAGTTTGGGACTGCGATGCTTATGTGAAAAAGTTTCAACATGATAAGCTCGAACCCAAATCGGAGAAGTAAATCTTCATAGGATACCCAAAAGAAACTATTGGGTACACCTTCTATCATAGATCCGAAGGCAAGGTCTTTGTTGCTAAGAGTGGATCCTTTCTAGAGAAGGAGTTTCTCTCGAAAGAAGTGAGTGGGAGGAAAGTGGAACTTGATGAGGTAATTGTACCTTCTCCCGAATTGGATAGTAGTACATCACAGAAACTGGTTCCAGTGATTCCTACACCAATTAGTGAGGAAGCTAATGATGATGATCATGAAACTTCGGATCAAGTTACTGCTGAACTTCGTAGATCAACCAGAGTACGTTCCGCACCAAAGTGGTACGACAACCCGGTTCTGGAAGTCATGTTACTAGACCATGATGAACCTACGAACTATGATGAAGCGATGATGAGCCCAGATTCCGCAAAATGGCTTGAGACCATGAAATCTGAGATGGGATCCATGTATGAGAACAAAGTGTGGACTTTGGTTGACTCGCCCGATGGTCGGCAAGCCATCGAAAATAAATGGATCTTCAAGAGGAAGACTGACGCTGACAGTAATGTTACTGTTTACAAAGCTCGACTTGTTGCGGAAGTTTTTCAACAAGTTCAAGGAGTTGACTACGATGAGACTTTCTTACCCGTAGCGATGCTTAAGTCTGTCCGAATCATGTTAGCAATTGCCGCATTTTATGAAATCTGGCAAATGGATAACAAAACTACATTCTTTAATGGATTTATTAAAGAAGACTTGTATATGATGCAACCAGAAGGTTTTGTCAATCCTAAAGGTGCTAACAAAATGTGCAAGCTCCAGCGATCCATCTATGGACTGGTGCAAGCATCTCGGAGTTGGAATATACGCTTTGATAAGTTGATCAAAGCATATAGATTTATACAGACTTGCGGTGAAGCCTGTATTTACAAGAAGTGAGTGGGAGAACTACAACCTTTCTGATAAGTATATGTGAATGACATATTGTCGATCGGAAATAATGTAGAATTTTCTGGAAAGCATAAAGGAGTGTTTGAAAGGAGTTTTTCAAAGAAAGACCTTGGTGAAGCTGCTTACATATTGGGCATCAAGATCTATAGAGATAGATCAAGACGCTTGATAAGACTTTCGATGAGTACATACCTTGATATGATTTTGAAGTAGTTCAAAATGGATCAGTCAAAGAAGGAGTTCTTACCTGACTTGTAAGGTGTGAAGTTGAGTAAGACTCAAAGCCAGACCACGGCAGAAAAATATAGAGAGAATGAAAGTCATTCCCTATGCCTCAGCCATAGGTTCTATAAAGTATGCCATGCTGTGTACCAAACATGTTGTGTACCTTGCCATGAGTTTGTCAAGAGGGTACAATAGTGATCCAGGAGTAGATCACTGTACAGCGGTCAAAATTATCCTTAGTAACTGGATGACTAAGGAAATGTTTCTCGATTATGGAGGTGATAAAGAGTTCGTCGTAAAGGGTTACGCCGATGCAAGCTTTGACACTAAATCCAGCTGACTCTAAGTATCAATCTGGATGCGTATTGAAAGTGGGAGCAATTAGCTAGAGTAGCTCCATGCAGAGCATTGTAGACACATAGACATTGGCGAAATACATACGGATCTGAATGTGACAGACCCGTTGACTAAACTTCTCTCACGAAGCAAAACATGATCACACCTTAGTACTCTTTGGGTGTTAATCACATAGCAATGTGAACTAGATTATTGACTCTAGTAAACCCTTTGGGTGTTAATCACATGACGATGTGAACTATCGGTGTTAAATCACATGGCAATGTGAACTAGATTATTGACTCTAGTGCAAGAGGGAGACTTAAAGAAATATGCCCTAGAGGCAATAATAAAGTTATTATTTATTTCCTTATATCATGATAAATGTTTATTATTCATGCTAGAATTGTATTAACCGGAAAATTAATATATGTGTGAATACATAGACAAAACAAAGTGTCCCTAGTATGCCTCTACTAGACTAGCTCATTGATCAAAGATGGTTATGTTTCCTAGCCATAGACATGAGTTGTCATTTGATCAACGGGATCACATCATTAGGAGAATGATCTGATGGAAAAGACCCATCCGTTAGCTTAGCACTATGATCGTTTAAGTTTTACTGCTATTGCTTTCTTCATGACTTATACATGTTCCTATGACTATGAGATTATGCAACTCCCGAATAACGGAGGAACACTTTGTGTGCTACCAAACGTCACAACGTAACTGGGTGATTATAAAGGTACTCTACAGGTGTCTCCGAAGGTACTTGTTGGGTTGGCGTATTTCGAGATTAGGATTTGTCACTCCGATTGTCGGAGAGGTATCTCTAGGCCCACTCGGTAATACACATCACTATAAGCCTTGCAAGCATTGTAGCTAATGAGTTAGTTGCGGGATGATGTATTACGGAACGTAAAGAGACTTGTTGGTAATGAGATTGAACTAGGTATTGAGATACCGACGATCGAATCTCGGGCATGTAACATACCGATGACAAAGGGAACAATGTATGTTGTTATGCGGTTTGACCGATAAAGATCTTCGTAGAATATGTGGGAGCCAATATGAGCATCTAGGTTCCGCTATTGGTTATTGACCGGAGACGTGTCTCGGTCATGTCTACATAGTTCTCGAACCCGTAGGGTCCGCACGCTTAAGGTTTCGATGATAGTTTTATTATGAGTTTATGAGTTTTGATGTACCGAAGGAGTTCGGAGTCCCGGATGAGATCGAGGACATGACGAGGAGTCTCAAAATGGCCGAGACGTAAAAATCGATATATTGGACGACTATATTCGGACATCGGAAAGGTTCCGAGTGATTCGGGTATTTTTGGAGTACCGGGGAGTTACGGGAATAGATGAGAGAGGCCAAAAGGAAGGAGGCGTGCACCCCCCCTTCTGGTCCGAATTGGACAAGGGGTGCAGCCCCCTTTTCCTTCTCCATCTCCCCCTCTTTCCTTCTCTCCTACTCTGGAAAGGAAAGGGGAATCCTACTAGGACTTGGGAGTCCTAGTAGGACTCCCCACACTTGGTGCGCCCCCTCTAGGGTCGGCCTCTCCCTCCCTCCTTTATATACGGGGGCAGGGGGCACCTCTAGACACAACAATTGATCTCTTGATCTCTTAGCCGTGTGCGGTGCCCCCCTCCACCATAGTTCTCCTCGATAAATATTGTAGCGGTGCTTAGGCGAAGCCCTACGACGGTAGAACATCAAGATCGTCACCACGCCGTCGTGCTGACGGAACTCTCCCTCGACACTCGGCTGGATCGGAGTTCGAGGGACGTCATCGAGCTGAAAGTGTGCTAGAACTCGGAGGTGCCGTAGTTTCGGTGCTTGATCGGTCGGGCCGTGAAGACGTACGACTACATCAACCGCGTTGTTCTAACGCTTCCTCTTTCGGTCTACGAGGGTACGTAGACTCACTCTCCCCTCTCGTTGCTATGCATCTGGTAGATAGATCTTGCGTGATCGTAGGAAAATTTTAAAATACTACGTTCCCAAACAAGAAACCCCAGCACCCCTTATCTAAAAACTAGGGTTTAATAAAAACTTTTCCAATGTACCCAAAATGCCCTTAAAAAATGTTCATCATCTTTGCCTTGTTCTTAAACCTCTGCCAAAAATGGTGCACAATTTTCTAGGACATCTAAAGGTCTCTGGATTGATTCATATTGTAATGGCATTTGGGCATTTAAATGCTATAAAATATTTTATGTGCCCAAATAATCATAAACTAAAATGTTCCATGTTGTTCATATTATATACAGTGGACATGACTAGTTTTGTGATTTATAAAAATGCTCTAGCATTTTTACTAATTCAACAAAGTTGAAAAAGAAACAAAACAGATTTAAAATAGAAAAGAGAGGAGAGAGAAGAACTTACCTAGCGCCACTAACAGGCCCACCTGCCGGCCCAGCCCAGCCACCGCTCCAGCGAGCTGCTTGGTTCGGCCAGGCAGGCAGGCAGGTGCTCGACGGCGGCAGCAGCGCGCGCCACGCAGCTGCCCGCCGCCCTGCTTCCTTCCCTTGCCGTTCTGGTGGTCGGGATCGACCACCCACTCCTCCCCGAGCTCGCAGACACGTTCACCCCTCCCCAGCTCCTCTCCCTCGCCTTCCCCGCACCATGGCCGACGCCGCCGCGCCCGCGCCGTCGTGATAGCTGCGTCACCGCTGTCCCCGTGCCCCGTCACTGTGTCCGTTCGCACCGTCGTCATCGACTACGTCGAGCAGGCCGAGCCCCAAGTGCTCGCCCGCTCTGGAGTCGCCCCCGACCCCGTCTTCCCCAACTCCAGCCGCAGAGATCGCCATCGCCGCCCCGCTCAGCTCCGACCTTCCCCCAGCCCGCTTCGACATTTGCTGGAACCGCCGTGAGCTCAGCTCCGTCCTCCCCCTCTCCGTTAGGTCTCTCCTGCACCGTATGCACCGCACGAGGCTCACCTGCATGCGCCGTTGCGGAGCTCATCGCCGACGAGGCTCCGGCCACCTACCGGCCTGGTCATCGTGCCCACCAGCTTCACCGTCCCGCGTAGGTGATATAGGATCAATCCACGCGCCTCCACGAGCACCGCACCGACGAGTTCGTCCATGCCCGAACTCTGGCAGCCGTTGGACTCCTCGTCGGCGTCATTTCCGGCGACCCCGAGGCCAGCCACCACCACCACTCGACGCGGCTCACTTCTAGCTGCCCGTAGGTGTGCTCCGCCTTCGTTTTGGTCGCCGGAGCACAAATCCCGCACCCCACCACCGCGTTTGGCCTCGCCGGCGGCTAAACGCCAGCGAGTTAGCCCCATTTGACCAAGGGTTTGACCCCCTTGGGTCACTGACATGTGGGCCCTGCCTGTTAGTCAAACCTAGGTTAGTGTCTAAACTAATCTTAATTAGTTAGTTAACTAACTGTGACACTGACCAGTGGGTCCCACTGGTCAGGTTTGACCTGGGCTGCCCTGTTGACTTGCTGACGTCAGCATGATGTCATGTTGATGCAGTAAATGCTTTTTGGGATTATTTGATTTAAAACAATTCAGGAAATTCCAGAAAATGCTCTAAACTTAAAAAATCATATAAATTCAACAATTGCTCAGATGGAAAAGATTTATATATGAAAATTGATCAGAAAAATCCAATCTTTCCAATGGCACTGGTTTAATGCATGTTTGAGCAAGTTAACCTTGATGTTCACATTAAAACATGATAATGCACTTAAATAAATAATATTTTGGGTTTCAATTGGAATCTTTGATTCAAATGGGCTTAAACCCTTCTGTTTATAGATGCATTAGCCCAAAACACATGCATCCTGCCATATCATGAGCATGCATAATATTTTTGCATTTGTTTGCTTATTGATTGTATCGCCGGTGTTCTCCGTGTTAGGTCCTGCTCCCGAGGATACTTCTGCGTATCCAACTGAAAGTAGTACCCAACAACCACTATGTCAGCAAGCAACCATTGATCATTCCGATACAAACCCATCTTCTTGCTCCTGCTCTCTTTTACTGTATTAAGGCAACAGTGTGTGAACTGCTGCTTGCTGCGATAGTTGAACCCTATTCCCTTGCATGACCTGTCTTTGCCACAGTAAATAGTTGAAACCCAATAGCATGTGTAGGAGTTGCTTGAGCGATGTGATGTGTGATCCACCATGCTATTTGTTTATGTTGCCTGCTATGCTTAGAGTTGTGTCAGGTCTGGTTCATCTGTGTGATGGATCAGAGTGAAATGATCATACCGGTAAAGAGAGGGAAGTGTGGAACATGTTTGGTAAAGGTATCGATGAAAGGCCATGTAGGAGTATGTGGTGGGTTGTTTCATTCGAACTGTCCATAGGACTTGAGATCTGTATGTGTGGTCCAAGTTACAGCTACTACCATACATTGGGCCCTGAAATATGAACCCGCTCGACTTATTGGCTGCCCATGTTCTCTGTCCAAGAGTTGCAACTAGTTTCTGGTGTTTGTAGTTTACTGGTAGTCGTGCACAGCGCTGACCCTCGGGGTGGGGTGTGATGCGGCAGGTACGTGGCACGGTGTACCGGTCGCCTGTTTGGTGACTCGGGAACCCTGTACACATCGTTTTGGGCCGTGAGCGACACCCCGGCCGGATCTCCCCACGGATGGAACCCAAATAGGCGATAAACCTGGAAGAGAGACTTGAGTGGTTGGTTAGGTCGTGGTCTACACCCACGTCGGCTTTCGCTTGAATTCTGCCGAGCACATGTCGTGTGCAGACGCTAAGTGGTGAAAACATGTGTGAAGAAGTACACCCCTGCAAGGTTACCAATCTATTCGAATAGCCGTTCTTCGCGGTACAGACTACTTTGTTACTCTTACAGTTCATAGACAAGTTGATGGATACTACTAAAAACCTCAAGACAGGTGTGAGTGCCGTGGATGGCCCTTCCGTAGGATGACGGAAGAGGATCCACGGTGGTGTATTGTTGTGGTGAGTAGAGGACTCGTGTACGTAGCTGTATCTTGCAATCTGTTGAGAGTCGTAGTATAGGTTAGCCAAGAGTCAAAGATGGCTTGCTGCTATGAACTCCACTACCCTTGTTGATAATGTTGCATGTATGATAGGTTCTGTTGTAAGACTTGCTGAGTACCTTTGTACTCATGTTTGCTTAATAACTGTTGCAGAGGAGAACCCTGGCCCTTCTGATGGGTTCTACATAGACGTTGACGTCGATGAGTAGCCTGCTACCCATACGGAGATCCCGAGCTTGTGAAGGGCCTTGTAGATAGTCAGGCTTCATCAAGCCTGTTTTTTTCCAAGTTGTCTGTACTCAGACATGCTAGCTTCTGCTTGTGCTTGTATGATTGTATGACTTGAGTGTTGGGTCATGTGACCCCTACCTTTATGGATATGTTATGTATGGCTCTTCGGAGCCTCTTAAATAAAGTACTTTGAGTCATAGAGTTCTGTTGTGATGCAATGTTGTATTTGCACATATTGAGCATATTGTGTGTATGATTGAAATGCTTAGTATGTGTGGGATTCGACACCTAGTTGTTTACCCTTGGTAGCCTATCTTACAGAGAAATGCCTCCTAGTGCTTCCACTGAGCCTTGGTAGCTTGCTACTGCTCGGAACACTTGGGCTGGCCGGCGTGTGTCCTTCCTCATTCCTGGGTCTGTCCCTTAGGGGAAATGTCACGCGTTGTTCCTTTAAGTCCATGTAGCTTGCTACGACTTGGGTTCATACGTTGATGACCAACACGTTCGTTGCTGGGTCATGGATGCCTGTCTCTGTAATTTAGTGCCACTTTTGGTTTATAACTAGCCATGTCGGCCCGGGTTCTCTGTCATATGGATGCTAACAACACTATCATATACGTGTGCCAAAATGCGCAAACGGTCCTGTGCCAGGTAAGGTGGCACCCGTGGGGATACCATGCGTGAGGCCGCAAAGTGATATGACGTGTTACAAGCTAGATCGGTGTGACTTAGGATCGGGTCCTGATAGCATTGGCATCAGAGCCGGACTGCCTGTAGGTTTCTCAAGCCAAACTAGTCGATGTTGAGTCTAGAAAAATTCTTAGTTATATGTAGGGGAATTGATTGTGGAAGGGAACGTAAGGCTCTTTTTACTTCTTTACCTTATGCCCTTCTGATCTGAGTCAGCCTATTCTTTCTACGGGGGTTTAGGACTAGGCCTCTCGTCCTTACTAGGTTCACGTGTTACTAATCCGTAGACTCTTAGGATTGTTGGTTTCAAGCCTCAGTTCAGTTTCTACCCTTCTATTATGATGATTAGTTGGACTCGGAACCTTGATATGATATTGTTGAGTGGCTATGCTATCATTTGTATGATTTCTCAAAATCTTTTTTGAGCATTTACAGTTGTTATGCTGCCCGATTTCTTCCAGAAATTCTAATGCCTTTGCATTATTTCGTGTTTCAGATGTCTGGCGGCATACCCCACCAGGTGGTTCGTTTGACTCGGTGCATTAATGTGCCCGGTCACACGGCCATGCTAGTCCGTGTGTTGACTGAGACCGGCTACCGCTGGTATCCTGAGTACACCGTGGAGGAATAGTACCGGGATTTCAACCAGAGTCAGTATTTCTGCACAGTCCGGATATACCCCTCATATCCCGGAGCTAACGACCCCATCCATTGGTCTTATGGACTCGGGGTTACTATCGAGATGGCAGTGCAGGATGCCGCTTATTCGATGATGAGCATCATTCGGGATAGGCATACCCTGCTGCTAAACACTGAGTTCTGTTATATGCCAGCCTCACATCCTGGAGAGGAAGGCTACTACACTGGTCTGTATACTGATGCTACTCATGAGGAGCCACTACTTCATACTACTGTCCAGATGCTGGAGGATAGGGACCGTGAGGTCCGTGCCCTCCGGATGGAGCTGTATAACACTCGAGCCACCCACTGGACTACTTTGACATGGCTTGCACCTGCTGTGCATGCTGGATATCTGGATATGCGGGATTTGTACCCCGTGCGGACTCGTCTGCCTGATCGTATGGATTGGCGTGACGTTGGGGGTATCACACCTCCACGTGGGCGTCGGTTACTACCAGCATCGGGACCGAGGCCACATCCATGTCCCTATGGTCCAGAGCCTTCGAGTGCTCGAGAGTTTCATGATCCATCTGTTCCACTTCCAGGCTACGGTGGTAATCTTTACGAAGATTACTACGGGAATATCTGAGCTAGACCGTGGCAGTAGTAGTATCGTAGTAGTTGTATTTCCACAGTCCTGCGCGTCTTGTGGAATATGACTTACCTAGTACTGAGTTCCGGAGGTGTAGTTAAATAATGTATATGAGCTTGGAATGCCTCTGATGAGATGTATCGTCTTTCACCGCAGTTGTACTTTGGCCTTGGCTTGTACTAAACTATGTATGGTGTGTATGACCACTGGTGTATATATGGCAGTTTCTATATTACCATGTCGTACGGATGAACATCTATGCATTCCGTGTCATCCATTACATTCTGCACTCCTATGTCAAGTTTTGCCATACTTATCTAAACTGTTGTTTAGTTTTCCTGGGATGGTCAACACTCGCAGCACTCCTGCTACTCAGGAGCAGGGTGAGGCTAGTGGGGCTAGAAATGAGAATCTGCCGCAGCCACCCTCCTTGGCTGAAGTTATGCTTGAGGCAGAACGGAACAAGAGAGAGACCAACCGTCTGCTGGAACGCATAGAGCAGAACACTGGGTTTCGTTAAAGGAATGACGTGGTGTCAATCAATGACTTTATCAAGATGTGCCCACCGAAGTTCCATCACTCCGCTGAACCTCTCGATGCGGATGACTAGCTTCGCAGTATCACCCACAAGCTACACTCTGCCCGTGTGGCCGAAGCTGACAAGGTTACCTACGCCGCCTACCATCTTGAGGGCCCTACCAGTCTCTGGTGGGAAAACTTTGAGGCTATGCGTCCCGCTGGCCAAATCACTACTTGGGCTGAGTTTGGTGAGGCATTCCTTGAACATCACATTCCGAAGGTCTCATGGATCGCAAGCGGGAGGAATTCTGTAATTTCACCCAGGGCCAGTTAATAGTGGATGGCTATAGTCGCGAGTTTGGCAACTTGGCACGCTATGCACCTGAGGAAGTATCCACCGATGCCAAGAAGCAGGCAAGGTTCCGCAAGGGACTTAGCCCTGAACTTCGCCGAGATCTACGTCTGCACGAGTGCACCTCCTTCTAGAAGTTGGTGAACAAAGTTATCAGTGCTGAGATAGGCCAGACTGATTTCGAAGCCACACGCAAGCATGCTCCTGACTTTGGTTCCTCATCCGGCTCAGGCTCTCACAAGCGCCGTGTGTGGGTTCCTAACACTGCTTTGCCACCCAAGTACACACCGAGGCCATCCTATGAGGCGCCTCGTCCAACTCAACAGTATGCACCTGCCAAGACTTATGGAGGACCACGCACTGGCACTGTGACATGCTTCAAGTGTGGAGAACCAGGGCACTACATGCGTGAGTGTCCTCAGAACCAGCCAGGAAAGCCCGTTGGCCGTGGTAAGCCAATAGGCAAGGTGAACTATGTCAAGCCAATCCCCACTACACGTGGTCATGTCAACTATGTCTCTGCTGAGGAAGCTTATGAGGATCCTAACGTCGTCCTTGGTACGCTTCTCGTTAACTGCGATCCGGCATCTGTTCTTTTTGATACTGGAGCATCTCATTCGTTCAGATCTGAGAGCTATGCTCGAATGCACAACATGACTTTTTGTGACATGCCCATTTCCATGGTTATTCAAACTCCTGGTTCAAAGTGGCAAACCTCTAGGGTAAGCCATGGAAATGAAATTCTTATCGATAGAATTGTTTTCCTTGCATCACTAATCGCTCTCAAGTCCTCGGACATAAACATCATCTTGGGTATGGACTGGATGACATCTCATTATGCCAAGATTGATTGCTACACTAGGACCGTTCAACTTACACACCCATCCGGCAAGACAGTCAATGTTTTGACCCGAATGGCTGAGCATCAACTCTACTCTCTTAATGCCATCCCTCTACCAGAACTCGAAGATATCCCGGTAGTCCATGACTTTTCGGGTGTCTTTCCAGAAGAACTGCCAGGTGTTCCACCTGACAGAGATGTCGAGTTCGTGATAGATCTTATTCTAGGAACTGTCCCAATCGCTAGGAGACCCTACAAGATGGCACCACTAGAATTAGCTGAGCTTAAGAAACAACTCGACGAGTCCTTGAAAAAGGGTTTCATCCGTCCTAGTTCTTCCCCTTGGGCTTGTCCCGTCCTCTTCGTCAAGAAGAAGGATGGAACGGAACGGATGGTTGTAGATTATCGACCTATCAATCTGGTCACCATAAAGAACAAGTATCCGCTCCCCAGGATCAACGATCTGTATGATCAGCTCGCTGGATCCTCAGTCTTTTCCAAAATGGATTTGAGGTTGGGTTACCATCAAATCAAAATCAAGAACGGGGACATTCCTAAAACGGCTTTTGTTACTCGTTATGGCCAATACGAGTACACCGTTATGTCCTTCGGGTTAACCAATGCCCCAGCCACTTTTTCCCGGCTAATGAATTCTACATTCATGGAGTACTTAGATAAATTCGTCGTGGTATACCTCGATCATATACTCATCTACTCCAAGAACAAGGAAGATCATGCCAAGCATCTAAGGCTGGTACTGACGAAACTTCGAGAGCACCGTCCTTATGCCAAATTCTCTAAATGTGAATTCTGTTTGCCAGAAGTGACCTATCTAGGCCATGTGATCTTCGGTAAGGGTATTGCCGTTAATCCCGATCAAGTTCAAGCCGTCCTTGATTGGACTCCCCCTGAATCGGTCAAGCAAGTTAGGAGTTTTCTTGGCTTAGCGAGCTATTGCCGACGCTTCGTCGAGAATTTCTCCAAGGTTGCTAAACCTCTAACTGAACTCCTCAAGAAAGATAAAAAGTTCGAGTGGACCCCATAGTGCGAGTCCAGCTTTCAGGAACTGAAAATACGCCTGACATCTGCACCCGTACTGGTACCACCAGACTTTTCCAAGGATTTTATTATCTACTGTGACGCCTCGCGACAGGGACTAGGTTGCATACTCATGCAAGATCGTCAAGTGATCGCTTAGGCATCTCGACAGTTGCGTCCACATGAGGATAACTATCCAACACATGATCTAGAGCTTGAAGCTGTAGTCCACGCACTCAAAACCTGGCGACATTACCTTCTTGGTAATCGCTGTGAAATTTTCACTGATCACCAAAGTCTGAAATACATCTTCACCCAACCGGATTTGAATCTCAGGCAAAGACGTTGGGTTGAATTGCTCATAGATTACGACTTAGGATTCACTTACACCCCTGGGAAAGCCAATGTCATGGTTGACGCACTGAGTCGTAAGTCTTATTGTAACAACCTGATGTTACAACAAGGGCAACCACTTCTCCACGAGGAATTTCGTAAGCTTAACCTTCACATTGTTCCTCGAGGATTCCTTTCCACCTTGGTGGCAAAACCTACCCTTATGGATCAAATCATAGCTGCCCAGAAGCGTGATAAGGGTATATCCCGACTCCAGGAGAGCATTGCTAGCGGAGCAGCTAGAAGTTTCTCTACGGATGATCGAGGTGTTGTCTTCTTCGAGAACCGTTGAGTGGTTCCCAAGAACCAACATCTGCGGCAGCTAATTCTTAAGGAGGCTCTTGAATTCTGTCGAGCACATGTCGTGTGCAGACGCTAAGTGGTGAAAACATGTGTGAAGAAGTACACCCCTGCATGGTTACCAATCTATTCGAATAGCCGTTGTTCGCGGTACGGACTACTTGGTTACTCTTACAGTTCATAGACAAGTTGATGGATACTACTAAAAACCTCAAGACAAGTGTGAGTGCCGTGGATGGCCCTTCCGTAGGATGACGGAAGAGGATCCACGGTGGTGTATTGTTGTGGTGAGTAGAGGACTCGTGTACGTAGTCGTATCTTGCAATCTGTTGAGAGTCGTAGTATAGGTTAGCCAAGAGTCAAAGCTGGCTTGCTTCTATGAACTCCACTACCCTTGTTCATAATGTTGCATGTATGATAGGTTCTATTGTAAGACTTGCTGAGTACCTTTGTACTCATGTTTGCTTAATAACTGTTGCAGAGGAGAACCCCGCCCCTTCTGATGGGGTCTACATAGACGTTGACGTCGACGAGTAGCCTGCTACCCAGACGGAGATCCCGAGCTTGTGAAGGGCCTTGTAGATAGTCAGGCTTCATCAAGCCTGTTTTATTTCCAAGGTGTCTGTACTCAAACAAGTTAGCTTCCGCTTGTGCTTGTATGATTGTATGACTTGAGTGTTGGGTCATGTGACCCCTACATGTATGGATATGTTATGTATGGCTCTTCGGAGCCTCTTAAATAAAGTACTTTGAGTCATAGAGTTCTGTTGTGATGCAATGTTGTATTTGCACATATTGAGCATATTGTGTGTATGATTGAAATGCTTGGTATGTGTGGGATCCGACACCTAGTTGTTTACCCTTGGTAGCCTATCTTACAGGGAAATGCTTCCTAGTGCTTCCACTCAGCCTTGGTAGCTTGCTACTGCTCGGAACACTTAGGCTGGCCGGCATGTGTCCTTCTTCGTTCCTCTGTCTGTCCCTTAGGGGAAATGTCATGCGTTGTTCCTTTAAGTCCATGTAGCTTGCTACGACTTGGGTTCATACGTTGATGACCGACACATTCGTTGCTGGGTCATGGATGCCTGTCTCTATAATTTAGTGCCAGTTTTGGTTTATAACTAGCCATGTCGGCCCGGGTTCTCTGTCATATGGATGCTAGTGGCACAGTCATATACGTGTACCAAAATGCGCAAATGGTCCCGGGCCAGGTAAGGTGGCATCCGTGGGGATACCGTGCGTGAGGCCGCAAAGTGATATGATGTGTTACAAGCTAGATCGGTGTGACTTAGGATCGGGGTCCTGACAGTTTGTAACATCATAAATTTCCAATTTGGAATGTTATACATTAGATCATCATGCATATCTTATTTTCTTGCTTTTGGTGGATCCAAGTAAATCCTATGCAACTCAAGGACCCTCGGAGAGAGTTGGGGATTTTCGATATTTTCATATTTGAGGTTTCTCAAATTTTGAAAATAGGATCTTTTGATTTTTATTTATTTTATCTTCAAGTATTTCTATTATGAAAATATGAGATAGGGAGTAAAATGAATCTCCCAAAAATAAAGAAATACTGAGGATTTAATAAAAAAAATCAAATAAGTTTCTTTGGAGTTTTATTTGAATTAGGAAAAATTGCATGTTTTAAAAAATGCATTTTAGTGCCAAAAAAATGTTCATCTTGTTCTAAATATTCGATTTAGACGGTGAAAATTTGTTTTGGCAATTTTAGATTTTTATTTTATTTTCTTGGATTTTTTTGTAGCTTCGGCGTTTAAAAAAAACTAGGAGACCCGAGCCCGATTGGGCCGAAGGCCCAGCCGAGCCAGGCCCGCGCCGCCACCGCCGCCTTCCCTGCGCCGCGCCGCCGTGCCCGAGGCGGACTCCACCACCGCCGCCGGTTGCTTGCCCCCTCCCCCAAGCAACATCCCCCCCTCTATATATATCGCCGCCCCGCCGCCCCCTTCTCGCGCCCCGCCGCCGCCGCAAGCGAGCCCCGTCGCCGCCACACAACACCGCCGCCGCAGCACACCGCCCAAAGCCCGCCCCGTCGCCGCCGCTTGCCATAGCAGCAGCAGCCGCACCGCCGCCGAAGCACACCCCGCTGCCGCTGACGCCCTCCCGCCGGACCCGACGAGGTAGCCGCGCCGCCGCCGGTTCACGGTAGTAAACCGCCGGTTTTTTAGAACGCTAGTTCGTTTTTTAGTTAGATCGGTTTTTTTTTCTTTTCTCGGTTTAGTTGTTTAGCGAGAGTTCACCCGTTCGTTCGTTTTAACGAACGAGTTCGTCGTTTAGTCTCAGCTGACGAACGTCCGTTCATTAAGCTGTTTTTAGTTTTCTTTTCATAGTTATTATTCTGATCGCAATTTCTGATCCGATCTTCGTTCTAGTTTATCTTTTTGCTCGTTTATCGAAATCAGGCGATTCAAGCGCCTGGAGTTTCGTCTCGAAACCCTCTTTCCGTTTAACCTAGTCACCCAAGCGTTTGCCTCTGTTAAATTTGGACTTAGGTCCAGATTGGTACGGTAGTTGTTTCTCTTTCGCTGTTTGACTTTTGTTGTTTCGTTTGGTTTGTTTCTTTTGCAAACCGGAGTTCTTAAGTTGAACTTTCTGGTTAGATCTCTTACTTGATTTTTACCCGTGCATTAGTTAAGTACTTATTGTGTGCTTGTTTGTTTGTGATAGAGTACCCGGAGTGCGCCGCTTGCTACTTTGAATCTCTAGGTTTTGCGGATCATCAGGAAGGCAAGTAACACTTTGATCATACTTCTAATACCCAGTTTTCATTGCATTAGTTTATCCTCAAACACATTGCATGAGTAGGATCTAATAACATGTGGGATTGGGAAGTAGATGAGGTAGTACCTATTGCCTGCTTTATTTTCAAACCCTTGGGAGTTACTTCTACGTTTGCTAATAGGTTATGCTATGCTCGTAGACGTGGATTGGGTGAGTGTATCCATGACAGATGTGAGATTGTTAATTAATGGTTCAACTTAAGGTGGTAACTTAAATACACATCTGGGTGGATTGAGGCACCTGGGTATTCCAGCGATTGCCTATTTTTTTTATGGACCGCCACCCAGGCTCAAAGGGATCATGAGATTATTCATACTAGAAACTTCCGTGTGCAGCCACAAGCTATTATGGGCTCTAGCATAGTTGACTAAGTCGTGCGAACTCTTACAGTGGTGGACTAGCAGATGTAGGGGATGTAGGTTGGTATGGTCCACCCGTTTATAAGGTGCTAGTGCTTCTGAAAGACTATGTCTTGGTCATCCGTTTCTCAAACAACATGTAGTGCGAGAATCCCAACGGAGGAGATCGAGTCTTGTGGGGAAAAGTGCACATACCTCTGCATAGTGTACAAACTGATCATGATTAGCCGTGTCCCCGGTTATGGACGTCTTGAGTATCTAGTACTTGGATTATCATGTGAATCTCATCATGGTACTTTAATTAATATTGTTGGGTTAAAGTTTACTTTAATTGGGATTGAGTTGGGTGAACCTTCTCAATGATGTTTCAACTACCATGATAGTTAAATAAAACTCTATTTCTTTGCAGTAGGGAAAAATTGGCTTTACGCAAAAAGTGTAACCATAGAGCTTTCCACCAGCCATATTGCATATAGCATAGCTTTACTTTTGTTACTCTCTATGTGTTACTTTGCCAGCATATTCCATGTGCTGGCCCGTTTTCGGGGGTGCAACGTTCATGTTGCAGACTTTTCAGACGACGAGTAAGGTGCCTTTAGGTCGTGGTTCTATACTCAGTGATGCCGTTGGAGTTGATGGAAACACTTATTTTCCAAGCCTTCCGCTGTTATCGTTGTTAGATGGCCTTAAGTCATTTTTATTGTAATAAGTTCATCGTTGGAACTATCGATGTAATAAGTTTGTGATTGCCACTATGTTATAAATCCTTCAAGTATTGTGAGTGTCAGCATTAGTGATCCAGGGATGACACTGATGCACAGAGATCAGACTGTTTGAGGTCTGGTCGCTACAACGTTGGAGGAACCGGATGAAGACGAGTTTCATCGCGATGATGCTCATCGTGATGACCGCAGCTCTCTTCTATGTGATGGTAGTTTAGATGATCGATATCAACTTGTAATGTGAAGACAAACTCGTTACTCGCGGTCTCCAGACTTGTAATATAATGTTCTATCTTTGTTCGGTCTTTTGAATTCGGAGACTAATATGATGAATTGTATTCGGAGACTAATATGATGAATTGTATTCGGAGACTAATATGATGAATTATATTCGGAGACTAAACTTCTATTGTATTCGATGAATCTGGTGTTGTCTAAATTATGTCCAATAATATATTTTGTATCCTGCGAAAATATCAGAAAAGAAAAATAATAATCCCGAATATTCATACTAGTGGCGCACCACTCAAGATACTAATGGCGCACTATCCAGATGATACTAATGGCGCATCACCCATCAGTGCGCCATTAGTATGCCAAAGCACATGGGTAAATATGACCCCCTGGGAGGCATACTAATGGCGCACAGATGGACATACTAATGGCGCATTGCCTGGTGCACCATTAGTGCACCAGATACTAATGGCGTACCAGTGGTGCGCCGTTAGTAAAAAAATCTAATGGCGTGGTGCTAGTGGCGCACCACTAGTGCGCCATTAGTAGGCAAAAGTGGTGTGCCACTAGCATGCCTTTTCCTAGTAGTGGTTGCATCTCCTTCCTCGCACTCCAATGCAATCTTGCGGCTCCCATGGACCGTAATAGTTCCCTTGTGGCGTGGCATCTTGAGCTGTAAATAAACATAACACGGCCTAGCCATGAACTTCGCATAAACCGGCCGCCCAAACAAAGGGTGGTATGGGCTTCTGATCTTTACCACCTAAAAAGTAACGGTCTCTGACCTAGAGTCATGCTCATCTCCAAAGGTGACCTCCAAATCGATCTTGCCAACTGGATAGGCCGACTTACCGAGTACCACCCCATGGAACACCGTGTTAGATTGTCGAAGCTTCTTATCTGTCATCCCCATACGCCGAAAAGTCTCATAATACAGGATGTTGATGCTGCTGCCTCCATCCATAAGCACTTTAGTGAACTTGTAGCAACCCACCTGTGGTGCCACCACCAGAGCCAACTGATCCGGATTATTAACCCGGGGTGGATGATCCTCTCTGCTCCACACAATGGCTTGCTCAGACCAACGCAAGAAACGTGGTATCGCCGGTTCAACAGAATGCACTGCCCTCTTCAGAACCTTCTGATCCGTTTGCACAAACTCGTGGTGAAGACGTGATACTGCCCACTTCTCAGCTCCTGCGGATTATTCTGATATCCGGATTGCTGCTGCTGTTAACGCTGTTGATTCCCTTGGTTATTGTATCCGCCATGACCATGCTGGTGGTTATGCTGATTGTGCCCATTGTGGTTATTGTTATTGCCTTGATATCCTGAACCGGACCCACTACCTTGGTGACCCGGACCTTGGAAGCTAGGGCCTGATTCGCTGGGGGGCCCATGATCATACCTATTCCGGTTCATGAAATCCTGCATGATGAAACAATCCTTCCAGAGATGCGTAGCTAGTTTCTCCGGCGTACCATGCTTTGGGCAAGGCACGTTCAACTGGCGCTCCAGATTAATAGGCGACCTCCCATTACGTGGGGGCAGTCTACCTTTGCGGCGTTGCCCATCCTCCTGAGCGTTGGTGTTGGCCACAAAATCTGAGCTACCGTCCGCTTTACGCTTACCATTGTATCCTTGATTCGCCAGATTGGCCTGCAGCAGTTTACCGTTCTTGATTGCCTTCCCTGACTTGTCTCCATCTGCGTCTGGATACTTGGTGTTATCAGAATCTCCTTATTCCACTAAAGCTCCCATGAGAGTTCCCATGTCGTTACAATCACGTTTGAGTCGTCGCAACTTCTGCCTCAAAGGTTCAAACCGGCAATTACCTTCCAAGGTTACTATTGTTGTACTTGTGTTGATGCTATTGGAGGAGTGCAAGATTTCTGACACTCGACGCACCCAACTGCTTGTAGACTCCTGCTCCCCTTGAACGCAGGCAGCTAAGTCGACGACAGACATTGGCTGCTTGCACGTGTCCTTGAAATTGTTGATAAACCGGCACCGCAATTCAGCCCATGATCCGATGGAATTAGGTGGCAAACCCTTCAGCCATGTCCGAGCCGTGCCCTCGAGCATCATTGTGAAATATTTGGCGCATGCTGCCTCATCCACATCGAGCATCTCCATTGCCATCTCATAACTCTCAACCCATGCCTGCGGAGCTTGATCTGTCGTGTAGTTGGGCACCTTGCATGGCCCTTCGAAATCCTTGGGCAGTTTTATGTTCCGTAAAGCGGGGATGAGACACGACACGCCCTGGGAACTGGACATGACCCCCGGTTCGACTGTGGTGGTGGGACGAACTGGCGCCGCCTCACGGGCTTCGTACTGCGTTGTTACCTCGGCCTCCCGGCGCTGTCTGGCCTGTCCACCACCTCTTGGGCGTGCGCCTCATCTGCTGCCGGATTATCCCGCCTCTACTGATGACGTCTCCGTGCGCTGCTTGATACGGCCGGTTCATCCAGACGCCTCGTATAGCTCCAGCTCGGACGAGGGGTCGAGTGAATCCTCTCCCGGCTATAGGAGTAAGCTTGATGCTGAGTTAGCGCCGTGTGCAACAACTCCTTGGCCTGTCGTGCCTCCACTGCTATGGGGGATGTTCCTTCAATGGGAAGGGCGGCCAGTCGTGAAGCGGCAGCGACGATGTTGTCCAATGGATTATAATAATGACCGAGAGGGGTGGGGACATGCTGGGTCGGCACAACTTGACGGTTTGGCTCTGCGGTCGGTGGCTGAACCGACGCGCCCATTCCCGGTGCTCCTCCCTGGTTCACCTCCGGCTGGTTACTGGTTCCTGCTCCTGGTGTGCTAAAGAGATTTCTTGCCTCATAAACCGGCGGCAAGCGAGATCGTTGCCTTCTCATCATTACCTCTTGTGACGTGGTCTGATCCAGCATGAGTCAATAGGTCTGGTCATCCAACTCCGCCTACTTTGTGGCCATCCTAGCCTTCTCAGCGGCCAGGTCTAACTTGGCTTGTTCAATCCGGCTTTTCACCTGAGCAACCTCTGCATCATGCTGCTCCTTGTTAGCCTGGGTTACCTCTGCTGTTACTAGCATTGTCAAAGTATCGACCAAGACGGATAAAGTGTCAGACGGTGATGGGGGAAGATCTCCAGCTCTAGCCCCCATTGCCTCTGATGTCAACGCTCCTGTTGTCGTGGTCTGCCGCACGGGTTGTGATCCGGCCATGACGACAGCGACCCTGTTTGGCGGATCGAGGGGGTCCGGAATACTGTCCCCATCGGAACAGCCCTCAGATCGGTCATCCTATAGCAGATACAAAGATTATGTCTCTCCGAAAGAAGATTCATCACTAGAATAAACAACAATCTCGCCGCCAAAGTCCGATCTGTCCTTGGCTTGCACTCCATGCACTGCTCCAACGAAGACGTGTTTCACGGCGGGCTGAATCCGGGCAGGTCTCGCAGGCTAAGCCGACTCGATGATGTTGGGGAAGATGTCCGGCTCAGGGCCCGGTTCGCCGAACTTGCCGATGAAAACGTGGATGCCGCCCGTATTCGATTGAATCGGCCTCAGGGCCCCAGCCTGCATCGTCGATGTAGATCCGGCCGCGACGACTCTTAGTCATCCGGCCCACTGGCGTAGCCCTTGAGTCCTTCAAAGCTGCCCTTCAAGAACTCGAAACCATCGTGCGATAGCCCCACGGTGGGCGCCAACTGTCGTGGATTTAGCACGGCAGATGTCCTAGCAAAAGGACTTAGTCGTGAGGCCATCGCTACGTTAGCTTAAAGGGGTTAAAGTGGACGAACGACACAGGGATTTTATACTAGTTCAGCCCCTTCGATGAAGGTAAAAGCCTATGTCTAGTTTGGTGTAGTATTGCGAGGGCTTCGATGACCAAGGAGCGAATCCGCTTTGCCTGTGTCTCGAGCTGTTGTTGTCTGTCCTGAACCGTCGCAGGGTCGTCCCTTTATATAAGAGGTGACGCCCGGTCCGGTTTACAGAGTCCCGTGGCCGGCTCATAAACGTGTCCGCCCTGGTCTCTGTTCTTTCTATCTTACATCCCAAGTTACATAGTATGACGGTTTACAAATCATGGCCCCTAGCACATGGGCTCTAAACCTCTTGGGCTACAATGTTTACTTCATACTCCGCTGGGCTTTTGAAAATATAGTCTTGATAACGTAAACCCGGCCCTCCTGGCCGGTGTATGCCTGGTAGTAATATCTCTGGCAGGCTCCATCTCCAGACGCCTAAGATCTTCTTCCCCTCCTCTGATAGCCAAGTCAGCCAGAGCATCCTCACCGGCCAACCCAATCACGCTGAGATCGACATGGCTTCACCAAAGAGGTTGTCCACTTCTTGTGGTTTGACTTAATCTCACCATGCTTCTTTGCATCTTGTGATGTTCCAATTCTTGTGAACCAAACACCCAGATTGGCAGAAATCCTGTGTTTTTAAATTCTCTGTTTTGCACGTGCATTCCTATCATATTCCTGTCTATTTCCTATCCCTGCATTGTTAGAATCCTCAAATTCAAACAAGCCCTTGCACAATTACTTCAGTTACAGATATGTGTCAAAGAAAACCTTGTGTGGTTTGTCCTGCTCCTGTGGTGCTGTGTTCCACCCCAGCTCAGCTGCTCCAACGACGCAAGGGTTCACCACAGAAGGGATCCGCTCTCTAGACTATCTTTCGCCGCCTCATATCTTCTTCTCCGCCGCCGGCAGCCACGACAACCGCATTACCATAATCAACTGAGCAGATGACCTTGAGGACTACATGGGTCCGCAAGAGAGGTCGCACTCTTTTGTGTCTACTTACATTATGCATCGCTTAATATGTTGACATGCTACTTTATCATCATGTTCACCTATTAGACTCTGACTCAGGTCCAAACTTATGCTGAAACTTGAGTTTTTAAATGGTTGTAGGGTACATATTGGGGCAATAATCAGTACTATTTGTCTACTATCTGGTTAATCTTGAGTGTCTACTATAAGTTTCATGTTGGGTGCCAGGCATCATATATGTGAATTTTGCAATGTCACCCTGGTTAGCCAGTCATCTTATATGTGAATTATATCATGACATCATTTTTTATTACGTGTTAAATTTGTCAAGAATTGTAGTACATTCAATTACTCTTCCTGTGCATCAGCCATTCGACACGGTCATGGAAAAATCTGGAGTGGAAACAAGGTCTTTGGAGCAGACAATGCTATCTGACGAAGCACATGTCTTGTTGGTTACAGATAGCTCCTTAGAGGAGGATTCAGAGACAGATGACCAGTCCTATTCCCCCCCCCCCCGAGGTGCATGCTCTAACTTGGCAGGGTTATGATGCTCATATCGTGTGTATGGTATCTTGCATTGCTATGTCATTTGCTTAGTTTAGACATGCTTTGAATGCCACCTGTTTAGTGTCTAATTACCATATATGTGAATTATGCAATGCCATCTTGTTGCAAAACATTATATATGTGAATTATGCAATGCTATCTTGTTGCAAGGCATTATATATGTGAATTATGCAATGCCATGCTGTTTAGCCTAGTGTCATATATGTGAATTATATCATGACGTCCTTTTTTTGTATTTCTCATTGCTTTTGTCGACAATGTTTGTATATTCAACTGCTCTTCCTGTGCATCAGCCATTTGAATTGGTGATGGAGAAATCTGGAGTGTAAACAAGGTCTTGAGAGCAGACAATGCTACCTGGTGAAGGAGATATCTTGCTGGTTACAGATAGCTCATCAGAGGAGGATTCAGAGGCAGATGACCAGTCCTATTATCCCCCTGAGGTGTATGCTCAAACTTGGCAGGATTATATTACTCATATCATGCATATGTTGTATTGCAATGCTTAGTTTTTACATCATATACACGATATTGAATGCCATCTCCTTAGTTGACACATCATATATGTGGTTGCCCTCTGCTCACTTGCTTAGTATATAAATCATATATCTGAATTATATCATGCCATGATGTTTACATAGACAGCATGTATCTGAATTATGGCATGCCAACCCATTTTCTAAGGCATAATATAGTTATATCATCTCATCCTGTTCACATAGTCATCATATTCTGAATTATGTCATTCTATCCGTGAATTCTATCATGTCATCATGTTTCCATCGACGACATGTTTGTGATTTATGGCATGCCAACCACTTTAATAGACACATCGTATAGTTATATCATGTCATCATGTTTACATAGTCATCATATTTTTAAGTATGCCATTCTATCCTGTTTAGTTAGCCATCATACATGTGAAATTGTGTCATGCTATCTTGTTTAATTAGCCATCATATATGTGGAATTATGTCCTGCTATTCTGTTTGGTTAGACAACATAAATGTGAATTATTTCATGCCATGTTTTCTTCCCTACTATCCATTGCACCTGTCTATCTTACAATGTATGTACATTCAATTACTTTTTTGTTTATCAGCCATTTCAATTGGAGGGGGTGATGGCAGTCTCTGTGGGAGTAAAAACACGGTCTTCAGAAAAAATCGTGCTACCTGTCGATGGAGATAGAACCACGATTGTACTTGCCCAAGAACCAGCCCCACCACACAGAACTCAGACTCACGTAGATTGTACCCCTACCCAGTTGGACAGAGAACCAGCTACACCCCTTCTAACCCCAACCCTAGCAGATAGTAACCCAGTTCCCGTTGACACAGCACCGTCTCCACCACAGAGCACCCAAACACGAGCAGTTAGTAAGGCAACTGCAGTGCCCAAAGCACGAGGACCACCACTCCGAACCCCAAGTCAATGCTTAAAGCAGAACAATAATTGTTCTCAGGTCAGGTTCCGTAGCTATGGTTCATACTACTTTGCTCTTGCATCACTGTATTTACTCATGCCAACTAATTTCAAATTTGCAGGATGCAATTGAAACTCTAATGGCGCAACAGGTATGTTTTAAACCTGTTTCTTTAACGTGTTTGCTGTTGTAACTTGCTCTATGTTGATTTCAGTTTCAATTAAATAAACAGTTATATTCTCATGCCATGCACCTTACAAGTGTTATTATTGTTATGTGTTTCCCACACTTATATTCTGTCTAAGCTGCTTTGTCTTAAATAGATATGATTTGAACTGTATCTATCTTGATTTGGCATCATAAACTAGAATGATATAGACCATACAGTGACCATACTACATAGATATATGTTTGTTTCATGATGTTATCCTGTCCACCTTACTACTGAACTGGTTTACCAAAATGAGTTTCATATACTACATTGTAAACCTGTGATGTGTTTGTTTGTTTCTTTTTTAGAACGCGGATAAAATATTGGAGAAGAGTACCCCGTTATTCAATGGTACATGAAGTAATGCAGATAGGGTTCAAGATAGTGAGACATCCCTATTGGTCTCCAAGAAAGCTGATAAAAACTATATTGAAGACACTGAGAGAACCCCAAAGTCCTGTCTTGATGTGGTGTTCGAGTTACTGGCTACTACTTCTGGCACCAGATCTTCGAACTCGCTGCCTGAATCGGTCCGGCTTCTTGAGTCTCAACTTCAAGTTGAAAGACATCGATCAGATGTTATGCGACAGGAAGCCGAAGGACTGAGAAGTCCCTGCTGAATTCAGATGCATACTTTCTGGTGCAACAGCAAGTGCTGGCGGATTTAAGCGCCAAACAAGCAAAAGTTAATAAGCTTGCTAAGCACCTTGTCTGCATTATGGGTACCTAGGAAATAGTTTCTTAAGCTCTTCTGAAGTGGTTTCAGTTTTGGACTTGTTTTGCTGCGGCGTTTATATGCTGCTTTGCTCCCTATATTTGCACTAGTGGCGAACTTTGATGACCATTGGATGTAATATGTGTAATAGCCGTGATAGCCTAGCGTAAGTTGCTTGCTTATTTATTTCCTTATTGTCTTGTTTATTTGTTCTTGTAGTCGGTGCAGTTCTTTTTCCGTGGTTTGCTAGTGGCCGCAATAGCCTATTTTTTAAAACTAGGCCACATTAACCATGGGCTACATGTTTACTGTAGTTAACATGGGCCTCTTACGGGCCGTAGAAACAATGGGCCTTCTAAGGGCCATAGAAACAATGGGCCTTCTACGGGGCGTAGAAACAATGGGACTTATATGGGCCATAGACACAACAGGCCTTCTACGGGGCGTATGATCGGTTGGCCAAACATGGGCCAATAACAGACCACATTATGGCCGTAACTGGGCTAGAGTTGAAATCGTCCGTTCATGGGCCGATCATAATAGGCCGAACATAACGGGCCGTCCTTAATCGGCTGTATTTGATGACGCTATGAAAACGGCCCAACGTACTAACGGGCCACAAATGGGCCGACTATAACCACAGGCTGAATTTGGCCCACAAGCAGAAAATGACAGTAACGGGCTGAAAGTAAACGAATGCTGGAAATGAGCCCAAGAATAAATGGGCCTTGAAAAGGCCGAAAGATAACATGGGCTGGAAACGGCCCAACGAAATAATGGGCCGTTAATGGGTATAAAGTGATACACTGTTCATTACGGGCCAGTTTAACCACGTGTCATCAATGGGTCGAGGGTTACTAAGGGCCTCATATGGGCCGAAAGACGTCATGGGCCATACATGGGCCAGAAGTTAAAACAGGCTGGAATTATATTGGACGGCCCAGATGACGCTACCGGGCCTAATTCGGATAGGCCGTAAACGGGCCCTGGGTTAGTGGGATGTAAATGGGCTATATGCGAACAGGCCGTTAACAGGCTTGCCATGGGCCGGCCCGCCACCTTTTGACCAAGTCAAACGGGCCGGCATTTTCACAGGAATGGGCCTTTGTTGGGCAGTGCCCAGTTTCACCACGTGCCGTTAATGAGTATAAAGTGATACACTGTTCATTACGGGCCAGTTTTACCACGGGCCGTTAATGGGCTGAGAGTAATAAGGGCCTCGTATGGGCCGAAAGACGTCATGGGCCATACATGGGCCGAAAGTTAAAACGGGCTGGAATTATATTGAACAGCCCAGATGACGCTACTAGGCCTAATTTGGATAGGCCGTAAACGGGCCCTCGATTAGCGGGTTGTAAATGCGCTATATGCGAGCAGGACGTTCACAGGCTTGCCCTAGGCCGGCCCGCCACCTTTTGACCAAGTCAAACTGGTCGGCCTTTTCACAGGAGTGGGCCTCTGTTGGGCTGTGCCATGTGTCGATGTATCATAGGCGCTTTGGGTCCAATGAGTGGATGACATGTGTCCCAACGGTGAGCCGACACATGTTTCCTCCAGCCAATGATGATTTTACACGTGGAAAATCCCCATTGGTCGGTGCTGTTAACGGGTTATCAGATCCAAAACCGTACCCCATAGCTTAACGGCGTTCCGTTGCGGTGGATGCCGTGTGTCGGTCACCCTTGACGAAAGCACTTCTGTGACGCGCGATTTATCGTCATGGAAGTGGACACTTCTGTGATGATAATTTTGGTAATGTCATGGAACACTTCTACGATAGCACATGTATGACTATCTTGATTCTGTCATAAATTTGTCATGGATGTACATGCATGACAGAAAACGTGACCTACTGTGACAAACACGTATCATCACGGAAGTGTATTTTTTTTGTAGTGAAAGCGGGCGACGTGGCCCACGGTGGCCCTCCTCCTCCTCTCCGGCGTGACGTCGTCCCCGAGCCAAGGCGTGAGGCCCCCTAGTGCAACCCGTCGCGCATGGTACCCACACGCGACAAGGAAAGCTGCCATGTGGTGCAGCGGCCCCAAGGGGAAGCGCATGCGCACCTAGTGCCACCCCACCAAGGTCATGCAGTACCCGAGGAGGCGGCACGCGAGCACCAAGACCAGGTCCCCCCTCAACAGCAGGCTCCCATGAGCGAGGCAGGCTGCCTAGCATTCTCTCCGGAGCTGCGCCACGTCGTCTGGCCTGGCAAGTTCAAGCCAGATTTGCCTCCATACTACGATGGCACACCAGACCATGCTGAGTTCCTTCACCTCTACGAGCTGAGCATCGAAGTAGCGAGCAGCGACGAGAAGGTCATGGCAAATTATTTTCCCATGGCCCTCAAGGACAAAGCACGTTCGTGGCTCCTAATCCTCCCCGCAGGATCAATCTCCTCCTAGGATGAGCTGGGCCAGTGCTTCATCTCCAACTTCCAGGGAACTCGTGACCGCGCCCCTGCAGTAGGCGACCTGTAGAGCATCAAGCAGCAACCAGGGGAGACCCTGCGCAAATACATCTAGCGTGTCACCAACGTTCGCATCAAGATTCCCAAGGTGTCGGACAATGCCATCATCTCAGCATTCACTGATGGCGTTCGGGACATCAGGATGAAGTAAGAACTCTCCATCCATGAGGACCTTTGTGCGGCTTTGTAGATGTTCATTATGGCGACCAAGTGCGCAAGGGAAGAAGAGGGTCGCCTATCGCTCATTTAGCTTCCAGAGGCCGACCCTGAATACAAGAAGGCCAAGGCCAAGGACGTGAAGCGCAAGCCCCCGGCTGTGCTCGCGCCCGAGCCAGAGATGAAGCGCGGTTGCGACCACCCCAAGTCCTCCAAGGGTAGCCGCCCGTTCTGTGTCTTCCAAAATGACCACAGCCACAACACCAATGGCTGCCAAGAGCTTAGGGTCATCCGAGACGGGCGCATTGCCAGTCGTCCCGAGAGCAACGACCGTGGCTATGGCCGTGGAGGAGGCCGTGGAGGAGGATGCTGGAATAGCCGCGACACCTGTCAGGGCTCGCGCGATCAGCCTCGTGAGGACCACTGGCAGGGCCAGCCTCGTGACGGCCCCTGGAGGTATTAGCCTGGTGAGGATCGCCCTCAGGGCAAGACCGGCCTTCCTACTCTGCCACCGCTGCCAAGTAGGAACGGTGACCACCGCCAAGATGATCGGCTTGGGGGCTTCCAAGAGCCTCATGCCATCGTCTGCATCTTGGGCGGCGCTCAGGGCCCTGCCTCTCATCGCGTCTTCAAGCAGTTCGCTCATGAGGTGAACGCGACCCTCCCCAAGCTTGAGGCGCCCTGTCCCCTCAAATGGTGTAAGTACGCTATCACCTTCGACTCTGTTAACCAGATCAAGTGCGCGGCCGCCACCGGTGCACTCTCAATGCTTTGCTCTCCCACCATCAACAACGTCGTCGTCACCAAGATGCTGATCGATGGCGGCGCAGGGCTCAACATCCTCTCCATCGAGACATTTGACACGCTCCAATTGCCATATGACTAGCTCCAGCCAACCAAGCCTTTCTCAGGAGTGACCGATGGCTCCACGGTCCCCATCGGGCAGTTCCGTCTCCCTGTCACCTTCCGCTAGTGCGACAACTACCACACCGAGCTCATCGTCTTTGACGTTGCCCACATTCTTCTCCCGTACAACGCCATCCTTGGGTATCCGGCCCTGGCTAAGTTCATGGCGGCGGCTCACCATGGCTACAACGTCCTCAAGATGTCGGGGAGCAGCGACATCATCACGATCTCCTGCGACGAGAAGGATGCGGTGTGCTCCCTTGAACATGCCTACCAAGACGTGGCAGTCGAGAACTCATGTGGCGAGGACACCATCCACCCCCCTGAGGTCATCCCCAAGAAGAAGAAGAAGCAACTGCTCCACCTAGGATCTCAGGAGGGTGGGGCATCCGATGATCGTGCCTCAGGACCTACGCCCACTGCTGGGGCGCCTTCCTCCCTCGCATAAGAAGGCGCACCCAGTGCCTCTCTCGGGTTGTGCTCGGGGGCTTTCCTCTGGAGGGCCTCTGACCTGGCCAGCGTGACGAGGGAGGCGCTCGGGCACCACATGGAGGCGTGCTTCGACACATGTTTCCACAGGCAGGGCGCGGGGCGTGAGGCGCCAAGCGCTGAGGAGTTCGACACCCAGGCGATCGAAGAACTTAAAGAGGCGCGGACCATGCGTGGCCAGCATCACGCCGTGCAACCCAGTGTAGCTTCCACCCCGGGCGTGGGCGGCGAGTTGTGTGGCTGCCTCAACATCCCAGCTCAAAAAAGTCGCACCTCAGGAGGCTCGCGAGACCCGGGAGCCAGACGAATCGTGAGGGGCGACATCTGCGGCATGCATCTTCAGCTACCCCAACTCTTCTTCAGAAACAGTGCCAGGTGACTTTTGGGTTTGTTCAATTGAGGGCGCCCTTCGGGCTGCATTATCCTCAAACTGCCATGGTCAGCCCCGCGGCAGCGCTATTTTGGTTATGTACTCCAGACCAGAATGCATGCCTATGTTATCATGGTTATCCAACATTGTCTCTGTTGTTTTATTGCCTGTGGAGCTGCCCCTCGCGGCCCTTGCGCATTGCTAACCCTCCTAGTGCTCACCCCGCAACGGGGGCTGCCGGCATGGTGCCTCTGCCCTAGTCCGTCCCTGCAGCGCTGATAAATCTGAGAAACCGAGCTCTGTCTCGCAGCCAGCCCCACGCACGTCACCTCACCAGGTACTCGGTGCCTTCGTATTCTTGTGGAAAGATCACCAGCGGGACAACAAGCGCAACTTTGTTTTCTTTCTTCGGCTAACTCGCAGGTACCTCCGGAGTCGGGATCAAGGGCGGCCTCACCAGCACCTCAAATTGCAACCCCTCACAAGGCTAGCCACTGTCACATCCCTAGCTAACCCTTGCATTAGGACCTGACTAGAGTGTGCATCATGTTTACTTTCAAAGAAACTTGAAATGGGATTAACAGAAACCCCAACACCCCCCTCCCCTAACAACTAGGGTTTGCTAAAATATTTTCCAATGTACCCAAAATGCCCTTCAAAATGTTCATCATTTCTGCCTTGGTCTTAAACCTCTGCCAAAAATGGTGCACAATTTTCTAGGACAATCTAGGGCTTTGGATTAATTCATATGGTAATTGAATTTGGGCATTTGAATACTAGTAAATATTTTAAATGCTCAAATAATCATGAACTATAATGTTTCCTACTGTTCATATTATATACAGTAGGTATGACAAGTGTCATGAGTTATAAAAATGTTTAGGCATTTTTATTAATTGAACAAAGCTGCAAAAGAAATGTAACAGAATAGAAAATAGGAAAAGGAAAATAGGAAGAAGTACTTACCTCGGCCCAGCCCTGTAGCAAGCCGGCCCAGCCCACCAGCCCTCCTCCTGTCGTCTTCCTCCTCGCGCCAGAAGGACGCGCGCGTGGCCGCCGCGCGCCGGCACGCGCCCGGCCACCTCCAGGTTGCTTGCCTGCCTCCCCGATGGCCTGGATGACTCCACGAGTCGACACGCAGCTGCCCCGACCGCTCTCACTTCTCCCCCTTGTCTCCTTCGCCCTCCCCTGGCTCTTTCTTCTCCATCACCGAGCCGCCGTCGCCGCCGCTCGCCGTAGCCGCACTCAGAGCCACCCCCTCGCCCCGTGAGTGTGTCCAGAGGATCCGCCGCGTCGTCCTCTTCCTCCTCGCTGAGCCACGAGCCACCGGAAGCCCTGCAACGACCCCACGCCGTCGTCCCCTGAAAGTGCAACTAATCCCCGGGTGGTTTTGGTAATTAATAACAACATATATATCATTGAACTAATATTCTCTTGAGAATCATTTCAGAAAAGTTCGATGATATGGGTATGGAAATGTCTGAAGAAGTGGACCCCTCAAAATGCTAAGACAAGCATTGGCAAAAGCTCAAGACTCCATTTTTGGTTTAGTGATCAAAGATCACATTGAGTCCATAGGAAAAGCCAATACTATTAAAAGGGGATGAGGTTGTGTTGATGATCTTGTTGCTCAAGTGCTTGGTGATCTAGCTCCCTCAACTATCAGCACTCTTCACTTTACAACACACTCATAAGTAATCTCGGACAAACCGATTCTGCAAACTCAGTCCCACCGAGATGAACCACTTCAGTTATTTCCCCAAACCCTAACTTTTCGGTCCATCCGATTCTGAGTCTCGGTCTCACCGAAAATGTTCTGCCAACCTTCTGTAACCAAATGACAGCATTTCGGAATATCCGAGTTGTTGTTTTCGGTCACACCGAGATGGCAAACCCTAACCTTTGACTCACTTCGGACACACCGAGATGGTATTTTCGGTCCCACCGAAAATCCCAACGTTCACTATATTTGAACTTTCGGTCTGACCGAGTTTTAACTTCGGTCTCACCGAGATTGGTCAAATGTGTGTGTAACGGTTGGATTTTGTGTGGAGGCTATATATACCCCTCCACCCCCTCTTCACTCGTGAGGAGAGCCATCAGAAAGTACCACCACTTCTACCATACACTTTCTGAGAAGTGAACCACCTACCCTTGTGTTGAGATCAAGCCATTCCATTCCTACCATATGAAACTTGATCTCTAGCCTTCCCAAGTTGCTTTCCACTCAAATCTTTCTTCCACCAAAGCCATATCAGTGAGGAGAGTTGAGTGTTGGGGAGATTATCATCTGAAGCACAAGAGCAAGGAGTTCATCATCATCAACACCGTCTATTACCTTTTGGGGGGTGGTGCCTCCTAGATTGGTTAGGTGTCGCTTGGGAGCCTCCGTCTTTGAGATGTGGAGTTGAACCAAGAAGTTTGTAAGGGCAAGGAGATCGCCTACTTCGTGAAGATCTACCCCGAGTAAGGCTAGTCCTCCGTGGGCGTAGGCCGTGATGGAATAGACAAGGTTGCTTCTTCGTGGACCCTTCGTGGGTGGAGCCCTCCGTGGACTCGCGCAGCCGTTACCCTCCGTGGGTTGAAGTCTCCATCAACGTGGATGTACGATAGCACCACCTATCGGAACCACGACAAAAATATTCGTGTCACCAAACTGCGTTTGATCTTCTCCACCTCTCTTTTACATGTGCAATTTACTTTCCGCTGCTTATACTCTAGAATTGCATGTGTAGGGTGATACTTGTGTTGATCTTAATTGTGAAACTGCCAAAAACATTGCATGATCTAAAGGCAGATTTTTTATATTGTAAAGTAGTCTAATCACCCCCCCCCCTCTAGACCTACTTTCGATCCTACAAGTGGTATCAGAGCTTTGGTCTCCATTGCTTTGGTTTCCATTGCATTGGACTCCATAAGCTTGGTTTCACAACCTAGGAGAGTATGGCGTCTAGTGAGGGTAATTATCGTAGATGTCCTTACTTTGATGGTACAAATTTTGCTAGTTGGAAGCATAAAATGAAAATGCATATACTTGGTCATAACCCAGCCGCATGGGGCATTATCTGTGTTGGTATGCAAGGTGATTTCTTTGAAGAAGGAAAAGTTCTGGATCGCGAAGCTACACCCGAAGAGTTGCGGATGTTGCAAAACAATGCTCAAGCTTGTGACATTCTCTTCAATGCTTTGTGTCCCGAAGAGTTCAACAAAATCAGTCGTCTTGAGAATGCTAAGGAGATTTGGGATACTTTGGTAGAAATGCACGAAGGTACTGAATCTGTGAAGGAATCAAAGCTAGATATTCTTCAAGGTCAACTTGACAAGTTCAAGATGAAGGATGGTGAAGGAGTCGCTGAAATGTACTCTAGGCTTGCTCTCATCACAAATGAGATTGCTGGCTTAGGAAGCGAAGAAATGACCGACCGATTCATCATTAAGAAGATTCTCAGAGCTTTGGATGGAAAGTATGACACCGTGTGCACTTTGATCCAAATGATGCCAAATTACAAGACTCTCAAGCCAACTGAAGTCATTGGAAGAATTGTTGCTCATGAGATGACACTTAAGGATAAGGAAGAGCTTCACAACAAGTCAAGTGGTGCTTACAAAGCTACAAGTGATGCTCCTACTACCTCAAGTGATAAGCTAATTTCCAATGAAGAGATAAGCCTAATGGTCAAGAACTTCAACAAGTTCTACAAGAATAGAGGCAAAGAAAGAAGCTCAAAATCTAGATCATATGATGAAAAGAGATCTTCTAGCCGTGATCGAAACTGCTACAATTGTGGAAGACCCGGACACTTCTCAAATGAGTGTACGGCTCCCCACAAAAGAAGAGAAGAATCTCCAAGAAGAAGAGCAAGAGATGAGTCACCTCGGAGAGAGAGAAGGAGTAGAGATGATCGTTATGAACGAAGACCCTCTCGGAGAAGCAAGGATTCGGAGAGGAAAGACAAGTCATCAAGGAGCTACACAAGAAGAAGACATCAAGCTCATGTTGGTGAATGGGTCTCCGGCTCCGACTCTGACAATCAATCCGATGGAAGCTATCACTCCGACTCCGACTATAGTCAAGATGAAGGTGTTGCCGGACTTGCACTCGTATCCTCCAACTCCAACTCCTACGACTTATTTGATTCACCAAATGAGGGAATTGGAAGATGCTTCATGGCTAAAGGTCCCAAGGTAACACACCCTGAATTCATTGACTTTGATAGTGATGAGGATGACTTGCTTGGTGAAGATGAGCTCTTGCATGATAAATCTAGTGAGCTTAGTGATGATGAAAATGCTAGTAGTCTTTATAGTCGAGAAGAGTCGAATGACAATGCTATGAAGGAGATTGAGCGTCTAACTAAAGAACTAAACACTCTTAAGTTAGCTCATGAATCAACTCAAGAAGATCATAGAGAGCTCCTAAGATCTCATGAGAAGCTACGCTTCGAGAAGCTCACCCTAGAGCAAGAACATGAGTTTCTAAAAGCGATCAATGACGATCTTCGAAAGAAGAGTTCTTCATATCTTGCCAAACGACTTCTCTTGTCTAATTTCTTGCCACCTATTAAGACTAAGCATGACAAGCATAAGAAAAATTCTTCCTCTAGTAGTAACAATAACAATGTTAAATCCAATATTGTTGCTTCTAGTAGTTCTCTTGATTCCACTAACAATGTTTCAAGCCAAGTTACACTTGAGCAAGAAAATAGCTTATTGAAGGAAATCATAGAGAAAGGTGTCTACAAGAGTCTTGCCGGAAGCAAGAACTTTGAGGAGATTGTTCGCAAACAAGGAAGACACCGGAAGAATCAAGGGATTGGTTTTGAGCGAAAGTTCAACGCCGAAGGTGTTGAGTGGGAAGAAGGTCAATACCCTACTCCACAGTTTGTCTCACAAAAGGAGAAGTATGATCCTACTTCATCCAATGTGGAACAAGCTCAAGATGACCTTCCACCACAAGACCACAAGCTAAAGGCCAAGGACAAGCTTCAAGAAGAGATTGATGCATTCATTGAAGCACCTCAAGCCATGGTCAAGTGGGTTCCCAAGGACACATCAAGTTCTACTTCGTCAAGCTCAACTACAACACCAAGGATTCCCATCAAGATGATGTGGATCCCAAAGAAGAAGAACTAGTAGGTTCTTGAGGGTGACTCCGCCAACAAACTTCACTCATATTCTTTTTGGCAAGAACTTGTGCAATCAACTTCCACATCATGCACTTGTTCATGGAGTCACAAACCCTCTTGTTGGTAAGTCAAGGGACAAGGTAATCATTGCTTTCATGGACATCATCTTTTGTGTACTTCACTCTATGTCTATGGAAATTCTTGTTTGTTCCTTGTGGGACTAACCCATGTAGGTATTGAAAGTGCCCTAATCCAAAGGATTGCTCCTAACTCATGATGATCTACATCAACATTGAGCATCCACATCTTCAACATCTACATGAAGTCTTCTACGACAACCCAAGGTTAGTTTGACCCTTTAAAAGGGGTTCTCACATCTAGGGGGAGCTTTGCTCTAAAGAAATTGGGCTAAAGCATCTCCAAGTGATGTGAACACATAAATGCTTAATGTAAAAGTGGTAATCCCACTTGTGCTTAAACGATGAGTATGACCTATGATCAAATGTTCTCATTTGGCTCCTAAGTCAATATACTCATATATAGATGACCTAGTCATCGACAAATTGTGTGCTAGTAGCTAGAGTGTTTGGTTGTGCATGTTTGACACATATTTCAGTTGCAATCTTATTGTGTGAGCATGTTGAATGCATGATTTTATTCATTCAAGGACATCCATTTGTTGTTTTGATTGTTTTGGTTTCTTTTTCTGGCCAAATGGATGGACAAGAATGCCTAAGCACCCTTCCCTAGCTATCTATGCTTTCTTGTCTCAAAACTCTATTCATGCTCATATCACAACTTTGAACAAGTCTTTTTCGGACAGTCCGAGTGAGGAGCACTCGGAACCACCGATTCGTCTAAGGCTGACTTCCAAAACCTTCTAAGTCCATTTCGGTCTGACCGGTTTCTCAATACCGGTCCAACCGAAACGCTTAGACTGATCTAGGTTTCATCTCGGTGAAACCGAGTTCAAACTCTCGGTCTGACCGATATGTGTAACTGCATAGCAGATATACATCTCGGTGACACCGAGTTTTTCAACTCGGTCCCACCGACAGCACGGGGTTATATATACCTGAGGGGCTGCGCGCGATTTCTTTCTTCAAACCGTTCGCCCCCAAGACCCCTGCTGCCGCCGCCTTGGTCTACGGATCGTCGCCTTCGTCGCCTGTGCGCCTTCGCCGCAGGTCTCCGCCGCCGTCAACGGTAATCATCTCCACCGTTGCCGCCGTAGAGGGACACCACCAAGTTAGGGTGTGTCTCGACCCCTTTTCGTGCTCCACTTCTGATTCTTGCACGATAGGTTGCCATGATTCAATCCACTTTTGATATATTCCCTATACAATAGTTCAGATCTTCTAGTTTCGAGGAAAATTCTTAGGTTTAGGTTTCCACGGAATGCATCTCGGTGAAGCCGATTTTTGAAAATCGGAATGACCGATTTGGCCTCTGGCCATTGCACTGCATAGTTCGGTTTAACCGAGTTGTGCCAATCGGAACGACCGATAAATAGTTTCAGTGAAACCCTAAGTTTTCGGTAGGACCGAAACCCATTTCGGTCTGACCGAAAGTGGTGTGTAGGTTTCTGTTGAGCACTTCGGTTGCACCGAAACCTAAAATCGGTTTGACCGAAATACATTCTGTGAAAACTCAAAACTAAGTTTTTAACTCATTTTTTTTAAAAAAACTTCTGCAGTTGTGATAACTCTTCCATTCTGCCTATACCTTATCTTTTCACAGGTTTTTCAGCCATGTCAGATGTCAGTGACAGCCAGAACAGGTCTGAATCACCGTTTGCTGAAATTCCAGAGGCAGATACAAGTCCTGCAAGCAGCTCTAGTGATGATGGTGAGAGGAGCACCCCTAGTGGTCCGCCTCCTGCAGCTACGAGAGCCAGGAAGAAGAGAACTTCTGATGATGAGGACTCCGACTTTGTTGCTGAGGAAGTTACCTCCAAGCCCAAGAGGAATGTGGTTGCCAAAGAGCACCAAGGGCAGCAGCCAAGGAAAGGTACAAGCAAAGTGAAGCAGTCAGCAGTTGCTAAGAAGCTCAACTTGGAAGAGCCTGCTCCAAGCATGGTGAAGAAGACTTCCAAAAGGAAGAGGGTTGTTTATGCTGAACCTCAAGTTGATGCTGAAGAAGAAGAAGAAGAAGCACCCCAGCCTCCTCCTCAGAAAGCTAAGTTCATGGGTGATGCTATTCGGGCTCAAGCCTCCTCTAAGCCCAAGAAGCCTGCTCCTTCCAAAGCAGCTCCAGCCAAGCCCAAGAGAACAACCAGAAGCATTCCAGCTTCTGAGAAGAACAAAGGTGAGATGCCACAGTCTGAATCAGATGAAGAGCATGTGTTGCTCAAGCTCCGTCCCAAGTTGCCACTCCACAATGATGCTCATCCTCAAGCTGAGGACATGAAGGCAAGGAAGGACAAAGGTCTCAGGCTATGGAGACAGTCTGATCCATATGCCGTAAGGAGAAGGCCTGCTGTGGACCCCAGATTCCACACCAGAGAGCAGCAGGATTTCTATGAGACCGTGCTAATGGATAAGAAGCCCATTGTTGCTGACACCAGGTATGTTGACTGGGAGTACATTGACAGTGAAGAGCACCGGGACTTCTTTCCCCATGTGCATGAGAGCTTTACTGCATGTGGAGTTGCTGACTTTGTGGGTCAAGAGCTGACAGCCTGGAATGACGAGATGATCATGCAGTTCTATGCCACAGCCCACTTCTATCCTGATGGCAAGATCACCTGGATGACTGAAGGTCAAAGGTTTTCTTCGACTGTTGAAGAATGGGCAGAACTTCTGAACGCTCCAGTGCAGAGAGAGGACGACATTGATGTCTATGGGATTCCTAAGAAGTGTCACGATTCCATGAAGAATATGTACAAGGAGATCCCAGCTGCTGATTTGGAGGGATGGAAGCTCGGCTCAGTGTATTATCTCCAGGCAGGTCTGACCACCACTAACACTATTCTGAGGCATACTTTGATGCCTAAGTCAGGTGACCACCGGATGATACGAGGCTATTCTATCAACATGCTGCACATTCTCGATGAGAAGGCACCTTTTAAGGTGATGGACTTGATGGTAGAGACCATTAAGAGGACTGCAGCTGACCAGAAGAGGTCATGTGGGTTTGCACCGCAGATACAGATGCTCATCAACGCCAAGTTTGGCACGGGCAAATTCATGTTGGATAGGAAGCACTTGCCACTGCAGCCAGAGCATGAGGACAACGTAGTTGTGATGGATGAAGAGGATCCCACCTCAGTTGAAGGGCAAGCCAAAATTGAAGCTGCGAAGAAAGCTAAAGCTGACAAAGAGGCAGCAGCAGCAGCAGCTAAGCCAAAGAGCTTTGGAGAACCAATTCTTGAAGCTACCCAAAGGATTGAACAACGCCTGGCCAGCATTGAGCAATCTCAGGAGAGCCTTGAGAGGATTGTCGAGGACAAGATCCACGCTCTGGACGTGAAGCTGACTGAGATTCAGGTGTCTGTCAACAAGCTTGAGGCAGACATGGAGGAGACTAGGCAGGAGAGAGCAGAGCTTATGCAGGATGATCTAGTCCAGGACTCTCATCGCCAGACTGCTCAGATTCCCAGAGGATCCAGATCTGCAGCTATCCCAGTGACAGACTCCAGGGCTACCACTTCAGCACCAGCTACAGCTCCAGCAGTTCCTACAGCTCCAGCATCCACTCCTCCACCGCAGACATCAGCAGAGGTCTTCGCAGATGCAGCTATCTCTACACCGACATCTACCCAGACGGGAGCCGCCAGCAGAGCCCGCAGTGACGTTTAGCTCTATACCTTTTCGAACTTTTTGGTAACTTGTTGCCAAAGGGGGAGAAATTGTTATAGATCATAGGGCTTCGAGAGAGAGAGTGCTCTTTCGTCTTTTCGTTCTTTTGCCGGTTTTCCTTGAGATACATTGGTTTCTTTTGGTTCCAGATACTTTATGTGTGCTTGCTACTACGTTTGATGCTATCTTAATGAGTGCTTAGTCATACTATGCCTTAATGTGTGCTTATTGCTTATCATATGCTATTTCTTATTGTATGGCTATTTACTCTTGTCTTGGTGATTGAGTGCATGTTACTCATTCTTATCATTTTTTGCGCTCCACCAAGATGTATGTGACATGGAAGAGTGACCCATAATCCTAATCGATTGTGCATTTGCATTCAAACGCAAATTTTAAATAATGCACAAATTTAGGGGGAGCTCTTGTTTATCACATACTTCTCAAAGCGACGATATTATTCTTTGATTATATCCTTTGTCGAAGCTTTGATCTATATGTTGTCATCAATTACCAAAAAGGGGGAGATTGAAAGTGCAACTAATCCCCGGGTGTTTTTGGTAATTAATAACAACATATATATCATTAAACTAATATTCTCTTGAGAATCATTTCAGAAAAGTTCGATGATATGGGTATGGAAATGTCTGAAGAAGTGGACCCCTCAAAATGCTAAGACAAGCATTGGCAAAAGCTCAAGACTCCATTTTTGGTTTAGTGATCAAAGATCACATTGAGTCCATAGGAAAAGCCAATACTATTAAAAGGGGATGAGGTTGTGTTGATGATCTTGTTGCTCAAGTGCTTGGTGATCTAGCTCCCTCAACTATCAGCACTCTTCACTTTACAACACACTCATAAGTAATCTCGGACAAACCGATTCTGCAAACTCAGTCCCACCGAGATGAACCACTTCAGTTATTTCCCCAAACCCTAATTTCTCGGTCCATCCGATTCTGAGTTTCGGTCTCACCGAAAATGTTCTGCCAACCTTCTGTAACCAATTGACAGCATTTCGGAATATCCGAGTTGTTGTTTTCGGTCACACCGAGATGGCAAACCCTAACCTTTGACTCACTTCGGACACACCGAGATGGTATTTTCGGTCCCACCGAAAATCCCAACGTTCACTATATTTGAACTTTCGGTCTGACCGAGTTTTCACTTCGGTCTCACCGAGATTGGTCAAATGTGTGTGTAACGGTTGGATTTTGTGTGGAGGCTATATATACCCCTCCACCCCCTCTTCATTCGTGAGGAGAGCCATCAGAAAGTACCACCACTTCTACCATACACTTTCTGAGAAGTGAACCACCTACCCTTGTGTTGAGATCAAGCCATTCCATTCCTACCATATGAAACTTGATCTCTAACCTTCCCAAGTTGCTTTCCACTCAAATCTTTCTTCTACCACAGCCATATCAGTGAGGAGAGTTGAGTGTTGGGGAGATTATCATCTGAAGCACAAGAGCAAGGAGTTCATCATCATCAACACCGTCTATTACCTTTTGGGGGGTGGTGCCTCCTAGATTGGTTAGGTGTCGCTTGGGAGCCTCCGTCTTTGAGATGTGGAGTTGAACCAAGAAGTTTGTAAGGGCAAGGAGATCGCCTACTTCGTGAAGATCTACCCCGAGTAAGGCTAGTCCTCCGTGGGCGTAGGCCGTGATGGAATAGACAAGGTTGCTTCTTCGTGGACCCTTCGTGGGTGGAGCCCTCCGTGGACTCGCGCAGCCGTTACCCTCCGTGGGTTGAAGTCTCCATCAACGTGGATGTACGATAGCACCACCTATCGGAACCACGACAAAAATCTTCGTGTCACCAAACTGCGTTTGATCTTCTCCACCTCCTTTTTACATGTGCAATTTACTTTCCGCTGCATATACTCTAGAATTGCATGTGTAGGGTGTTACTTGAATTGGTCTTAATTGTGAAACTGCCAAAAACATTGCATGATCTAAAGGCAGATTTTTTATATTGTCAAGTAGTCTAATCACCCCCCCTCTAGACCTACTTTCGATCCTACATCCCCTTCCTCGGATCGCCGGAGTACCTCGCCGCCGTTACGAAGCTACAGCGCGTCCCCGACCCCGCCGTCGAGCTCATTAGCACCGCAGTGAGCTTCTATGTCGAACCCCTCCTTCCTCCGTTCCTTTTGCATCGTGTAACTGCCGTTCTGTTGATCACCGAAACGCACCGCCGCCGTGCTCGCCGCCGACGATGCTCCGTTGACCATTTGGTCACGGGCACCCTTCCGTCGCACTCACCGCAGCCCGTAGATGCGAATGGTGCTACGCACGCATCGCCTAGGCACCTGCAGCCGCATCCCCACACACGCCCGACGCCGGTCGCCGCCGTCGAGCTTGTTGCCGTCGTCTCCGGCCACCCCAGGTCCGGCGACCACCTCCATCCGATGCGGAAGAGCAAGAGCTCTCCAACGCACCCAACCACAGCTCGAACCGTGCACCACAGACGTTTTCCGAGGCACGCCGCCGCGTTTGGCCTCGTCGGCGGCTAAACGCCGGCGAGTTTGACCTGTTTTGACCACGAGTTTGACCCCCTGGGTCAATGACATGTGGGCCCTGCCCGCAAGTCAAACTCAGTTTAGGTGTTAATTTAATATTAATTAGTTAATTAGTTTAGTCACTGACATGTGGGCCCTGGCCCCACTAACAGCTAATTAGATTTAGTTTAACTCTAATTAACTCAGTTAATTAGCTGTGACACTGACATGAGGGACCCACTGGTCAGGTTTGACCTGGACTGACCCTGTTGACTGGCTGACGTCAGCATGATGTCATGCTGACGCAGTAAAGGTTTTTCTGGGATTTTTAGATTTAAAATAATTCAGGAAATTCCAGAAAATACCCAAAACTTCTAAAAATCATATAAAATCAACCATGGCTCAGATGGAAAAGATTTATATATGAAAAATGATCAGAAAAATCCAATCTATCTAATGGCACTGGTTTCATGCATGTTTGAACAAGTTAACTTGCTGTATATATCAAAAACATGATAATGCACTTATTCAAATACTAGTTTGAACTTCAATTTGAATCCTTGATTCAAATAGGTTCAAACCCCTCTGGTCTTAGTTGCATTAGCCAACACACATGCATCTTGCCATGTCATAAACATGCATCATATTGTTGCATTTGTTTGTTAATGATTGTATCGTCGGTTTTTCCTGTGTTAGGTCCTGCTCCCGAGGATACTGCCGCGTATCCAGTTGAAGAGCAGTACCCGACAGCTACCTTGTCAGGCAAGCAATCATTGATCATTCCGATACAAACCCAATCTTCTCGCTCCTGCTCTCTTTTACTGCATTAAGGCAACAACGCGTGAACTGCTACTTGCTGCGGTAGTTGAACCCTATTCCCTTGCATGACCTGTCATTGCCACAGTAAATAGTTGAAACCCACTAGCATGTGTAGGAGTTGATTGAGCCATGTGATGTGTGATCCACCATGCTATTTGTTTATGTTGCCTGCTATGCTTAGAGTTGTGTCTGGTCTGATTCATCTGGGTGATGAATCAGAGTGAAACAATCTTTCGATAGAGAGAAGGAAGTGTGGAATACGCTTGGTAAAGGTATCGATGAAAGGCCATGTAGGAGTACATGGTGGGTTGTTTCATTGGAACCGTACATAGGACCCGAGATCTGTATGTGTGGTTCAAGTTGCAGTTACTACCATGCATTGGGCCCGAAACCAATGGACCCTCTCGACTTATTAGCTATCCTTGATCTCTGTCCAGGAGTTGCAACTAGTTTCTGGTGTTTATAGCTTACTGGAGGTCGTGCACAGCGCTGACCCTGGGGGTGGGTTGTGATGCGACAGGTACGTGGCACGGTGTACCGGTTGCCCGTTTGGTGACTCGGGAACCCTGTACACATCGTTTGGGGCCGTGAGCGACACCCCGGCCGGATCTCCCCACGGATGGAACCCAACTAGGCGATAAACCTGGACGAGAGACTCGTGTAGTTAGTCAGGTCGTGGCCGACACCCTCGCTGGGCTTCCGCTTGAAGGTTGCCGAGTACACGCCGAGTAAACGGCGATAAGTGGTGGAAGCGTGTGTGAAGAAGTACACCCCTGCAGGGTTATCAAACTATTCGAATAGCCGTTGTTCGCGGTACGAACTACTTGGTTACTCTTACAGTTCATAGACAAGTTGATGGATACTACTAAAAGCCTCAAGATAAGCGTGAGTGCCGTGGATGGCCCTTTCGTAGGATGACGGAAGAGGATCCTCGGTAGTGTATTGATGTGGTGACTAGAGGACTCGTGTTCGTAATAACATCTTGCAATCTGTTGGAAGTTGTAGTATAGGTTAGCCAAGGTCAAAGCTGGCATTCTGCTATAAACTCCACTACCCCCTTTGATAATGTTGCATGTATGATAGGTTCTGTGGTAAGACTTGTTGAGTACCTTTGTACTCATGTTTGCTTAATAACTGTTGCAGAGGAGAACCCTGCCCCTGCTGATGGGTTCTACATAGACGTTAACATCGACGAGTAGCTTGACACCCAGACGGTGATCTGGAGCTTGTGAAGGGCCTTGTAGATAGTCAGGCTACACCAAGCCTGTTTTATTTTCTAAGTTGTCTGTACTCAGACATGTAGCTTCCGCTTGTGCTTGTATGACTGTATGACTTGAGTGTTGGGTCATGTGACCCCTACCTGTATGACTATGTTATGTATGGCTCTTGGAGCCTTTTAAATAAAGTACTTAGAGTCATAGAGTTCTGTTGTGATGCGATGTTGTATTTGCACATATTGAGCATATTGCGTGTATGATTGAAATGCTTGGTATGTGTGGGATCCGACACCTAGTTGTTTTCCTTTGGTAGCCTATCTTACAGGGAAATGCCTCCTAGTGATTCCAATGAGCCTTGGTAGCTTGCTACTGCTCGGAACACGTAGGCTGGCCGGCATGTATCCTTCTTCGTTCCTGTGTCTGTCCCTTAGGGGAAATGTCACGCGTTGTTCCTTTAAGTCCATGTAGCTTGCTACGACTTGGGTTCATACGTTGATGACCGACACGTTCGTTGCTGGGTCATGGATGCCTGTCTCTGTAATTTAGTGCCACTTTTGGATTATATCTAGCCATGTCGGCCCGGGTTCTATGTCATATGGATGCTAGCGACACTGTCATATACGTGTGCCAAAATGCGCAAACGGTCCCGGGCCAGGTAAGGTGGCACCCGTGGGGTTACCGTGCGTGAGGCCGCAAAGTGATATGACGTGTTACAGCTAGATCGGTGTGACTTAGGATCGGTGTCCTGACAGCGTTGGCATCAGAGCTGGACTGCCTGTAGGTTTCTCAAGCCAAACTGGTCGATGTTGAGTCTAGAAAATTTCTTAGTTATATGTAGGGGAATTGATTGTGGAAGGGAACGTAAGGCTCTTTTTACTCCTTTACCTTATGCCCTTCTGATCTGAGTCTGTCTATTCTTTCTACGGGGATTTAGGACTAGGCCTCTTATCCTTGCTAGGTTCACGTGTTACTAATCCGTAGACTCTTAGGATTTTTGGTTTCAAGCCTCAGTTCAGTTTCTATCTTTTTGAGTATGATGATTATTGAACCGGAACCTTGATATGGAATTGTTGAGTGGCTATGCTATCATTTTTATGATGTCTCAAATCTCTGTTTGAGCATTTACAGTTGTTATGCTGCCCGATTTCTTCCAGAAACACGAATGCCTTTGCATTATTTCGTGTTTCAGATGTCTGGCCGCATTCCTCACCAAGTGGTTTGTTTGACTCGGTGCATTAATGTGCCCGGTCACACGGCCATGCTAGTCCGTGTGATGACTGAGACCGGTTATCGCTGGTATCCTGAATACACTGTGGAGGAACAGTATCGGGATTTCAATCAAAGTCAGTATTTATGCACAGTCCGGATATACCCCTCATATCCCGGAGCTAATGATCCCATCCATTGGTCTTATGGACTCGGGATTACCATCGAGATGGCAGTGCAGGATGCCGCTTATTCGATGATGACCATTCTCCGTGCTAGGCATGCCCTGTTGCTGAACACTGAGTTCTGTTACATGCCAGCTTCACTCCCCGGAGAAGAAGGCTACTACACTGGTCTGTATACTGATGCTGCTCATGAAGAGCCACTACTTCAGACTACTGTTCAGATGTTGGAGGATAGGGACCGTGAGGTCCGTGCCCTCCGAATGGAGCTGTTTAACACCCGAGCCGCTCACTGGACTACTTTGACACGGCTTGCACCTGCTGTGCACGCCGGATATCTGGACATGCGGGATTTGTATCCTGTGCGGACTCGTCTGCCTGATCGCATGGATTGGCGTGACGTTGGGGGTATTACACCTCCACGTGGGCGTCGGTTACCACCAGCATCGGGACCGAGACCATACCCATGCCCTTATGGTCCACAACCTTCGAGTGCTCGCGAGTTCCAAGATCCGTCTGTACCACTTCCAGGCTACGGTGGCAATCTTTATGAGGATTACTACGCGAATGTCTGAGCTAGTCCGTGGTAGTAGTAGTATTGTAATAGTTGTATTTCCACAGTCCTGCGTGTCTTGTGGAATATGACTAGTGTGTACTGAATTCCGGAGGTGTAGTTAAATAATGTATAGGAGCCTGGAATGCCTCTGATGGGATGTATCGTCTTTCACCGCAGTTGTACTTTAGCCTTGGCTTGTACTAAACTTTGTATGGTGTGTATGACCACTGGTGTATATATAGCAGTTCCTATATTACCATGTCGTACGGATGAACATCTCTGCATTCTGTGTCATCCATTACATTCTGCACTTCTATGTCAAATTTTGCCATCCTTGTCTAAACCGTTGTTTTGTTTTTCCTAGGATGGTCAACACTCGCAACACTCCTGCTGCTCAGGAGCAGGGTGAGGCTAGTGGGGCTAGAGATGGAAATCTGCCCCAGCCACCCTCTTTGGCGGAAGTTATGCTTGAAGCAGAACGGAACAAGAGAGAGACCAACCGTCTGCTGGAACGCATAGAGCAAAACACTAGGTTCCGTCAGAGGAATGACGTGGTGTCAATCCACGATTTTATCAAGATGTGTCCACCGAAGTTCCATCACTCCACTGAACCTCTGGATGCTGATGACTGGCTACGTAGTATCACCCACAAGCTACACTCTGCCCGTGTGGCCGAAGCTGACAAGGTTATCTACGCCGCCTACCATCTTGAGGGCCTTGCCAGTCTTTGGTGGGAAAACTTTGAAGCTATGCGTCCTGCTGGCCAAGTCACTACCTGGGTTGAGTTCAGTGAGGCATTCCGTGAACATCACATTCCGGAAGGTCTCATGGATCGCAAGCGGGAGGAATTCTGCAATTTCACCCAGGGCCGTCTGACTGTGGATGGCTACAGTCGTGAGTTTGGTAATCTGGCACGCTATGCACCTGAAGAAGTATCCACCGATGCCAAGAAACAGGCGAGGTTCCGCAAGGGACTCAGCCCTGAACTTCGTCGTGATCTGCGTCTGCACGAGTGCGCCTCTTTCCAGAAGTTGGTTAACAAGGCTATCAGTGCTGAGACAGGCCAGACCGACTTCGAGGCCACCCGCAAGCATACTCGAGACCTTGGTTCCTCATCCGGCTCTGGTTCTCACAAGCGCCGTGTATGGGTTCCTAACACTGCTCTGCCACCCAAGTTTACACCGAGGCCATCCTATGAGGCGCCTCGTCCAACTCAACAGTTTGTACCTGCTAAGACCTATGGAGGTCCACCCTCCAACTTTGCTCCACGCACCACCACTGTGACATGTTTCAAGTGTGGAGAACCGGGACACTACATGCGTGATTGTCCCCAGAACCAGCCAGGAAAACCCGTTGGCCGTGGTAAGCCAACCGGCAAGGTGAACTATGTTAAGCCAATCCCCACTGCACGTGGTCATGTTAACTATGTTTCTGCCGAAGAAGCTTATGAGGATCCTAACGTCGTCCTTGGTACGCTTCTCGTAAACTGCCATCCGGCATCTGTTCTTTTCGATACTGGAGCATCCCATTCGTTCATATCTGAAAGCTATGCTCGATTGCACAACATGACTTTTTGTGACATGCCTACTTCCATGGTTATTCAAACTCCTGGTTCAAAGTGGCAGACCTCTAGGGTAAGCCATGGAAATGAAATCCTTGTCGATAGACTTGTTTTCCTTGCATCCTTAATCGCTCTCAAGTCCTCGGACATAAATATCATTTTGGGTATGGATTGGATGACAATCCATTACGCCAAAATTGACTGCTTTACTAGGACCGTTCAACTTACACATCCATCCGGCAAGGTAGTCAATGTCTTGACTCGAATGGCTGAACGTCAGCTCTACTCTCTTAATGCCAGCCCTCTACCAGAACTCGAAGATATCCCGGTAGTCCGTGACTTTCCGGATGTTTTTCCAGAAGAACTGCCAGGAGTTCCACCTGACAGAGATGTCGAGTTCGTGATAGATCTTATTCCTGGAACTGTCACAATCTCTAGGAGACCTTATAAGATGGCACCACTAGAATTAGCTGAGCTAAAGAAACAACTCGATGAGTCCTTACAAAAGGGTTTCATCCGTCCTAGTTCTTCCCCTTGGGCTTGCCCCGTCCTCTTCGTCAAGAAGAAGGATGGAACGGAGCGGATGGTTGTAGATTACCGACCTGTCAATCTGGTCACCATAAAGAATAAGTATCCGCTTCCCAGGATCAACGATCTGTATGATCAGCTCGCTGGATCCTCAGTCTTCTCTAAGATGGATTTGAGGTTGGGCTACCATCAAATAAAAATCAAGAACGGGGACATTCCTAAAACGGCTTTCGTTACTCGTTATGGCCAATACGAGTACACCGTCATGTCCTTCGGATTAACCAATGCCCCAGCTACCTTTTCTCGGTTAATGAATTCTATATTCATGGAGTACCTGGATAAATTCGTCGTGGTATACCTCGATGATATACTCATTTTCTCCAAGAACAAGGAAGATCATGCCGAGCATTTAAGGCTGGTATTGACGAAACTTCGAGAGCACCGCCTTTATGCCAAATTCTCTAAATGTGAATTTTGGTTGCCAGAAGTAACCTATCTAGGTCATGTAATCTCTGGCAAGGGTATTGCTGTCAATCCCGAGCGAGTTCAAGCCGTCCTTGATTGGACTTCCCCTGAATCGGTCAAGCAAGTTAGGAGTTTTCTTGGCTTAGCGAGCTATTGCCGACGTTTCGTCGAGAACTTCTCCAAGGTTGCTAAACCTCTAACCGAACTCCTCAAGAAAGATAAAAAGTTTGAGTGGACCCCACAGTGCGAGTCCAGTTTTCAGGAACTGAAAAGACGCCTGACATCTGCACCTGTACTGGTACCACCAGATTTTTCCAAGGATTTTATAATCTATTGCGACGCCTCGCGACAAGGACTGGGTTGCATTCTCATGCAAGATCATCAAGTGATTGCATACGCATCCCGACAGTTGCGTCCACATGAGGATAACTATCCTACTCATGATTTAGAGCTTGCAGCTGTAGTCCATGCACTCAAAACATGGCGGCATTACCTCCTTGGTAATCGCTGTGAAATCATCACCGATCACCAAAGCTTGAAGTATATCTTCACCCAACCGGATTTGAATCTCAGGCAAAGACGTTGGGTTGAGTTGCTCACCGACTACGATTTAGGAATCACTTATACTCCTGGCAAGGCCAATGTCATGGCTGATGCACTAAGTCGTAAGTCTTATTGTAACAATTTAATGTTACAACAAAGTCAACCACTTCTCCACGAGGAATTTCGTAAGCTTAACCTTCACATTGTTCCTCGAGGATTCCTTTCCACCTTGGTGGCAAAACCTACCCTTTTGGATCAAGTCATCAAAGCACAGAAGGTTGATCCCGGAATTTCCCGTATTAAGAGGAACATCAAGAAAGAAGTTGCAGGATGTTTCTCAATTGATGATCAAGGAGTCGTATTCTTTAGCAACCGCTTAGTGGTTCCTAAAGTGCGAAACCTAAGACGTTTGATCCTCAAGGAGGCTCATGAATCTCCTCTCACGATTCATCCCGGTAGTACCAAAATGTATCAAGACCTACGTCAAAGATTCTGGTGGACTAGGATGAAGAGAGAAATCGCTCAGTTCATTGCCAACTGCGACGTTTGTCGTCGAGTTAAAGCAGAGCATCAACGGCCTGCTGGCACCCTTCAACCTCTAGCTATTCCTGAATGGAAATGGGATAAAGTCGGTATGGATTTCATTACCGGGTTTCCCAGGTCCAGGAAAGGGAATAATGCTATCTTCGTCGTTATCGACCGCCTCTCTAAAGTAGCTCACTTCCTGCCTGTTCGGGAGAGTATTACCGCTAGCCAGCTAGCAGACTTATATATCTCTCGAATAGTGTCACTACATGGTGTACCGTTGGAGATTAACTCAGACCGTGGAAGTCTCTTCACTTCACGATTTTGGGAAAGTTTCCAGAATGCTATGGGAACTCATCTCTCTTTCAGTACTGCCTTCCATCCGCAGTCAAGTGGTCAAGTGGAACGAGTCAATCAAATTCTGGAGGACATGCTTCGAGCCTCTGTCATTTCTTTTGGTATGTAATGGGAAAAATGTCTTCCATTTGCCGAATTCGCTTATAACAATAGTTATCAAGCCAGCCTGGGTAAAGCTCCCTTCGAAGTTCTATATGGACGAAGGTGTCGAACACCTCTTAACTGGTCAGAAACCGACGAAAGACAATTCTTTGGCCCGGATATGATTCAGGAAGCAGAGGAACAAGTTCGCATCGTTCGTGAGAGATTGAAAACAGCCCAGTCTCGCCAAAAGAGCCAATATGATAGTCATCATAAGGCTGTGACTTTTGAAGTCGGCGATAAGGCTTACCTTCGGGTTACTCCTCTTAAGGGAACCCATCGCTTCGGTATCAAAGGCAAATTGGCCCCTCGTTACATCGGTCCTTTTCGCATTCTTGCCAAACGAGGAGAAGTTGCCTACCAATTGGAACTACCTCCGCACCTCTCCAGAGTTCATGATGTTTTCCACGTTTCCCAACTCAGGCGTTGCTTCTCGGATCCTACCCATGGAGTGGACCACGAAACGCTTGATCTCCAAGACAATCTCACATATCGAGAATACCCCATTCGTATTCTTGATCAAACTGAGCGCACCACTCGACGCCACAATATCAAGTTTCTCAAGGTTCAATGGTCACATCATTCCGAGAGTGAAGCCACTTGGGAAAGGGAGGATCGTCTTCGACTTGAGTACCCCACCCTCTTTCCGGAGGAACCCGAATCTCGGGACGCGATTCTTTTAAGTGGGGGTGAGTTGTCACATCCCTAGCTAACCCTTGCATTAGGACCTGACTAGAGTGTGCATCATGTTTACTTTCAAAGAAACTTGAAATGGGATTAACAGAAACCCCAGCACCCCCCTCCCCTAACAACTAGGGTTTGCTAAAATATTTTCCAATGTACCCAAAATGCCCTTCAAAATGTTCATCATTTCTGCCTTGGTCTTACACCTCTGCCAAAAATGGTGCACAATTTTCTAGGACAATCTAGGGCTTTGGATTAATTCATATGGTAATTGAATTTGGGCATTTGAGTACTAGTAAATATTTTAAATGCTCAAATAATCATGAACTATAATGTTTCCTACTGTTCATATTATATACAGTAGGTATGACAAGTGTCATGAGTTATAAAAATGTTTAGGCATTTTTATTAATTGAACAAAGCTGCAAAAGAAATGTAACAGAATAGAAAATAGGAAAAGGAAAATAGGAAGAAGTACTTACCTCGGCCCAGCCCTGTAGCAAGCCGGCCCAGCCCACTAGCCCTCCTCCTGTCGTCTTCCTCCTCGCGCCAGAAGGACGCGCGCGTGGCCGCCGCGCGCCGGCACGCGCCCGGTCACCTCCAGGTTGCTAGCCTGCCTCCCCGATGGCCTGGATGACTCCACGAGTCGACACGCAGCTGCCCTGACCGCTCTCACTTCTCCCCCTCGTCTCCTTCGCCCTCCCCTGGCTCTTTCTTCTCCATCACCGAGCCGCCGTCGCCGCCGCTCGCCGTAGCCGCACTCAGAGCCACCCCCTCGCCCCGTGAGTGTGTCCAGAGGATCCGCCGCGTCGTCCTCTTCCTCCTCGCTGAGCCACGAGCCACCGGAAGCCCTGCAACGACCCCACGCCGTCGTCCCCTTCCTCGGATCGCCGGAGTACCTCGCCGCCGTTACGAAGCTACAGCGCGTCCCCGACCCCGCCGTCGAGCTCATTAGCACCGCAGTGAGCTTCTATGTCGAACCCCTCCTTCCTCCGTTCCTTTTGCACCGTGTAACCGCCGTTCTGTTGATCACCGAAACGCACCGCCGCCGTGCTCGCCGCCGACGATGCTCCGGTGACCATTTGGTCACGGGAACCCGTCCGTCGCACTCACCGCAGCCCGTAGATGCGAACGGTGCTACGCACGCATCGCCTAGGCACCTGCAGCCGCATCCCCACACACGCCCGACGCCGGTCGCCGCCGTCGAGCTTGTTGCCGTCGTCTTCGGCCACCCCAGGTCCGGCGACCACCTCCATCCGATGCGGAAGAGCAAGAGCTCTCCAACGCACCCAACCACAGCTCGAACCGTGCACCACAGACGTTTTCCGAGGCACGCCGCCGCGTTTGGCCTCGCCGGCGGCTAAACGCCGGTGAGTTTGACCTGTTTTGACCATGAGCTTGACCCCCTGGGTCAATGACATGTGGGCCCTGCCCGCAAGTCAAACTCAGTTTAGGTGTTAATTTAATATTAATTAGTTAATTAGTTTAGTCACTGACATGTGGGCCCTGGCCCCACTGACAGCTAATTAGATTTAGTTTAACTCTAATTAACTCAGTTAATTAGCTGTGACACTGACATGAGGGACCCACTGGTCAGGTTTGACCTGGACTGACCCTGTTGACTGGCTGACGTCAGCATGATGTCATGCTGACGCAGTAAAGGTTTTTCTGGGATTTTTAGATTTAAAATAATTCAGGAAATTCAATCATATAAAATCAACCATAGCTCAGATGGAAAAGATTTATATATGAAAAATGATCAGAAAAATCCAATCTATCTAATGGCACTGGTTTCATGCATGTTTGAACAAGTTAACTTGTTGTATATATCAAAAACATGATAATGCACTTATTCAAATACTAGTTTGAACTTCAATTTGAATCCTTGATTCAAATAGGTTCAAACCCCTCTGGTCTTAGTTGCATTAGCCAACACACATGCATCTTGCCATGTCATAAACATGCATCATATTGTTGCATTTGTTTGTTAATGATTGTATCGTCAGTTTTTCCTGTGTTAGGTCCTGCTCCCGAGGATACTGCCGCGTATCCAGTTGAAGAGCAGTACCCGACAGCTACCTTGTCAGGCAAGCAATCATTGATCATTCCGATACAAACCCAATCTTCTCGCTCCTGCTCTCTTTTACCGCATTAAGGCAACAACGCGTGAACTGCTACTTGCTGCGGTAGTTGAACCCTATTCCCTTGCATGACCTGTCATTGCCACAGTAAATAGTTGAAACCCACTAGCATGTGTAGGAGTTGATTGAGCCATGTGATGTGTGATCCACCATGCTATTTGTTTATGTTGCCTGCTATGCTTAGAGTTGTGTCTGGTCTGATTCATCTGGGTGATGAATCAGAGTGAAACAATCTTTCGATAAAGAGAAGGAAGTGTGGAATACGCTTGGTAAAGGTATCGATGAAAGGCCATGTAGGAGTACATGGTGGGTTGTTTCATTGGAACCGTACATAGGACCCGAGATCTGTATGTGTGGTTCAAGTTGCAGTTACTACCATGCATTGGGCCCGAAACCAATGGACCCTCTCGACTTATTAGCTATCCTTGATCTCTGTCCAGGAGTTGCAACTAGTTTCTGGTGTTTATAGCTTACTGGAGGTCGTGCACAGCGCTGACCCTCGGGGTGGGTTGTGATGCGACAGGTACGTGGCACAGTGTACCGGTTGCCCGTTTGGTGACTCGGGAACCCTCTACACATCGTTTGGGGCCGTGAGCGACACCCCGGCCGGATCTCCCCACGGATGGAACCCAAATATGCGATAAACCTGGACGAGAGACTCGTGTAGTTAGTCAGGTCGTGGCCGACACCCTCGCTGGGCTTCCGCTTGAAGGTTGCCGAGTACACGCCGAGTAAACGGCGATAAGTGGTGGAAGCGTGTGTGAAGAAGTACACCCCTGCAGGGTTATCAAACTATTCGAATAGCCGTTGTTCGCGGTACGAACTACTTGGTTACTCTTACAGTTCATAGACAAGTTGATGGATACTACTAAAAGCCTCAAGATAAGCGTGAGTGCCGTGGATGGCCCTTCCGTAGGATGACGGAAGAGGATCCTCGGTAGTGTATTGATGTGGTGACTAGAGGACTCGTGTTCGTAATAACATCTTGCAATCTGTTGGAAGTTGTAGTATAGGTTAGCCAAGGTCAAAGCTGGCATTCTGCTATAAACTCCACTACCCCCTTTGATAATGTTGCATGTATGATAGGTTCTATGGTAAGACTTGCTGAGTACCTTTGTACTCATGTTTGCTTAATAACTGTTGCAGAGGAGAACCCTGCCCCTGCTGATGGGTTCTACATAGACGTTGACGTCGACGAGTAGCTTGACACCCAGACGGTGATCTGGAGCTTGTGAAGGGCCTTGTAGATAGTCAGGGTACACCAAGCCTGTTTTATTTTCTAAGTTGTCTATACTCAGACATGTAGCTTCCGCTTGTGCTTGTATGACTGTATGACTTGAGTGTTGGGTCATGTGACCCCTACCTGTATGACTATGTTATGTATGGCTCTTGGAGCCTTTTAAATAAAGTACTTTGAGTCATAGAGTTCTGTTGTGATGCAATGTTGTATTTGCACATATTGAGCATATTGCGTGTATGATTGAAATGCTTGGTATGTGTGGGATCCGACACCTAGTTGTTTTCCTTTGGTAGCCTATCTTACAGGGAAATGCCTCCTAGTGATTCCAATGAGCCTTGGTAGCTTGCTACTGCTCGGAACACGTAGGCTGGCCGGCATGTGTCCTTCTTCGTTCCTGTGTCTGTCCCTTAGGGGAAATGTCACGCGTTGTTCCTTTAGTCCATGTAGCTTGCTACGACTTGGGTTCATACGTTGATGACCGACACGTTCGTTGCTGGGTCATGGATGCCTGTCTCTGTAATTTAGTGCCACTTTTGGATTATAACTAGCCATGTCGGCCCGGGTTCTATGTCATATGGATGCTAGCGACACTGTCATATACGTGTGCCAAAATGCGCAAACGGTCCCGGGCCAGGTAAGGTGGCACCCGTGGGGTTACCGTGCGTGAGGCCGCAAAGTGATATGACGTGTTACAGCTAGATCGGTGTGACTTAGGATCGGGGTCCTGACAGCCACTCCTTTTTCACACAAATCACTTGCACGTTAAAGTGGGGAGCCCCTGAGCAACGCACCTCAGGGACTCCTACTGGCTCTCTGGCCCTCACCCCCTGGCCTTGACCACGGCATTGCGGCCTGGCATACCGACGGCGGATGTCACGGGATAACCATGGCCACCTATGGGACAGAGGTCCCTTTTGGTTCAGCAAGCACTACTAGGAAAAGGGCTATAGATGGAATTGACACTAATGGCGCACCAGACATGCGGTGCGCCATTAGTATCCAAATACTAATGGCGCACCTTTGACGTGGTGCGCCATTAGTAACAATTTTTTTTTCATATTTTTCTCAAAAGTACTAATGGCGCACCAGTGGATAGTGCACCATTAGTAGTTGAACTACTAATGGCGCACCACATCCACGGTGCGCCATTAGTAATTTTTTTTTCAAATTTTATTTTTATTTTTTATTTTTATTATTTTCAAAAAATACTAATGGTGCACCGTGGGAGTGGTGCGCCATTAGTAGTTCAACTTACTAATGGCGCAACAGTACCACGGTGCGCCATTAGTATTATTTTTTCATATTTTGTTTTTATATTTTTATTTTATTTTCAAAAAATACTAATGGCGCACCGTGGGAGTGGTGCGCCATTAGTAGTTCAGTA
>LR738715.1:471369902-471438584 GCA_902687465.1 Secale cereale | reverse complement strand
GTGGACCGCCTTTTCTAGTTCAAAAATAAATAAAAGAAAATGATGTAAATGTCAATAAAATAAAAGAAAATAAGTTTCCCATGTGATATGTGGTTTACTTGTTGGGAAAATTTACAAATATGAATTTTGACTTTATTTGCAAAATATCTCTGGAATTTAGTAAAACGGGTATAACTTTTGCATACTGACTCGGATTAAAAAGTTTTTTATATGAAAAATCATCTACTCGAAAAGTTACATTCGAATTTAACCGGGGGAACCCCATTAAACATTTTCAAAATCCCCAAAAACCTAATAGAAAAAAGTTACGGGGCTTTTAATATTTAGAGGCAAAAAATTAAAAAAAATTCAAACTTACTAGTGGCGCACCGTTTGCTAGGTGCGCCACTAGTAACAGAAAAAAATATAAAATTTTCGAAAAAAAATTATAATTTTTTTCAAAAATATGATACGTAGTATGACTGGGAAGTTTGAAATATATTTTCAAAATTTCATCATACTCATGAACATTAACAAACTCCTAGACATCAAGAAGGGTTAATAGGATTGATATGATAGATATATCAACAAGTGCGTGTAAAGTGAGCTGGTGCTGGGGTTGGATAGAACTATGAAGTTAAGCGTGCTCGGGCTGGAGTAGTGTGAGGATGGGTGACCTTATGGGAAGTTTGACCACAGAGTGCGATTTGACTTGAGATTAAGCAAATTGACCCCATATTAAGCCATAATGACCTGAGATTAAGAAAAAAATTGTATTTTTTTGAAAAAAACAATTTGTAAACAAAATTGTGCACTTCTATGTAGTGCGCCATTAGTTTGCCAAAGCACCTGGGTATAGATGGCCCCCTGTGAGGCATACTAATAGCGCACCGTGCACTATACTAATGGCGCACCAGTGGTGAGCCATTAGTATACCAGATACTAATGGCGCACCAGAGGTGCGCCATTAGTAAATAATACTAATGGCGTGCTACTAATGGCGCACCAATAGTGCACCATTAATGGGCAAAACCGGTGCGCCTTAGTAGCCCTTTTCCTAGTAGTGAAGGGGACAGGCACGTTGCACAAAGAGCATAGTAGTGCCAAGCAGTGCGTCGGGGATAACACGAGCATTTCTTATCCAGGTTCGGGCCGTCGCGAGGCGTAAAACCCTAATCCTGCTTTGGTGGATTGATGGTGGAAATGTGGAGAATGGACATGCCACTCTTACCCGGTAAGGTTGCCTTAGGGTGAGAGTGGTCACGCGTATGAGTGTGTACGTGTTTGAATGGCTGAATCATCTCTACGGTTGCCATGGGCCTCCTTTTATAGGTTAAGGGGTCACTACAGTGGTGAACCAGTCTTTCTAGGTTGATTAGATAGCAAACAGTGCTATCATACCTAACTCTGAAGCTGACAGAGTGCATTAAATGCACCGTTTAGTGTCACATCACAGCTCGTCCAGCAAGCCTTGCCGGCTTGTTTTTCCAGTTGCGTTCCTGTTTGCTTGACACGTCTCTGGACGGGTGTCATTTGGTGGTTCTTATGGTAGGAAATAGCTGCCACGTATCCAAGGGCCACTAAGCCACTCTAAAGCTTGACACCGCACTGATTGGCAATGGGCGTTGCTGTGAGGTGGAGTTTTTCCTCCGCATGTCCCGACAAGCCTGCCGGGGCGATCCTGGTGACTTGTTGCCAGGCCAATCCGGCTCCCCGCCAGGCTCGCATGTTCGGCAAGGATGGTTTCCCTTCTGGTGGCATCTCGCTCCTTGGTTGCCTTAATCTCTTTGACAAGCCTGTTGATTCATCAAGGGGTTGATCTCTTCGTGTCTTGGTCCGGTACTTGACGCTGCAAACTTGCCCTCGAGCCTGTGCACAGTTTGGTGCGATGGGCTAAGGTTCTATTGCATCGATAGAAGCCCCCGATCCTGGCACGATCGCACCAGGGAAGGGTCAGTGCTTCCTTTGCTTCTTCATTAACCTTGACCTTGGGCCAGTTTCCACTTCGTCCATGCATTGCGTAATGCCAATGCTGGTGGGGCCATCCCTATAATGGCCCGTGAATGACTTTAACGCACGGGTTGGTAACTGCTAATTTACTCTTCCCACCACGCCCTTATCCTCAGCCACGTATGCTGCATGCATTGAGTGGGATAGGTAACCGGAGGCGCACGGTGCGGACAAGCGTCAATGCGAGGGCTCGGCTTCCTTGGATTGGTGGAGGAGGGCGGCAGTTACCCACCAGGGAATTAGCCCCCACTCCCAGCCCGCCTATTAAGAGGAGGAGCGGAGGGGGAGCAAAGACATTCATCCACACCCTCTTCTCCTTCAGTTGCTTGTCCTTCTGGCTATGTCGAAGGAGAGAGCCTGGGGCCAGCCCTCAGGTAGTAGCTTGTGCCTGATGGGGCTGAATGGCCGTACCAAAGCTCGGGGAGTGGAATTCCTCCCTCATTCTCTCATAAGTATAAGGAGGGCGCTCGGACGGCACGGTGGTAGCACTAGTGGTGGCGACTCCTGGGCACTCGTCACCGCGCCATCCGGAGCTTCAATCTTAGTCGGGGTGGCGCTCATAGCACCAGACCAGGCGCATGGCACGGTAGCCGACTGCGTCCATTCTTCTTCTTCCTGTGGCGTTGGCAGAAGTCCGTGATACGGTTTTGCCGTTGTTGGGGGTGAAACCGTCCTTCTCTAGCACTGTAGGCTTGGCGCGTGGAGAAGCTTGTTGCCCTTGTATTCGCTTCTCCATCGTGCAGTGGTTCTCGACTAACGGGGTGTTGGGGAAGACCATGCTCTATGTAGAATTGCTCGGAGGGCATGGTACCCGAGCCCCCTGCCAAAAAAGGGGCTTCGGGTGTTGGTGGCACTGAAGGCGGCGGCAACCCACGACGCGTCAAGATTGGGGGCGACCGTTCCGATGAGTCATGTTTGCCGGTGACTCCACTGCTTCCGCTTGGAGCTTTCGGCAGCGCCACCATCCGCCCCTACCCTCTGGTTCTTTCCTCCTAGCCTGGTTTCGAGGCTTCCCAGATCCTGGGTAGGCGCCAGATCCGCCTTCTTCTCCTCCCACCGTAGTGCCTGGAAATGGAGGCAAAGAAGCGGATTACAGGGCACTTATCTTTTTCCAATCTTAAACTTGTAGGCAATCGCCAATATTAGCTCAAATAAATGTAATCTTACTTATCCATGTTGAAAGTGCAACTATCCCTGGGTGGTTTTGGTAATTCCTTACAACATATAGCTCATTTAACTAATGCTATTACAAGATAAATATTTCAGGAAAGTTCAATGATTGGCATGGCATGGACTAGGAATGTGGACCCCTCAAAATGCTAAGGACATATATTGGCTCAAGCTCAAGACTACATTTTCCATTTTAGTGATCCAAGATGACATTGAGTCCATAGGAAAGCCAATACTATTAAAATGGGATGAGGTCTTCCTTAATGGGTTTCTTGCTCAAAATGCTTAGTGATATGCTCCAAAACCCTCAACCACTTTCTCACATCCACATATGTCCCAAACCAAAAGTCAAACTCGGCCCCACCGAAAAGTTCTATTAGGGGCCACCGAGTTCATTTGACATAGCCACTACCACTAAACCATAATCATTTCGGTCTCACCGAAAGGGATCTCGGTCTCACCGAGATGGGACTGCAAACTCTCTGTTTCCCTTCGTAACATTTCGGTCTCATCGAGATGAGCGATCAGTCCCACCGAGTTCACAATGCAAATTCTCTATTTCCCCTTTGTAATGTTTCGGTCCCACCGAAACGAGCGAATATGTCCCACCGAGTTTGCCTGACCAACTCTCTAGTGTCCTTATTACCAAAATCGGTCCCATCGAGTGTAACACCCCAAAATTTTGATCTTGCTTAAGTAATAAAAATTTGACTAGGAGTTTCAACTTGGCTTTTTCTGGGTTTTCTTTGATTGTCAGATCTTTCCTTCTGTTGTTATTGTGGAGTTTTTGCACCAGTGCAAAAACTCTTGGCATGTTGTTTGGACTTAATTGCCCTAGGCCAAGTATAACAACCTTTCTAGTTGTAGGATCATTTGCATTATTTTCTCCCTGAGCTTTATTTATTTAAAGTGTTTTCCTTCTGTTTTAGGGCCCAGTTTGCACTACAACCATTTGATGGATTTGTCCAAAAATTCCACCAAAATTCAGGGATGTCAAGTAAAAACCCTACATCACTTCCATGCCAAAATCCTTGGGTACCTTTTGGAAAAGTTGAGCAAAACATCCTCTTTTGCTCTCTGGTCCAGTTGGTCACTTTCTACTGCAACCCTGTTCTAACTTGCTCCTTTGGCCACGAGCTTTCTCCAACTTGTTGTCCCTCCTACCAAAACCTTAAGTCCAGAAGAGTAGACCCATTGGAGGATTTTTGGTTCATGAAACAATGCCATTTAGCTTCTGCCCAGAACTGAAGTTTGCAGAAACTTGCACTAACAAGTTTTTGCTTTTGATAAACTAGCCTCACCACTCTCTTACTCATCCAAGGAGACACCTATCTGGATAATTTGGCCACCCCAAGAGTTGCCTTGATGCCTTTGGCATTTTGTCAAACACCCTGAGTGCATGACCAGTTTTGGCTTAGTTTCTGGTTTGTGCTATGAGCTTGATCCCCTGACTAGACCAGCATTTCACATGGTTTTGTCGAAACCTATAGCCCCACCCTGCTAACCCCCTTGTGGTTTGGAACCCCCTTGCATGCCTTGGCATATCGCCGAGCACGTCGCGTGCGTGCTCTAGGCGCGCCTAGAGCACGCGTTTTGCACGTGCGTGCGCTCGGGTCGCTGCGTCGCGCCCCTGGCCCTAACTCACCTGCAGAGCCGCGCCCGGCCTTATCCGCACACCAGAACACTCCAAGCTGTCCCTAGGACTCCACAGCGCCGTCGTCAGAGCCCGTTTGGTGGCACGCCGGCAATCACAGCGGATCTCTGCCATGGTCGGCGTCGCCCAATCCACCCACGCTCGCCAGCTGCCTCCTGGAGTAGTGCAAGCTCATCCGCAAGCTCGTCCGCAAGCGTTCATCGCCGCCACATCTCCTGCTGCTACAGAATGGTGGTCGCCGGCGATCTTATCCACGGCCGCCGTGGAACCGCCATTGCCCGCCTATATAAGGAGCCCCCGAGCTCGTCAGGCCCTCAACCAACCTCCCACACTCCCTCACTGACCCGCCCATAGCAGTAGAAAGACCAGAGAGGTCGTCTTCTTCCTCTCCGGCAACCACGGCCGCCGCCACTGTCTCGATCACTCCGGCGCCACCAGGGCCTTCCCCGACCATCCAGCACCACCGTCGCCTTCCCCTCAACCTTGCGGAGCTGCCCGACCCCTCGAACGCGATCAAAACCCACCACAGCAAAAATCCCCAATCCTGCCCAAAGCTCCCTACGCCGCGGAGCTCGCCGCCGGCGATTCCCTCTGTCCCCGCCGGCCAACCGACTACCGGGAGGACCGCCTAGGAGTGGCGGATCCATTCCTGCACTCAAATGACCTCGAGGAGCCTCCGTTCGCCGGCGACGATCGCCGGAGTCCCGCCTCTGCTCGGGCAAAGGAAGAGGAGGGAGAGGCGACTGGTCAAACCTGACCAGTGGGCCCCGTGGACCCACTGTCAGTGACCCAGCCCCGCCTCCAGGCGTTTTAAGTGAAGGTGTAAACTCCCAAGTACGTCTCCCTCGCAGCGAATACGCCTTCTGCTCGAAAACATTTTATTTTCTGTTTTTTATTTAAATCAGAGTTTGACTGAAACTTTGACTGGCTTTAACTTCTTAAATATAACTCCAATTGAATTGATTCTTTTTCTGCTGTTCCTCAAATTTGGTCTAGTTTATTTTCAAATTTATTTGAAAATTTTCCAGACAACTTTTTTGTGCTGTTGTGATTCTATGTATTAATTTCATTTTCTTTCTGTTAGGGTTTTTGAAGAAGGAGAAAACTTCCAAAAGTTTTGGAATGCATTTCTCCTCCTCTCTACATGAAGGTAAGCATTTTTGAACCTTGATCTAAAGCATGTGAATACAACGATATGGATGCATTCTTTCCTTTCATATGTGATAATATGATTCTACCCGTGAGTGCATGAGGTAGACCCCCTTGCTGTGAATGTTTAATATGCACGACGGTATCCCCTCGTATGCTTCCCATGCCTAACGGGAGAAAGTCATGAAAGTCGTGGTCTTGTGTAGACACGAGCCTGTCATTAGCTCCTCGTAGAGACGGCAGAGTCCGGTATGGCTTGGTGAGGCATGATGGGTGGCGGTTCCGACCGTGGTTGTGGAATATAATGATTATGCTAAATCATGCAAGTGATGCTGAAACCTCCTGAGTCGACCATAGATCGAGTCTTGTTCCAGTAACCCCCATACTCGTTTTCGTACTACCACTTGTCCCTACTACAGGTAGGGTATGGTTCAAAAAATTGTTGACCCCTATTCTAGCACACACGGTATAGAGAGGCCATGGTGGAAGATACCGGCAGCATCCGGTAGGCATGCCACCTGGTCCGGGGGCATGGGTGTTTTGGTTGAAGCCGAAGGGGATAGCTTCCCCAGTTTGCACGCGTTATAAATTTTGTGATCCCATGCTAGTCGAGGTTGTAGCCTCCCCACTTAGAGTTTGGCTTGGCAGGTGTCGTGGGTGGTTCCAGACACCGGTAAGTTAAGCTGGTATGTGCGGCCAGATGTGTCTTCAAATTAAAAGACCGTAGACGGAATTAGTCCAGTGGGACTAAAGGAATCCGTTATTCGTGGGTAAAGAGTACACCCTCTGCAGAGATTAAATCTATTCGAATAGCCGTGTCCTTGGGTTAGGACTACATTCTGGGAGGGGTCAAGTGTCGGTCTTAGCGTCGGTCTTCGGAGGACACCTGCCAAAACCAGAACCTTGTTAAAGAAGTATGGCATATGGTGACATTGATTATGATGAACTAACCCCTGTATTATGCAAATTAATGAGTATCCCTGGGATGGTCCTACCTCCTGGATATTCACTGTCATCCATCTTTTATTTATAAGCCCTTTTTGTGATGTCGCTCAGACGTCCGACTGTGGCATCTTGTTATTTACTTTTCCATAAGCCCTTTATGTGGTGTCGCTCAGACGCCCGACTGTGGCATTTTTGTTATTTACTTTTCCATAAGCCCTTGATGTGGTGTCGCTCAGATGCTCGATTGTGGCATTTTTGTTATTTACTTTTCTATAAGCCCTTTATGTGGTGTCGCTCAGACGCCCGACTGTGGCATAATCGTTTATTTAATTTTTACCTTTACTCCCTGACTGCATATGCATTTTTATACATATCATATGTTGCATCATGGACTGCCATATCATAATTAACATCGTGATCATCGAACATTCTCGAGCATGATTATATTTCACCCATTGTTCATAATGTTTGCGAGTACATTCAAAGTACTCACAGGCTTGCCCCTGGCTATTGTCTTGGCCAGATTTCTCGCTTGGAAAGGAGTGTTGCGACGACTACCCGGAACCTGCGCAACAGTGATAGCAGCCTCGCGAAGATAGGAGTTACCCTGGTCAGCTGTTTCCGTGGGAAATGGAGTCCCACAGACGCCAACGTGTCACAACCGCTTCCGCCATCAGCCACTAGCATCCTTGTGTTATACTTAAAGACCAGTATGGTCTTGTACTGCATATTTGTACCTTTGCTTGGAATTTCTGTATCAAGAGGTGCCTCATCAGCTAACAGTAATCCTGGGGCTGGTGAGCACAAGGACCAATTTTGGGAATTTAATACCCCGAAAATCAGGTCCTGACATCAAGTTTGTGTAATCGGTCTCACCGAGATTACGTTATGCCCTAACCCTAATGAAATCGGTCCCACCGATTTGATCATATCGATCCCACCGAAATGCCTAACGGTCACATTATGAACTAAATTGGTCTGGCCGAGTTCTCCTAATCGGTCCCACCGAGTTTGGTAAATTGTGTGTAACGGTTGGATTTAGTGTGGAGGCTATATATACCCCTCCACCCACTCTTCATTCGTGGAGAGAGCCATCAGAACATACCTACACTTCCATCATACATGTTCTGAGAAAAGAACCACCTACTCAAGTGTTGAGATCAATATATTCCATTCCTACATATTCCATTCCTACCAGATGAATCTTGTTCTCTAGCCTTCCCAAAGTTGCTTTCCAATCAAATCTTTCTTCCACCATATCCAAATATGTGAGGAACTATTTGAGTGTTGGGGAGACTATCATTTGAAGCATTTGAGCAAGGCGTTCATGATCAACACACCATCTATTACCTTTTGGAGAGTGGTGTCTCCTAGATTGGTTAGGTGTCACTTGGGAGCCTCCGACGAGATTGTGGAGTTGAACCAAGGAGTTTGTACGGGCAAGGAGATCGCCTACTTTGTGAAAATCTACCCTAGTGAGGCCAGTCCTCCATGGGCGGCGGCCATGGTAGGATAGACAAGGTTGCTTCTTCGTGGACCCTTCATGGGTGGAGCCCTCCGTGGACTCGTGCAGCCATGACCCTTCGTGGGTTGAAGTCTCCATCAACGTGGATGTACGATAGCACCACCTATCGGAACCACGACAAAAACATCTGTGTCTACATTTGCGTTTGGTCCCTCCAAACTCCTCACTTTATCTTCATATGCAATTGTTTTACATTCTGCTGCTCTACTCTTAGAATTGCATGTGTAGGTTGATTTCTTGACTTGTGCTAAGTTGCTAAAATCTGCCAAGAATTAAAATTGGTAAAAGGCTAGATTTTTATTTGGTCAAGTAGTCTAATCACACCCCCTCTAGACATACTTTCGATCCTACAAGTGGTATCAGAGCTTTGGTCTCCATTTTCCGTGATTTCCATAGCTTTTGTGATCATAGCCTTGGTTTCGCAACCTAGGAGAGTAAAGCGTCTAGCGAGGGAAGTTACCACCGTAGAGGTCCTTACTTTGATGGTACTAATTTTGCTAGTTGGAAGGATAAGATGAAAATGCATATTCTTGGACATAACCCCGGCGTTTGGTCTATTGTGTGTATTGGTTTGCAAGGTGAATTCTTTGATGGGAAGGAACTGAATCATGAAGCATCTGCGGAAGAATTGAAGATGCTGCAATACAATGCTCAAGCTTACAATATCCTCTTCAACGGATTGTGCCCCGAAGAATTCAACAAAATCAGCCGTCTTGAGAATGCAAAGGAAATTTGGGATACTTTGATTGATATGCACGAAGGTACCGACTCCGTCAAGGAATCCAAGTTGGATGTGCTTCAAAGTCAACTTTACAAGTTCAAAATGAAGGATGGTGAAGGTGTCGCTGAAATGTACTCTAGGCTTGCTCTCATCACAAATGAGATCGCCGGCTTAGGAAGTGAAGAAATGACCGAAAGATTCATCATCAAGAAGATCCTAAGAGCCTTGGATGGAAAATATGACACTGTGTGCACATTGATCCAAATGATGCCGAATTACAAAGATCTCAAGCCAACGGAAGTCATTGGAAGAGTTGTTTCTCATGAGATGTCACTCAAAGATAAAGAAGAGCTTCACAATAAGTCTAGTGGTGCTTACAAAGCCTCATGTGACGCTCCAACATCAACAAGTGAGAAACAAGTTCTCAATGAAGAATTAAGCTTAACAGTGAAGAACTTCAACAAGTTCTACAAGAATAGAAGCAAAGAGAGAAGTTCCAAGTCAAGGTCCTACAATGACAAGAGATCTTCAAGTCGTGATCGAAATTGCTACAATTTTGGAAGACCCAGACACTACTCAAATGAGTGTACAACTCCCCACAAGAGAAGAGAAGACTCACCTAGCAGGAGAAGTAGAAGAGAAGAATCACCACCAAGAGAGAGAAGGAGTAGAGATGATCGTTATGAACAAAGACCTTCTCGGAGAAGCAAAGATTCGGAAAGTAAGGACAAATCATCAAGGAGCTATACAAAACGAAGACATCAAGCTCATGTTGGTGAATGGGCATATGGTTCCGACTCCGATAACCACTCCGAGAGAAGCTACTACTCCGACTCCGAAGATAGTCAAGATGAAGGTGTTGCCGGAATTGCTCTTTTGTCAATCAACTCCTATAACATATTTGACTCACCAAATGAAGTAATTGGAAGATGCTTCACGGCTAAAGGCCCTAAGGTATCACACCCCGAGTATCTTGATTTCAATCGTGATGAAGATGACTTTCTAGGAGATGATGATTTACTTGTTGGTAGCAATAGTGATGAAACTTTTGATGAAAACTATGATGAAATTGCTATTAATCATGCTAATCACGATAAAATGAATGACAATGAAAACGAGAAGATTGAGCATCTAACTAATGAACTAAACACTCTTAAGTTAGCTCATGAAACTACCTTGGAAGATCATCGAGAACTTATAATGACTCATGAGAAGTTACGCTTTGAAAGCTCAACCTTGAGCAAGAGCATGAGTTCTTAAAAGCAATCAATGATGATCTTCGGAAGAAAAGTTCTTCTTACATTGCCAAGCGTCTACTCTTGTCTACACATGCCACAAGTAAAACCTAGCAACAAGAACAAGAAAGATTCTTCCTCTAGTAGTAACAACAATCATGCTAAATCCAATGATGTTGCTTCTAGTAGTTCTCTTGATTCCACTAATGATTCTCTTAGCCAAGTTATACTTGAGAAAGAAAATAGCTTATTTAAGGGAATATAGAGAAAGGTGTTTACAAGAGCCTTGCCGGGAGTAAGCAATTTGAGGAAATTGTACGCAAGCAAGGAAGACACCGGAATAATCAAGGTGTTGGTTTTGAGCAAAAGTTCAATGCCAATGGAGTTGAGTGGGAAGAAGATCAATACCCCAAGACGAAGTTTGTTCCTCAACAAGAGAAGTATGATCCTACTTCTTTTCAAGGGACACAAGCACAAGATGATCTTCCACCACAAGACCACAAGCTAAAGGGCAAGGACAAGCTTCAACAAGAGATTGATGCATTTGAAGAAGTTCCCAAGGCCTTGGTCAAGTAGGTTCCCAAGACTACTTCAAGTTCTACTTCATCAAGTACGACTACAACTCCAAGGATTCCCATCAAGATGGTGTGGATTCTGAAGAAGAAGAACTAGAGAGTTCTTGAGGGTGACTCCGCCAACATAGTGCACTCATATTATTTTGGTGAGGACAAGTGCAAACAACTTCCATATCGTGCACTAGTTCAAGGATTCAAAAACCCTCTTGTTGGTAAGACAAGGGACAAGGTAACCTAATGCTTTCATGGACATCATCATGTGTGCAATTCACTCTATGTCTATGGATATCCTTGTTTGTTCCTTGTGGGACTAACCCGTGTAAGTATTGAAAGTGCAACTCACTCCAATGGATTGCTCCAAATGATCTACATCGACATTGAGCAACTACATCTTCAACACCTACATTAAGTCATCATCGACAAAACCCAAGGTTAGTTCATCCCTCTTAGGGGGGATATCACATCTAGGGGGAGCTTTACTCTAATCAATTTAGCTAAAGCAACTCTAATGATGTGAACACAACAATGCTTTATGTAAAAGTGGTAACCCCACTTGTGCTTAAACGATGAGTATGACCTATGATCAAATGTTCTCATTTGACTCCTAAGTCAATATACTCATATATAGATGACCTAGTCATCGCCAATTGCTTGATAGATGGTAGAATGGTTGTGCATGCTTTGCCACATGTTTTTTTTGAACTATGAACAGTAGGGTAAAACCCCCACTACAGCTTTTATTGATAATAAAAACATAGGTCTGTTGGGCTTGAGCTAAGCCCAACTACATGAAGAAACTGCCAAAAACTAAGCAAAAGCTAGAAAAAGCTAACACTAAAGCGTAAAAAAAGAAGAAGAACAGGGAAACAAGGAGCATCAGACATATTACAACATAGAATCCATCCAAGCAGATAATTGCACTTCATATTTCTTCTTGATTCTGAGTTTTAGCAGCTTTAGTTCCTCAGTAAAAATGTGTTTCCAGCCTTGAAAGGAATGAGTTATACCATCAAATATTTTGTTGTTTCTGGATATCCAGATGGCCCATGATCCCAAGATGATAATCTCCATAAAGAAAGGGTATCTAAGTTTGTCTTTGAGGTCCTGAAAAGCTTCCAGCACTGACAAGTTTGGAGTTCCGGAGGGACAGATAAAGTTCCAACACCTTGTGGCAAAAGGACAACCCCAAAAGAGATGATGAAGAGTTTCCTCTTAAGGACAGTCCCTCACTGCACAATTGTAAAATTCCAATTCAAAGTTTTTCCTCCTTAGTAAATTCCTTCTGTTTACTCTGTCATGCAGGAGCATCCAGAAAAAAACTTTATGCTTGGATTGACAGGAGCTTTTCCACATCCATGAAAAATGTGGACATCTTATTGTGTGAGCATGTTGACTGCATATTTTTCTCATTTGAGGACATCCATTTGTTGCTTTGATTGTTTGGCTCTTTTTTTTTCCAAATGGATGGACAAGAATGCCTAAGAACACCCTCTAGCTATCTATGCTTTTCTCCTCTCAAACTCTATTCATGCCACATCACAAAGTTTGATCAAGTCAGATTCAAACCACTATGTGTGAGGAGCACTCGGAGTCCCCGATTTGTCATAGACTTATACTTCGAAACCTCTTTGTGCATTTTGGTATGACCGAGTCATCCACTTCGGTCACACCGGGTTCACTAAGTTGATCTAGGTTTTCAATCTCGGTGCAACCGATTTGAACTTTTCGGTCACACCGAGTTGCAGTAACTGCTAGCAGTTTTGCATCTCGGTGCCACCGAGTTGTTCCGACGAGTTGAATTTTGGAAAACTTTCCAAACCCTCTTTGCCCGCGCATAACCTGCTCTGCCTCATCGAGTCCTCGGATCGTCTCCTCGTCGCCAGTGACCTCCCACCGCTGGTCTCCGTCGCCGTCAACGGCAATCTCCGCCGCCGTTGCCGCCATAGCAAGTTCACCGTCAAGTTAGGATATGAACTTGACCCTTTGTGCTACTCTTTAACTCCGATTCGTAGCACATTGCTTTTCCATGATTCTTGCCACATTTGTAATCTTCCTATCCAGCAGAAACTTCGTACAAAGTAGTTTTGATTGAAAAAAATTAGGTTTAGGTCACCGCCGAACTCATCTCGGACCGACCGAGTTGTAGAAATCGGTCTCACCGATTTGGCTTAGGCCATTGCACAAGTGATTTTTGGTCTGACCGAAAATTGCAAATCGATGCGACCGAGTTCCACTCTCTGTGAAACCCTAGCAATATCGGTGTCACCAAACTATGACTCAGTCTGACTGAGTTCACTACTTCAGGGTCCAGAATTGCTTCGGTATCACCGAGTTTAACTAATCGGTAGCTCTGAAATGCTTTATGTAGATAACTAAAACAAAGTTTTTTTGAGTCATCTGTTTTGCAAAAATTCTGCACTTTGTGATGCTCATCCACTCTACCTCATCTACATCTATTCACAGGGTCAGCTTCCAGTTTGCAGTGTCAGAGATGTCTGACGGTAGTGATAGTCAGAACAGGTCAGAGGAGCAGGCACAATTGAGTGAGGGCTCTAGTCCCAATAACTCCAGCTATTATGAGAGCAACAGAAGCACTCCCAGTGACCTTCCAAAGGCTTCTACTAAGTACACATAGAAGAAAACTTCAGATTCGGAGGATGAGGACTTTGTGGTTCATGAGGCCACTTCAAAGAAGAAGGTGCTCAGGAAAGAGTATGGCACAACTGAGGCAACTAAGCCAGGATTGAACAAGAAGGCTCTAGCAAGAGGAGTTCGTATGTCGAAGGCCAGAGCATCAACTCAAGAGAATATGGTTTTCACACTTGAAACCAGAGATGATGAGCTAGGAGGAACTAAGAATAGAGCAAGAAAAACCACAGCTAGAGTGATTGGCAAGCCATCCATTAGGGATGATGATGAAGCTGCAGAAGAAGAAGAGGTTGTTGTAGCAGCTCCTAAAGCTCAGAAGCTTATGGGAGATGCTATCAAGTCTGGGGCTGCCCCTTCAAAGCCAAAGACTGCTCCCAATGCTGCTCAAGCCACCAAGTCTGCACCCAAGAGAAGGACAAGAAACATTCCAGCTTCAGAAAAGAACAAGGCCCCAGTGCCAGAGGTTGATGAAGAAGCTGAGGCCCAAGTGCTCAGAAAGTTGAAGCCCGAGATCGCTGATCACAATGATGCTCATCCAGTAGTAGAAGACATGAAATTGAGGAAGGATGCAGGTCTCAAAAAATGGAGACAAGCTGATCCATATGATGTAAGGAGAAGGACTGTTGTGGACTACATGTTTCATACCAAGGAACAACAAGACTTCTATGAGACAGTTCTGCTCGACAAGAAGCCCATAGTGTGTGATATTAAGAGGGTGGACTGGGACTTTCTTAATGAGAATAAAGATTATTTTCCCAATGTGCATGAAAGCTTCAAAACATGTGGTGTTGACAAGTTTGTGGCTCAGAAGTTGACAAAGTGGAATGATGAACTCATCATGCAATTCTACTCCACAGCTTACTTTTATCCTGATGGTAGAATTGTATGGATGTTTGAAGGTACAAGGTACCAGTCGGCTGTTGATGAGTGGGCCAAGTTGATCAAAGCCCCTGAAGAGCATGAAGATGATTTGGATGTGTGTGCCAAAAATAAGCAAGACCACAACTCTATGGCCAATATGTACAAGGAGATCCCTGATGATGACTTGGAGACACATAAGTTTGGATCTGTACATCTAGCCACTATCAACACAATCTTGAGGAATACATTGTTGCCGAAATATGGAGATCAAAAGATGATCAGAGGACATTCAATCAACTTGCAACATATATTTGATGTGCCTCAGAAGTTCAAAGTTATGAGGCTGATTGTGGAGACAATCAAGAGGACTTCCACAGACCAAAAGAGATCATGTGGGTATGCTCCGCACATCCAGATGCTCATCAACTCCAAGATGGGCACAGCCACATACTTATTAGACAGAGAATAACTTCCCTTGGTGCCTTACTTTGAGGACAACACAGTTGTCATGGATGGAAATGAACCATCATCAGTTCAGGCACATGAAAGGAGAGAGAAAGCCAGAGATGAGAAAGCTGCCAAGATGCCAAGTGCTGCAAAAGCATCTCAAATGACCCTCAAGTCCAAACAAGACCAAATGGCATATCTGATTCAAGTAACTATGAGGATTGAAAAGGGCTTGGCCACCCTGACTCAGAATCAGGAAAGCTTGGAGAGGATCATCGAAACTAAGTTCTATGGTCTTGATCTAGAAGTGACAGAGATCCAGTCTACAGTTGAGTAGCTCCAGGAGGAAGCAGAGGAGAGGAGAGGACATGCTACCACAGATGCATTTTAGCGAGTGCCTAGAGGTCAGAGGTCTGCTGCAGAGCCAGTGCCTGATACGAGAGCTATTACATCAGCACCAGCAGCCACAGCTTCAGTACCACCTCCAGCATCCACTCCACCAGGTCCAACTACGTCATATGAAGCCTTCATCCTTGGAGTTATCTCTACACCACCTCCCGAAGACCGCGCCTGAGAGACGTATAGCACTATGCATTTTCAAACTTTTTGGTAACTTGTTGCCAAAGTGGGGGAAATATGTATAGATCATAGGCTTCAAGAGAGAGTGTTTTGCCTCTTTGGTCTCTCTTTCTTTTGGTTGAACTTTATTGTGAGTTTGCTTTATACTCTATGTCTGTGTGTGAGATACTTGTTTGATCATGTGATTGATCATATGCTACCTTAATGCTTGCTTGGATGATATTATCTCTTATATCCTTATATGATCATTCCCCTTGCTTGGTGATGAGTGCATGTTTTCAGTTTATATCATTTTGAGCGATCCACCAAGATGTATGTGACATGGAAGAGTAACCCATGATCCGAATTGATTGTGCATTCGCATTCAAACGCAAAATTTAAATAATGCACAAATTTAGGGGGAGCTCTTTTTTATCACATACTTCTCAAAGCGACAATGTATTTAAATCTTATCATCATTTGTTGATGCTTTGATCTATATTTTGCCATCAATAACCAAAAAGGGAGAGGCTGGAAGTGCAACTATCCCTGGGTGGTTTTGGTAATTCCTCACAACATATAGCTCATTGAACTAATGCTATTACAAGATAAATATTTCAGGAAAGTTCAATGATTGGCATGGCATGGACTAGGAATGTGGACCCCTCAAAATGCTAAGGACACATATTGGCTCAAGCTCCAGACTCTACATTTTCCATTTTAGTGATCCGAGAACACATTGAGTCCATAGGAAAGCCAATGCTATTCAAAGGGCATGAGGTGTTGCTTAATGGGTTTCTTGTTCAAAATGCTTAGTGATATGCTCCAAAACCCTCAACCACTTTCTCGCATCCACATATGTCCCAAACGAAAAGTCAAACTCGGCCCCACCGAAAAGTTCTATCCGGCGCCACCGAGTTCATTTGACATAGCCACTGCCACTAAACCCTAATCATTTCGGTCTCACCGAAAGGGATCTCGGTCTCACCGAGCTGGGCTTGCAAACTCTCTATTTCCCTTCGTAACATTTTGGTCTCATTGAGATGAGCAATCGGTCCCACCGAGTTCGCAATGCAAACTCTCTCTTTCCCCCTACATAACGTTTCGGTCGCACCGAAACGAGTGAATCGTTCCCACCGAGTTTGCCTAACCAACTCTCTGGTGTGCTTATTACCAAAATATGTCCCACCGAGTTTGTGTAATCGGTATCACCGAGATTACGTTATGCCCTAACCCTAACGAAATCGGTCCCATCGAGTTGATCATATCGGTCCCACCGAAATGCCTAACGGTCACATTATGAACTAAAACGGTGTGACCGAGTTCTCTGAATCGGTCCCACCGAGTTTGGTAAATTGTGTGTAACGGTTGGATTTTGTGTGGAGGCTATATATACGCCACCACCAAATCTTCATTCATGGAGAGAGCCATCAGAACATACCTACACTTTCATCATACATGTTCTGAGAAAAAAAAACCACCTACTCAAGTGTTGAGCTCAAGATATTCCATTCCAAACATATGAATCTTGTTCTCTAGCCTTCCCCAAGTTGCTTTCCTCTCAAATATTTCTTCCACCATATCCAAATCTGTGAGGAACTGTTTGCGTGTTGGGGAGACTATCATTTGAAGCATTTGAGCAAGGAGTTCATCATCAACACACCGTCTATTACCTTTTGGAGAGTGGTTTCTCATAGATTGGTTAGGTGTCACTTGGGAGCCTCCGACGAAATTGTGGAGTTGAACCAAGGAGTTTGTACTGGCAATGAGATCGCCTACTTCGTGAAGATCTACCCTAGTGAGGCAAGTCCTTTGTGGGCAATGGCCATGGTGGGATAGAAAAGGTTGCTTCTTCGTGGACCCTTCGTGGGTGGAGCCCTCCGTGGACTCGCGCAGTTGTACCCTTCGTGGGTTGAAATCTCCATCAACGTGGATGTACGATAGCACCACCTCTCGGAACCACGACAAAAACATCCGTGTCTACACTTGCGTTTTCTCCGTCCAAGCTCCTCCCTTTACCTTCATATGCAATTGTTTTACATTCCGCTGCTATACTCTTAGAATTGCACGTGTAGGTTGATTGCTTGACTTGTGCTAAGTTGCTAAAATCCGCCAAGAATTAAAATTGGGAAAAGGCTAGATTTTTATTTGGTCAAGTAGTCTAATCACCTCTCTTCTAGACATACTTTCGATCCTACACATGTACTGTTCTATATGGTTTGTACTTGTTGATCAGCATATTAATGGAAAAGATATACCTTGCCGGGGACTTGTGCGTGTCATACGACCACGCGGAGGGGGAATGCCTCTTTACATCTAAGTAAACAAGTTTTCCCGGTAAGGTACCTTGCCGGCACCCTCAGATTTGTTGCCGGGGACTAATCCTACCGGGCATAAAGCATAGAGAGGAACCAGCCCCCCGCCAACCCTTTCTCGCCAAAGGCCACTACAACCATCCTAACCGAAGCAACGTTTGAGTCAAAAGGATGGAAGCACCTAAGTATCGAAATGGAAGGGAGGTCTCCTTATGCATAAGTATTTACAGTATCTGTCGGGCTTGCCGAAGATTGCAGGGTTGGCTTCTCCCTTCATCTCCTCTTTGGGGAACCAAGTCCACGGCAGACACATGTGGTTTACGCAGATGAAATGGTGCCAAATGCAACTAATCTATATGAGTATGAAAGACTCATAAACAGGATCACACATGTGTGCAATCTTATTGGGGGGCCCCTCTACAGTGCTTCGATCTTGTATCCGTTGCTCAGGGTCTGCGTCCAGCTTTGTACAAGAGTTTACATGCAACTAAGGCAAGGCCTGTACAAAAGGGTGGCTGTCAGGCAGGGCCCGACAGCCGCGCCTTACGGGTAGTACTTACGGAGATGCTCAATGTTCGATGAGCTTTGCAACTGAATGCCATCTCCGGTCTGCAGACGGGCTGCACCAGGTCTAGTGACTCGTACCACCTGATAAGGGCCTTCCCACTTCGGCATTAACTTGTTTGTACCCTCGACCGACTGAACGTGCCGAAGGACAAGTTCGCCTTCCTCAAAACACCGGGCATGAACCATGCGGCTATGATAGCGATGTAGGGCTTGCTGACAGCATGCAGCACGCGTAGCGGCCCGGAGACGGTTCTCCTCGAGTAGCACAGCGTCATCACGCCGGTGCTAACCTTGCACTACTTCATCATAGGCAAGCACTCGAGGAGACCCGTAAATGAGTTCCGTGGGGATAACTGCTTCTGCACCAAAGACTAGGGAGAAGGGAGTCTGCTCGGTAGCTCAATTTGTTGTCATTCTAAGGGACCAAACAACTACCAGGAGCTCATCAATCCATCACCTGCCGCACTTCTGCAGCTTAACAAAGGTTCTTGTCTTGATACCTTGAAGCACTTCAGTGTTCGCCCTCTTATCTTATCCATTGCTTTTGGGATGAGCAACAGAAGCAAATGAGATCTTGCTTCCGCGGGCATGAACATATTGTCGGATTTCGGGTTCCACAAATCCTTGAGAGGTTCGAACTCAGGCATGCGCAGGAAGAACACTCCCTTCCCAGCGCACTCACCCTACGAGTCCGCGGCATATCTTGTCGTGCTCAAAGAACAGGGGACCAGGGACTTATACTGGTTTGGGCCACCTTGTGGTGTAATACCCTACTCCAGCGCGTGTGGTGGATTGACTTAGTGCGGCTAAGGATGAACTAGTACAAGGGATAAACAGCCTCCGGAGGAGAGGTGTTCTTGGGCTCGGTGAGCTTGTGGTGTGCGTAGGGTGGAATGGATCTGATCCCAACTAGCTCAAGATCAGATCCCCCCTATGGTGGTGGCTAGGTCCTATTTCTAGTGGCCTTGGTCCTCTTCCCAAATATTGGCGGGAAGGGATCCCACAACGGCCAAATTTGAAGGGGAACAACTAGTACAAGTTATCCTGACAAAAGCAGTCTACGCCTGCCAAAGGCTCTGGTGGTGACGCCGCGCCGGGCTCCATGATGACCTCCGTTCTGCAGCCTTGACGGTCTTTGGTCTTGTTGCACCGATATGGAAACATTTTCCTGATCCCTCGGGACTCCGTGCCTGTGCTTGCCCTCTTAGCACCAAAGAGGAAACTGGCGCACTGCGCCTGCTGGCGCCCACCTGGCCTTGGTCGTCCTGGCTCACATCACGTGAACCTCGCAAAGTACTCCTTGCATAGACATATTTGCTCCTCGGGAGCCAGCCTAGAGAGACTGCCCCCAGGGAGGTCTTGTTGTCGCCCGCCTCGCGAGGCTTGGCCCCTCGCGAGGGTCTTGAGTAGCAACTGATGAAGTTGGGCCACTCCACACCGCTGATGGAGCCACGTGACGGGCCGCAGGCAGGCAAGTCTGGGTACCCCCATTCCCAGGACGCCGGCAGTAGCCCCCGGGCTCAAGGCATGTAAGGACTTGGCTTCGAGGCAAAGCCAAAGAGGCAAGGGCGAAGTGCCACGGGCCCCAAATGCATGCAGCCTCGATTGACTCGTGGCGACTAGATGGGACATCGGCGTCTCCGCTTCCCCACGCTGCCTCGGCAACTGCCCAACTTGACGAGACCCTGCTGCATGCACAGAAGGGACATCATTACGTGCGATCGTGGAGGCTGATGGTTGGCCTTCTCCAGGCTATAAATTAGGAGGGGGTGAAGCCCCCGTTGCCCATCGCCTTCTTCTTGTCGCCTCCTTCCTCTTCCTTCTTCTTTCGACCACTTGCTGCAACTCCCATGGCGCCACCCAAGAGGTCCGCAGTCGTGGAGAAGGGAAAGGCCTGCCATAAGGAGGCCAGTTCGCCACCGTTCAAGAGGGGGCGGGGCCGCCCCCGTAAGCACGTCACTACCCCTGTAGCAGCGCTCCAGGGTCACATGCATACTCCTTACGGAGCTGATATCGCCCTGGGCGGTCATGAGGGTGCCTCTTCCCATGGCAGGGGCCACCTCGCCGTGGCAGCCCCTTCGTCGCGAGAAGGTGCGTCGTGGCCGCCCGGCCTCCTCGGTCGGACTTCCATTCGCCGGAGGCACTCCTGGAGTTCGTCTTGTGGCCGGAGAATCAGGCCGGTGCCTGGCTCCAGCTGCCACGCTTCTTCACCCACCAGCTACCGGCTGAGGGTCTTGACGGCCTCTGGCTGCAGGGTGATGGCTGTTGCAGCAAGGCATCTTGGGTTGCAGTGGAGACCTCTGATGTGGGCAGCATGGCCTTTACATGTGGTTGGCAGATGTTTCACACGCACTAGGCCTTGTCTTCACAGGCACTGGTCCTTGGCTTCAGAGTCACTGGGCCTTGCTTCACAGGCACTCGGCCTTAGCTTCATAGGCACTGGGCCTTGCTTCATGGGTAGAACTTCCGGAGGTGCTGGATGTTCCAGGCATTCTGGATGGGGATGCCGTCCCCCATCTCTAGGCGCACAACGCCAGGCCTGGAGACGTGGGCAATTCTGAACGGGCCCTGCCACATGGGTGAGAGCTTGTGCGGCCCTTCCCTGGAGAGCACCCACCTCAGGACCAGATCACCTACCTCAAGCTTTCTAGAATGGTCGTTGCGGTAGTGGTACGGCCGCAACGCCTGCTGGTACCTTGCCGCTCAGAGCGAGGCTTGAAGGCGATGTTCTTCCCCCAGCACAAGATCCTTCCCCTGCGCAGCTTCTTGGCGTGCCTCGTCAAATGCCAGGACCCGCGCGGAGCGATGTTTGACCTCGTGAGGGAGAACGGCTTCAGCTCCGTAGATGAGGAAGAACGGGGTCTTGCCCGTTGGCTTGGTGGCGGTGGTGCGAATGGACCGGAACACGGACTGGAGCTCGTCATACCAGCCCCTGCCACAGGCCTCGAGCTTATTCTTAAAGTTCCTCGCCTTGAGGCCCCTCAGGACCTCCGCGTTGGCCACTCAGCTTGCCCGTTGCTCCTAGGGTGTGCCACTGAGGCGTAGCATAATTGCGTTCCTCGGTTAGCGCAATATGTTTTGAAGAGGTTGCTAGTGAATTGCGAGCCATTGTCGATGATGATGTGATTAGGGACCCCGAACCGGCTCACGATGCCCCTGATGAACTTGACCGCCGAGCTGGTAGGGATGGTGTGTACTGGCTCCACCTCAGCCCACTTGGTGAATTTGTCAATGGCGATGTAGAGGTAGCGGTAGCCCCGGGGTGCTCGAGGAAAGGGCCCCAAGATGTCCAGCCCCAGACCACGAACGGCCATGAGAGTGGGATAGTCTGAAGGCCCTGAGCTGGCTAGTGGATCTGCTTGGCATGGAACTGGCAGGCTTCGCAGGATTTCAGAGCTCGGCAGCATCGCTGAGTGTTGTAGGCCAATAAAATCCGCTACGGAACGCCTTACCCGCCAGGGTGCCTGAGGACGAGTGATGCCCGCAGTCCCCACTATGTATGTCAGTTAGCAGCTCGCGTCCCTGCTCCCTGGTGATGCATCTCAAAGAAATGTCATTGGATCGTTTTCGGTACAACTCACCATCCTGGAGGCAGTAAGCCGTGGCCTGCCGGGCCACACGCTCCGCGTCCTCCTCCTTCTCTGACAGGGTTGTCGGCATTCTGGGAATGGGGGTACCTAGACTTGCCTGCCTGCGGCCCAGGGCAAGGCTCATCAGGCGGCCAGGTACGGCCCAACTTCATCAGTGACCACTCAAGACCCTCGCGAGGGGCAGATTCTTGCGAGGCGGACTACCCAAGATATCCCTTGGGGCGGCCTCACTAGGTTGGCTCCTCAGGATCAGAGATATCAAGTCAAGGGTTACCTCGCGAGGTCCTCGTGACATGAGCAGTGACGACCAAGGCCAGGCGGGCGCCAGTGGGTGCAGAGTGCCAGTTTCCTCTTTGGTGCTAAAGGAGCAGGTGCAGGCGAGGAGTCCCGAGGCGTCAGGCAAAGGTTTCCATATCGGTGCAACGAGACCAAGACCAGGAGGATAGCGGAGCGGAGGTCATCGCGGAGCCCACGAAGTCACCACCAGAGCCTTTGGCAGACGAAGACCACCTTTTGTCAGGATAGCTTGTACTAGCTGTCCCCCTTCAAATTTGGCCGTTGTGGGATCCCTTCCCGCTCAATATTTGGGAATAGGACCCGGTCCACTATCAATAGGACTAGCCACCACCATTGACCGGATCTCATCTTGAGTTGATCAGATAGGACGCCACACACCCACAAGCTCCCTCGAGCACAAGAACACCTCTCCTCAGGAGGCAATTCTCCCCATGTACTTGTTCTTCCTTAGCCTACAAGGCAATCCACCACACCACACTGGATTACGGTATTACACCACAACGATGGCCCGAACCAGTATAAACCTTGTGTTCCTTGTTCTTACAATCTGACGAGCTAGGCCTAGGGATCGGTGAGTTGATGAGCTAGGGCCGAAGGAGAGATCTTCGTGCGCACCCCAGAGTTCGAACCACAAGGGTTTTGCCGGAACCCAGGATCCGACATTTGACGCGCCAGGTAGGGGGTGTGCGAGATCTTTTGTTCTGTTGTTCGTTTCGTCACCGCTCCACAATCCCGATGGCCGACGATCAGGGGGCTCATGCCGACCGCTGGGCAGCCTGGCCCGCACGAGTGCCGCCGTCCACCCATGGAGGCCTCAACCCCGCATCCTAGGCGGCTCTCGCACCGCCCGCCGCCAGCCGCGGGCTACGCGGTCCCGCAACCACCACCTCAGCGTCCCGGCGCGCGCGCTCCGTGACCTGATCTGCGAACTACGCCGCGGCAACAGCACCCTACACCAAACAGGAGCAGGCGAACACGAGGGATGCGCTCATCGTGGAGCGAGAGTTGTTACGATGCAGGCTGGACGAGGGCGGCCACGACGTACTACTGGAATTCGTCGATGAACTACTGAGCCGCGCTTGCAAAGGCGCACTGCCGTTCTACTGCTCACCCTCGCCCAGGTCACAGGTGGTGCACCAGTGTGGTCCCGGCAAGCGCGACCGTCCCCTAGAGCGATTGGAAGACCTGACCACACCAACAGGAGCACTAGCGCCATCCTCACGACCGCAGCGACTTCGTCACCGGAAGGAGAAAGCGTCGACGGCCCCTTGCGAGGGTACACCGGGGTACGACTCAGCAGCCACCAAGGCTAGGTGCTACAGCCGGGGGCTCAAGGCGCGGGGCACACAAGCGGTGCCCCCGTTGGGGCGGCCGACGAAGCATATGTACCCCACATGGTGGACCTAACATACATGTTCGGGGAAGGCCCCAATGCCTTCCTTGGGCCGAGATGGAACGGCGGGGCGCTCGAGGAAGAAGATTACCACGAGTCTCCCAGGAGCTCCGCGGACCCCTTCGGCGATGATGACAAAGCACATCAGGTATAACAGCAGCAGGCATATGCTAACAATGGACTAGAGGTGAATCAGACCACGGTGATGGTCGAGGACCTGAGAGCGGCCGCTCCGCCCTCAACCGGAGCAGAACGCTGGGGGCTGCATGTGTAGGGCCTAGACCCGCGGCCTGCCCCGCGATGTGGGGAGCAGGGAACTATGCGAAAGTAGGTACTCTGTCAGTGCGAGGATCGCCTAGTTTCCTCCTCCCCCAGCGGAGGGCCTGTGGTCGCCGAGGGCGCCGCTGGCGTCCCCCTTGCCTCCTTGGTCATGTCCTGGTTTCCGGTCAACCCAACGGAGGTCGGGGGTGGCGCAAGGCGGGGCCCTCGTCTGGCGATATGAAGTAAGGCTCACGCCTGTGAAGATTTCCACCTGTGACACTCTCACGTAATAATGAGTGGGATAGTACACGCCCCGGAGTCTCCTTGAGCCGCCCTCGAGCCTCGAGGGTTCCCTCCCACGTCCTAGTGGCAGCACTTAGCTCCACGCTGGTGAGAAGACTGAATACTAGATAGGTGCCAGACGCGGCTATTTGCTTTCCTCACCTTCCTTTTTGTAATTGGATTCGCCATGTGATACGTCCAAAACGTATCTATAATTTCTACTTGCTCCATGCCACTTTTGGGTGATATTCCTATGATATTCATACACTTCCATACACTTTTGATCATATTTGGACTAACTTACTAATCCAGTGCACCCCAGTGCCAATTTCTGTTTTCGGCTGTTTTTGTATTTCAGGTTTTCACGTTTCGAGAACTGCCCAGAAAAATACAGAAAAAATATATAAAAAATAAGTGTTCTGGGAACGACACTGCTTCCGAAGGGGAGCCTAGGGGGGCCACAGGGGCCCCAGGAGCCTTGTGGGCGCGCCCCCCCTGGGCCGCGCCAGGGGGGGCGCCTCGGCCCCCCGAGAGCCCCCCGATGCCCTACTTTGGCAGATATTTAAAGGGTCCCCCGTAACCCTTGAAACAAGACCTTTTTTTGCGATCCCATCTCTGTTCCGCCGCCGCCGCCGCTTCCAAGATCGGGAGCACCAGGAGAACTCTTCCCGGCACCCTGCAGGAGGGGAGGATCACCATCGGGAGCTTCTCCACCACCATGGACGCCTCCCGGATGACTCGTGAGTAGTCTCCCTTGGACCATGACTCCATGACCAGTAGCTATGTGATGTTCTCCTCCCGTTCTTGTGCTTCACTAATTAGTCCTCGTGAGCTGCCCTACATGATCGAGGCACCTATGTAATCCTTATGATGTTGCTATGTTGAGTTTGCTGGGATCCGATGGATTATGAGATTATGTTCAGATTGATCTTGAGTAATATATTTGATTCACCTCTTTTATATTTTAGTTCATAAGTAATTCTTGCATGTTCTCCATTGTTATTTATTGCTTTGGCCAAGTAGTAGGTAGTGACTCCAAGAGGGAACGTTATGCTCGATTGTGGGTTCATGCCCCTCGATGACTAGCTTGAGTGACAGAAACATGAGTCTAGGGGATGTGCTGTTGCCACAAGGGGGAAAACAACGGTGCCTGTGCCCGCGGGTGCAAGGATTGTTTACTTTACGCAAAGTTCTTTTAATGCAGTTGTCTGTTGCATTGAGTTTACACTATGGGTGGGACTCGCAACTTAATACCAGCGAGATGTTCTGGATAGATCTCTCAAGGTGGATGATTAGTAGTAGATATTGATGGATTTCGGTCTACTTACTTTGGCGTACCGCCCATGCTTTGAACCTCAACCTTTCTTGCAATGTAATCAGCATTGGTTTGCGTTCGTGGTCCTGTCAATTGCCCAGCTGTAATTTGTTACCTCACATAGCCGTTTTATCGTCTTTTGGGAGAAAGACATCACTAGTGAACATCATGTGACTCCGGTCCTTATTACCATCATTGATCACATACACTATTTTACTTTTCACAATTTTATTTACTATTGCAAAACACTATCTATCACTACTATCATATTGCTTTTAACCCTTTGTGAACTGCAAGGCCGGAGAGATTGACAACCTCTCTGTACTCGTTGGGAGCAAAGTTATTTGTATCTATGTGCAGGTCCACGTTGATTGCTAATTGCGTCGTTAGCAGTTGACACCTACCTGTTGAACCTAGGAGTCTCTGGGGATTCGATCCTTGGCATCTTTGCTAGGGGAAAACACTTCTACTTACTGCATCTTACACCTTCCACTTGAGGTAATCCAACGAGGGGTTCGAGGCCCATCAAGGAGTATTTTCTGGCGCCGTTGCCGGGGACTCCACTCTTCAGGATAGGGGAGTTGCATGCTATCTTTTACCTTTGCTTATTAGTCTTGTTAGTTTACCTTTCATATTTGCTTTAGTTCCTTTTATCGAAAATCACAAAAATAGTTATCTTGCTTGCTTGCTACTATGGGTTCCACCGAGAACACCAAGTTGTGTGACTTCACTAGTCACAACAACGATGACTTTATCAGCACACCTATCACTACACCTGCCACTTCAGCACCTTCATATGAAAGTAAACCTGCTTTACTGAACTTAGTCATGAGAGAACAATTCTCTGGTGTTGGAGATGATGTTGCTTTACACTTGAACAACTTTGTTGAACTTTGTGATATGCAAAAGTACCAAGAAATAGATGGTAATATTGTTAAGCTTAAGCTTTTTCCTTTCTCCTTGAGAGGAGGAGCTAAAATTTGGTTTCAGTCTTTGCCTAGAAATAGCATAGATTCATGGGACAAGTGGAAAGATGCTTTTATTGGAAAATACTATCCACCTGCTAAAATTATCCAACTTAGAAGTAACATCATGAATTTTAAACAATTGGATAATGAACACGTTGCCCAAGCTTGGGAACGTATGAAATCTCTTATCAAAAACTGCACTACTCACGGTTTGACTACTTGGATGGTTATCCAAACTTTTTATGCAGGCTTGAACTTTACCTCGCGGAACTTGTTAGACTCGGTCGCGGGAGGAACTTTTATGTCAACTACACTTGGTGCTGCCACAAAGCTTCTCGATGAGATGATGACCAACTATTCCCAATGGCACACCGAACGCGCTCCAACAGGTAGGAAGGTAAACTCTGTCAAGGAGATTTCCTCCCTTAATGAAAAAGTTGACTTGATCATGTCTCTACTTTCGAAGCAATCTCATATTGATCCTCATGATGTTCCTTTAAATTCTTTGATTCCTCAAGAACAAGTAGATGTTAACTTTATCTCTAGAAACAATTTCAACAACAATGCTTACAGGAGTAACTTTGGTAACAATTCTAGACCGTTCCCCTCTAACTCTTATGGGAACAACAATGCTTATCCTAGTACCAAGAACTTCATTACTGAACTAGAGACCATGCTTAGAGATTTCATCACTACCCAATAAACTAGATGATCTTTCTTTTAAGGTAGACCACTTAGCCAATGAGTTAAAATTGCTGAAAATTGAAACTTTTTCTCTTAAGGAGAAGGAAGTCATCCCTATTAATGCTACTCAAGTGCAAATCAATGAAAATATTAGGATGATGGCTAAGCTTAAAGAGAGATGGGCTAGAGAAAGGGAGGAAGAGGAAAGAATTAAGAGCCTTCCTACCCACCACACTGTTGCTACTATCCAAGTTATTGAGAATGTTCACACTCTTAGCACCCAATGTACTCCTGGTCCCAATGGACCTATTAATGGTGATGCTATGTCAACTACCAAACAGGTGAGCCTTAAGGACACCTCTACCACTTTACTTGATGCTCGTGACCTTGATTTTGATAATTGTACTCTTACAGAAGTTATTGATTTCCTTCACAAAATGTCTAGAGACCCCCGCACTAGCACGCTTAACCTTGCCTTCACAGAGCATATCACTAATGCTCTCATCAAAGCTAGGGAGGAGAAACTTAGAGTAGAAGCCTCCATACCTAGAAATCTAGAGGATGGTTGGGATCCTATGATAAAAATTTATTTGAATGACTTCTCTTGTTATGCATTATGTGATGTTGGTGCTAGTACCTCTGTTATGCCCAAAAGGATATATGATATACTTAAATTGAAACCTTATGATTCTTGTTCTTTTGGTGTTCGTCTCGTTGATTCTTCCATAAAGAAACCCTTGGGGAGGATTGACGATGTTCTTATTGTTGTCAATGATAATTATGTGCCCGTTGATTTCACTATTATGGATATTGAATGTGATCCTTCATGTCCAATTATTTTGGGACATCCCTTTTTGCGCACCGTTGGTGCTGTCATTGACATGAAAGAGGGTAATATAAATTTCAGTTTCCTCTCAATAAAGGGATGGAACACTTCCCTCGTAAGAAGGTCAAGTTACCTTTTGAGTCCGTTGTACGGGCTAGTTATTCTTTTTCTCTTGATAAAACTTGATCTATGCATTATGCCTAGCTTAAAGGCATAAAAGAAAGCGCTTTTGGGAGGCAGCCCACATGAATTAATTTTTTGCTTTTGTTGTGTCTTGATGTTGTTTACTGCTGTAGCATCATCATTGTATCTTTGCTTTTCATATTTGTGCCAAGTATAGCCTCTCATTGCTAGAAAGTTCAAAAGTTGTGAGGTGCTGTCCAGGAAACAGATTCTGTCCTTGGATAGAAAAATTCGTATAAAATCACCAGATCATCTTTTTGGTCTGAATTTTTTCTAAAGCGTTCTCTATATAATTTTCTTTCGTGCGTCAGTTCTGAGTTTTTTTATTTGAGTTGCAGAAGTATCCCGAACAGGTCAATTACTGCATGCTGTTCTGTTTTTCACAGATTCTGTCCTGTTTTGCCTTACCTTCACTTTCCAAATTAAGAACTTGTTTTTTTCTTTGCGAAAACCTTTTGGCAATCTTGAGAAACAGTAGAACTTCAAGAATATCCTTATTTCCAGCAAGGTATAATTATTTTATTAAGGGTACTAACCTCGCTAATCAGATTATGAATGAGTTATGTATGAAGGGAGTTTTCAAGTGTGCGAGGGAAGATGATAAAAAGATTCAGGAGTGTCAAGCGCTCAAGCTTGGGGATGCCCCCGTGCACCCCCAAGAAATATTCAAGGAGACTCAAGCATCTAAGCTTGGGGATGCCCCCCGTGCATCCCCTTCTCCATCAACATTATCAGTTCGTCTTTCGTTCCGCTATATTTTTATCACTTCATGTGTTATGTGCTATGCTTGGAGCGTCTTGCTTTTAGTTTTCTTTTTAGTTTTTCATAACGAGTCGGAACCCAGCATTCCTTTATGTGGGAGAGAAACACGCTCCACCTCTACCTAGAACATTACATAAAATTTTCATGTCTATCTATGCTGTGTGTGTTCTTTATCTTTTAATAGCTACTATCGTGCTTTGCTCTTAGTATTCATGCTTATCTTTTCAAAGAGCTTTTATTTAGTTGGTTGCTTGAACTCTTTTTAAATTACCATGCTCACCTTATTAAGAGAGTTTGCTTCCGTTGCATGGGTTAATATGTCTATGATAAATATTCTACTTTCATGATGATGCTTAGTAGTTCAGGTTTTCTTATGGTTAATTTCAGATAGCTGGGGGGTTCCCAATGTGTCATTGGAGTACCGACTTGGTTTGTTTGCCTATGATGTGGTATGGTTTAGTAATATATTCCTTCGAGAATTTATTTCGATTGACTTGGCGTATGCTCACGCATATTCAAGACTGTAAAGAAAGTCTGTCAAGCCTTGATGATCTTTTGTTTCTAAGTAGCGATATAACTACCATGCCTGATTCAATATTGCTTTGTCGCTCTGCATGATTATGACCGTCATTGCTCTCTTAGTTGGTCGCTCCCAGTCTTTTGCTAACCTCCAGCTGCACTAAGCAAATTAATCATGCAATACATAGCTCATGGGAAAGTAGCCTAAAAACTATTGTGGTAAAGAATATGTTCCTTATGTATCTTATTTCTTATGAGTTGCTTGCTGACCGGTAACCATGTTTCTGGGGACGCCATCAACTGTCACACTTTTGTTGAATATCATGTGAGTTGCTATGCATGTTCGTCTTGTCTGAAGTAAGGGTGATTTACCGTGGGTTGAATTAATATGCATATTTTTAGAGAAAAACATTGGGCCGCCAACCAAAGCCATGCCTCATGGTGGAAGTTTTAGCTTGGACCTTAATCCTCAATCTCTCATGAGAATATGCTTATGCATTAAAGAGGAGTCCATCATCTATTTTCTATGTTGTCCCGGTATGGATGTCCTCAAGTTGAGATTTATCAAAAACGAGAAATCAAATGCGATCTATCTACTTGGACCTTTGTACAGGTGGCATAGAGGTACCCCTTTGTGACACTTGGTAAAAACATACGCAATGCAATGATAACCCATGGGGATCCGAGCTAATTAGGACAAGGAGCGAGCACTATTGGTATTCGATGCATGAGGCTTGCAACTTATAAGATGTTTTATACATGACACATATGAAGTACTACTACCGTTGACACAATTGCTTCCATGTTTCATAATAAAAAGCTCTAGCACTTCAAGCATCAACTACTGAGAGCATGATTGTCATTCTGAGTGTAATGTGCATTGTCCCAAAGTAGCATTGTCTTTTGCATGATTGTGATATCGTTTATTCTGAAATGATTGTATCTAGTCATCACTTAAACCTTGAAGGTGCCCTTGCATTTATGTTTTGCATCACTAAAGGGGGCAAGCTAGATATCACTTGATCATATTTGTACATCATGTTCATTGCAAATCTTTTTGTTGTTTCAGTTTCATGTTGTAAAACTTTCAGTCATTTGTGATTTTCTCTAGAGACAACTTAATTACTTTAGAATCATTGTCTCAGTAAGCTTTTGTCATATGACTATGAGAAAGTCTTATATGGTTAATAGCATGTCACCAAAGAAATTATTCTTGTTATCATTTACCTACTCGAGGACGAGCAGAAATTAAGCTTGGGGATGTTGATACGTCCAAAACGTATCTATAATTTCTGCTTGCTCCATGCCACTTTTGGGTGATATTGCTATGATATTCATACACTTCCATACACTTTTGATCATATTTGGACTAACTTACTAATCCAGTGCACCCCAGTGCCAGTTTCTGTTTTCGGCTGTTTTTGTATTTCAGGTTTTCACGTTTCGAGAACTGCCCAGAAAAATACAGAAAAAATATATAAAAAATCAGCGTTCCGGAAACGACACTGCTTCCGAAGGGGAGCCTGGGGGGGCACAGGGGCCCCAGGCGCCCTGTGGGCGCCCCCCCCCCTGGGCCGCGCCGGGGGGGCGCCTCGGCCCCCCGAGAGCCCCCCGATGCCCTACTTTGGCAGATATTTAAAGGGTCCCCCGTAACCCTTGAAACAAGACCTTTTTCCGCGATCCCATCTCTGTTCCGCCGCCGCCGCCGCTTCCAAGATCGGGAGAACCAGGAGAACTCTTCCCGGCACCCTACCGGAGGGGACGATCACCACCGGGAGCTTCTCCACCACTATGGACGCCTCCCGGATGACTCGTGAGTAGTATCCCTTGGACCATGAGTCCATGACCAGTAGCTATGTGATGTTCTCCTCCCGTTCTTGTGCTTCACTAATAGTCCTCGTGAGCTGCCCTACATGATCGAGGCACCTATGTAATCCTTATGCTGTTGCCATGTTGAGTTTGCTGGGATCCGATGGATTATGAGATTATGTTCAGATTGATCTTGAGTAATATATTTGATTCACCTCTTTTATATTTTAGTTCATAAGTAATTCTTGCATGTTCTCCGTTGTTATTTATTGCTTTGGCCAAGTAGTAGGTAGTGACTCCAAGAGGGAACGTTATGCTCGATTGTGGGTTCATGCCCCTCGATGACTAGCTTGAGTGACAGAAACATGAGTCTAGGGGATGTGTTGTTGCCACAAGGGGAAAAAAAACGGTGCTTGTGCTCGCGGGTGCAAGGATTGTTTACTTTACGCAAAGTTCTTTTAATGCAGTTGTCTGTTGCGTTGAGTTTACACTATGGGTGGGACTCGCAACTTAATACCAGCGAGATGTTCTGGATAGATATCTCAAGGTGGATGATTAGTAGTAGATATTGATGGATTTCGGTCTACTTACTTTGGCGTACCGCCCATGCTTTGAACCTCAACCTTTCTTGCAATGTAATCAGCATTGGTTTGCGTTCGTGGTCCTGTCAATTGCCCAGCTGTAATTTGTTACCTCACATAGCCGTTTTATCGTCTTTTGGGAGAAAGACATCACTAGTGAACATCATGTGACTCCGGTCCTTATTACCATCATTGATCACATACACTATTTTACTTTTCGCTATTTTATTTACTATTGCAAAACACTATCTATCACTACTATCATATTGCTTTTAACCATTTGTGAACTGTAAGGCCGGAGAGATTGACAACCTCTTTGTACTCGTTGGGAGCAAAGTTATTTGTATCTGTGTGCAGGTCCACGTTGATTGCTAATTGCGCCGTTAGCAGTTGACACCTACCTGTTGAACCTAGGAGTCTCTGGGGATTCGATCCTTGGCATCTTTGCTAGGGGAAAACACTTCTACATACTGCATCTTACACCTTCCACTTGGGGTAATCCAACGAGGGGTTCGAGGCCCATCACCATGTCTTTCAAATTGAATTCGAAGTCTTGCTTGTTGCGGAAATGGGGGGGAGAGTTTTCATTGATTTCTGCTGGATTTTGCAGCCTCTGGCTGTCTTGAAGATCTTACCCCGAGCCCTCCAGCTCGGGGACCAGAAGGCCAATCCCACATGGCGTACCGTGGTAACCTCGGCAGGACCCCCTCGGGACAAAAGCCTACGTGCCGCAATTTTGCCGCGTAGGCATCCTGCCGCGGCCAGCGGAACATCCCTGGCCCTACTCCCCGGAGCAGGGCCACGCATCGCTCAGGAGACTCAGGGCCGCGGACCTCTACCGATCCACCCCTGGAGGGTGGCAAACCCACGGCCTCGTAACCCGCATGAGGACAGGTAAGATCTACTTGAGTTACAACGGCAACTAAGTTCGGGAAACTAGAGGACGCATGTCCCAGGTTCGGATTCAAGCAGCAAAAGAAGGAAAGTGGAATACCTGTTTACATAGGGGGCTCCCCCCATCAAAATGCTCTCATGCCCTACGGGGCCTCGTGCAAGTCTATGCGTGCAGGGTCATGGCAAAGGAACACAAGCTCAACCGGACACATCGCTCGATGCGCCGTCTGAGTCGCTCTCATGTACACTGCCAGCGCTTTCGCTGGCCACGTCTTCACCGTCTTCAACTGCGCCGCCTTCATCTGCCACGACCACAGCCTCGTCCTCATCAGTAGCAAAGGCCCGGACCAGAGCATCCATGTGGTCGTCCACCCAGTGCACCAGGTTGTCTCGGATAGCCCCAGGCACTAGGGCGATGGTGGCGTAGAAGTCAAAGTCGGGATCAATGCTCCGGAGGTAGCTGAAGACCCGGGAGAACGCACGCCCAAGGAGGCTCCGGCTCTTTTCTTCAACAAGGCGGCGGGCCCTCGCGGCCCGGCTTTCCAGGCGCGTCACAACCTCGGTGAAGAAGACAAGATGACTAGTGTAATCCTCCACATGGGGGTAGGGGGCGTTCTCCTCACAGATGGCCCCCAATGCCTGGTTGGCCTTCGCCCGAAGAGTCCGCAGCATGGGGACATGCTCATGCTGCAGTAGTAGTTGACGGCAAGCCGCTCCCTTGCTCTGCTGCACAAGAACAACGGCGTCATCAACTTGTCGCTGGAGCAAGGCCAAGTCGGCCTATGCAGAGGCCATCTCAGCCTGGACGGAAGACTGAGCCGCCGCGGAGACCCTCTCGCGATGTTCTGCTTCTTCCAGCCTCGCCCTGAGGGCAACAGTCCTCCCATCAGCCTCTGCTCGCTGAAGCTCCAACTTCAATTCGTACCCCTTGGCAAGGTTTGCGCGAGCCTCCGCCACCATCCAGTCAATTTCCTCCTGGACTCTGGCCTCGCGAGGAGAGACAGCATCCTCGGCCAGGGTCACGTGGCGCTCCCTCACCTACAGCCGCTCAAGCTCAAGGTTGCGCTCTATGGCTTCTAGCATCAGCGCCTCCTCACGCCGCAAGATCTCCGCCTCTTCAGAGCATGTCCCCCTCATCGACGCCAGGGCAGCACTGCGCGCCTCAACTCGCTCCTCCAAGTTGGCATACAGGGCCCGAAGCTCCAGCAGGCACCTCTCTGCAGCCTCACGATAGAGCTCAGCTTCCCTGGCCTCCTCCAGGGCTCAGGCGCATGCCTCTCATGAGGCTGCGAGGGACGCGTCAGCCTTCGCATTGGCGCGCTCATGCTGGAGGCGCCCGAGGTTAATGGCCACCCCCAGTTGGCGCCACTCATCCATCAGTTGAAGGCCCTCAGCCTCAAGGCAGGCGTCGACCCCATCAAGCTCTTCCCCATGTCGACCGAGCGCATTCATCGCCTCTCGGAGAAGCTCGCAGCGGGCGGCTCCTCGCCTACGCGCTGGCTCGAGCAGGAGGCCAGGACCCTCCTCGGCGCCAAGAGCAGGTTGAAGAAGCCTGAGGAGACTTGTCTCCCCTCGAAGGCGGGACCAGGGTCTCCTCCGCCCGAGTCGTCTCTGGGCCTCGGCTGGGTCACGGAGGGGCCGGGACCCGCCACTAGACGAAGATGCTAAGGCCAAGGTGTGCCCACTATGTTCGATGACCATGGGAGGAGCCCTCGGCACGCCTCCCACTCCCCAGGCGGAGCCGCGAAGAAGGAGCAGCGAGAACACGGGGTCGAGGCGCCAGGCTGGCACATCCTACCTCGTGGGTGGCCTTGCGCCAGAGGTAGCACATCGACTGAGGGCGCCTTGGACTGGCAAAGAGCTCGGGGCCACAGGGGCCTGCTTCTTAGGAGATTTCGTCGCCTTGGCAGGAGGGGCCCTTAGGAATCGCGGTCAGGAAGGAAGGCAGCACACAAGGAGTTACAATGATAAGCTACTTACTCCTCTATGGCGATGTACTTCCTCACCTTCAATGGCTGGAAGGCGTCGTCGCTGCAGCTTGGAGACATCCTCCTCTTGCAGAGAGCTTCAAAGTTCGGCCAGAGCTGGCCGAAGCCCCGGAAGTGGTCGACAACATCAGGCACAACCGTGGCGGCTCCAGAGGAGGCGCCCCCAGAAGCGCTAGGTCGGGCGGCCCCCCTACCCCCGCCTCGGGGCGATGCGAAGAGGTCATGGGGGCTTCGGCCTCGGGAGCATCAGGTAGCATTGCACCTCAGCCACCCTTTCTGGGTGATTCTCCTGAGCCCCGGAGGGTGGCGCTTCAGGAACCTTAGGAGACGCCAGCACGGAAGTAGCAGTGCCACCAGCACTCAGCAGCAATCATCCCCCCGCGCCCACTTCTAGGACGATCACCTCGACAGCGGCAGACAAGGGAGCCAAGCAGACAGGGTTCTCGCGAGACCCAATGAGGCCGGGCGGACAAAGCCCTCATTCGTCAAAGGAGGGCATCTACCTCACGAACTCCACCATGTTTGAGCAGCAGTACAGAAGGCAACCTTCCTCTGGTAAACGGGCTGGCGTTGGGTCACCTGTCAGGACCTCGAGGACCGTGCGCCATACCTCGCGAGGAAGAGCAGACGCTTGGAGCCTCATGCGGTCCCCGTAGCCGGAGAAGGCCCACATCGGCCAAGAGTGGCGCTGAAGCGGGGTGATGCGTCGCTAGATGAACTGCCTCACCACCATAGGTGTCATCACCCAGAGCCACTGCAGCCTGGCCAGCCAGAGCCAAATGGGAGCCAGCCTCCGGTCGACAAGCCTCACGTGGTTCCAGTTGGAGCTCGGAGCGGCCAGAATCCATGGAGGAGCAGGAGGGGGCTGCGCACCCCGACATCGACGAACACCCATCGCTTCCTAAAGCCGCCAACAACTATCGAAAGGTCAAAGTCGATGACCGAGCCGGCCGTCGCCGTGATGGTCTAGAAGGACACGCATCCGGAGCACTAGAACGCATCCGTCAGATGCAACGAGAAGAAGTGGCAGAGCAAGGCCACGGAGGGGGCAATGCCCACCATAGCTTTACAGACAAAGGCGAAAATAGCATGGAGGACGATGGATTGAGGATCAAGATGCAGCGGGCTGATCTGGTAGTGCGAGAGCACCGCATTGAAAAAGTCAGAGAAGGGAGGGATCAGGCCAGCCTAGAGGGCATGAAAGTGGAGGGGAACCTCGGTGGCTGACCTGTCGATCTTGGCGCGGGAAGCGGGCCAAGCCACCGTCGCCCCCCACTCATTGGAATCGGCGGCGAGTGCCGGGCGCACCTGATCCATCATCTCTTCGTTGATCACCACCGAATGCTTGGTGGCGGGCCCGAAGGCCGGCGACGAGGGGGGAGGCACAAAGCTCCGCCCCCTCTTCCTCCTCTCAGCTGGAGTACATGGTGGTGGAAGAAGTTGTTGTCGAATCAAGTCAAGGGGAGGGATCGAGAAGACGAGGAAGCCACCAGGCACGCTACCAGCAAAGGAGGTGGAGTCGAGCAAGTAGTAGTGGCCGTCCAGCCGGGTGAGAATCAAGGCTGTATGGGGAAGTGGAGATGCCCATGTCCCATCAATCGCCGCACGTCAACAGGGTTGCAGGCTTTATGGGCCCGCGTCGTTCTGCCCTTGACCCTTGGCTTCGCCACGAAGCCAAGCTCGAGCGCAGCTTGGGCCTGGGGCTACTGTCGGCGTTCTAGGAACGTGGGTACCCAGACTTGTCTGCCTGCGGCCCAGGGCGCGGCTCAACAGGCGGCCTGGTACGGCCCAACATCGTCAGCTACCACTCGAGACCCTCATGAGGGGCCGAGCCTCGCGAGGCGGACGACGCAGGACATCCCCTGGGGCGGCCTCACTAGGTTGGCTCCTGAGGATCGGAGATATCAAGTCAAGGGGTTACTTGCGAGGTCCTCGTGACATGAGTAGTGACGACCAAGGCTAGGCGGGCGCTAGCGGGCCCATAGTGCCAGTTTCCTCTTTCGTGCTAAAGGAGCAGGTGCAGGGAAGGAGTTTTGAGGTGTCAGGCAAAGGTTTCCATATCGGAGCAACGAGACCAAGACCAGCAGGACGACAGATCGGAGTTCATCGCGGAGCCCGAGGCGGCGTCACCACCAGAGCCTTTGGCAGGCGAAGACCAACTTTTGTCAGGATAGCTTGTACTAGTTGTCCCCCTTCAAATTTGGTCGTTGTGGGATCCCTTCCCGCTCAATATTTGGGAAGAGGACTCAGGCCACTCTAAATAGGACTAGCCACCACCATCGATCGGATCTCATCTTGAGTTGATCGGATAGGAGGCCACACACCCACAAGCTCACTCGAGCATAAGAACACCTCTCCTCAGGAGGCAGTACTCCCCATGTACTAGTTCTTCCTCAGCCTACAAGGAAATCCACCACACCACACTAGATTAGGGTATTACACCACAACGGTGGCCCGAACTAGTATAAACCTTGTGTTCCTTGTCCTTTGGACCTGACGAGCTAGGCCTAGGGATCGACAGGTAGACGAGCTAGGGTGGAAGGAGAGATCTTCGTGCACACCCGAGAGTTCGAACCACAAGGGTTTTGCCGAAACCCAAGATCCAACAAGGGTTCCATGCAGTGGGTAGATCTTGAACTCCTGAGTCCAGCACCCCTCCTGGGGCTTGAGTGCAAGGAGCAAGCGCACTCCCGAGGTCGGACCATGGGTAGGAGCTCCCGAGGTTGGTGGAGGGGGAAGCTCCTCCTAAGGCAGTATCAGCTTCGCACACGGTGGGGCGGCCGAGGGCTTGAAGAGGTGTTCCTCAAAGACGTCAGGCTCCTGCGGCTGGCGCCTAGCCGCCCTCTTGGCGACGTCGTCTGCCTCCTTGTTCTTGTCGCGCAGCACGTGCTGCAGCTCCAAGCCCAAGAATTGTTTCTCCATTTTGCGTACCTCCGCCAGGTATACCTCCATGTGCTCATCCCTTGGCTCGTAGACCTTGTTGAAGAAGTAGACGAGAAGCTGAGAGTCGCCCTTGATAGTGAGGCGCTTTAAACAAAGGGCGGCTGCAGCTTTTAGGCCGGCGATCAGGCCTTCGTACTCCGCGATGTTGTTCGAGACCTTCTTGCCGTGTTGGAAGCAGAGCTGCACGGTGTAGTGGAGGTTGCCCTTGGTGGGCGAGATAAGTACGGCGCCTGCCCCTGCGCCCTGGCGTGCAAACGAGTCGTCAAAGTACATGACCCAGCCATCTGGTGCTTCACTCCCTGGCAAGAGGGACCAGTCCTCACCCGCTCCGGGCTCTGGGGTGTCGGTCCATTCTGGCACAAAACCGGCAAGCACGGTGCCCTTGACGACCCTAGTGGTTCTGAACTCCAGCTGACACACCTGAAGCTCGATGCTCCATTCAGCGATCCTTCCCGCAGCATTGGGGATCGTCAACACCCATTTCCAACGGGTACACACACACAACCTTAATGGGATGGCCTTGGAAGTAATGGTGTAGCTTCCACGAAGCGACAAGGAGCATGAGGAGAAGCTTTTGTGGCATAGGGTAGCATGCTGGAGCGTCGCGGAGAAGTACACTGGGTGCTCAACGAGGGCGGGGGCTAGGTTCCGCTGAGGCTTTGGCGCCTCCCGAAGCGAGAGGGCCTCAGGAGCTTGGTCATAGGATGTAGCGGTCGGGGCCTCAGGAATGTCATTTCGTGGAACTTGGTCGTCATCCGGCCAAGGCGGAGCCTCATGAGTGTCGCCCTAGGGTTGTGCGGTCTTGTCCTGGCGCTCCTCCTGGACTGCCACCAGCGCTGCGCTGGCGGAGTGTGGTGTCGCAGCTACGTAAAGCACCAGGTTTCTCGGGGCTTCGGCGCCACCATTACCGGCGGTCTACTGAGGTACTTCTTGAGGTCTTCGAATTCTGCATCGGCCTCTGGGGTCCACTCAAATGAGCCTTTCCTTTTCATCACTTTGAAGAAGGGAAGGGCATGCTCACCTAGCTTGGAGATATAACTCCCGAGCAACGTTACGCAGCCGGCCAGCTTCTACATCTCCTTGAGGGTCTTCGGTGGACTCATCTTCTCTATAGCCTTGACTTTCTCGGGGTTTGCCTCGATTCCCCTGTGCGACACTAGGAAACCCAGCAGCTTGCCTGACGGGATGCCGAACACACATTTCTCCGTGTTGAGTCATAGGTCTACCTTGCGTAGGCTGGCGAAGGTCTCCTCGAGATCTTATGTGAGGGTCTTGGCCTCCCGAGACTTTACCACGATGTCATCAACGTAGGCCTTAGCGTTCCTCCCGAGCTGGTCTCCCAAGGCGATATGCATCAGCCATTGGAAAGTTGCTTATGCATTCCGCAACCCGAACGGCATACAAGTGTAGCAGTATACTCCACACGGGGTGAGGAAGGCGGTCTTCTAGACGTCTTGTACCGCCATATTGATCTGATGGTAGCACGAAAAGGCATACAGGAAGCACAGTAGGTTGCACTCGGCAGTGGAGTCGACAATCTGGTCAATGCGCGGCAGTGGGAACGGGTCCTACGGGCAGGCCATGTTGAGGTTGGTGAAGTCGACAGACATGCGCTCCTTCCCGCCTTTCTTGGGCACAACCACCGGATTCGCCTACCACTCTGGATATCACACCTTGCTGATCACGCCAGCTTCTTGCAACTTGCGAGTCTCTTGTACGATGAAAGACTGCTTCTCAGCGGACTGGCGCTTGGTCTTCTGCTTCACGGGGCGCATGTCGGGAAATACGTTTAGGTGATGCTCAATCACCCCCTGGGGACTCCTGCCAGGTCCTTGGGTTCCCATGCGAACGCCTCCTTGTTAGTGCGCAGGAATCTGACTAGTGCCTTTTCTTGAGCTAGGGGAAGGCCAGCACCTATGGTGAAGGTGGCTCCTGACACCCCATGTTCATCCACCAGCACCTGCTTCGTCTCGGCCTGGTCTTGAAAGAAAATTTGCTTCTTTTTGGCCGGCGCAGCCCCCACTGCCTCCGGAGCTGCTTTGCTGGCCGGGCACGCCACCACTGCGGCCCTGAAGGTGAGCTTGAGGGCCCCTAGGGCCTCCTTGGTATCTCCGGCCACAGTGAGGACGTCGCTGCTTCCCGACATCTTTATGAGGTTGTAGGCTAGGTGAGTTTTCGCCATGAACATGGCTAAGGCCGGGTACCCGAGGGTGGCGTTGTAGGGAAGACCGATGTGCGTGATGTCGAAGTCGATAAGCTCGATGCGGTAGTTGTTGCGGGCCCCAAAGGTGACGGGAAGCCGGATCTGCCCCATGGGGCTGGTGGTGCCACTGACGACACCGGAGAACGGCCTGGAGGGGCGGAGCCGCTCGGGCGACATGTGGAGCATGCCGAACGCCTCGAGGGAGAGCACGTTGAGTCTGGCCCCGCCGTCGATGAGGGTCTTGGTTACCACCACATGGCAGATAGTGGGGGTGCAGAGCATCGGGAGCGCGCCCGCACCTGCGGTGACCATTGGGTGGTCTCTGGAGTCAAAGGTGAGGTCGGCCTCTAGCGTAGCCCACCCTGGAGGGGCTCCCTATGAGGCTCGGGTGGAGCCCACTTGATGGAAGAACTGCTTGATGTGGCGATCTGAGGGCGGCACCTGAGAGCCGCCGAGGAGGGCCGCGACGGCATGGGGTGCCGGCGCCGCGAAGCGTGTGGTGAAGAGGCCGCACAGCTCCTCCCAGGATGCCACACATGAATCTGGCAAGCTGAGAAACCAGGCGTATGCTACGCCGGTGAGTGCCATGGGGAGCCAGCTGGCCATGACCTTGTTGTCGCCGCTGTCCGCCGAAACGGCCTCCTCGTTGGCCTAAAGGAAGACAGCCGGATCTACCGCTCCGTCGTAACGGGGTGGCAGCTCCGGCCTAAACCTGAGAGGCCACCGCACCTGTTGCAAGGCGGGGGTGAAGGCTCGGTGGCCTGCTACACCGCCGTGTGCGCCCACCGAGCCGGTCGGAGAAGAGGTGCCTGCCATGAGAGCCTGGCGGATGGAGAGCGGGGTGGGCGAAGAAGCGAAACTTTGGCATACCCCTACCTGGTGCACCAAATGTCGAATTTCAGGTTCCGCAAACCCTTGAGAGTTTCGAACTCTGGGGTGCACATGAAGAACACTCCCTCCCCAGCGTACTCACCCTATGATTCCGCGGCCTAGCTCACCGTACTCAAAGAACTGGGGACACAGAGAATTATACTGGTTCGGGCCACCTTGTGGTGTAATACCCTACTCTAGTGTGTGTGGTAGATTGCCTTAGTGCGGCTGTGGATGAACTAGTACAACGGATGAACAGCCACCGGAGGAGAGGTGTTCTCGGGCTCGGGTGAGCTTGTGGTGTGAGTAGGGTGGAATGGATCCAATCCGAATTATCTCAAGATCAGATCCCCCCTATTGTGGTGGCTAGGTCCTATTTATAGTGGCCTTGGTCCTCTTCCCAAATATCGACGGGAAGGGATCCCACAACGGCCAAATTTGAAGGGGAACAGCTAGTACAAGTTATCCTGACAGAAGCAGCCTTCGCCTGCCAAAGGATCTGGTGGTGACGCCGCGCCGGGCTCCAAGATGACCTCCGTTCTGCAGCCTTTACAGTCTTTGGTATTGTTGCACCGATAAGAAACCTTTGCCTGATCCCTCGGGACTCCACGCCTACGCTTGTCCTCTTAGCACCAAAGAGTAAACTGGCACACAGAGCCCGCTGGCGCCCACCTGGCCTTGGTCGTCATGGCTCACGTCACGTGAACCTCGCGGGTTACTCCTTCCATAGACATCTTCACTCCTCGGGAGCCAGCCTAGAGAGATCGCCCCCAGGGAGGTCTTGTTGAAGGAAATATGCCCTAGAGGCAATAATAAAGTTGTTATTTATATTTCCTTATATCATGATAAATTTTTATTATTCATGCTAGAATTGTATTAACGGGAAACTTGGTACATGTGTGAATACATAGACAAAACAGTATGTCCCTAGTATGCCTCTACTAGACTAACTCATTGATCAAAGATGGTTATGTTTCCTAGCCATAGACATGAGTTGGCATTTGATCAACGGGATCACATCATTAGGAGAATGATGTGATGGACAAGACCCATCCGTTAGCATAGCACTATGATCGTTTAGTTTTACTGCTATTGCTTTCTTCATGACTTATACATGTTCCTATGACTATGAGATTATGCAACTACCGAATATCGTAGGAACACCTTGTGTGCTATCAAACGTCACAACGTAACTGGGTGATCTTAAAGATGCTCTAAAGGTGTCTCCGAAAGTATTCGTGGTGTTGGCATAGATCAAGATTAGGATTTGTCACTCCGAGTGTCGGAGAGGTATCTCTGGGCCCTCTCGGTAACACACATCACAATAAGCCTTGCAAGCAAAAGACTAATGAGTTAGTCACGAGATGATGTGTTATGGAACGAGTAAAGAGACTTGCCGGTAACGAGATTGAACTAGGTATAGAGATACCGACGATCGAATTTCGGGCAAGTAACATACCGGTGACAAAAGGAACAACGTATGTTGTTATGCGGTTCTGACCGATAAAAGATCTTCGCAGAATATGTAGGAGCCAATATGAACATCCAGGTTCCGCTATTGGTTATTGACCGGAGATGAGTCTCGGTCATGTCTACATAGTTCTCGAACCCGTAGGGTCCGCACGCTTAACGTTTGATGACGATCGGTATTATGAGTTTATGAGTATTGATGTACCAAAGGTAGTTCGGAGTCTCGGATGAGATCACGGACATGACGAGGAGTCTCAGAATGTCCGAGACATAAAGATTGATATATTGGACGACTATATTCGGACACCGGAAGTATACCGGAAAAGTTTCGGATTTAACGGGATTGCCGGAGGGGGTTACCGGAACCCCCTACGAAGGGGGATGGTGCATAGTGGGCCTCATGGAAAAGAGAGAGGCAGCCCATAGGGCTGGCCGGCGCCCCACCTAGGGTTCCTAGTTGGACTAGGAGTTGGGGGGCGCCACCTCTTCTTCTTTTCCTATTCCCTCTCTTCCTTCTTTGGTGGTTCCTACTAGGAATAGGATTGCAATCCTATTCCTAGTAGGATTGCACCCTAGCCGCACCAAACAAGGGCCGGCCGGCCTCCCCCCTTGCTCCTTTATATACGGGGGCAGGGGGGCACCCAAAGACACAGAAGTTGAATTGTTCCAGCCGTGTGCGGTGCCCCCCTCCACAGAAACACACCTCGGTCATACCGTCGCGGTGCTTAGGCGAAGCCCTGCGCCGGTGAATACATCATATCCGTCACCACGCCGTCGTGCTGATGAAACTCTCCCGTGAAGCTCAACTGGATCAAGAGCTCGTGGGACGTCATCAAGCTGAACGTGTGCTGAAAGCGGAGGTGCCGTACATTCGGTGCTTGATCGGTTGGATCGCGAAGAAGTTCGACAACATCAACCGCGTCACTTGACGCTTCCGCTCCCGGTCTACGAGGGTACGTAGACACACTCTTCCCTCTCGTTGCTATGCATCTGGTAGATAGATCTTGCGTGATCGTAGGAAAATTTTAAAATACTACGTTCCCCTAGAGTGGCATCATGAGCCAGGTCTATGCGTAGATGATATGCACGAGTAGAACACAATTAGTTGTGGGTGATACTAGTCATACTGCTTACCAGCATGTCATACTTTGCTTCGGCGGTATTGTGAGATGAAGCGGCCCGGACCGACATTACGCGTACGCTTACGCGAGACTGGTTTCACCGTTACGAGCACTCGTTGCTTAAAGGTGACTGGCGGGTGTCTGTCTCTCTCACTTTAGCTGAATCAAGTGTGGCTACGCCCGGTCCTTGTGAAGGTTAAAACAACACATACTTGACGAAACATCGTTGTGGTTTTATATGCGTAGGTAAGAATGGTTCTTGCTAAGCCCGTAGCAGCCACGTAAAACTTGCAACAACAAAGTAGAGGACGTCTAACTTGTTTTTGCAGGGCATGTTGTGATGTGATATGGTCAAGACATGATGAGTTATACGGTTTTGTATGAGATGATCATGTTTTGTAAAGTTATCGGCAACTGGCAGGAGCCATATGGTTGTCGCTTTATTGTATGAAATGCAATCGACATGTAATTGCTTTACTTTATCACTAAGTGTTAGCGATAGTCGTAGAAGCAATAGTTGGCGAGACGACAACGATGCTACGATGGAGATCAAGCTGTCGCGCCGGTGACGAAGGTGATCATGACGGTGCTTTGGAGATGGAGATCAAAAGCACAAGATGATGATGGCCATATCATGTCACATATTTTGATTGCATGTGATGTTTATCTTATTATGCTTCTTATTTTGCTTAGAACGACGGTAGCATTATAAGATGATCCCTTACTAAATTTCAAGGTATAAGTGTTCTCCCTGAGTATGCACCGTTGCGAAAGTTCGTCGTGCCGAGACACCACGTGCTGATCGGGTGTGATAAGCTCTACGTTCAAATACAACGGGTGTAAGCCAGTTTTGCACACGCAGAATACTCGGGTTAAACTTGACGAGCCTAGCATATGCAGATATGGCCTCGGAACACTCGAGACCGAAAGGTCGAGCGTGAATCATATAGTAGATATGATCAACATAAGATGTTCACCATTGAAACTACTCCATCTAACGTGATGATCGGACATGGTTTAGTTGATTTGGATCACGTGATCATTTAGATGACCGGAGGGATGTCTATCTAAGTGGGAGTTCTTAAGTAATATGATTATATTGAACTTTAATTTATCATGAACTTAGTCCTGGTAGTATTAGCATATCTATGTTGTAGATCAATAGCTCGCAATGTTGCTCCCCGTTTATTTTATATGTTCCTAGAGAAAACTAAGTTGAAAGATGTTAGTAGCAATGATGCGGAATCGTTCCGTGATCTGAGGATTATCCTCATTGTTGCACAGAAGAATCATGTCCTTGATGCACCGCTAGGTGACAGACCTATTGCAGGAGCAGATGCAGACGTTATGAACGTTTTGACAAAAGCTCGATATGATGACTACTTGATAGTTTAGTGCACCATACTTTACTGCTTAGAATGGGGACTTCAAAAACGTTTTGAACGCCACGGAGCATATAAGATGTTCCAAGAGTTGAAATTAGTATTTCATACTCATGCCCGTGTCAAGAGGTATGAGACCTCTGACAGTACTTTGCCTACAAGATGGAGGAGAATAGCTCAACCAGTGAGCATGTGCTCAGATTGTCTGGGTACTGCAATTGCTTGAATCAAGTGGGAGTTAATCTTCCAGATAAGATAGTAATTGACAAAGTTCTCTAGTCACTATCACCAAGTTAGTAGAACTTCGTGATGAACTATAATATGCAAGGGATGACGAAAGTAATTCCCGAGCTCTTCGCGATGCTGAAATCGGCGAAGGTAGAAATCAAGAAAGAGCATCAAGTGTTGATGGTTAACAAGACCACTTGTTTCAAGTAAAAGGCAAAGGGATAGAAGGGGAACTTCAAGAAGAATGACAAGCAAGTTGTCACTCCCATGAAGAAACCCAAAGCTAAACTCAAGCCTGAAACTAAGTACTTCTACTGCAAAGGAAATGGTCACTGGAAGTGGAACTGCCCTAGATACTTGGCGGATAAGAAGGATGGCAAAGTGAACAAAGGTATATTTTGATATACAAATTATTGATGTGTACTTTACTAGTGTTCATAGCAACCCCTGGGTATTTGATACCGGTTCAGTTGCTAAAATTAGTAACTTGAAACGAGAATTGCAGAATGAACAGAGACTAGTTAAAGGTGAAGTGACGATGTGTGTTGGAAGTGGTTCCAAGATTGATATGATCATCATCGCACACTCCCTATACTTTCGGGATTAGTGTAAAACCTAAATAAATGTTATTTGGCATTTGCGTTGAGCATGAATATGATTTGATCATATTTGTTGCAATACAGTTATTCATTTAAAGTCATAGAATAATTGTTATTCTGTTTACATGAATAAAACCTTCGATGGTCATACACCCAATGAAAATAGTTTGTTGGATCTCGATCGTGGTGATACACATATTCATAATATTGAAGCCAAAAGATGCAAGGTTAATAATGATAGTGCAACTTATTTGTAGCACTGCCGTTTAGGTCATATTGGTGTAAAACGCATGAAGAAACTCCATAGTGATGGACTTTTGGAATCACTTGATTATGAATCACTTGGTGCTTGCGAACCATGCCTCATGGGCGAGATGACTAAAACTCCGTTCTCCGGAACCATGGAGCGAGCAACAGATTTGTTGGAAATCATACATACTGATGTATGTGGACCAATGAGTGTTGAAGCACGCGGCGGGTATCGTTATTTTCTGACCTTCATTGATGATTTGAGCAGATATGGGTATATCTACTTAATGAAGCACAAGTCTGAAACATTTGAAAAGTTCAAAGAATTTCAGAGTGAAGTAGAGAATCATCGTAACAAGAAAATAAAGTTTCTATGATCTGATCGTGGAGGAGAATATTTGAGTTACGAGTTTGGTATTCATTTGAAACAATGTGGAATAGTTTCACAACTCACGCCACCCGGAACACCACAGCGTAATGGTGTGTCCAAACGTCATAATCGTACTTTATTAGATATGGTGCGATCGATGATGTCTCTTACCGATCTACCACTACCGCTTTTGGGGTTATGCATTAGAGACAGCTACATTCACGTTAAATAGGGCACCATCTAAATCCGTTGATGCGACACCTTATGAACTATGGTTTGGCAAGAAACCAAAGTTGTCGTTTCTTAAAGTTTGGGGTTGCGATGCTTATGTGAAAAAGCTTCAACCTGGTAAGCTCGAACCCAAGTCGGAGAAATATGTCTTCATAGGATACCCAGAAGAGACTGTTGGGTACACCTTCTATCATAGATCCGAAGGCAAGATATTCGTTGCTAAGAATGGATCCTTTCTAGAGAAAGAGTTTCTCTAGAAAGAAGTGAGTGGGAGGAAAGTAGAACTTGATGAGGTAATTGTACCTTCTCCCGGATTGGAAAGTAGTACATCACAGAAAATTGTTCCAGTGATTCCTACACCAATCAGTGAGGATGTTAATGATGATGATCATGAAACTTCGGATCAAATTTCTGCTGAACGTCGTAGATCAACCAGAGTACGTTCCGCACCAGAGTGGTACGGCAACCCAGTTCTGGAAATCATGTTACTAGACCATGATGAACCTACGAACTATGAGGAAGCGATGATGAGCCCAGATTCCGCAAAATGGCTTGAAGCCATGAAATCTGAGATGGGATCCATGTATGAGAACAAAGTATGGACTTTGGTTGACTTGCCCAATGATCAGCAGGCCATCGAAAATAAATGGATCTTCAAGAGGAAGACCGACGCAAACGGTAATGTTACTGTTTACAAAGCTCGACTTGTTGCGAAAGGTTTTCGACAAGTTCAAGGAGTTGACTACGATCAGACTTTCTCACCTGTAGCGATGCTTAAGTCTGTCCGAATCATGTTAGCAATTGACGCATTTTATGATTATGAAATCTGGCAAATGGATGTCAAAACTGCATTCCTGAATGGATATCTCAAAGAAGAGTTGTATATGATGCAACCAGAAGGTTTTGTCGATCCAAAAGGTGCTAACAAAGTATGCAAGCTCCAGCGATCCATCTATGGACTGGTGCAAGCATCTCGGAGTTGGAATATACGCTTTGATGAGGTGATCAAAGCATATGGTTTTATACCTACTTTTGGAGAAGCCTGTATTTACAAGAAAGTGAGTGGGAGCTCTGTAGCATTTCTAATATTATATGTGGATGACATATTGTTGATTGGAAATGATATAGAATTTCTGGACAGCATAAAAGGATACTTGAATAAGAGTTTTTCAATGAAAGACCTCGGTGAAGCTGCTTATATATTAGGCATCAAGATCTATAGAGATAGATCAAGATGCTTAATTGGACTTTCACAAAGCACATACCTTGATAAGATTTTGAAGAAGTTCAAAATGGATCAGTCAAAGAAAGGGTTCTTGCCTGTATTACAAGGTATGAAGTTGAGTAAGACTCAATGCCCGACCACTGCAAAAATATAGAGAGAATGAAAGTCATTCCCTATGCCTCAGCCATAGGTTCTATAAAGTATGCCATGCTGTGTACCAAACATGTTGTGTACCTTGCCATGAGTTTGTCAAGGGGGTACAATAGTGATCCAGGAGTAGATCACTGTACAGCGGTCAAAATTATCCTTAGTAACTGGATGACTAAGGAAATGTTTCTCGATTATGGAGGTAATAAAGAGTTCGTCGTAAAGGGTTACGCCGATGCAAGCTTTGACACTAAATCCAGATGACTCTAAGTATCAATCTGGATGCGTATTGAAAGTGGGAGCAATTAGCTAGAGTATCTCTATGCAGAGCATTGTAGACATAGAAATTTGCGAAATACATACGGATCTGAATGTGACAGACCCGTTGACTAAACTTCTCTCACAAGCAAAACATGATCACACCTTATTACTCTTGGGTATTAATCACATAGCAATGTGAACTAGATTATTGACTCTAGTAAACCCTTTGGGTGTTGGTCACATGGCGATGTGAACTATGGGTGTTATTCACATAACGATGTGAACTATCGGTATTAAATCACATGGCGATGTGAGCTAGATTATTGACTCTAGTGCAAGTGGGAGACTGAAGGAAATATGCCCTAGAGGCAGTAATAAAGTTGTTATTTATATTTCCTTATATCATGATAAATGTTTATTATTCATGCTAGAATTGTATTAACGGGAAACTTGGTACATGTGTGAATACATAGACAAAACAGTATGTCCCTAGTATGCCTCTACTAGACTAGCTCATTGATCAAAGATGGTTATGTTTCCTAGCCATAGACATGAGTTGTCATTTGATCAACGGGATCACATCATTAGGAGAATGATGTGATGGACAAGGCCCATCCGTTAGCATAGCACTATGATCGTTTAGTTTTACTGCTATTGCTTTCTTCATGACTTATACATGTTCCTATGACTATAAGATTATGCAACTCCCGAATACCGTAGGAACACCTTGTGTGCTATCAAACGTCACAACGTAACTGGGTGATCATAAAGATGCTCTACAGGTGTCTCCGAAAGTATTTGTGGTGTTGGCATAGATCAAGATTAGGCTTTGTCACTCCGAGTGTCGGAGAGGTATCTCTGGGCCCTCTCGGTAACACACATCACAATAAGCCTTGCAAGCAAAAGACTAATGAGTTAGTCATGAGATGATGTATTATGGAACGAGTAAAGAGACTTGCCGGTAACGAGATTGAACTAGGTACAGAGATACCGACGATCGAATCTCGGGCAAGTAACATACCGTTGACAAAAGGAACAACGTATGTTGTTATGCAGTTCTGGCCGATAAAAGATCTTCGTAGAATATGTAGGAGCCAATATGAACATACAGGTTCCACTATTGGTTATTGATCGGAGATGAGTCTCGGTCATGTCTACATAGTTCTCGAACCCGTAGGGTCCGCACGCTTAACGTTTGATGACGATCGGTATTATGAGTTTATGAGTATTGATGTACCGAAGGTAGTTCGGAGTCCCGGATGAGATCACGGACATGACGAGGAGTCTCCGAATGTCCGAGACATAAAGATTGATATATTGGACGACTGTATTCGGACAACGGAAGTATACCGGAAAAGTTTCGGATTTAACGGGATTGCCGGAGGGGGTTACCGGAACCCCCTACGAAGGGGGATGGTCCATAGTGGGCCTCATGGAAAAGAGAGAGGCAGCCCATAGGGCTGGCCAGCGCCCCACCTAGGGTTCCTAGTTGGACTAGGAGTTGGGGGGCGCCACCTCTTCTTCTTTTCCTATTCCCTCTCTTCCTTCTTTGGTGGTTCCTACTAGGAATAGGATTGCAATCCTATTCCTAGTAGGATTGCACCCTAGCCGCACCAAACAAGGGCCGGCCGGCCTCCCCCCTTGCTCCTTTATATACGGGGGCAGGGGGGCACCCAGAGACACAGAAGTTGAATTGTTCCAGCCGTGTGCGGTGCCCCCCTCCACAGAAACACACCTCGGTCATACCGTCGCGGTGCTTAGGCGAAGCCCTGCGCCGGTGAATACATCATATCCGTCACCACGCCGTCGTGCTGACGAAACTCTCCCGTGAAGCTCAACTGGATCAAGAGCTCATGGGACGTCATCAAGCTGAACGTGTGCTGAACGCGGAGGTGCCGTACGTTCAGTGCTTGATCGGTTGGATCGCGAAGAAGTTCGACAACATCAACCGCGTCACTTGACGCTTCCGCTCCCGGTCTACGAGGGTACGTAGACACACTCTTCCCTCTCGTTGCTATGCATCTGTTAGATAGATCTTGCGTGATCGTAGGAAAATTTTAAAATACTACGTTCCCCAACACTTGTTGTCGCCTGCCTCGCGAGGCTTGGCCCATCGCGACGGTCTTGAGTAGTAGCTGATGAAGTTGGGCCGCTCCAGGCCGCTGATGGGGCCACATCATGGGCCGCAGGCAGGCAAGTCTAGGTACCCCCGTTCCCAGGACGCCGATACATATTACATGAAGGATCGGCTCGTGAATTGGGTGTCATTGTCGATGATGATCCATGCCGGGACCCCGAAGCGACACACCAATTCTTTCAAGAACTTGATAGCTGACTGAGCGGTCACCTGTCTCACAGCAGCTACTTCTGGCCACTTTGTAAACTTGTGGATAGCAACGAACAAGAATTCAAAGCCCCTGGCAGCTCGGGGGAAAGGGCCGAGGATACCGAGCCCCCAGACCAAAAACGACCATGACAAAGGAATTGGCTGAAGAGCTTGGGCAGGCAGATGGATGTTCTTGGAATGAAATAACAGGCATCACATTTCATGACGAGCTAGACCGCATCTTGGAGGGTTGTGGACCAATAGAATACTTCCCGGAATGCTTTCCCAACTAATGTCCTTGATCCAATGTGGGAGCCGCACATGCCTTTGTGAATCTCTGCCAATAGTTCCTTTCCTTCTTCCCGGCAAATGCACTTCAATTTCACACCATTGGGCATCCTTCTGTACAGAGTGTCATCGACAAACTAGTACATACTAGCCCTCCAGGCTACTCTTTCAGCCTCATCTAGCTCTTTGGGAAGTTCTCATGTTTGGAGGAAATGGATAGTGTGCCTTGCCCAAGCTGGAGCCTGGGGCTCGGCAACAAGGACTAACGGCACCTCCGCATTCACGGGGGCGCGCTCTTAGACTGCGGGGACCATGGGTTCGGTAGGAGGATGCGGCCCAGCAAGCAAATGGGAGTTGTTCCCAGCAGGGTCCCTGGTAGGTGCCTCGGAGAGCTCGACCGGCAGAGGCTTACCTGAGTCTAATTTCCTCATTTTTCTGGCCATTGTTGCTGGGGATACGGAGGGCTGAGTAAGGTGGAGAACATAAGTTCCTGTTCCCGCAAGAAGCTTTTGTGCAGCGCATTTTGACAGATGATCAGCAATGGTGTTTTCCGCACGGGGTATGTGCTCTCTTTGGAATCCATTAAAATATCATCCAATCTTCTCACTTCCTCAATGTATGCCTCCATCAATGGGCTTTGATAATCTTTATTGACATGCCTCACCACCAACTAGCAATCTCCTCGGATGATCAGCTTCTTTATTCCCAGTTCGGTGGCCATCCTTAGCCCGACAAGGAGCCCTTCATACTCGGATGTATTGTTGGTAGCCTCCTCCCGTGGAAAGTGCATCTAGACGACGTAATTCAAGTGTTCCCAATTGGGGCGATGAGAAGCACGCCAGCTCCAGCGCCTTGCATGGAGAAGGACCATCAAAATACATGATCCATTATTGGGGTCATTCCTTGCCAGGGATATCTGTCTCTTCCTTTTCCTCATCGGGGGTTAGCGTTCATTCTGCAATAAATTCTGCCAACGCCCTGCTCTATATAGTGGATATGCTCTCAAACTTCAAACCGAAGCTGGATAACTCCAAAGCCCACTCCACTATCCTACCGTTAGCCTCTGGGTTCCAGAGTATCCTTTGCAATGGGAAGCGTGTGACCACCGTTATCTCATGAGCTTGGAAGTAGTGGCGCAATTTCCTTGAGGCCATGACTAGGCCAAAAATCAATTTTTGCACACCAGAGTATCTGGATCTAGCACCCTGCAAGAGAGAGCTGACGAAGTACACTGGGCACTCCACCACTTTCTTTCTTGCCATATCCTTGGGGTTGCCACTACTACCGTGCTCATCCTTGTTCTAATTCACAACTGACTGAAGGAAACATGCCCTAGAGGCAGTAATAAAGTTTTTATGTATAATTCCTTATATCATGATAAATGTCTATTATTCATGCTAGAATTTTATTAACTGGAAACTTGATACATGTGTGGATACATAGACAGAACAAAGTGTCCCTAGTAAGCCTCTACTAGACTAGCTCGTTAATCAAAGATGGTTCAGTTTCCAAACCATAGACATGTGTTGTAATTTGATTAATGTGATCACATCATTAGGAAAATTATGTGATGGACATGACCCATCCGTTAGCTTAGCATATTGATCGTTCAGTTTTATCGCTACTACTTTCTTCATGTCAAATATGTATTCCTCCGACTATGAGATTATGCAACTCCCGAATACCGGAGGAATGCCTTGGTCTCTATCAAATTTCACAATGTAACTGGGTGATTATAAAGATGCTCTACAGGTATCTCCTAAGGTGTTTCTTGGGTTGGAATAGATCGAGACTAGGATTTTTCACTCCGAGTATCGGAGAGGTATCTCTGGGCCCTCTCGGTAATGCACATCATAAAGAAGCCTTGCAAGCAATGTGACTAATGAGTTAGTTGTGGGATGATGCATTGTGGAACGAGTAAAGAGACTTTCCAGTAACGAGATTGAACTAGGTATGAAGATACCAACGATCAAACTCGGGCAAGTAACATACCAATGACAAAGGGAATAACGTATGTTGTCATTACGGATTGACCGATATAGATCTTCGTAAAAATGTAGGTACCAATATGGGCATCCAGGTTCCGCTATTGGTTATTGATCTGAGATGTGTCTCAGTCATGTCTACATAGTTCTCGAACCCGTAGGGTCCGCACGCTTAACGTTCGATGACGATTTGTATTATGAGTTATGTGTTTTTGGTGACCGAAGATTGTTTGGAGTCCCGGATGAGATCAAGGACGTGGCGAGGAGTCTCGAAATGGTCGAGTGGTAAAGATTATTATATTGGATGATGATATTCGGACACCAGAAGAGTTCTGAGGGGTACCGGGTACATATCGGAGTAAAGGGGGTTTACCGGAACCCCCCGGGGGAAAGTTCTAGGCCACATGGGCCATAAGGGGGAGCCAAGGCAGCCCACAAGGGGTGGCGCCCCCCCCCCCCCCCCATGGGGAGTCCAAATAGGACTAGGGGAAGGGAGCGGCGGCCCCCATTCCTTCTCCTACTCCCTCTCCTTCCCTCTCTCTCCCTCCAATAGAAGGAATAGGAGGGCGAATCCTACTAGGACTAGGAGTCCTAGTAGGACTCCCCTCCACTTGGGGCACGCACTAGGGATGGCTCCATCCCCCTCCCTCATTTACATACATGGAGAGGGGGTTCCTACAATACACATCAATTGTTCCTAGCCGTGTGAAGTGCCCACTTCCACAGTTTGCTCCTCCGGTCATATTTTCGTACTGCTTAGGCGAATCCTTGCGCGGATCACTTCACCATCACTGTCACCACGTCGTCGTGCTGACGAAACTCTTCCTCAACAATTTTCTGGATCAAGAGTTCGAGGGACGTCATTGAGCTGAATGTGTGCTGAACTCGGAGGTGTCGTACGTTTGGTACTTGATCGGTTGAATCGCGAAGATGTTCAACAACATCAACCGCGTTACACTAATGCTTTCGCATTCGATCTATGAGGGTACATGGACACACTCTCCCCCTCTCGTTGTTATTCATCTCCTAGATAGATCTTGCGTGAGCGTAGGAATTGTTTTGAAATTGCATGCTATGTTCCTAACAGTGGCATCATGAGACAGGTCTATGCGTAGATGATATGCACGAGTAGAACACAAAGAGTTGTGGGCGGTGATAGTCATACTACTTACCACCAACGTCTTATTTTGATTCAGTGGTATTGTAAGATGAAGCGGCCCGAACAAACATTACATGACCGCGTTCATGAGACCGGTTCCACCATTTCGTGCAACGTGTTTGCATAAAGGTGGCTGGCGGGAGTCTATTTCTCCTACTTTAGTTGAACCGAATTTGACTGCGGCCAGTCCTTCGTGAAGGTTAAAACAGCAAACTTGAAGAAACACCGTTGTGGTTTTGTGCCGTAGGTAAGAACGGTTCTTGCTAGAAGCTCGTAGCAGCCACGTAAAACTTGCAACATCAAAGTAGAGGACGTATAACTTGTTTTTGCAGGGCATGTTGTGATGTGATATGGTCAGGACGTGATGAGTTATACGTTATTGTATGAGATGATCATGTTTTGTAAATTATCGGCAACCGGCAGGGGCCTAATGGTTGTCTCTTTACTATATGAAATATGAATGCCATGTAATTGTTTTACTTTATCACTATGATTTAGCGATAGTAGTAGAAGCAATAGTTAGCAAGCCGACCACGACGCTACGATGAAGATCAGGGTGTCAAGGCGGTGACGATGGAGATCATGACAGTGCTTTGGAGATGGAGATCAAAGGCACAAGATGAAGATGGCCATATCATGGCACATATTTTGATTGCATGTGATGTTTATCTTTTTATGCATCTTATTTTTCCTAAAATGGCAGTAGCATTATAAGATGATCCATTACTAAAAATTTCAAGGTATAAGTGTTCTCCCTGACTATGCACCGTTGCTACAGTTCGTCGTGCCAAGACACCACGTGATGATCGGGTGTGGTAAGCTCTACATTTCACATACAACGGGTGCAAGATAGTTTTGCACGTGCGTAATACTCGGTTAAACTTGCCGAGCCTAGCATGTACAGACATGGCCTCAGAACACTAGAGACCGAAAGGTCGAACGTGAATGATATAGTAGATATGATCAACATAGAGATGTTCACCATTGAAAACTACTCCATCTCACGTGATGATCAGACGGATTTAGTTTATTTGGATCATGTGATCATTTAGATGACTCGAGCGATGTCTATCTAAGTGGGAGTTCTTTAGTAATATAATTAATTAAACTTAATTTATCATGAACTTAGTCCTTATAGTTTCTGTATATCTATGTTGTAGATCAATGGCCCGTGCTACCGTTCTCTTAAATTTTAATGCGTTCCTAGAGAAAGCTAAGTTGAAAGATGATGGTAGAAACTACATGGACTGGGTCCGTAACTTGAGGATTATCCTCATTGTTGCACAGAAGAATTATGTCCTTGATGCACTGCTAGGTGAAAGTCCAGCTGCGGGAGGAACTGTTGATGTTATAAACATCTGGCAAGCTCGATCTGATGACTACTCGATAGTTCAGTGTGCCATGCTTTACGGCTTAGAATCGAGACTTCAAAGACGTTTTGAATGTCATGGAGCATATGAGATGTTCCAAGAGTTGAAGTTAATATTTTAAGCAAATGCCCGAGTTGAGAGGTATGAAGTCTCCAACAAGTTCTATACACTACTGGAATCTGGGAATTTGCCATCAGCCAGCTCTTTGCCATCTGCCAGCTGATGGCAAAGAACGTCTTTGCCATCTTCTTATAAAAACAGATGGAAAAGAACTGACAGACGGCAAAGAACATGGTTGCCATCTGCCAGCAGATGGAAAATAATCTTTGCCATCTGCCAGCAGATGGAAAAGAGGTTGGCAAATCATGTGGCCGTCAAGAGGGTAACGGCGTACCAGCCCCACCTCTTTGACATCTGCCAGCTGATGGCAAAGATTCTTTGCCATCTGCTGGCAGATGGCAAAGACATGGGGTTATTTTTTTCCACGTAAAAAAACGGTGGGGTTATCCCCTCCCTCTCTCCCCACCCATCCACATGTAAAAAAAACATTGTTCGCATCTCATTCGGACAGAGCCGTCGATGGCGCTCTAGCTCGCCCGCCGCCACCCTATCGCCGGCCCCGTCACTCCCCCGTCCCGTCGCCGGCCCTCCCCCTCCCCGTCGCCGGCCCTCCCCCGCCCCATCCCCGGCCCTCCCCCGCCACCCCGCCCCGTGGCCGTCGCTCCCCCGCCCCGTGGCCGTCGATCCCCCGCCCCGTCGCCGGCCCTCCTGTAATGCCCCGGATGTAACACTTTCCCTATATGGTAATATATAAACTTTGGCTTCATCATTTCCTTTCCGGGTTCTTCTTTCTTTTCGGGTTTCGTCGTTTTGTCATGTGCGTGTGTGCATTTCATCCATGTCATGTTGTCATGTGCATTGCATTGCATTTGTGTTGTCATTTGCATCGGGTCCCACTCGTCTCTTCCCGTTGTCCGTTTCGAGTTCCGACGCTCTCACACGTGCCCGTGGCATCCCCGAGTCCTTCTTTTGTGTTTGGTCGTGTAACGTTTCCGGCATGACGTGAGACTTGTCGTGCGATGTTGTTTTGATATGTGTAGGCCGCCTACCAAGTTTCGTCGTGTTTGGAGTTTGTTTGGCACTCCAACGGTTAACCTACTGGGCTAAAAGTACCTCCTCTTTGAGGCCCAAGAACCCCTCCACAACAGCCCACCAACCCAGCACAACCCTTCCCATCATCTCGGTCGTTGAATTGTGATCGCGTGGCAGAAAACCGCTCCCCATTTGGAGTCTCCTAGCTCCTTGTGCCTATAAAAACGTCCACCCCTCCATTTTCGTCCAAAAAACCCTAACCTCCTCCTAGCTCCAGCCGCCGCCTCGTTTTCCGTGTCGGGCGGACGTGTCCGTCCGCGCCGGACACAACCGCCGCCTCCCACCGCGCGGGCCCGCCGGGCCCATCCCCGGCCCCCGCGGCCCGCATCGCCTCCGCCCGCCGCGCGCGACCTCCGCCGCCGTCCTCCTCAGCTCCGGCGCCGTCGCCGCCGTCGCAGGGCCCAGCCGCCGCGCCGCCACCCGCAGGCGGCCGGAGCCCCGTCGCCGCCGCCCGAGCTCCTAGCGCATGCCGCGCCCAGCCTCCGTCGGGCCCCTTCAAGCTTCCGCCGCCGAGCCCTCGAGCTCTTCCACCGCCGCCGTCCCTCTCCGTCCTCGCCGCCGGGCGCCCAGGTACCGCCGCCGGCGTCGTCCCACCGGCGGGGTCGAGGGAGCAGCGATCCAGATCGTGGGATCCTGGCGATCCGATCTGAGCCACTGGAACCCTAGCGGGTACGGGCCCCGCAACCCGCAACCCGGCGCCCGATCCACCGCTCCGTGCCCGAACCGCGACTCGCGCCCGCGTTGACCAGAGAGGTTGATACCGTTTCCCCTGTTTTTTTGTCTAAGTCCTTTTGGTTTTGTTGTCTGATGCATTTTTGTGATGATGATAACTTTTACTGTGCTTATCCGTTTTGTGCGTATGATATGTCAAAATGATCGTGGTGATGTGTACTATGTTTTGTTCCATTGTGTCATGCTTGTTTGAGTCCATCTAGATGTCTTAATTATCATGACAATAGTGCTACATGTTATAAACGGCTGCTATTAGTTGTTTTCATGCCATGTTTGAGATGTGATAACTTGGTGCATGTTTATCCAAATGAAGAAAATGATATCTCCAAATGTTCATCATGAGATGCTCTACATGTTGGTTGCTTTAGCTTGCATGTTAGAGTTCATATTGCCATGTTTATCTCTGTTGCAAAAGTGCATGTGGTTGTTAGGTTTTGTAACTTGTTACGAGATGCCTAGTTGAGGAGCTCGTTGCTATTGATGTGGTTGTCCCCATGATGCATGCTTATATGTTTTGGACCATCATGTGATCTTTGCTGTGGTGCAAACCAATTGCCATGATATGCTTTGAGGTGACTTAAACATGCTCACAAACATGCCATGATAATATTGCTGTTTTAACACTTAGTGAAATTTCACTAAGTCTGGAATCTGTAATATCCTGATGCTATGTTTGCTTGTTGTCCTAGGCAAATCCATGTTAGTTTTGGGGTGTCCATTGATCATTCCTTGTTGTATATATTTTTGGCTATCCATCCATGTCCTCACATGCTCATTTGGGTTGCTGTAGCATATTTAATTCTTGCCCCCAAGTTGCTATAAAATATTGCTGTCAGGTTTTATTGTCATGATCAAAATGTTGAGCTTGTTGCTATTGATCCATGCCTCCTATGGAGATGCTCCAATGAAGTTGTTTGCTGTAGGATATGTCTACTTCATGTCAATGCTTCTTATCACCATGTTTGAGTGTTGTAGAATATATATTTGTTGCTCCAAAGTTGCTATGTGGCTGTTATTTTCAGCTTTCCATTATTTCTTGTTCCGGGTGTATCTTTTAGCCCGTTGCTCCGTTTTGAGCAAGTCCTACATGAAACTTGTGTGATTTTGCATGTAGATTCATAATATCATCTTGTTAACATGTTTGGAGTATGTTTGCTTAATGTTTGGGTGCATCTTGCACCGTTGCCATGCTTATCTTGTTTTGATCATATCTTCTAGACCGTAGCTCCGTTTTAAACAAACTTTATATGAAACTTGACTAGACTTTCATGTAGATCATCATGGTGCATGTTAACTTGCTGTTTAACAACTTTAACTTAAGGTTTGTTCAGATCTGGACTAATTTCAAACTATGCACATGAGGACTTACCGGATTTGTCTTAATTAGTTTCCGGCCTCATTTAAACCTGTTGTTTCTTGTGTTATTTCTCTGTGCTTTCTACCTTGACATGTTTTGCATCCTAAATAGACTTGTCTTGCATCCTACTTGCTTGAGTAAATTGTCATGTTTCTTGTGCTGTTTCTCTGTGCTTCCTATGTTGTCATGTTGTGCATCCTAAGTGCATATGCTGTGCATCCTAAGTGCATCATACATGCATCCTGTAGTTTGCGCATTGCACCTTGCTTGATTTCGTGCCTCGTGTCTTCTTGTGTTGAGTAGAGCTGGAAGCCGAGACCGAGTACGAGAACAAGGTTACTACCGAGGTTGAGAACGAGGAACCCTCTTACGATCCCATCGACGACTCGACAGGCAAGATGACCTGATCCAGATATCATTACTATTTGTGCCTATTGCTAGATGTCTCGCTCTTTAGCTTATTGCCTCGATGCCCATGTTTGTCTGTCAGCCTCCTATTGTAACCATGAATCTGTTTAACCATCCTACCTATGCAAACCTTTGATTGGCTACGTAGGCTTCGCTCAGCCCCTCTTATAGCATTGCTAGTTGCAGGAGAAGATTTGAAGATTCTTGCTTCATGTTGAAGCTTGTTGGGATATCACACTATATAAATTCTTAAATGAAATCATCTATATATTGGTAATGGGTGGAAGGCTAAGCCTCTTGCTTGGTGACTTGTTCCACTCATGCCGCCCTAGGAACCGTATAAACCGGTGTTATCTTCCTTGATTATGCGTTCCTCATACGGTTGGGGTTATGGGACCCTCTCGATAAACCGCTTAGCGCTAAGTCGTTTCCAGTAAGTCCCAACATTGGTACTATTTGCCTAAACAACTAAAAACTTGCATAGGGAGTTATAAACCCGCTTCTTAATCAACAACCCGGGCTAGTGCTCCACATGAGTGTTGGTCCAAACTGGGGGTTACGCAGGGCCACCTTGGGGGAACCCGAGGGCTGGTAAAAACCTGTGAGATCACCCATCCGGTCATGGCCTGAGACGAGATACGCGCGGCTACTATCAGGGTGTCGGCACACCAGGAGGATTTGCTGGATTAGCCTTACCTTTCGGAGTATCTTGAGCACGGGATTCCGAGGATACTCGGGCCTTCCCACCTTGGAGTTGCGACTCCGCAGATCGTGGGCTTGTAATGGGCCAAGTTGGAACACCCCTGCAGGGTTTTGAACTTTCGAAAGCCGTGCCCGCGGTTATGTGGCAGATGGGAATTTGTTAATATCCGGTTGTAGAAAACTTGACACCATGTTCGGAACACACTACCAGCGTGAGTACCGTGACGATCATTTTCCGAAAGGGGTTCGGGAAGTGAACACGGTGGGGTTATGTTTGACGTGCTTAGATAGGATCACTTCGTGATCACCTTGTCGCTCGTGGCACTTCTCTTCTCGCTCTAAACACGTAAGCTAGTGCTAGTGCAGCTGCAGCCTTTTATTCTTTCTTTAGCCTTGTTCCACACCCAAGGCTTAGATAGTTGTGTTACCCGGGAACGGGATTGCTGAGTCCTCCGTGGCTCACAGATTCTACACCACACCAGATGCAGGTACCATGGTGAGCTACTCAGGTGACGGCACAGAGCTATACTGGGAGTACGATGAGGAACGTAGCCGTTACTATGTGCACTATCCCGATGATCAGTAGTGGTTTCTACTAGGGGCGATTCGAACCTGTGGCTTTATGTATGTTTGGTATCTTTCATTTGGATCTTCACCAGTAGTCGGGTTGTGATGTTATTTGGATGATGATTGTTATGTAATGTATTGTGTGACGTGGCGAGTGTAAGCCAACTATCTCTTTTCATTTTCATCCCTGTTTTTACATGAGATGTGCAAAGGTACCGAACTTGAGATCATTCCAGAATGGGCTTATACCTTTAAGTCGTGCCTCGACACGTAGGAGGTATAGTCCCATCCTGGGCATTACACCTCCTCTGCCCCATCGCCGGCAGCTCATTTCATGCAAGGTATGTTTACTGCTCCTTATGTTTACTCCTCTATATTGAGTTGGTGTAGAATATATTTACTGCTCCAATGAAAAAGTATGTGAGCATCATCACAAATATCTTTGAGTACATGAGAATTAATTCATCCATTTCAAGCAAACATAGATTTCAAACTGCACTATCACTGCCATGAAACAATAGAAGAGAAATACATACATATCAAGTGTTACATGCAAAAGTGGTACATCATGGGCAAGACTGACAATGAATGACTAAAATAAATCACAACTCAAGAAGCAGTGCCATTAGAAACTGCATCAACTTGGCGTGAATGATGTTACAGAACAGAAAAACTATAGGCTTTTGCCTTCAGTTCTAGTCCTTTCTGCTCATCAAGCTTCTTGCGCTGGGAGAGACAAACCTAACAAATACTATTCAGTTAGCACAGGTCCGTGTAAGTGCCATACATTCATGCTTGATGAAGTTCTAACATAGCCTCGACGAGATTACAAGTTTGAAGGGTCACTTAAGATTCAGTATGTGAACAGCCATGCATATGTTTGCTAAAAGGTATTGGGCCAGCCATGCATAGACTTAAGATTCAGCATATTACAAGTTTCAAGGACCACTAAATAGCAGAAATACCAATGCGAAAAAATGGTAGTGAACAAAAGGCAGTTTAATGACTCCTGTACAAACGAGCTACCATCGATGAAATCTTGATTTTAAGCACTATTGACCGATTCCATGACTAAGCACAAATTTGTAGAAAACAACATCACACAAGGTATTAACAAAATGTTTGGTACATCAGCATATTATTAACTTTCTTAGATGGATGTTCTCACCTGATGTACCTAACTTTTTGTGGCCATTGCAACTATGGGCTATCCTAATGTCGAAGTAGCGCTGCTCCCCTCCATTATTGAATCCTGAGATGAGATTTTTTTTTGACTTCTCCTGAGATGAGAATGCAAAGTCAGAAATGAGATCATCTTATGTAGGTCAGACGTTAAGCACAAGGATCAGATAAAGACGCAGCCTACGGCAACAGTCTATGAGTCATCAGAAAAAATGTTATGACACTTCCAATTGTTGACCCTCAGTATTCCGACAAATAAATTGTTGACCCTCGATGTCAGCATCTTTGGGAATCATAATTCATATATACTGGGACACTTGTTTCTATTCCCTGTTAAAATAGAATGATTTTCAGCGGTGAATCATGTATACATGAATCAAAATAGATTGATTTCCAGCTTTTCAAGCTATCAACTCTGTATAAGAAACTGCAGGTACTAACCTTTTTTGTGAATTGTCCTAAACTTGAAGCCGTTAAGATTACCTAACCGCCCTCAACCTTCCAAGTTGATCCTCTGGAATACTAATCAATGAAACAAAATGTTCAAATTACATTACAGTACTAAAACACCTAAATAGTAGCAATGCACCATCAAATCGGAGTTGTTAAAATGCATCATTCACCTGGGTCACATGAATAAGAAAAAAAGAAGTAGAGAAATGTAGCTCAAATCTACCTGGTAGTAAAATTGGAATGCAGAACAAATTTACTAGCAAATACAGTAAAAGTTAAAAATCAACCACCTTGTCGCACGGGCTGGTCAGAAAGGACCGAGGAGGCCACGTCTTGCCGCAAGACCTACCACTGCCGGGAGGATGGGACAAGCACATGGCGGAGGTTGCAGACGAGCTCCGATCTGGTCCGTCCAAAACTGGGACGCCAGCCACAAAACAGCATGGAGCTATCGAGAGATGGAATAGTATGGAGGAGGGATCTGGCCCGCCTCTACCGAGCATACTCGCTCAGCATGGAGGAGAGATCTGGGTCGCCGCCGCGGCCGCGGGCGGGGAGATTTGGTTTGTGTGCTGCCTCGGCCCAGTGGATTGGGTTTGAACAACGAGGGCATGGTGAGGTGACCAAATTAGCTTTCAGGGATGGGTTTTTCTGCAAAAATTTGCACACACAACAGAGCCACCCAAATCTGGGCCCTCAATCTCCCATATGATGGCACGGATCCATGTTTTCTATTTTTGCATCCTAGGTTCAGATTCTATACTAGTTTCTCACACTTTTACGAAGGCATAGAGCTGAATGCACATGTTAAAACAGCACCAGAAGTAAGTCATCTATATACTAAACATGGAGGCTCAGGTCAGAAGCTCTGTTCAAAAGGTAGGATCTACAAGAGAAATTGTTGCTCTACGTCCTTGTCGAAGAAGATATAACCTTCTCTCCATGAATTAAGCACTGCTCAACTGAACACTAACAGATTAATTAACTTGATAGCAATTTCCAACAAAAGGGAAATAAACAAGGTAGAAAAGCCATACCCTAATGCAACTTGTGTCTCCATATTTTATTGCATTTTTTGAACAGCAGGCAACATCAGACCGCTTTATATTTAGCACCTCCAAGGAGTACATAGTATTAATATATCCAAATGACAAACATATTATGGCCTGAGCACACACTTATAAATGGCTCCAGAACAAGAACCAAGATGGAGTACAAGTGTTTGACTGAATACCTGAGCTCTCGCTTCATCTATCTTCTCACCTAAAAGAACATCACACAATCAGTACTTCATCTTCTCACCTACAAGCACATCAGACAATCAGTACATCATATATATATTGTCCTGCAGTATATTTAGACAAAGGCAAAAACAAGGAGCATGTAGAGGTATGTAGTATAACTAGGCAAAGGAAAAAAATGGACAACAGTTGCAGAACATACAGAACAAGGAAACAAAATGTCAAGTAAAAGGTGATTTTGAAACATATGTATATAGAAGGGGTGGGTTCACATGTACACACATACATAAATATTCGTACTGGGCTACTTCTAACTTCTTACATCACCCAGGTTTCTGCAAATAAAAATGCGGATAACGGACAACAGGGAAACAAATATCCAGGGTGTGGCCTGAAAAATATATTCATACCATCATGTCATTTCTCGATAAATATATTCTATATATTGTGTTTTTGTGCTAGTTCTCACTTTATCAAGTCAAATCAGAAAACTTGTGCATATAAACATCATAGTCAGCAGTCGAGGGTAGAAAGAACTCACAGACATGATCTATATTGACAACTTTAGTTTGGACAGAGATGAAGTAATCAATTTTGGACATGTGGATGGCATTCAAATATGTCGGTTGCCAAACTGAATCAAGAAGGCCACAACACATACAAATTGTAAACTATGGCAAGCAGTTTGTAATATCTGCTTATTTGGAGGAACAAACCGGTGTGTCCACGACACACAGACACGACACCCCCGACACCCGACACCTCTTCGGCCTCCTGTTGACCGAAAAGGTGCTCTTCGGCCTTCCAGAGGCCGACGGGGTCATATATTTGTGAATTATGAGTTAGGTCCTATATTTTCCAATTATGTTATGAAAAACATCATATATATTTGCGTTGATTGGGTGGATTTAAATGTGCAGTTGTTTCATCGCTGTGAGGGTCTGGTGTTCAACGACCTCCCCGTGCATTCGACGAGCTCCGCCCCTGCGTTCGTGGGTGAGCACAAATGACATCTCCTCTTCCCCCCCCCCTTCATCTGCTCTGTTCCGGTCTTCGTGCCAATGAAACTTGCTAGCTATAGGTGTATTCAATCATCAGTATGCGTGACCACTATGCGTCTCCCGTTCGAAAGGGTTACATCTATAAATATGCATTCATTTGCATATTTATAACCGTAATTCTTTCAAATTGTCCAACGTTATCCATGTACAGCCCGAGTATGTGTAGATTGGGTTCGTTTTCCCATATGCTCTGCTCCGGATCCGATGCAGAATTTCGTCAGTGCCTCTTTGTTGTTCTCCGGGTACATATCCTCTCTGCTTATTGCCGAGACGTGTATCAGGAGAACAGCGGGGAGGTGCTGCCGAAATTTGGTGTCGGATCCGGAGCAGAGCATGGGAAAACGAACCCAATCTACACATACTCGGGCGGGATTAGGACCTATCTTTACCTATTAGCGTCTAGGTCGCATGGACGTAATAAAACTGAGAAACTCTATTAACTGATGAATATGGTTTGCTGAATTATGTACGTATTTCTTGTGTGTCCAGTAGCTAGGCAAAATGTGTGATCGTGTGTGGATGTACACCGTTAGCCTAGTCAGAAAGACATGACCCCTGAATGGATGACAAAAACCAAGGGGTTTATCAGAGCCGCATTTGCAAATGGACAGGAAACAACCTGGTGCCCCTGTGTCATGTGTGACAACTATCATAAGATGTCAGAGTTTGAAATGATCAAACACCTGGAGAAATGGGGTTTTACGCCCGCTTATACGATGTGGACATTTCATGGTGAGTCTGCCCAACGTTCCAGAGCTGAGGAGGGCCGTCGTCGCACGGACGAGCATGGTACCGGGATGGAAGACATGGTGCAAGACTTTGATGATGCTCGGGATTCGGACGATGAGATGGAGGAATCTGCAAAGGCCTTCAATAATATGTTGGAGTCTTCGAAGCGTCTTCTCCACGAGCACAGCGAGCTTTGTCAGCTGGATGCCATCGCACAAGTAATGGCTCTGAAGGCTTAATTCAACTTGGGCAGAGAATGCTATGATGCGATGGTGACACTATTTGGACGCTTTCTACCCAAAGGCCATATAATGCCTGCAAACCTGTACCAGTCGGACAAAATCCTCCGTGTACTTAAGATGCCCTATGAGAAGATAGATGCCTGTGAGAATGGATGTGCCTTATTTAGGCTCCAGTATGCGGACTTGAACTATTGTCCCATTTGCAAGTCTTCCAGGTATGTTGAGGTAGACAACGGTATGGGTGAGAAGAGTCAGACCAAAATCCCCATTAACATTCTTAGGTATATGCCAATCATACCAAGACTTCAACATCTATTCATGGTCGAAGAGACGGCCAGACAAATGACATGGCACAAATTGGGCAAAAGAACCAAACGGGATGCAGATGGGAATCTGATGATGGTACACACATCGGATGGTGCTGCATGGAAACACTTCGATGCATTACATGATGAAAAAGCGGCAGATCCAAGGAATCCTCGAGTAGCCATCAGCACGGATGGGTTCAATGTGTTTGGTATGATGGCAGCCCAATACAGTTGTTGGCCTGTATTTGTCATTCAACTCAATCTCCCCCCCCCCCAGACAGATTATGCAAAGAAATAACATTTTCCCGACGTTGATAATTCTGGGCCCCAACTATCCCGGGAAGAATATGAATGTGTACATGCAGCCGCTTAAGGATGAACTGCAAGAAGCTTGGGATAATGGGATCAAGACATACGACGCCGCTACAAAAAAACTTCCTAATGCGTGTGTGGTACATGTACTCGATGCATGACTTGCCGGCGTATGCGCTATTCGTTGGCTGGTGTGTGCATGGAAGGTTCCCGTACCCCACATGCAAGGCAGCTCTTGAGTTTCGTCGGCTGCAGGCGGGTCGCAAGTTTTCTTGCTTCGACATGCATAGACAGTTCCTGGATCCTCACCGTAAGTTCAGGAAAGACAAGAAGAACTTCATCAAAGGTAGAGATGTCAAAAACTCTGCATCACCTGCGTTGAAAGGCCAACAGACCCTGGATCAGTTAAACACTCTCGAGCCGGATCAAGAGCGTCTAGGGTATTTCAAGGGGTATAATACGGAACACGCCTGGACCCACAAGATATGCTTGTGGGAGCTATCATACTTCAAAGACCTCCTTTGCCCACACAACATCGACGTGATGCACACTAAAAAGAATGTCGGCGAGGCCCTCTTTGGTACATTGTTCGGCATAGAGGGGAAAACGAAGGATAATCCTAAGGCCAGAGTCGATCAGGAGGCTCTATGTGATAGACCGCTACAAAACATGAAACAACCAAAAGGAAAGAAGAATTGGGCGAAGCCAAAGGCATGGTTCAATCTTGGAAGGCCGGTTATGAGGGAAATACTCCTGTGGGTGAAAAAGGAGTTGATGTTCCCCGATGGGTATGCATCGAATCTAACGAGGGGAGCGAGCCTTGAAAAATTGAAAATATTTGGTCTCAAGAGTCATGATTGGCACATATGGCTTGAGCGGGTAATGCCGGTGATGTTGCGCAGCTTTATCCCTGAGGATGAATGGCTAGTACTGGCAGAGCTGAGCTATTTCTTCCGTGTTCTATGTGCGAAAGAATTATCGCCCGGCTTGCTAGAAGAAATGGAAGAGTTGGCGTCGGAGTTGACCTGCAAGTTGGATAAGATCTTTCCACCTGGCTTCTTTAATCCAATGCGGCATTTGATTTTGCACCTCCCGACCGAGGCACGATTGGGGGGCCCGTGCAGAATCGTTGGTGCTATGCAACTGAGAGGATGCAGAAGACGCTTCGAGCAAAATGTAAAAATAAACGTCGAATTGAAGCATCGATGGTCGAGGCATTCATTACTGAGGAGGCGGCAAACTTCGTGACAGCACACTACAAAGCCAAAAATCGTCATTTGCATAATCCGAAGCCTCAGTACAATGTTGGCGACCCTAAAAAGGGTGAATCCAACCTCAGCCTATTCAAAGGGAAGCTCGCACCAGCCGGTGCTTATACTCCCTTATTGTTGGATAACGACGAATGGCGGACCATTACGTTGTATATCTTGAACAATCTAACAGAGGTGCGGCCGTACATCGAGTAAGTTCTCGGTACATTGTTCGCAACCTCTACTTCATTTGAACTGCTCTTATTCCCGGATATTTGATACAGTCGATACGTCGCCAAATTCTCGTATGGAGCGGTTATCCAAGAGGATTCTGTCGAATAATATGAGCTTCTGGCAATGAATGGAGGTGGCTATCCCAGTTTCATCTATTGGTTCAAACAAACAGTAATTTCCATTATACCATTTCATTTCTTCTTCTAATTTCTGGCTAATGCAACAATCCTTTCGTATTAAACTTGTAGGCTAGTTCAGAGTCTATGGATGCCAAATTGAGACAAGTCGCTAATGGTTTTGACTATAAGGTCCATTCAATTGACAAATACGACATCAACGGGTATCGCTTTCGTACCTATGGCAAAGAGCTATCTATGGCCGACCGAAAGTCTACAAATTGTTGTGTCTCTGCTATCTGCGAAGGAGATATCGAGTATTATGGAAGAGTTGAAGCAATTTATGAACTTCTATTCTATGGTGCAAACCCACTGAACGTCGTAGTTTTCAAATGTCATTGGTTCCAGCCGAAAGAGACTAGAAGGATTCATGAGCATCTAGGGATAGTCGAAATCAAACAAAGCACCCATTTGGATGTTCCCGATGTCTATATTACGGCTCAACAGGCAACCCAAGTTTTCTATCTACCGTGGGCCTGCCAAAGTGATCCAAATCTCGAAGGTTGGGATGTCGTTTATGAAGTGCCGCCACGTGTTCGACCACCTACCCCCAATGAAGAGGATTATGAACATCACATTAATCCAGACACATATGAAGGAGAATTGTTCCAAGAAACACGTATTTCCAAAAAATGTTTCAAGAACCGCTCACCTCAGAACATTCAAGTAGAAAGCAACAGTGAATCCGAGCCTGAGCAGGAACAAGAAGAGCCGGAACAATAAGAGGTTACTACTGCGGATGACATGTCAATGCTTGATCGATTACATACAGGAGGCCTTCCAGATGTTGATGAATTTATTGATGATGATGATGATGATGATGAGCACGTCATTACTGATAGTGATGAGGATGATGCATTTATTGACCCCGAAGCATATATGGACAATGATGATGCATTTATTAATGATGACGATGAAGATTAATATTATAGTTCATGTCAGGTATTCCATTACTATTATATACATATATATTATTAATTAGTTCAAGTTTTAACCTAGCTAGCTCAAAAATGACCTATTTAACATAGGATAGTTCTAAAATGAGCTATACTTAGCATTTATTCCTCCAAAATGAATTTATATGCTTAGCTAGCTCAAATATGACATAACAACCTTAATTAGCTCAAAAATGACCTATTTAACCTAGGATAGCTCTAAAATGAGCTATACTTAGCATTTATTCCTCTAAAATGAATTTATATACATATTATTATTCATGTAAGGTATTCATTTTTTTATGTTGTACTAATTTCGTTTACTCTTTGTCATTCCAGGTGTTGAAAGATGGTGGGCGCGGGTCGAGAGCGCTCTGAGGCTCCTACCTCGGTGCGTGGTGGGAGGGGTAGTGCCATTCCCCCCCACAGCCCCCGGAGAGCGCTAGATCTTAGTTTGCAGAGTCCAGTGATGGTCGCTTCTTCTTCGGCCGGGAGAAGTCGG
>LR738715.1:471351368-471369792 GCA_902687465.1 Secale cereale | reverse complement strand
CGGGGGGGGGGGGTTAAGAAGAAGGAGAAGGCTGCTAGAGGTGGACGTGGCGGCAGGAGAGGTAGGAAGGCTGCTACACCTTCCTCGCCGCCACCCCCAGCTGAGTCACTCGACCACAGGACTGCTCCGGCTGAGATCGAGCCATCTGAGGTGGACCCGTCTCGGACTTCACTCCACGAGCCTCCGGCCGATGAGCCTCCGGCCGCCCACGAGCCTCGGGCCGCCGAGTCTTCGCCCCACGAGACTACGGAGCTCAGACGGGGTCACGCTGAGTCGGAGCCGAGCCCATGGGAGGACTGGACGGAGTCGGGTGCACATGTTCGTGTTGAGGGTGGAGACTATAGTTCTAATAGCTATAGCGAGGGTGAGTGGGTTGAGGGGCGCAAAGTCTACTAGTGTGGTGGTACAAAGCTCCCGCCCACCCCGGCGACCCCCGACCAGAGGTGGTTGATTGCGCCTAATGGGGAGAAGTAAGTGCATTTACTCTTTTTTAACCTTTTGCCTTGACGTTTCTTCGAATATCTAATGCTTTGGCCTTGTCATACTGTAGTTCTTGGACACACTCCGACGGAGTTCGTAGGCCTAACACTGTCCTTGGTGTGATTTGTCGCCAGTGCTTCCCGGGGTGGGTCACGTTGCCCGGTGAGGGCCGGGTTCTAGAGCTAGGAATGACCTGGGAGCACTACTTGGCTGCCCCGGCGCCGCCGGAGCATAGGGTCGGCGATGTCGAGTGCGACACGGTGGCCGACATTGTGATCGCCACGTTTTGGGTAATTTCTCCTTTGCCATTTACGTTGTGTTTTCTTCTTTGATTGCATACCTTCTACATGTGTTTTCTTGTTTGATTGCAGACCTTCTAATCCATGTTTTCTTATTTGATTGCAGACCTTCTACAGGTGTGCTCAGGGACAGGAGGAGGTCCTGGTTCGGGTTATCGACGCCGAGTGCAGGCGCCTACATGGAAACTTTCAGCACGAGGCTCGGACGCAGGCTGTTCGAGACTACTTAGCACAGACTGGTATTAGGAGGAGAAAAGAGAAGTGCCGGAACAAGTATCTGAGTAAGGAGAAGTACATGAAGGTAATTACCTATTCTTAAGGCCGTGTACTTAGTTTCCTTGATTTGATTCGTAGGCGTAGCGCTCAAATTTCTCTTACTTAACTTAGGTGCCCTCGAGATGGTGTGCAGACAAGATGGACTGCTCAGAGGCGTTGGTGGATGAGTGGTGCTCTCCCCAATGGCGCGTCGCCCACAACATTGCAAAGGAGAAGCGTCTCAAAATGAAAAGCGTGCCACACCATCTAGGCAGCGTCAACCTATATGGGTACGGGAATAACTGGGTATGTGTGGTTTGCTTCATGATTCATGCAAATTCGTTCTTTGTGCTAGCTTGAGTCCTTAACTAATACTCTATTCCTCTCTTTTAGTCAAAACACAACAAGGCTCTAGTGCCAGAGTTGTTCGACCTCTATGGCATGTCCAATATTGCACCGTACAAGAAGGCCAAGGCATTCTCTGAGTCTGACCTCGAAAAAGCAAAAAACTTCAGCAACGAGGCCTCCCACCACAAGATGGTGCAGTACGTTAAGCAGGGGAAGGCGGGGAAAGGGCCGGACTTTAACCCGAGCCGGCCTCTTGATCCAGAGCTGGTGATGATATCTGGTGGCGGGAGGTCCCATGGCTCGTTAGCCATGGGTAATGGACTGATACATTGTAGTAGCACTCTCCCGCAGATCAAGGAGCGCCAGACCAGCTCTGATCCTGAGATACCGTCTCATTTACGACCAGTGGAAATCGAATTCCAGGTTTGTTATATGGACTCAGTAGCCTTTCCTCCATTGCATTGTGTTTGCGGCCGTCGATGATTACAATGCTAACGAGTGGTGTTGCAGGCTGCTATTGAGGCAGAGAGAGCGAAGACCCAGGCTACTTTTGAGGAGAGGAACCGACAGGCGGCGAAGAGGGAGAGGGAGAATGAGGAGAGGACGGCTAGGCTATTGGAGGAGGAGAGGAACCGGAACGACTCGGCTAACCGGTCCATGTACGATCTCTACGTGGTAAGTTTCTTCTGCATATTGGCTAAATCATGCACGCAATGTTCCTTTCATTAGTAACTAATATGACTGACTCGTCAAAACCAAATGTGCAGTCTGTGTGCGAGAAGAAGGGCCAGACCCCTCCGTCGATACCAGTCATTGCTCCGGTGGGCATGGTGAGTCTCATTTGAACGGTCAGTAGTTACTGGTCATCACATTTGAGTTGCATCATGCTAACGATACATTGGAAATAATCTTTGGTGCAGCGTAACTCCCGACAAGCATCGACCGATCCTTCTCCATCTGCCACAGGCGCGACCGGTCCTACACCTACACCTCCGTGATGACGGTAAGTTTCCCAAGTGTTTTGCTTAATAGAGTTTTGTTGTGATGCCATGTTGTGTCTACACATATCGTGCATAATGTGTGTATGTTTGAAATGCATTGTATGTGTGGGATTCGACATCTAGTCATGTGCCTTTGGTAGCCTTCCATACAGGGAAATGCCTCCTAGTGCTTCCACTGAGCCATGGTAGTTCTCTACTACTCCGGAACACATGGATTGACAGGCATGTGTCCTTCTTTGCTCCTGTGTCTGTCCCTATGGGGAAATGTCATGCGGTGTATCACCAAATCCTTGTAGCTTGCTACGACTTTGTTGCACTCGCTGATGACCGACACGTGCATTGCTGGGTCATGTATGCCTGTCCCTGTATGTTTGTGCCACCTTGGTTCTATGACTAGTCATGTCGGCCCGGGTTCTCTGCCATAAGGATACTAGCGACATAATCATATACTTAGCATTTTTTCCTCCAAAATGACTCAGTATGCTTAGCTAGCTCAAAAATGACATAATAAGCTTAATTAGCTCCAAAATGACATATTTAACCTAGGATAGCTCTAAAATGACCTATACTTAGCATTTTCCCCTCCAAAATGACTTAATATGCTTAGCTAGCTTAAAAATTACATAATTATCTTAATTAGCTCCAAAATGACCTATTTAACCTAGGATAGCTCTAAAATGACCTATACTTAGCATTTTTTCCTCCAAAATGACTTAATATGCTTAGCTAGCTTAAAAATGACCTATTTAACCTAGGATTGCTCTAAAATGACCTATGCTTAGGATCTTTTCTTCCAAAATGACTTAATATGCTTAAGAAATGACATAGTTTAGCTCCTAAATGACTTCACATGCTTAGCTAGCTCCAAAATGACATAATAACCTTACTTAGCTCTAAAATGACATATTTAACCTAGGCTAGCTCTAAAATGACATATACTTAGCATTGTTTCCTCCTAAATGACTCAATATGCTTAGCTAGCTCAATAATTACATAATAAGCTTAATTAGCTCCAAAATGACCTATTTAACTTAGGATAGCTCTAAAATGACCTATACTTAGCATTTGTTTCCTCCAAAATGACTTATATGCTTAGCTAGCTTAAAAATGACCTATTTAACCTAGGATAGCTCTAAAATGGCCTATACTTAGCATCTTTTCCTCCAAAATGACTTAATATGCTTAGCTAACTCTAAAATGACATAATATGCTTAAGAAATGACATATTTTAGGTCCTGGATGACTTCATATGGTTAGCTAGCTCCAAAATGACATAATAACCTTACTTAGCTCCAAAATGACCTATTTAACCTAGGCTAGCTCTAAAATGACCTATACTTAGCATTTTTTCCTCCTAAATGACTCAATATGCTTAGCTAGCTCAAAAATGACATAATAAGCTTGATTAGCTCCAAAATGACCTATTTAACCTAGGATAGCTCTAAAATGACCTATACTTAGAATATTTTTTCCTCCAAAATGACTTAATATTCTTAGCTAGCTTAAAAATGACCTATTTAACCTAGTATAGCTCTAAAATGACCTATACTTAGAATCTTTTCCTCCAAAATCACTTAATATGCTTAACTAGCTCTAAAATGACATAATATGCTTAAGAAATGACATATTTTAGCTCCTAAATGACTTCATATGCTTAGCTAGCTCCAAAATGACATAATGACCTTACTTAGCTCCAAAATGACCTATTTTACAGATATAAGTGGCATCATAATAATCTTCACATTTTAGTTGCATCAAAATAATCTTCTTCTTCTAGTCTTCTTCTAACTTTCTTCTTTCCCATTTTACATATTTGCATAAGATCACGGAAGCTTGGGTTGATGGAGTGCTTGTATTTAGTTTTTGTTTTGACCTTGTGAAACTTGTTACCTATGGATGAAACTGTGTAATATTGATGAAACTATGTATATGTACGGATGAAACTTGCTACTATTGGTAACATGTGTTAGATATATATATATATATATATATATATATATATATGTGTGTGTTCATGACTATTGGTAATATGTGTTGAATATGCTATATTGGTCATATAAATATATTTGTGTTTGATTTTATGTGAAAATGAATTGATATAAGAAAAACAAAATTAAATGGGGCAATATAGACACTTTGCCATCTGCTCGCAGATGGCAAAGAGGCCACGTGTCATCCAGAGGTAAAATTTGGGCTGGCCTATTTGGGCTCTTTGCCATCTGCCAGCAGATGGCAAAGCTCTTTGCCCTCAGCTGGCAGACGGCAAAGTGTGCAGCCTTTGCCATCTGCTGGCAGACGGCAAATTTCCTGCAGCCTTTGCCATCTGCTGGCAGACGGCAAAGAGCCTACAACCTTTGCCATCTGCTGGCAGATGGCAAAGAGCCTGCAGCAGATGGCAAAGTATGTCGTTATCCTTCTAACGGGGTTAACCCTGTTAAGAGGCTTTGCCATCTGCCAGCTGATGGCAAAGGCACAGGCTCTTTGCCATCAGCTAGTATATGGCAAAGAAGCCTTTGCCCACTGGATTTCAGACAAACTGTTTGCCATCTGCTGGCTGACGGCAAAGCCTTTGACATCCGCCGACCATGCCTTTGCCATCTGCCATGGCAGATGGCGATGTGCCAGATTCCAGTAGTGATAGCTACAAGATGGAGGAGAATATTTCTGTCAGTGAACACATACTCAGAATGTCTGGGTACCATAACCACTTGAGTCAGCTGGGAGTTAATCTTCTGGATGATAGTGTTATTGACAGAGTTCTTCAATCACTACCACCAAGCTATAAAGGCTTTGTAATGAACTATAATATGCAAGGGACGGATAAGACAATTCCCGAGCTCTTTGCAATGCTCAAAGCTGCGGAGGTAGAAATCAAAAAGGAGCATCAAGTGTTGATGGTTAACAAGACCACTAGTTTCAATAAAAAGGGCAAGGGAAAGAAGGGACACTTCAAGAATAATAGCAAGAAAGTTGCTACTCCCGGGAAGAAACCCAAGTCTGGAGCAAGCCTGAAACTGAGTGCTTCTACTACAAAGGGACTGGTTACTGGAAGCGGAACTGCCCCAAGTATTTGGCAGATAAGAAGAATGGAAAAGTGAACAAAGGTATATTTGATATACATGTTATTGATGTGTACCTTACTAATGCTCATAGTAGCGCCTGGGTATTTGATACTTGTTCGGTTGCTCATATTTGTAACTCAGAACATGGGCTACGGATTAAATGAAGATTGGCTAAGGACGAGGTGACGATGCGCGTGGGAAATGGTTCCCAAGTCGATGTGATCATCGTCGGCACGCTACCTCTACATCTACCTTTGGGATTAGTTTTAGACCTAAATAATGATTATTTGGTGCCAGCGTTGAGCATGAACATTATATCTGGATCTTGTTTGATGTGAGATGGTTATTCATTTAAATTAGAGAATAATGGTTGGTCTATTTATATGAGTAATACTTTTAAAGTCGTGCACCCTTAAAGAGTAGTGTATTTTTGTTGAATCTCGATCGTGGTGATACACATATTCATAATATTGATCCCAAAAGATGTAAAGTTGATAATGATTGTGCAACATATTTGTGGCACTGTCGTTTAGGTCATATTGGTATAAGGAACATGAAGAAACTCCATGCACATGGGCTTTTGGAATCACTTGATTATGAATCATTTGATAGTTGCGAACCGTGCCTCATGGGCAAGATGACTAAAACTCCGTTCTCCAGAACAATGGAGTGAGCAACTGACTTATTGGAAATAATACATACCTATGTATGTGGTCCAATGAGTGTTGAGGCTCGCGGTGGGTATCGTTATTTTCTGACCTTCATAGATGATTTGAGTAGATATGGGTATATCTACTTGATGAAACACAAGTTCAAATGTATTTCAGAGTGAAGTAGAGAAACTTCGTAACAAGAAAATAAAGTTTCTACGACTTGATCGCAGAGGCGAATATTTGAGTTATGAGTTTGGTCTTCATTTAAAACAATGTGGAATATTTTTGCAACTCACGCCACCTGGAACACCACAGCGTAATGGTGTGTCTGAATGTCGTAACCGTACTTTATTAGATAAGGTGCGATCTATGATGTATCTTACCGATTAACCACTATTGTTTTGGGTTTATGCATTAGAGATAGCTGCATTCACGTTAAATAGGGCAACGTCTAAATCCGTTGAGACGACACTGTATGAATTGTGGTTTGCCAGAAACCTAAGCGGTCGTTTCTTAAAATTTGGGGTTGCGATGCTTATGTGAAAAAGCTTCAGCTTAATAAGCTCGAACCCAAATCGGAGAAGTGCATCTTCATAGGATACCCAAAAGAAACTGTTGGTACACCTTCTATCACACATCTGAAGGCAAGATCTTTGTTGCTAAAAATGGATCCTTTCCAGAGAAGGAGTTCCGCTTGAAAGAAGCGAGTGGGAGGAAAGTAGAACTTGATGAGGTAGTTGTACCTTCTCTCGAATTAGAAAGTGGCTCATCACAGAAAATAGTTCCCATGATGCCTACACCAATTAGTGAGGAAGCTAATGATGATGATCATGAAACTTCAGATCAAGTAACTACCGATCCTCGTAGGTCAACCAGAGTTCGGTCCGCACCAGAGTGGTACGGTAATCCTGTTCTAGAAGTCATATTACTAGACCATGACGAACCTACGAACTATGAGGAAGCGATGATGAGCCCAGATTCTGCAAAATAGCTTGAGGCCATGAAATCTGAGATGGAAACCATGTATGGGAACAAAGTATGGACTTTGGTTGACTTGCCCGATGATCGGCAAGCCATAGAAAATAAATGGATCTTCAAGAAGAAGACTGACGCTGATGGTAATGTTACAGTCTACAAAGCTCGACTTGTTGTGAAAGGTTTTCAACAAGTTGAAGGAGTTGACTATGATGAAACTTTCTCATCCGCAGCGATGCTTAAGTCTGTCTGAATCATGTTAGCACTTGCCACTTTTTATTATTATGAAATCTGGCAAATGGACGTCAAAACTGCATTCCTCAATGGATTTCTTAAAGAAGAATTGTACATGATGAAACCAGAAGGTTTTGACGATCCTAAAGGTGCTAAGGAAGTGTGCAAGCTCCAACAATCCATCTATGGACTTATGCAAGCATCTCGGAGTTGGAATATACGCTTTGATGAAGTGATCACAACATATGGTTTTATATAGACTTTTGGAGAAGACTGTATTTACAAGAAAGTGAGTTGGGGTTCTATAGAATTTCTAATATTATATGTGGATGACATATTATAGATTGGAAATGATGTAGAATTTCCAGATAGCATAAAAGGATACTTGAATAAGAATTTTTCAATGAAAGACCTCGGTGAAGCTGCTTATATATTGGGCATCGAGATCTATAGAGATAGATCAAGACGCTTGATAGGACTTTCACAAAGCACATACCTTGATAAACTTTTGAAGAAGTTCAAAATGGATCAGCCAAAGAAAGGGTTCTTCCATGTGTTACAAGGCGTGAAGTTGAGTCAGACTGAATGCCCGACCACTGCAGAAGATAGAGAGAAAATGAAAGTCATTCCCTATGCCTCAGCCATAGGTTGTATTATGTATGCAATGTTGTGTACCAGACCTGATGTGTGCCTTGCTATAAGTCTAGCATGGAGGTACCAAAGTAATTCAGGAGTGGATCACTGGACTGGTCATGTGACTAATGAGTTAGTTGCAGGATGATGCATTGCGGAAGGAGTAAAGAGACTTGCCGGTAATGATATTGAACTAGGTATGAAGATATCGACGATCAAATCTCGGGCAAGTAACATACTGATGACAAAGGGAATAACGTATGTTGTCATTACGACTTGGCCAATAAAGATCTTCATAGAATATGTAGGAACCAATATGGGCATCTAGGTTCCGCTATCGGTTATTCACCGTAGATGTGTCTCGGTCATGTCTACATAGTTCTCGAACTCGTAGAGTCCGCACGCTTAACGTTCGATGACGATTTATATTATGAGTTATGTGTTTCTGGTGACTGAAGATTGTTCTGAGTCCCAGATGAGATCACGGACATGATGAGGAGTCTCCAAATGGTCGAGAGGTAAAGATTAATATATTGTATGATGATATTCGAACACCAGAAGAGTTCTGAGGAGTACCTGGTACATATCGGAGTACCAGGGGGGCTACTGGAACCCCCTGGGGGGAAGTTATGGGCCACATGAGCTATAAAGGGGAGACAAGGCAGGCCACAAGGGGTGGTGCCCCCCATGGGGAGTCCAAATAGGACTAGGGGAAGGGAGCGGTGCCCCCATTTCCTTCTCCTACTCCCTCTCCTTCCTTCTCTCTTCCCCCAATAGTAGGAATAGGAGGGGCCGAATCCTACTAGGACTAGGAGTCCTAGTAGGACTCCCCTCCACTTAGGGCACACCCTAGGGCTGGCTCCCTTCTCTCCTTTATATACGTGGGGAGGGGGCGCCTAGAACACACATCAATTGTTCCTAGCCATGTGCGTCATCCCCTTCCATAGTTTGCTCCTTCGGTCATATTGTTGTAGTGCTTAGGCGAAGCCCTACGCGGGTCGCTTCACCATCACTATCACCACACTGTCATGCTGACGAAACTCTCCCTCGACACTTTGCTGGATCAAGAGTTCGACGGACGTCATCGAGCAGAACGTGTGCTGAACTTGGAGGTGTCGTATGTTTGGTACTTGATCGATTGAATCGCGAAGACGTTCTACTACATCATCCGTGTTAAACTGACGATTCGGATTTTGGTCTACGAGGGTACATGGACACACTCTCTCCCTCTCGTTGTTATGAATCTCCTAGATAGATCTTGCGTGAGCATGGGAATTTTTTTGAAATTGCATGCTATGTTCCCAACACTGACTCTGTCGGCCGGTGCTGATCTTTGTCCCCGGAAGGAGCAACAATTGAGGATGTTTCTTCCTCTACTTCCCGCTACGCTACCAAGGCTACAGTAACCACTTGATTAGTTGCCACTAGATATTGCAGCAATTGCTCTTTTGGTTTGGGTTCAACCAAGGTAGGCATATAAGACAAATAGTTCTTCAACTCTTGAAGTGCTAAATCTGCTTTCGGGGTCCACTTCAAGGGTCCGGCCTTCTTCAAGACCTTAAAGAACGGCAGGGCACGCTCGGTAGACTTGGAGATGAATCTGCTCAGCGCGGCAACACACCCAGTTAAACGTCAGGCATCCTTCACCATCTTTGGTGTCTGGATCTGTTCAATGGCTTTGATCTTGTCAGGGTTAGCTTCTATACCACGGTGGGATACGAAGAAACAAAGCAGCTTGCCAAAGGGAACTCCAAACACGCACTTCTACGGGTTTAGCTTCAAGTTGATCTTGCACAAATTGTCAAATGTCTCTTCCAAATCTTGGATGAGGGTTGATTTGTCCTTAGTATTGACCACAATGTCATCCATGTATGCTTCAACATTCCTGTGCAGTTGTGGCTCAAAACCAATCTAGATAGCTTTTGCGAAGGTAGACCCAACACTCTTTAACCCGAAAGGCATATGCACAAAGCAGTAAATACCACATGGGGTGATGAATGAGGTCTTCTCTTCATCTTCCTTGAACATGAAGATATGATGATATCCAGAATATGCGTCCAGAAAAGAGAGCAGATCAGAACCTGAGGTGGAGTCCACTATCTGGTCGATGTGCATCATGGGAAATGGATCCTTCGGGTAGGCCTTGTTTAGATCAGTGAAATTTATGCACAACCTCCACATTCCATTGGCCTGCGCACAACTACTGGATGTGCCAACCATGTTGGGTGTAAAACTCCTATAACTAGACCAACTGCTTCCAGTTTCTTAATCTCCTCGGCAATGAACTTTTGTCCTTCCAAAGCTTGCTTCCGGACCTTTTACTTGACGGGTCGGGCATGTGGGCAGATAGCAAGGTGGTGCTTGATTACCTCCCTAGGAAAACTGGGGATGTCAGATGGTTGTCAGGCAAATACATCGACATTCGCCCGCGGGAAGGCAACGAGCGTGCTTTCCTATTTTTCAATGAGGGTGGCACTAATGTTGAGGGTACCATCAGCACCATCTAGCCCTGCTGGGACCTTTTTCATAGCAGGTGCAGCAACCTTAGACATCTTACTATCCAAGCTTTCCGGCAAATCATCCGCACGCAGAACATATCGTGGAAAGATTGGCTTCCCGGGTCCTTTACCGGGGCTCTGAACAGTTTCCTTCTTTCTCTTGCTCTCCTTGGCGGGGCCAGTAATCTCTGTGGCCTCTGCCACAACTGCATCCATGTACATCTTATCTACACAAATAATTGCGTCCTTCTCATCTAATGTAATGGATAAGACTCCCATGGGCCCTGGCATCTTCAAGATGGTATACGCATAGTGGGATGCTGCCATGAACTTAGCAAGAGTTGGTCGTCCAAGGATTCCATTGTATGGCAAGGGGAGGTCCGCCAAATCAAACACAACCTTCTCTACCCTGTAATTCAATTCTCCCCCAAACGTTACCGGTAACGTAATTTTCCCTTGGGATGGCTCCTTCCGGGATTAACTCCTTGAAACGTGTGAGTAACCTCAAACTCTTGCTCTAATATCTGGAGTCTACTGATAACCTTAGGGGAAATCAGATTCAACCCAACCCCGCCTTCAACCAACATCTTTGTCACTTTGAGGTTGCGAATTGTTGGTGAGACCAACAAGGGCAAGCACCCTACCATGGTAGTGCGGCCAGGGTGATCCTCCTCGTCAAATATGATGGGCGTGCGGGACCACTTGAGCGGCTTCCAAAACTCTGTTGCCGGCTCCATGGCATTGACTTCACACGCCCACTACTTGAGTTGGCGGTGAGAGGAATGCAAATATGCAGCCCCGTCAATGCACAGGGCGTCAGTGGCCTTTTGGAACTCCTGCTCACTGGTTTCCTCTTCATCCCCTTAGTTACTTCATCATTGCAATCCTCCTTCTCGCGGCCCTTGGCAGGTTTCCCTTTATTCCTAGAACCGTTGCCGGGGTGGTTCGCTTCACCGCTCTGGCCCTTTCCACCAGTGCCATTCTGACCTTTCTCCTTGTCTATTTTCTCATATTCAGCTCTTTGCCTCTTAACAATCTGCTCAACTTGATGGCATTCTTGCAGATCATGGCCCTTGGTCTGGTGGATTTTGAAGTAAGGGCCATCACTGTTCCCGGCCTTATCGGCGGTTGCGGCCTCTCGACAATCATTGCATGAGGCAACCTCCTTGCCGGGGGCCTCAACTTTTGCCTTCTTACTGGCACTAGGTGTGCTTGATCCTTAAACTGTCATTACTGCCTTATCTTTGTGCTTCTTATTGCGCTTCTTTTTCAGCTTCTTCTGGCTGGTGGTCTCGTCGTCACCCTCTAAATCGACTCCGACACCATCCTCTTCTCCAGGGAGTTTCCTCCCCTCCTCCACCCGAGCACACTTGTGCCGTCCAATATATCAATCTTTATGTCTCGACCATTTCGAGACTCCTTGCCATGTCTGTGATCACATCCGGGACTCCAAACTACCTTCGGTACATCAAAACACATAAACTCATAATACTGATCGTCATTGAACGTTTAGTGATCGGACCCTACAGGTTCGAGAACTATGTAGACATGACCGAGACTCATAACCGGTCAATAACCAATAGCGGAACCTGGATACTCATATTGATTCCTACATATTCTACGAAGATCTTTAGCGGTCAAACCGCATAACAACATACGTTGTTCCCTTTGTCATCGGTATGTTACTTGCCCAAGATTCGATCGTCGGTATCATCATACCTAGTTCAATCTCGCTACCGGCAAGTCTCTTTACTCGTTCCGTAATGCATCATCCCGCAACCAACTCATTAGTCACATTGCTTGCAAGGCTTATAGTGATGTGCATTACCGAGAGGGCCGAGAGATACCTCTCCGACAATCGGACTGACAAATCCTAATCTTGATCTATGCCAACTCAACAAACACCATCGGTGACACCTGTAGAGCATCTTTATAATCACCTAGTTACGTTGTGACGTTTGATAGCACACAAAGTGTTCCTCCGGTATTCGGGAGTTGCATAATCTCATAGTCATAGGAACATGTATAATTCATGAAGAAAGCAATAGCAACATACTAAACGATCAAGTGCTAAGCTAACGGAATGGGTCAAGTCAATCACATCATTCTATAATTATGTGAACCCGTTCATCAAATGAAAACTCATGTCTATGGCTAGGAAGCTTAACCATCTTTGATTAACGAGGTAGTCAAGTAGAGGCATACTAGTGACACTCTGTTTGTCTATGTATTCACACATGTACTAAGTTTTCGGTTAATACAATTCTAGCATGAATAATAAACATTTATCATGATATAAAGAAATAAGTAATAACTTAATTATTGCCTCTAGGGCATATTTCCTTCACAGACCTCTTGAGGTTGTTCTTCCCCTTGTACTAGTTCATCCACAACCCTCTGTGAGGCTAATCCGCCACAAAGCGGGAGTAGGGTCTTACACTGCAAGGTGGCCCGAACCTAGGTAAACTGATGTGTCCCTTGTCTTTCTAGTTCATCGAGCTAGGCCATGAGATCGGCGACATAGTAGTCGAGAGAGGTTGTGTTCTTCGCACACGCCCCAGAGTTTGAACCTTTTGGGTCTGTGGAGCCCTGAATCCAACAACAGCCACATCACCCACATCACCACCACTGGATGAAGCCCACATGACCCCATCTTACAGTCATCGTTAATTTATTCGAGATCTGATGTGCGCTTAGCAGTTTACATAGACTGGCCATACTCCACCAAATGAAAATATGAAACACCCCGTCTCGCCTCCGCAGCCCCTCAAATCACGCTAATCTAACCAACACGCAAAAAGGAAATTCAACCTAATCGTGTCCCTCGCCCCTCTCCCTGCCTTTCATTACTGCCCTACACTGCATCGACGCCTCCCTACACGACAACCTTGACCCCAGCATCTAATCATCGCCACCCTGCTAGGCTCCTTCGCCTCCCTGATCAGCACTGTCAGTGGGAGGCCGCCCCTCCTTCACCTACAATCAAATATTCACGGCCAGGCTACAACAACACTATTATGCAGCAATCTGCTCGAGTTTTGAAGCTGCGGGCAGCCCCATCAGATCGGCCAGGTATGATTTCCATGGCAAATGGAAACACAACTAACAAGATACAACCTCACCATTTTTGTTTACCAGCAAAAAACCTCACCTTTTTTTTCTAATATCCGTCCACGAGATCGCATGTGCCAGGAGCCTGCCCCGGCACACGAGCCACCACGACCACACTGAACGTCCCCTGAACCAGTCGACCACACGCAGTAGTAATTCTTCCCTGCACTTCTTCAAGTTAAACTTCTTCCTTTGACATGTTGCAACATTACTCGGGATTAAAATTTTGAGAACAGAGTTTCGGGAAAATAAAAAGTTGCACAGCAGAATGCTATAAGTCATTTGTTTTACATCTCTAATTAATGATTTTCTATGTTGAAAAATGGTGAATGCAGGGCCTAACATCCAAATTTCTACGGTTAAGATACCCCAACTCAGCAGAATACGTGATCCAGATTGCACAAACGAAGATGCTGGTTAGTTCTCTTCGAAGTTTCTTTTGGATACGTGATTGAGATTGCCGACGGTTTTTTTACTGTTGTTTCTGTTCTCTTTGAAGTTTCTTTCGGAAAATACCTCTAGATCTGATTCAAAGAGAAAAAATGTGAATATCTTGGTTTTTTCCTTTAGATTCCTGTAGCTGAAGTGCAACCATGCACTAACCAATTCCCATGTGTCATTTGTCGCGAGGCTAACGAGTTGCATTCGGAGTAGAGCAGACATCAGTGAATAGTGCTAGGTGCCAGTGTTGGTTGGTGCTTTCCATCGTGCGTTTAGGTCCCAGACAACTTGGTTTGTACTCCCTATGTCTCAAAACTGTCAAAATGCCTTATATTTTGAGACATGGAGTATTTATTAAGGCTTATCTTTGCTCTCAGTTCCAATTAGGGCCCGAAATCTCTCTCGGGTTTAAGGTATAAACTTTGCTCTTTTCCCCTTCGAGGTAAAAAGAGAGTTACTTTTGTTCTTCTGTGCTTTATGGTTAGTTAGTGCATGTTTGTGATAGAGGCAAAGGTGTCCATCTTTCGATGAGATGGTGATTATCATTTTTGGAGGAGTAGACTTTGACGATTTGACTATGAATGTGCGAAGATGTCGCGCCTTAGCAATGGCTAAACCAACTCCGAGAGGTTATTGACCACGCCGGAGCATGATCTACCTGACCACGAGGGTCTATTTCCTGCAAGCAAACAAAGAACAAGCAAGAAACTAAGATTGCAACCTGGATATTGCGAATATAACAGGAAAGCTTTATTGATCAAGGTGGGGTTCTGTGACGTCTTTGTCTGGTCGTTGGACACAAACGACGTACGCGAAGTTGCAGCTATGGCAAACTTTAATCTAAACAAAACGATGCCCAAATGGTTGTATATATGGAGGAGTAGGGGGAATTTCATGACCCCTTGGAGGAGGGGTCCAAAACCAACCCAAACTATGTATCCCCACATATACGGACACTAAAAACAACCTATACTGAAGTATTTCGAAATTACATGGACCTGGACCAAAAATAAGGTGGCACACCTATATTAAGCTATGGGCGAATTTTATGAAAGGGCATCTTGAATATTTTGTCCATGTCCATGTTCGTCATCTGGCTTGGAAGTGCTGAAATATCCTCCAGAAACTCTATTCTTGTTCCCCTTGCGCATGCCCTCAGCTCAATGCTTGATCATGCTCCAATGTTCATCCTTATTGTCCATGCTTGGCCCTTCTTTTATAAGCAAAACAAATGTATCCAATTTAGGTCGCGTCATATTCTCATGAACATTAGAATCATTACCAAGAAACGAAAGTACCTGGTAATTTAATTGGCATGAGCGAGCTCTAGTAATCGGTCAAGTATATGTATCAGTAGGGGTTGTGGGTGTAACTTTGTTAGTGATGTCCTCATCATCCTCCCCTTATTGAATTGAAGTCGTCCTCGACGGAAGCTCATCTTCCTCACCCAAGTAAGGCTTCAAATCTGCAATGTTAAAAGTGGGACTAACCCCAAAATCTGCAGGTAGCACAACTTTATATGCATTATGGTTTATTTTCTCTAGCACCTTAAAAGGACCACCATCATGTGCCATTAGTTTTGACTTGCGCAAAACAGGAAACCTATCCTTACGCAAATGTAACCAAACAAGATCTCCAGGTGCAAAGACAACACGTTTTCTACCCTTATCTCCAACAAGTTTATATTTAGCATTCATGCGCTCACTATTTTGTTTAGTTAAATCATGCATTTTTAAGATCAATTCAACATGTTGTTTAGCATCAAATGCCTTCCATGAAGATGGAAGAGGCAACAAATCAATAGGTGAATGAGGTAAGAAACCATACACTATTTGAAAAGGGCACATCTTAGTAGTAGAATGCAACGAACGATTATAAGCAAAATTAATATGAAGCAAGCATTATTCCCACATTTTCTTGTTATTCTTCAAAACGGCCCTAAGCATAGTAGACACAGTTCTATTGACTACTTCAGTTTGTCCACCAGTTTGGGGGTGACATGTTGTACCAAAAAGTATTTTAGTCCCCAACTTAGCCCATAAACATCTCCAAAAGTGTCCAAGAAATTTAGTATCACAATCTGAAACAATAGTATTTGGCACACCATGCAAGCGAATAATTTGATGAAAGAAAGCAACATTAGTAGCATCATTGCTTTTACCACATGGTATGAAGTGTGCCATTTTTGAAAATCTATCCACGACAACAAATATGATATCCCTCCCCTTCTTTATTCGAGGTAAACCCAAAACAAAATACATAGATATATCCTCCCAAGGAACACTAGGTACAGGCAATGGCATATATAAACCATGAGGATTGAGTCGTGACTTAGCTTGCTGACATGTAGTGGAGCGAGCAACAGAACTCTCAACATCTCGTCTCATCTTTGGCCAAAAGAAATGTGTAGCAAGTACATCCTTCGTGCTCTTCACGCCAAAATGTCCAATTAATCCTCCTCCATGCGCCTCCCGGAACAACAATATCCATCATTAACGACGAACTTGTTCCATGTTCTCCCTTCTTTACAATTCTGCAATACATCTTTAAATTCAGCATCATGCATATATTGATCTTTGATGGACTCCAAACCAAATATTTGAAAGTCAAGTTGTGAAAGCATAGTATAATGACGAGACAATGCATCAGCAATAACATTTTCATTACCCTTCTTGTGTTTAATGACATAAGGGAAAGTCTCAATGAACTCAACCCATTTAGCATGTCTACGGTTCAGTTTAGCTTGACTTTTAATATGTGAAAGCCCAACTAATCCCGGGTGGTTTTAGTAATTTATAACAACATATAGCTCATTGAGCTAATAATTCCTCAAGTTAAATATTTCAGGAAAAGCTCAATGAATGGCATGGCTATTGTGGAGATGTGGACCGCTCAAAAGCTAAGGAAGCAAGTTTGGCAAAAGCTCAAGACTCTACCTTTTCACTTTTAGTGATCACATTGAGTCCTTAGGAAAGCCAATACTACTAAAAGGGGATGAGGTGTTGCTTAACAAATTGGTTGCTCACAATTCTTGATGATATGCTCCAAAAACCTCACACAATCTCTCCACTCCAAACAAGTCAAAACCAAAATGCCAAACTCGGACTCACCAATATTTCATATCCAGTCCCACCGAGTTTCCTTTGACTTAGCCAGAGCCAAAAACCATAGCATTTCGGTCTCACCGATATAGGCGTTCAGTTTCACCGAGATGGTTCTGTAAAGTCTCCGTTACAGGTTAATTAATTTCGGTACTACCGAGTTTATTAATCAGTCACACTGAGTTGACCTTGCCAACTCTCGGATGACTTAACCCTAGTCTTTCGGTCCCACCGAGATGTCCTAGTTGGTCCCACGAGTTTCCTAACATTCACATATTTGAACCTTTCGGTCAGACCGAGTTCACTGAATCGGTCCCACCGAGTTGGCAAAAATGTGTGTAACTGTTTGATTTTGTGTGAAGGCTATATATACCCCTCCACCCCCTCTTCATTCGTGGAGAGAGCCATCAGATCATGCCTACACTTTCACCCATCCAGATCTGAGAGAGAACCACCTACTCAAGTGTTGAGATCAAGATATTCCATTCCTACCACATAAATCTTGTTCTCTAGCCTTCCCCAAGTTGCTTTCTACTCAATCCCTTCTTCCACCATATCCAAATATGTGAGGAGCTGTTTGAGTGTTAGGGAGACTATCATTACAAGCATTTGAGCAAGGAGTTCGTTATCAACACACCGTCTATTACCTTTTGGAGAGTGATGTCTCCTAGATTGGTTAGATGTCACTTGGGAGCCGCTGACAAGATTGTGGAGTTGAACCAAGGAGTTTGTAAGGGCAAGGAGATCGCCTACTTCATGAAGATCTACCCTAGTGAGGCAAGTCCTTCATGGGCGATGGTCATGGTGGGATAGACAAGGTTGCTTCTTCGTGGACCCTTCGTGGGTCGAGCCCTCCGTGGACTCGCGCAGCTCTTACCCTTTGTGGGTTGATGTCTCCATCAATGTGGATGTACGATAGCACCACCTATCAGAACCACGACAAAAACATATGTGTGTACACTTGCGTTTGCAATCTCCAAACCCCTCCCTTTACCTTCATATGCAATGATTTACTTTCCGATGCTATACTCTTAGAATTGCATGTGTAGGTTGATAGCTTGACTTGTGCAAAGTTGCTAAAATCTGCCAAGAATTAGAATTGGGAAAAGGCTAGATTTTTATTTGGTCAAGTAGTCTAATCACCCCCCCCCCCGCCTCTAGACATACATCGATCCTCCAAGTGGTATTAGAGCTTTGGTCTCCATTTGCCTTGATCTCCATAGCTTTGGTGATCCTAGCCTTGGTTTCACAACCTAGGAGAGTATGGCGTATAGCGAGGGAAGTTACCACCGTAGAGGTCCTTACTTTGATGGTACTAATTTTGCTAGTTGGA
>LR738715.1:471341065-471351344 GCA_902687465.1 Secale cereale | reverse complement strand
CCCCCCCCCCCCCCCCCCGCCTCTAGACATACATCGATCCTCCAAGTGGTATTAGAGCTTTGGTCTCCATTTGCCTTGATCTCCATAGCTTTGGTGATCCTAGCCTTGGTTTCACAACCTAGGAGAGTATGGCGTATAGCGAGGGAAGTTACCACCGTAGAGGTCCTTACTTTGATGGTACTAATTTTGCTAGTTGGAAGCATAAGATGAAAATGCATATTCTAGAACATAACTCCGCCATTTGGGCTATTATGTGTATTGGTTTGCAAGGTGAATTCTTTGATGGGAAGGAACCAAATCATGAAGCATCCACGAAGGAATTGAAGATGTTGCAATACAATACTCATGCTTGTGATATCCTCTTCAATGGATTGTGCCCCGAAGAATTCAACAAAGGAAATTTGGGATACTTTGATTGATATGCATGAAGGTACCGACTCCGTCAAGGAATCCAAGTTGGATGTGCTTCAAAGCCAACTTGACAAGTTTAAGATGAAGGATGGTGAAGGTGTCGCTGAAATGTACTCTAGGCTTGCTCTCAGTCTTAGAGCCTTGGATGGAAAATATGACACCATGTGCACATTGATCCAAATGATGCCCAATTACAAAGATCTCAAGCCAACGAAAGTCATTGGAAGAATTGATGCTTATGATATGTCACTCAAAGATAAAGAAGAGCTTCACAACAAGTCTAGTGGTGCTTATAAAGCTTCATGCGACGCTCCTACATCATCAAGTGAGAAACAAGTCTTAAATGAAGAATTGAGCTTAATGGTGAAGAACTTCAACAAGTTCTACAAGAATAGAAGCAAAGAGAGAAACTCCAAATCAAGGTCCTACAATGACAAAAGATCTTCTAATCATGATCGAAATTGCTACAATTGTGGAAGACCCGAACACTACTCAAATGAGTGTACGTCTCCCCACAAAAGAAGACAAGACTCACCTAAAAGGAGTAGTAGAAGAGAAGATTCACCACCAAGAGAGAGAAGGAGTATAGATGATCATTATGAACGAAGACCTTCTTGGAGAAGCAAAGATTCGGAAAGGAAGGACAAATCATCAAGGAGCTACGCAAGACGAAGACATGAAGCTCATGTTGGTGAATGGGTATCCGGTTCCGACTCCGATGATCACTCCGAAAGAAGCTATTACTCTGACTCCGAAGATACTCAAGATGAAGGTGTTGCCGAAATTGCTCTTGTGTCATACAACTCCTACGACATATTTGACTCACCTAATGAAGGAATTGGAAGATGCTTCATGGCTAAAGGCCCTAAGGTATTACACCCCGAGTATCTTTATTTTAATACTGATGAAGATGACTTGCTAGGAGATGATGATTTACTTGTTGGTAGCAATATTGATGAAACCTACGATGATAACTATGATGAAATTGCTATTAATCATGCTAATCAAGATAAAACGAATGACAATGATAAGGAGAAGATTGAGCATCTAACTAAAGAATTAAACACTCTCAAGTTAGCTCATGAAACTACCTTAGAGGATCATCGAGAACTTTTCAGGACTCATGAGAAGCTACGCTTTGAAAAGCTCAATCTAGAGCAAGAGCATGAGTTCTTAAAAGCAATCAATAATGATCTTCGTAAGAAAAGTTCTTCTTACATTGCCAAGCATTTACTCTTGTCTACATACATGCCACAAGTAAAATCTAGCAACAAGAACAAGAAAGATTCTTCCTCTAGTAGTAACAATAATCATGCTAAATCCAATGATGTTACTTCTAGTAGTTCTCTTGATTCCACTAACAATTCTCTTAGCCAAGTTACATTTGAGCAAGAAAATAGCTTATTGAAGGGAATTATAGAGAAAGGTGTATACAAGAGCCTTGCCGGGAGTAAGCAATTTGAGGAAATTGTACGCAAGCAAGTAAGGCACCAGAAGAATCAAGGTGTTGGTTTTGAATGAAAGTTCAATGACAATGGAGTTGAGTGGGAAGAATATCAATACCCCAAGACCAAGTATGTTCCTCAACAAGAGAAGTATGATCCTACTTCCTTCAAGGGGACACAAGCACAAGATGATCTACCACCACAAGACCACAAGCTAAAGGGCAAGGACAAGCTTCAAGAAGAGATTGATGCATTTGAACAAGCTCCTAAGGCCTTGGTCAAGTGGATTCCCAAGACTACATCAAGCTCTACTTCATGAAGTATGACTACAACTCCAAGGGTTCCCATCAAGTAGATGTGGATCCCGAAGAAGAAGAACTAGAGAGTTCTTGAGGGTGACTTCGCCAACATACTTCACTCATATCATCTTAGCAAAGACAAGTGCAAACAAATTCCACATCTAGCACTAGTTCAAGAAGTCACAAACCCTCTTGTTGGTAAGACAAGGGATAAGGTAAACTAATGCTTTCATCGACATCATCGTGTGTGCAATTTACTCTATGTCCATGGATATCTTTGTTTGTTCCTTGTGGGACTAACCCGTGTAGGTATTGAAAGCACAACTCACTCCAATGGATTGCTCCAAATGATCTACATCAACATTGAGCATCCACATCTTCAACATGTACATGAAGTCATCATCGACAAAACCCAAGGTTAGTTCATCCTTCTAAGGGGGGATATCACATCTAGGGGGGAGAGCTTTACTCTAAATTTTGAGCTAAAGCAACTCTAATGATGTGAACGCAACAATGCTTTATGTAAAAGTGGTAACCCCACTTGTGCCTAAACAATGAGTATGACCTATGATCAAATGTTCTCATTTGACTCCTAAGTCAATATACTCATATATAGATGACCTAGTCATCGCCAATTGCTTGATAGATGCTAGAATGTTTGTGCATGCTTTACCACATATTTCATTTGCCATTTTATTGTGTGAGCAAGTTGACTGCATATTTTAATCATTCGAGGACATCCATTTGTAGCTTTGATTGTTTGGCTCTTTTTTTTGCCAAATGGATGGACAAGAATGCCTAAGCACTCCCTCTAGCTATATATGCTTTTCTCGTCTCAAACTATATTCATGCTATACATCACCAAGTTTGAACAAGTCTATATCGGACCCACTGAGTGAGGAGCAATTGGTGTCACCGATCTGATCAAGTCTTAACTTCCAAAACCTCCAAAATGCATTTTGGTCAGACCAACAAATCTCATTCGTCCCACCGAAATCATTTAGGTTGATCAGCTTTTTTATATCGGTGAAACCGAATAAGCCGTCTCGGTCCAACCGAGTTGCAACAGCCTAGTGCAAAATGCATCTCGGTGCCACCAAAACAATTTTCTCGGTCTCACCGACAGATCTGGGTATATTACTCACAGACAGAACTTTTTGGAAATTCCTCCAACAGTTCTAATCTCGCACCCTAGCTCTGCTGCCGTCGTGGTCCAAGGATCGTCGCCATCACCTCCAGCCGCCTCCCACTATTGGAATCCGTCGCTGCCGAGGGCATTCTTCTCTGCCCCTCGTCGCCGTTGAAGATCGTCACCAAGTTAGGGTACGACTCGTTTGTTTTGTGTTCTCCAAATCTAATTCATGCACAAAACAATTTGCCATTAATCTTGCCATGTTTTCAAACTTCTTATCCAGCAAAACTAGACTTTAGGTTAGATGGATTTCAAAAAACATAGGGTTAGTTTTCCGCCGAACTCATCTCGGTCCGACCGATTTGCAAGTCTCGTTGTCACCGAGTTAGCGTAAGCCATTGCACTGATACACCTCGGTCCAACCGAATTGTATCACTCGGTGAGACAGAAACTAGCAGCTCAGTGAAACCCTAGCAACTCGGAGCCATCGAAAACTACCTCGGTCTTACCGAAACAAGTATGTTTTGGCTCTGTTTTTGCTTCGGTATCACCGAACTGGTAAACTCGGTAGCACCAAAATGGATTCTGCAGAAAACTACAGTTAAGTTTTTCAAATCAAATTTTTTAAACCAGGTGTACTTTGTGATGCTCATCCACTCTATCTCATCTATAGCTATTCACAGGGTCTACTTGTAGTTTCAGAGATGTGAGATGGCATTGACAGTCAGAACAGGTCTGAGGAGCAGGTTAACTTGAGTGAGGGCTCTTGTCCCGACAACTCTAGCTACTATGAGAGCAGCAGAAGCACTCCCAGTAACCTTTCAAAAGCTGCTACCAAGTCAAGGAAGAAGAAAACTTTAGATTCAGAGGATGAATACTTTGTAGCTGATGAGTCCACCTTAAAGAAGAAAGTTTCTAGGAAGGAATATGTCATTGTTGCTTCAACCAAGCCTGGTTTGAACAAAAGGCTCCAGCCAAGAGAGTGCCCATGTCAAAAGCCAGAGCATCAACTCAAGAAACCATGGAGTTCACACTTGAAACCAGAGATGATGAGCCTGCAGGAGCTAAGAAAAGGGCTAGGAAAACCACAACCAGAATGGTTGGCATGCCATCCATGAGGAATGATGGTGATGATGAGGAAGAAGAAGAAGAAGAAGAGGTTGTTGCACCAGCACCTAAGTCTTAGAAGTTGATGGGGGATGCAATCAAGTCAGGGGATGCTCCTTCAAAGCCCAAAACTGCCCCCAAAGCTGCTTCCCAATCCACCAAGACTGCACCCAAGAGAAACACTAGGAACATTTCAGCTACAGAAAAGAACAAGGCTCCAATGCCTTAAGCTCAAGAAGAAGAAGAGGAAGAGCAGGCAGAAGATAGTGACTGTGATGAGTCACAAATGCTGAGAAAACTCAAGCCTAATATTCTAGAGCATAATGATGCTCATCCTAAGGCTGAAGACATGAAGCTGAGAAGAGATGCAGGCTTGAGAGCATGGAGGAAGTCAGATGCCTATGTTGTGAGGAGAAGAACAGCAGTTGACTATAGGTTTCACACAAAGGAGCAACAAGATTTCTATGAGACAATACTTCTTGACAAGAAGCCCATTATCTGTGACATGAAGTGGGTGGACTCGAAGTACATTGATAAGCATGTTGGCTACTTTCCACATGTTCATGAGAGCTTCAGGATGATAGACACTGCAAAATTTGTTGGGAAGAAGCTGACAAGATGGAATGATGAAATGGTGACACAATTCTACTCCACTGCCCATTTCTATCCAGATGGGAGAATTTCATGGATGACTGAAGGCACTAAGTATCAGTCCACAATCTCTAAATGGGTTGCTATGATAGGTGCTCCAGCTGAGTCAGAAGATGATCCAGATAACTATGCTAAGGCTAGAATGAGCCATGACTCCATGAAACACATGTGCAAGCTTATCCCAAATGAATACAAGAGTCCATTCAAGTTTGGGTCAGTGTACTATCTATTGGCTAGACTTGGCACTATCAACACCATTCTAAGACACACTTTGCTGCCAAAGTTTGGAGATGACAGGTTTTTCAGAGGACACTCCATAAACTTTCTTCACCACTATGATGTGCCAGAGAAATTCAAGGTCGTGAGTCTGATTGTAGAGATAATCAAGAGGACAGCTGCTGACCAGAAGAGATCTTGTGGATATGCCCCACACATTCAGACACTCATTAACTCTAGAGTGGGCACAGACACATATCTGCTTGATAGGAGGCCCCTAAGGCCTGAATTCGAGGATAATGAGGTGGTGATGGACCCTACACACCCCTCATCTGCACAAGCATCAGAGGCATACAGGAAGGAACAAGCTGCTCCGCAAGCTCAAGCATCAACCCAGGAAGTCAACATTTCAAGCCTAAAGTCAAAGAGTGACCAGATCACATATCTTCTTGAAGCTACAATGAGGATGGAGAAAGGATTGGCCATCCTGACTCAGAATCAAGCTAGCCTAGAGAGTATCATTGAGGATAAGTTCCACGCTCTTGACACTAAGGTGACAGAAGTGTAGACCATAGTGCAGAAGCTCAAGCGAGATATAGACAGAGCAAGAGTTGCTGCTAGAGTGAGCACTGACAGTGATGAGGAGGATGCTACCAGATTTCAGAAGGCGCCCTGAGGACAGAGGACTGATACAGTGTTAGCGGGAAACATGAGACCCACTCAGTTTGGCCCAACTAATGATACCCAGGGAGTCACACATGCATCAACTCCACCAGCCCCTCAGACATCAGATGATATCTTCGCAGAAGGAGTTCTCTCAATGCCATCTACGCACACCAGAGACAACAGCAAGAAGACCCCTTCAGGAGCTCCAGGAGATGCCTAGAGAGACACATAGCCTATGTATATTTTGAACTTTTTGGTAACTTGTTGCCAAATGGGAGAAATATATATACATCATATAGGCTTTGAGAGAGAGAGAGTTCTGCTTTTTAATGCATTTGGTTTTTGCTACTATCGTTTGGTGATTTGCTTGCATGAAACTTGTGTGAGAGATGCTACATTTATGGTTGTGTTTGATCATACTTTGCTTGGATGATATCTCTATGTGATCTTTTTCAATTGCCTTGGTGATGAGAACTTGTTATTCACTTATTATCCTTTTGAGTGCTCCACCAAGATGTATGTGATGTGTGAGATGTGACCCATCATCCTATATAGTTGTGCATTTGCATTCGAACGCAAATACTTAATAATGCAAAAATTTAGGGGGACCTCTTGCTTATCACATACTTCTCCAAGCAACAATATATTTCATTCTTTATCTTTTGTCGAAGCTTTGATCTATGTGTTGTCATCAATTACCAAAAAGGGGGAGACTGAAAGTGCAACTAATCCCCGGGTGGTTTGGTAATTTATATAAACATTGAGTCCTTAGGAAAGACAATACTATTAAAAGGGGATGAGGTGTTGCTTAACAAGTTGGTTGCTCACAATGCTTGATGACATGCTCCAAAACTCTCACACAATCTCTCCACTCCAAACAAATCAAAACCAAAATGCCAAACTCGGACTCACCGATATTTTCTATCCAGTCCCACCGAGTTTCCTTTGGCTTAGCCAGGGCCACAAACCCTAGCATTTCTGTCTCACCGATATAGCGTTCGGTCTCATTGAGATGTTTATGTAAACTCTCTATTATAGGTTAATTAATTTCGGTACTACCGAGTTCACCTTGCCAACTCTCTGATGACTTAACCCTAGTCTTTCGGTCCCACAGAGATGTCCCATGTCGGGACCCCGATCCTAAGTCACACAGGTCTAGCCTGTAACACATCATATCACTTTGCGGCCTCACGCACGGTATCCCCACGGGTGCCACCTTACCTGGCCCGGGACCGTTTGCGCATTTTGGCACACGTATATGATAGTGTCGCTAGCATCCATATGACAGAGAACCCGGGCCGACATGACTAGTTATAAACCAAAAGTGGCGCTAAATTACAGAGACAGGCATACATGACCCAGCAACGAACGTGTCGGCCATCAACATATGAACCCAAGTCGTAGCAAGCTACAAGGACTTAAGGGAACAACACGTGACATTTCCCCTAAGGGACAGACACAGGAACGAAGAAGGACACATGCCGGCCAGCCTAAGTGTTCCGGAGCAGTAGCAAGCTACCAAGGCTCAGTGGAAGCACTAGGAGACATTTCCCTATAAGATAGGCTACCAAGGGTAAACAACTAGGTGTCGGATCCCACACATAGCAATACACATTACACGTACGCATAACATGCAAGTATGTGTTGTACAACATGGCATCACAACATAACTCAACAACTCATATAGATAAGGCCCAGAAGAGCCATCATAGCATTTATTACAAACAGGGGTCACATGACCCAACATACAGAGCATACAGGCAACGGAAGCATAACATGTCTGAGTACAGACAACTACAAATGAAAAAGACTAAGAAGCCTGACTATCTACAAGACCCTCCCAAGGGCACAAGATCGTAGCTGAGGTAACAAGCTAAACGTCGAAGTCCACGAGGAACCACTAGCGAGACTGAAGTCTCTCTACAAAAACATAAATTAAGCAAACGTGAGTACAAAGGTACTCAGCAAGACTTACATCAGAACTAACTACATATGCATCAGTATCAACAAAGGGGTGGTGGAGTTTGACTGCACCAAGCCAGCTTTGACTCAGTGGCTATCCTAAACTACAACTGCAAGTAACTCTTTTGAGGTGGCCCACACGAGTCCACATATTCACCAATCAATACACCACTATGGATCCGCTCCCGTCTCCCTACGAGAAGGCCATCCATAGCACTCACGCTTATCTTGCGTGTTTTAGAGTATCCACTTCCACTTGTCTATGTACCACGTAAGCATCCAAGAAGTCCATAACCGCGGACCCGGCTATTCAAATAGATCATGTTAACCCTGCAGGGGTGTACTTCTTCACACACGCTCTCGCCACTTACCGCCATGTACATGTCGTGTATCTCGGCAACCTTCCAGCGGAAGCCTGGCGAGGGTGTCGGCCACGACCTGACTAACCACACAAGACTCTAGTCCAGGTTTATCGCCTATTCGGGTTCCATCCGTAAGGAGATCCGGCCGGGGTGTCGCTCACGGCCCCAAACGATTTGTACAGGGTTCCCAAGCCCACCATCCGGGTGCCAATTGGTACACCGGGCCACTGCACCTAGTCTGTCCCAAGCCCACCTGTACCGGGTGCCACTTGGTAGACTACTAGCACTACCTACAAACACCAGAAACTAGTTGCAACTCCTGGACAGAGATCTAGTTGATTAATAAGTCGAGAGGGGTCGAGTTACCGGAACCCGATGTGTGGTAGTAACTTGTCATTGGACAACTTACACAGAACTCAGTTCTTAAGGATGGTTCCAGTGAGACAACCCACCATGTACTCCTACATGGCCTCTCACCGCTACCTTTACCAAATCGTGTTCACACACTTAGCTCACACATAGTAGGACATGTTTACCACATTCCAATTCATCCCCGATGAATCAGACCTGACACAACTCTAAGCAATAGCAGGCATAACCAGAAAGAATGAATGAGTAGGCACAACAGGGCTCAAACAACTCGTACTCATGCTAGTGGGTTTCAACTATTTACTGTGGCAATGATAGGTCATGCAGAGGAAAGGGGTTCAGCTACCGCAGCAAAAAGCAGTTCAATCGTTGTTGTCCTAATGCAGTAAAATAGAGCAGGAGCGAGACCGTGGGATTGTATCGGGATGCTCAAAGGGGGTTTGCTTGCCTGGCACTCCTGAAGATAGCAATAGTTCTTCATTTATGTCATCGAACTCATCGTCGGAACCACGTCTACTGAGAGGGGACAAAACCGGCAAACAGAGAAAGAACACAATCAATGCAATGCGACAATATGATGCATGATCATGACATGGCAATATACTATTGATTGAGCTAATGCAACTAGCAACCATATTAAATGAAGTTGGTTTGAACCAAAGGTTCAAATTCAAACTCCATATGTAATTATTTAAATGCCAAATAATTGATTTGACCAGAACAACAGGTTTAACTTGTTCAAACATGCATGAAAATGCCATAAACAGATTCCTTGATTTTTTTTCTGATCATTTTTCATATATAAATTATTTTCATTGGAGTTATAGTTTATTTTTCTGTGATTTTTAGAAGTTTTAGCTATTTTCTGAAATAAATAAATCATTTCTGATTTATTTTAAATCACAGAAAATAGTTACTGCGTCAGCACTACGGCAGGCTGAGGTCAGCAGGTCAACTGACCGGTCCAGGTCAAACCTGACCGGTGGGGTTCACTAGTCAGTCACACAGTGTTGTCTGGGTCACCGACAGGTGGGGTCACGTCAACAGCACGTCAGCAAAGTCAATGCTGACGGGTGGGTCCCACTGATTATGAATTAAACTAAACAAAACATAAAACTAACCTAAACAGGTACAGGGGCCCACATGGCAGTGGCTCTAGGGGGTTAGTTAGGGCGTCATTAGTGGCTAATGACTTGCCACGTCGGCGTCACCGGAGTTACGCCGGCGGCGACCAAAAACGCGGCGGAGGCACACTGGAGCGGCTCGGGTTTCGCCTACAGGCCACGGTTTGAGCCACGGTTGGTCTCTACGCGTAGCTGGCGCTCTTCCACATCCAAAGGGACCGGAGTCAGCGGCTGGGGTGGCCGGAAGCAAGCGCGGCGTCGAGGTTTGGCGGCGCCGGAGTTCGGGAGCAGATGGTTTCCCGGTTGTCGTGCGCTAGGGGAGGAGCTGATGGGCTAGGTCGCACCTGCGGGTCTCCAGAAGCACGCTAGTGCCACGGGTTCGAGCGGAGGGGCTCGAGAGCATGGGGCTCACCGGCCATGGCGGACGACGGTGTCGGGTGTTCGCGGGGCGGCGGCTACGACACGAAAAAGAAGAGGGGAAGAGGGGGTTTCGGCACAGGAGCTCACAGGGAGGCGGACGGGATGCTCGAGGGGG
>LR738715.1:471327965-471341010 GCA_902687465.1 Secale cereale | reverse complement strand
GGACGTGTCGGAGCGGCGCCCGGTCGTCGGCGATCTCCGTGGCCGTAGGAGGAAGAAGAGGTCGAAGACGCCGCTCTAGGGGCTCCCGGCGTCGGGCGGATCGGAGAGGAGCTTCAACATGAGGAGAGGGAGCTCTTGGACATGGTCACGGAACGAGGGGTGGCCGGTGGTCATGCGAGCAGTGGACGGCGGCGACAAGCTCGTTCGGCCGAGCTCGAGAGCGAGCAGGGAGAAAGGGGAGGGTGACCAGAGGAGGAGGGGATCGCTGCGGGGCTTCGTCCACGTCTCTTGGCGCCTAGATTGGGTCGAAGGGGAGCGCGACACGACGAAGCAGGAGGTGGCGCGGTCGGGCGTGTGCGCTGGCTGCCAGTGGGCACAAGGTTGAAGACAACCTTGCCCCTGGTGGGCTGGGCCTAAACAGGAGCTGGGCCTCCTCATGGGCCAGCCAGGTAAGAAGGCCTAGGTACTTCTCTCCCTCACTGCTTTCTATTTTAATTACTGTTTTCTATTTCTTTTGTGTGTTTTTTATTTAGTTCAAAGACCAAACCATTTTGATAAAGCATGAAATAAATTGTGGGCACCTATTGAATTATTTCTAACAGCCCTCAACTAGTTTCACAATTATTAGAGCATTTAAACTATTTAAAGAATTTAAATGCCCCAATTCAAATACAATATGGATTAATTCAAAAATCCAAAAATGTCCTAGAAATATATTCATCATTTTTGGCAGGGGTTTCTACCTTAACCAAAAATCATGAACTTTTCTTGAGGCACTTTGGGTGCAATGAAAATATTTTTAGGTTGAACCTAGTTAGGTTCTTTTGGTGCTAGGGTTTGAACAATCCCCAATTCCAGTTTAAAGTAAAGTTTATACATGATGCAACAACCAATCTAGCACTAGGCAGACAGAAGCTAGGGATGTGACAACTCACCCCCACTAAAACAAGAATCTCGTCCCGAGATTCAAGTCGTGAGGTAAGAAGACAGAGGGACACTAGCTAACACAATCTTCATGATCCAACCGTCCTTCATATGAATGTTGATTGGTTTCCTCATGTCAATCCCGACATCCTTGCTTTCGAGATCTTTGTCCAGCACAGTGACGACGAAAGAAACTCTCCAAAAATGATCTTCTGAAAGATCGAGCAACTCAAGATCAACTCATGGAGTGAGACGTAAAAAGACCTCTTGAGCTGAGACACGGAACACACATCCAGAGGGATGGAGTGAAATAAATGATGAAGATTCACTCGGTAGGCAATAATTCCACACCTAAGAAGATGGTGATCGATGTCACCAGACGGGGCACCTTAGCGAAGGTGACTCGTAGAGTTATTCCCTTAAGTGGAAAAAAGAAGTACTTTTGATATAGAGATCATTGGAATTATCTATACCAGCCTAATGCAAATCACAATCGATCGTTTGACAGAGTCCGTAAGAATGACATTTTCCATCTAGCATAGATGATGTGGACTACCTTGTTGAAGACAACATAATGGTGATTTTTGCTTATCACCGGAAATGGATGGGACCCATGGTAAATGGCACATTAACGGTGCAAGCTGGGAACAAAAAGCAAATGCTGGGAATGATTCTGGTAACTGGGAAGAAACCCAATAGTAGAGAGTGAATCTACTATCTGAGAGGTCATGGCATAACCAAGAACACTGGGAGTAATCCCGGTTAGAGCTAGAGATAACACCTAGTGCTTGTGCGTGCTCTCAAGAACTTGAGCATTCCCATATTCATCAAGGTTTTACCAATATCCGTGTCAAGGATCCTGGCAACACCACATACTACCATGATGAATAACGATGGACAATGCAGATGCAAAGGAAGATAACACTTTTTCAGATTTCACCTTAGAGGAGCCAAGGGGCAAAATCTGGATGATCGACCGAGAGACATTTAGCACTCCGCTTTTAATGTTCTCCTTGATGTGTTAGCGAATCCATTCATAGATATGTTTGGTATCTTGAACATCAAGTAGAGGTCGGACTTCGGGAGCACAAGAATCCATAAGGAACAATTGTTGGAGTAAATCCTACGAAATTCTTATGTGGAGGTGGCCCACTTCTTCAATCAAGATTCTACAACAATAGGTCTTCCGGTTCGGTGTGTTGGCCACGACATCCACTTTACCGGTTATCGAGAGACCAATATTATAGTTCTTGGAAAAGCTCCAACCATCATATCTGCCTGAGATTCAGTTCTGGTTGGTGTCAGGATATTCCAGACTCATCAAGTCGAGGAAGAAAATGAAAGTTTGCAACACAAATCGATGAGACGACATTGCGAGATCCTCGGGAAATGGACTGCGGTAGTAAGCTCCAAAACATGAGCTAGTTCTGCTACACACATGTGAACACGCTGTCGCAGACAAGCATGACCACATAGTAGTCTTATAATAAAACACTACCGAGTTCAGGTGGGGAACCATCAGCGAGGATATTGAAGTCTTGTGCATGAACTAGTATTCGCACAACAACTCCTTTTTCCTTGAACAAATCAATCAGTGGCTTGGTGTGCTAGGGAATACATATGGAGTGGAGGTAATTAATCTGCCAAACCATAGTATACCTTCGCACATGCATAACTGACTTGGGATGATTCTAGAAAAAGGAAAACAATCTTTTCTCAAATTCATGGCGGCAACTTGCATCAAATGCACATGAATTGGAGGAAGTCACTTCTTCCATCCAAGCGTAAGCTTCATGATGGAACACGAAGGCATTGCTTACAACGTTTCCAACACTAGCTTAATGTCCAACAAAATCATGGAGAGGATAAGGATGTTGTCGATGGGCTCAACAATAACTCATCCAGGTTTCCATATAGGTGGAATTCCACAATTAAGTGAACACGGTGTTAGCATTGGGCAGACCAAGAGATATAACGGTGTATGCTCGAGGAATCAACCACGAGTAAGACAACATTACGAATATCGTTGGTTCTGATTTGACTTGGCGATAACCCATACTCAAATCAAAGTTTGGTCAAGACAATAGATCCACAAATGATCACGGAGATCAATCAATACAGATATCATCTTTCTTCAACACATATACAAAATATCCCTTAGGGATGAGCTAGGTGGATTAAGCTTTTATCTTCCAACTCTCCAAGTTGTTGTTTAGCTTAACCAACTAGTTCAGGGGTATCCAACACAGATTCTTGGAGAAAGGGTGGTTTATAAGAAAACCAACTTGATCACGAGCTCAACATAACGGTCAGGAAGCAACATAGTAATACTTCCGAGAAGATATTTGGAAAATTACGAACCACCGATATGTTATTAAGCTCGGGAACAATCTTTCTTTCAGGACAAGACGATATGATCAAAGAGCGAGGGATTTATGCAATCCTAACTCATTGATCAAAGAGTGCACCAGAAAAATGGACTAGCTAGCACGATCAGTCTTAGAATGATAATTCAGTACCAGCACGCTAAGAATGAGTTTATTGTCCATTAACTACCAAGCAACGAGGTTGCTAGGAGTATATATTCACACATCATGATTCACTTGTCGGTGTTCCAGTTACAATAACACGGGGACTGAGTAATGAATAATGAGGGCGAGAAGTATTACTGTATCAAGAGTTCATAGGAGGTGGTGCAATTCCCATGGAATTCTTGACATAAAGATGGCAATACTCCAGGATAGAACAGATTAGAAGATGGATTAACATTCTTCATCTGCGGAGTACAACTACTTTGACCCAATCCTAGGAATGGATGAGGTACTGGAGTTTGTTTCTCCTAGTCATTCCGGAATAGAATGGCTTGACAGACCACAAGAGTAAAAGGCATCGATGAACATGAACGCACAACTACTCCTGACTATCAACTGATAGACGAGGGTCATAATACAACTAAAGAGGGAAAACTCAAGGAACATATAACTTTCTGAGTTGCGGATGCATAGATTGGTATGTCGAGTAAAGCTCAACATATTTATTCCAGATAATCCATGCAGAAAGGTAGAACTGGCAGAGTCACAATATGAATGGAGTACTACTCGAGAGCACTCTGGTTGTGATCTTTTGGTTCAGGAGAACTTCTGCCAAGGATGGTTCATGGTATTTGCAAGAATGATAACCACGGACCTCAAGGACTATCACAAGGTTACTAATATCCTAAAGGGACGAGCAAATACTACCAACAGGAGGTAAGTGGAGTGAGTCTTGGGTTCAAGAACCCAGGAATAGAATGCCTACTAACTAAATGGCATACCGAGATGCTTTCGAGAATAATGGCCAGAATCATCACACTGGGATTATATAGCATTGCTAGATTACTGGTGATCTTCTAAGACACCTAGGGTCATAGTAATAGCTCCAACCTATATGTCGAGGCAACGGAGTACCTCAACACACCGACTAATGTGGTTAATCTGGCCTACAAGGACATTAAGAACAGGTAGGAATGATTTGCAAATGCATCAGATTGCTTAGAGACCTGGGATGACTCGGACAACATAACGGCTGTAAATGCTCGAAAACACTTCTGAGACTCATGCACAACGATAGCATAACCACCCAACATCATAATGTCAAGGTTCTGAGATCAGCAGTTGAACACACTGAAGTAGTAGGAAATGAACTGAGGGTTTAATCCACTGTTAACGTGATCCTGAAAAATAGAATGAGAAGCCTAGTTTTCTTAACCATCTTAGAAAGGAGAAGGTGACTCAGATCAGAAGGTCATAGGGTAAAGGAGTAAAAAGAGCCTTATGTTCCCTTCCATAATCAATTCCCTTAATATAACTAAAGAGTTTCTATACACGACTTCGACCAGTTTGGCTTACTAATCCTACAGGCAGTCAGGCTCTGATACCAAAGCTGTCGGGACCCAGATCCTAAGTCACACAGGTCTAGCCTGTAACACATCATATCACTTTGCGGCCTCACGCACGGTATCCCCACGGGTGCCACCTTACCTAGCCCGGGACCGTTTGCGCATTTTGGCACACGTATATGATAGTGTCGCTAGCATCCATATGACAGAGAACCCGGGCCGTCATGACTAGTTATAAACCAAAAGTGGCGCTAAATTACAGAGACAGGCATACATGACCCAGCAACGAACGTGTCGGCCATCAACGTATGAACCCTAGTCGTAGCAAGCTACAAGGACATAAGGGAACAACGCGTGACATTTCCCCTAAGGGACAGACACAGGAACGAAGAAGGACACATGCCGGCCAGCCTAAGTGTTCCGGAGCAGTAGCAAGCTACCAAGGCTTAGTGGAAGCACTAGGAGACATTTCCCTGTAAGATAGGCTACCAAGGGTAAACAACTAGGTGTTGGATCCCACACATAGCAATACACATTACACGTACGCATAACATGCAAGTATGTGCTGTACAACATGGCATCACAACATAATTCAACAACTCATATAGATAAGGCCTAGAAGAGCCATCATAGCATTTATTACAAACAGGGGTCACATGACCCAACATACAGAGCATACAGGCAACAGAAGCATATCATGTCTGAGTACAGACAACTACAAATGAAAAAGACTAAGAAGCCTGACTATCTACAAGACCCTCCCAAGGGCACAAGATCGTAGCTGAGGTAACAAGCTAAACGTCGAAGTCCACACGGAACCACTAGCGAGACTGAAGTCTCTCTGCAAAAACATAAATTAAGCAAACGTGAGTACAAAGGTACTCAGCAAGACTTACATCAGAACTAACTACATATGCATCAGTATCAACAAAGGGGTGGTGGAGTTTGACTGCACCAAGCCAGCTTTGACTCAGTGGCTATCCTAAACTACAACTGCAAGTAACTCTTTTGAGGTGGCGCACACGAGTCCACATATTCACCAATCAATACACCACTATGGATCCGCTCCCGTCTCCCTACGAGAAGGCCATCCATAGCACTCACGCTTATCTTGCGTGTTTTAGAGTATCCACTTCCACTTGTCTATGTACCACATAAGCATCCAAGAAGTCCATAACCGGGGACCCGGCTATTCGAATAGATCATGTTAACCCTGCAGGGGTGTACTTCTTCACACACGCTCTCGCCACTTACCGCCCTGTACACGTCGTGTATCTCGGCAACCTTCAAGCGGAAGCCTGGCGAGGGTGTCGGCCACGACCTGACTAACCACACAAGACTCTAGTCCAGGTTTATCGCCTATTCGGGTTCCATCCGTAAGGAGATCCGGTCGGGGTGTCGCTCACGGCCCCAAACGATGTGTACAGGGTTCCCAAGCCCACCATCCGGGTGCCACTTGGTACACCGGGCCACTGCACCTAGTCTGTCCCAAGCCCACTTGTACCGGGTGCCACTTGGTAGACTACTAGCACTACCTACAAACACCAGAAACTAGTTGCAACTCCTGGACAGAGATCTAGTTGATTAATAAGTTGAGAGGGGTCGAGTTACCGGAACCCGATGTGTGGTACTAACTGGTCATTGGACAACTTACACAGAACTCAGTTCTTAAGGATGGTTCCAGTGAGACAACCCACCATGTACTCCTACATGGCCTCTCACCGCTACCTTTACCAAATCGTGTTCACACACAGTAGGACATGTTTACCACATTCCAATTCATCCCCGATGAATCAGACCTGACACAACTCTAAGCAATAGCAGGCATAACCAGAAAGCATGAATGAGTAGGCACAACATGGCTCAAACAACTCCTACGCATGCTAGTGGGTTTCAACAATTTACTGTGGCAATGACAGGTCATGCAGAGGAAAGGGGTTCAGCTACCGCAGCAAAAAGCAGTTCAATCGTTGTTGTCCTAATGCAATAAAAGAGAGCAGGAGCGAGAGAGTGGGATTGTATCGGGATGCTCAAAGGGGGTTTGCTTGCCTGGCACTTCTGAAGATGGCAATATTTCTTCATTGATGTCATCGAACTCATCGTCGGAACCACGTCTACTGAGAGGGGACAAAACTGGCAAACAGAGAAAGAACACAATCAATGCAATGCGACAATATGATGCATGATCATGACATGGGAATATGTTGTTGATTGAGCTAATGCAACTAGCAACCATATTAAATGAAGTTGGTTTGAACCAAAGGTTCAAATTCAAACTCCATATGTAATTATTTAAATGCCAAATAATTGATTTGACCTGAACAGCAGGTTTAACTTGTTGAAACATGCATGAATATGCCATAAACAGATTCCTTGAATTTTTCTGATCATTTTTCATATATAAATTATTTTCATTGGAGTTATAGTTTATTTTCTGTGATTTTTAGAAGTTTTAGCTATTTTCTGAAATAAATAAATCATTTCTGATTTATTTTAGATCACGGAAAATAGTTACTGCGTCAGCACTACGTCAGGCTAAGGTCAGCAGGTCAACTGATCGGTCCAGGTCAAACCTGACCGGTGGGGTTGACTGGTCAGTCACACAGTGCTGTCTGGGTCACCGACAGGTGGGGTCAGGTCAACAGCACGTCAGCAAAGTCAATGCTGACGGGTGGGTCCCACTGATTATGAATTAAACTAAACAAAAAATAAAACTAACCTAAACAGGTACAGGGGCCCACATGGCAGTGGCTCTAGGGAGTTAGTTAGGGCGTCATTAGTGGCTAATGACTTGCCACGTCGGCGTCACCGGAGTTACGTCGGCGGCGACCAAAAATGCGGCGGAGGCACGCTGGAGCGGCTCGGGTTTCGCCTACAGGCCACGATTTAGCCACGGTTGGTCTCTACGCGTAGCTGGCGCTCTTCCGCATCCAAAGGGACCGGACTCAGCGGCTGGGGTGGCCGGAAGCAAGCGCGGCGTCGAGGTTTGGCGGCGCCGGAGTTCGGGACCAGATGGTTTCGGGGTTGCCGTGCGCTAGGGGAGGAGCTGATGGGCTAGGTCGCACCTGCGGGTCACCAGAAGCACGCTGGTGCCACGGGTTCGAGCGGAGGGGCTCGAGAGCACGGGGCTCACCGGCCATGGCGGACGACGGTGTCGGGTGCTCGCGGGGCGGCGGCTACGGCACGAAAAAGAAGCGGAGAAGAGGGGGTTTCGGCGCAGGAGCTCAAAGGGAGGCGGACGGGATGCTCGGGGGGGCTCGGGGACGCGTCAGAGCGGCGCACGGTCGCTGGTGATCTCCGCGGCCGTAGGAGGAAGAAGAGGTCGAAGATGCCGCTCCAGGGGCTCCCGGCGTCGGGCGGATCGGAGAGGAGCTTCAACGTGAGGAGAGGGAGCTCTTGGACATGGTCACGGAATGAGGGGTGGCCGGTGGTCATGCGAGCAGTGGACGGCGGCGACAAGCTCGTTCGACCAAGCTCGAGAGCGAGCGGGGAGAAAGGGGAGGGTGACCAGGGGAGGAGGGGATCGCTGCGGAGCTTCGTCCACGTCTCTTGGCGCCTGGATTGGGTCGAAGGGGAGCGTGACACGGCGAAGCAGGAGGTGGCGCGGTCGGGCGCGTGCGCTGGCTGCCAGTGGGCACAAGGTTGAAGACAACCTTGCCCCTGGTGGGCTGGGCCTAAATAGGAGCTGGGCCTCCTCATGGGCAAGCCAGGTAAGAAGGCCCAGGTACTTCTCTCCCTCACTGCTTTCTATTTTAATTACTGTTTTGTATTTCTTTTGTATGTTTTTGATTTAGTTCAAAGACCAAACCATTTTGATAAATCATGAAATAAATTGTGGGCACCTATTGAATTATTTCTAACAGCCCTCAACTAGTTTCACAATTATTAGAGCATTTAAACTATTTAAAGAATTTAAATGCCCCAATTCAAATACAATATGGATTAATTCAAAAATCCAAAAATGTCCTAGAAATATATTCATCATTTTTGGCAGGGGTTTCTACCTTAACCAAAAATCATGAACTTTTCTTGAGGCACTTTGGGTGCAATGAAAATATTTTTAGGTTGAACCTAGTTGGGTTCTTTTGGTGCTAGGGTTTGAACAATCCCCAATTCCAGTTTAAAGAAAAGTTTAGACATGATGCAACAACCAATCTAGCACTAGGCAGACAGAAGCTAGGGATGTGACATCCCAGTCGATCCCACCGAGTTTCCTAACGTTCACATATTTGAACCTTTCGGTCAGACCGAGTGCACTGAATCGGTCCCCAATGAGTTAGCAGAAATGTGTGTAACGGTTGGATTTTGTGTGGAGGCTATATATACCCCTCCACCCCCTCTTCATTCGTGGAGAGAGCCATCAGATCGTGCCTACACTTTCACCCGTCTAGATCTGAGAGAGAACCACCTACTCAAGTGTTGAGATCAAGATATTCCATTCCTACCACATAAATCTTGTTCTCTAGCCTTCCCCAAGTTGCTTTCCACTCAATCTCTTCTTCCACCATATCCAAATCTGTGAGGAACTGTTTGAGTGTTGGGGAGACTATTGAAGGAAATATGCTCTAGAGGCAATAATAAAGTTGTTATTTGTATTTCCTTATATCATGATAAATGTTTATTATTCATGCTGGAATTGTATTAACTAGAAACTTAATACATGTGTGAATACATAGACAAAACAGAGTGTCCCTAGTATGCCTCTACTAGACTAGCTCATTGATCAAAGATGGTTATGTTTCCAAAGCATAGACATGAGTTGTCATTTGATCAACAGGATCACATAATTAGAAGAATGATGTGATGGAGTAGACCTGTAACATCCCAAATTTTCAATTTGGAATGTTATACATAGATATATTGCATTGCATGTTTATTTGCATTTTTTCGTGGCGATCCTCGAAATTCTAAGCAGCTCAAGGACCTACGAAGAGAGTTGGGAATTCTACCGATTTCGTATTTGAGTTCACTCGAAAACCGGTATGAGGACAGAGTAGCTTTTAATTATTTTTCTCTCCTAAAAATATTTCTAAATAAAATATATGAGCGGAGATAATAGGACTTCTCCAAAATAACAGAAATATTGGGGGGAAAATGTTAAAATCACTTTTGGTATTTTTCTGGATTTATTTGCGATTTTATTTGCAAAGGAAAAATGCGCGTTTTTCAAAATTGCATTTAGGTCCGGGAACAATGTTCACTTTGTCCTAAATATTATTAGAGGACGGTGAAAATTTATTTCAGGATTTTTGGAGTCCGTTTAGTATTTCTTTCGTTAGTTTTGCTACGTCAGGACTCTTTTAAAAAAATAAAATAAATAAAAAGAAACCGACTCCGGGCCGTACTACGCCAAGACTCCCTAGCCTAGGCCTTTAAAAGCCGCCGCCCCCGGCCCGTGAGGCAGCCCGCTCGCCCGCCCTGCCCTAGCAACCACTGCGCCCTGCCCTAGCCACCGCCGCGCCGCCGCCACTCGCCGCCCGCGCCGCCGCCGCCCCGCCGCCGCTCGGCGTACCCGCCGGATCCGCCGCCGGTTGACTTTTCCGAGGTAGCCGTTGGTTTTCTCTTTTTAAACCAATCGGGTTTTTTTAGAAACCCTAGATCGGTTTTTTTTTGTTAGATCGGTTTTTTCCTGTTTAGTTATTTAGCGGACGTTCGTCCGTACGTTCGTTTTAATGAACGTTGTTCGTCCGTTAGCCGCAGACAGCGAACGTTCGTTCGTTAGCCTGTTCGTCAGTTTTTTCGGGGTATTTATCCGCGATTATTTCGATCGCGATTTCTGCCCTGATCTTGTTTTTCGTTTTTCTTTTCGCTCGAGAGTCGGAATCGGGTGATTCAAAATCCCAGATCTTCGTCTCGACGCCCTCTTTCCGTTTAACCAACTTGAACAAAGTTTTGAGTACTATAAAATTTGACTTTAGATCAATTAGTAACCGGAGCTCATTTCTTCCGTAGTTTGAGTTTCGTTGCTTCTTTTGATTTGATTCTTTTTGCAAACCGGAGTTCTTAAGTTGAACTTTCTGGTTAGATCTTATCTTTTGGAGTTTTGTTTGTGCATCTTTGCTTGTTTGCTTATGTATGCTATTGTTTGCTTGCGATAGAATACCCGGACTATGAAGCGTGCTACTACGAGTCTCTTGGTTTTGCGAATCGTCAGCAAGGCAAGTAACACTTTGATCATACCTTTTTATTACCCAGTTTTTATGCATTAGATCAACCCTCACACATTGCATAAGTAGGATCTCTTAACTTGTGGGACTAGGAAGTAGTTTGTGGTAGAACCTATTACCTGCATTATTTTCAAACCCTTGGGAGTTACTTCTAAGTTTGCTTAGGTTGCTATGCTATGCTCGTAGACGTGGTTTGGGTTTGCGTGAAATCCATGACAGTTGTGAGTTGTTTAATTAAGGATTTAACTTAAGGTGGCTACTTTAATACACATCTGGGTGGATTGGTTGCAGGGCACATGGAGAATCCAGTGTTGTCCTAGGAAATCCCGGGGTTCCGTGTGATTTTTCCTATGGAATGCCACCCAGGCTCAAAGGGATCATAAAACTATTCATGCTAGAAACTTCCGTGTGCAGCCACAATGCCATTATGGGCTCTGGCATAGTTGAGTAAGTTGTGGGAAACCTTTCCATGATGGGCTAGCAGATGTAGAGGGATTGTAGGTGTACCGGCCTATCTATCTGGTTAGGGGGACCTCTTCGGAAAGACTGTGTCTCGGTCATCCATTTCTCAAACACCATGCAGTGCGAGAACCCAAACGGAGGCGATCGAGTCTTGTGGGAAAAGTGCGCAAACCTCTGCGGAGTGTACAAACTGATCATGATTAGCCGTGTCCCCGGTTATGGATAATCTTGAGTATCTGGTACTTGAATTATTTGTTGATCTCATCACTCTATAAATTAATTTGTTGGGCTAATGATAACTTTAATTTGGGATTGAGTTGGAGGTACCTTCTCAATGATGTTTCAACTACCATGATAGTTAATATAAAATTTTATTCCTTTGTTGTAGGGAAAAATTGGCTTTATGCAAAAACTTTAAACTTAGAGCCTCCACCAGCCAAATATGCATATAGTTTAGCCTTTATTATGTTACTTGCATCTTCTGTGTTATCTTGCCAGCATATTCCACGTGCTGACCCGTTTTCGGGCTGCAACATATTACGTTGCAGACTTTTCAGACGAGGAATAAGACGTTCTAGGTCGTTTGTCATGCACTCAGCTATGCCGTTGGAGTTGATGGACTAACTTATCTTCCATGCCTTCCGCTGTTATTTTGATAGATGGCCTTAAGCCATAGATTTTTGTAATAAGTTCTCATTGGAGACATTTGATGTAATAAGTGTGTGATTGCCACTCTGTTATAAATCTTTCAAGTACTGTGTGTGTCAGCATTACCGATCCAGGGATGACACGGAAACACAGAGACTTCGGTCCATTCGGATTGTGGTCGCTACAAGACCCATCCGTTAGCTTAGCAACTTGATCGTTTAGTTTTAGTGCTATTGCTTTCTTCATGACTTATACATGTTCCTACAACTATGAGATTATGCAACTCCCGAACACTGGAGGAACACCTTGTGTGCTATCAAACGTCACAATGTAACTGGGTGATTATAAAGATGCTCTACAGGTGTCTCCGAAGGTGTTTGTGGTGTTAGCATAGATCGAGAATAGGATTTGTCAATCCGAGTGTCGAAGAGGTATCTCTAGGCCCTCTCTGTAATACGCATCATAATAAGCCTTGCAATCAAATGACTAATTAGTTAGTCACGAGATGATGTATTACGGAACGAGCAAAGTGACTTGCCAGTAACGAGATTGAACTAGGTATGATGATACCAACGATCGAATCTCGGGCAAGTAACATACCGATGACAAAGGGAACAACGTATGCTGATATGTGGTTTAACTGATAAAGATCTTCGTAGAATATGTAGGAACCAATATGAGCATCTAGGTTCCGCTATTGGTTATTGACCGGAGATGAGTCTCGGTCATGTCTACATAGTTCTCGAACCCGTAGGGACTGCACGCTTAACGTTCAATAACGATCGGTATTATGAGTTTATGTGTTTTGATGTACCGAAGGTAGTTTGGAGTCCATATGTGATCACGGACATGATGAGGAGTCTCGAAATGGTCGAGAAATAAAGATTCATATATTGGACGGCTATATTCGGACACCGGAAGTGTTCCGGGTAGTTTCGAAGAAAACCGAAGTGCCGGAGGGATACCG
>LR738715.1:471309340-471327810 GCA_902687465.1 Secale cereale | reverse complement strand
GCAGGCCGCGCGCCCCCTCCCCCTCTGGTCCTAATTGGACTAGGGAAGGGGGGCGGTGCCCCCCTTTCCTTCTCCCTCTCCTCCTTCCTTTTCCCCTCCTAGTAGGAGTAGGAAAGGGGAGTCCTACTCCTACTAGGAGGAGGACTCCTCCTCTCCCCGCGCGCCACAAGGGCCGACCGGCCTCCCCCTTGCTCCTTTATATACGGGGGCAGGGGGCACCCTAGAACACACAAGTTAACATCAGTTTTAGCCGTGTGTGGTGCCCCCTCCACAGATACACACCTCGGTCATATCGTTGCAGTGCTTAGGCGAAGCCCTGCGTCGGTAGCTTCATCATCACCGTCACAATGTCGTCATGTTGAAAAAACTCTCCCGTGAAGCTCAACTGGATCAAGAGCTCGTGGGATGTCATCGAGCTGAACGTGTGCTGAACGCGGAGGTGTTGTACGTTCGGTGCTTGGATCGATTGAATCACGAAGACATTCGACTACATCAACTGTGTCACTAGACGCTTCCATTTTCGGTCTACAAGGGTACGTAGACACACTCTCCCCACTTGTTGCTATGCTTCTAGTAGATAGATCTTGCATGATCGTAGGAATTTTATTGAAATACTATGTTCCCCATCAATGGCATCATGAGCCAGGTCTATGCGTAGATGATATGCACGAGTAGAACACAATGAGTTGTGGGCGATAATAGTCATACTGCTTACCAGCATGTCATACTTTGATTTGGCGGTATTGTGAGATGAAGCGGCCCGGACCGACATCACGCGTACGCTTACACGAGACTGGTTTCACCGTTACGAGCACTCGTTGCTTAAAGGTGACTGGCGAGTGTCTGTCTCTCTCACTTTAGTTGAATCGAGTGTGGCTACGCCCGGTCCTTGTGAAGGTGAAAACATCACACTTGACGAAAAATCGTCGTGGTTTTGTATGCGTAGGTAAGCCCGTAGCAGCCACGTAAAACTTGCAACAACAAAGTAGAGGACGTCTAACTTGTTTTTGCAGGGCATGTGTGTGATGTGATATGGTCAAGACATGATGAGTTATACGTTATTGTATGAGATGATCATGTTTTGTAAGTTATCAGCAATCGGTGGGAGCCTTATGGTTGTCTCTTTATTGTATGAATTGCGAAGGCCATGTAATTTCTTTACTTCATCACTGTGAGTTAGCGATAGTAGTAGTAGCAATAGTTGGCGAGACGACCACGACACTACGATGAAGATCATGGTGTCTTGCCGGTGACGATGGAGATCATGACGATGCTTTGGAGATTGAGATCAAAAGCACAAGATGATGATGGCCATATCATGTCACATATTTTGATTGCATGTGATGTTTATCTTATTATGCTTCTTATTTTCCTTAGTACGGCGGTATCATTATAAGATGATCCCTTACAAAATTTCAAGGTACAAGTGTTCTCCCTGAGTATGCACCGTTGCGAAAGTTCATCGTGCCGAGACACCACGTGATGATCGGGTGTGATAAGCTCTACGTTCAAATACAATGGGTGTAAGACAGTTTTGCACATGCAGAATACTCAGGTTAAACTTGACGAGCCTAGCATGTACAAACATGGCCTCGAAACACTGGAGACCAAAAGGTAGAGCGTGAATCATATAGTAGATATGATCAGACATAAGATGTTCACCATTGAAAACTACTCCATCTCACGTGATGATTGGACATGGTTTAGTTGATTTGGATCACGTGATCATTTATATGGCTAAAGGGATGTCTATCTAAGTGGGAGTTCTTTAGTAATATGATTAATTGAACCTTCATTTATCATGAACTTAGTCCTGATAGTTTTTGCATATCTATGTTGTTGTAGATCAATGGCCCGTGCTACCGTTCCCTTGAATTTTAACGCGTTCCTAGAGAAAGCTAAGTTGAAATATGATGGTAGCAACTACACGGACTGGGTCCATAACTTCAGGATTATCCTCATTGCCGCACAGAAGAATTATGCCCTGGAAGCACTGCTAGGTGACAGGCCTGCTACAGGAGCAACTCCGGACGTTATGAACGTCTGGCAAGCTCGTTTTGATGACTACTCAATAGTTCAGAGTGCCATGCTTTACGGCTTAGAATCGGGACTTCAAAGACGTTTTGAACATCATGGAGCATATGAGATGTTCCAAGAGTTGAAGTTAATATTTCAAGCAAATGCCCGAATTGAGAGATATGAAGTCTCCAATAAGTTCTATAGCTGCAAGATGGAGGACAACAGTTCTCTCAGTGAACACTTGCTCAGAATGTCTGGGTACTACAATCATATGACTCAACTTGGTTGCAAAGTTGACAAAGATAGTGTTATTGATAGAGTTCTTCAATCACTGCCACCAAGCTATAAAGTCTTCGTGATGAACTATAATATGGAAGGGATGCAAAAGACAATTCCCGAGCTCGTCGCTATGCTCAAAGTTGCGGAGGTAGAAATCAAAAAGGAGCATCAAGTGTTGATAGTTAACAAGACCACTAGTTTCAAGAAAAATGGCAAGGGAAAGAAGGAGAACTTCAAGAAGAATAGCAACATAGTTGCTACTCCCACGAATAAACCCAAGTCTGGAGCCAAGCCTGAAATTCAGTGTTTCTACTGCAAAGGGACTAGACACTGGAAGCGAAACTGCCCCAAGTATTTGGCGGATAAGAAGGATGGCAAAGTGAACAAAGGTATATCTGATATACATGTTATTGATGTGTACCTTACTAATGCTTGTAGTAGCACCTGGGTATTTCATACTGGTTCGGTTGCTAATATTTGTAACTCGAAACAGGAGCTACGGATTAAACGAAGATTAGCTAAGGACGAGGTGACGATGCACGTGGGAAATGGTTCCAAAGTCAATGTGATCGCCATCGGCACGCTACCTCTACATCTACCATCGAGATTAGTTTTAGACCTAAATAATTATTATTTGGTGCTAGTGTTGAGCATGAACATTATATCTGGATCTTGTTTGTTGCGAGACGGTTGTTCATTTAAATCAGGGAATAATGGTTGTTCTATTTATATGAGTAATATCTTTTATGGTCATGCACCCTCGAAGAGTGGTCTAATCTTGTTAGATCTCGATCGTAGTGATACACATATCCATAATATTGAAGCCAAAAGATGCAAGGTTGATAATGATAGTGCAACTTATTTGTGACACTACCGTTTAGGTCATATTGGTGTAAAGCGCATGAAGAAACTCCATGCTGATGGACTTTTGGAATCACTTGATTATGAATCACTTGGTGCCTGCGAACCATGTCTCATCGGCAAGATGACTAAAACTCCATTCTCCGGAACAATGGAGCGAGCAACAGATTTATTGGAAATCATACATACTGATGTATGTGGACCGATGAGTGTTGAGGCTCGCGGCGGGTATCGTTATTTTCTGACCTTCACTGATGATTTGAGCAGATATGGGTATATCTACTTAATGAAGCACAAGTCTAAAACTTGTGAAAAGTTAAAAGAATTTCAGAGTGAAGTAGCGAATCATCGTAACAAGAAAATAAAGTTTCTACGATCTGATCGTGGAGGCGAATATTTGAGTTACGAGTTTTGTCTTCATTTGAAACAATGTGGAATAGTTTCACTACTCACGCCACCCGGAACACCACAGCGTAATGGTGTGTCCGAATGTCGTAATCGTATTTCATTAGATATGGTGCGATCTATGATGTCTCTTACCGATTTACCACTATTGTTTTGGGGTTATGCTTTAGAGACAGCTGCATTCACGTTAAATAGGGCACCATTTAAATCCATTGAGACGGCACCTTATGAACTGTGGTTTGGCAAGAAACCAAACTTGTCGTTTCTTAAAGTTTGGGGTTGCGATGCTTATGTGAAAAAGCTTCAACCCAATAAGCTCGAACCCAAGTCGGAGAAATGTGTCTTCGTAGGATACCCAAAGGAAACTGTTGGGTACACCTTCTATCACAGATCCGAAGGCAAGATATTCGTTGCTAAGAATGGATCCTTTCTAGAGAAGGAGTTTCTCTCGAAAGACGTGAGTGGGAGGAAAGTAGAACTTGATGAGGTAATTGTACCTTCTCCTCAATTGGAAAATAGTACATCACAGAAACTAGTTCCAGTGATTCCTCCACCAATCAGCAAGGAAGCTAATGATGATGATCATGAAACTTCAGATCAAGTTACTACTGAATCTCGTAGGTCAACCAGAGTACGTTCCGCACCAGATTAGTATGGTAACCCAGTTCTGGAAGTCATGTTACGAGACCATGATGAACCTACAAACTATGAGGAAGCGATGATGAGCCTAGATTCTGCAAAATGGGTTGAGGCCATGAAATCTGAGATGGGATCCATGTATGAGAACAAAGTGTGGACTTTGGTTGACTTGCCTAATGATCGGCAAGCCATAAAGAGGAAGACAGACACCGATGATAATGTTACTATCTACAAAGCTTGACTTGTTCCGAAAGGTTTTCGACAAGTTCAAAGGAGTTGACTACGATGAGACTTTCTCACCCGTACTGATGCTTAAGTCTGTCTGAATCATGTTAGCAATTGCCGCATTTTATGATTATGAAATATGGAAAATGGATGTCAAAACCGCATTCCTTAATGGATACCTCAAAGAGGAGTTGTATATGATGCAACTACAAGGTTTTGTCGATCCTAAAGGTGCTAACAAAGTGTGCAAGCTCCAGCGATCCATCTATGGACTGGTGCAAGCATCTTAGAGTTGGAATATACGTTTTGATGAGGTGATCAAAGCATATGGTTTTATAAAGACTTTTGGCGAAGCATGTATTTACAAGAAAGTGAGTGGGAGCTCTGTAGCATTTCTGATATTATATGTGGATGACATATTGTTGATTCGAAATGATATAGAATTTATGGATGGCATAAAAGGATACTTGAATAAGAATTTTTCAATGAAAGACCTCAGAGAAGCTGCTTATATATTAGGCATCAAGATCTATAGAGATAGATAAAGACGCTTAATTGGACTTTCACAAAGCACATACCTTGATAAAGTTTTGAAGAAGTTCAAAATGGACCAGTCAAAGAAAGGTTCTTGCCTGTGCGACAAGTTGTGAAGTTGAGTAAGACTCGATGCCCGACCATTGCAGAAGATAGAGAGAAAATGAAAGTCATTCCCTATGCCTCAGCCATAGGATCTATCATGTATGCAATGTTGTGTACCAGACCTGGTGTGTGCCTTGCTATAAGTTTAGCAGGGAGGTACCAAAGTAATCCAGGAGTGGATCACTGGACAGCGGTCAGGAACATCCTGAAATACCTAAAAAGGACAAAGGATATGTTTCTCATTTATGGAGGTGACAAAGAGCACGTCGTAAATGGTTACGGCAATTCCAGCTTTGACACTGATCCGGATGACTCTAAGTCACAAATCGGATATGTTTTTTTTATTGAACGGTGGAGCTGTCAGTTGGTGTAGTTCAAAGCAGAGCGTCGTGGCGGGATCTACGTGTGAAGCGGAGTACATAGCTGCTTCGGAAGCAGTAGATGAAGGAGTTTGGATGAAGGAGTTCATATCCGATCTAGGTGTAATACCTAGTGCATCGGGTCCAATGGAAATCTTTTGTGAAAACACTAGAGAAATAGCCTTGGCAAAGGAATCCAGGTTTCACAAAAGAACCAAGCACATCAAGAGTAGCTTCAATTCCATCCGCGATCAAGTCAAGGTGGGGGACATAGAAATTTGCAAGATACATACGGATCTGAATGTCGCAGACCCGTTGACTAAGCCTCTTCCACGAGCAAAACATGATCAGCACCAAGACTCCATGGGTGTTAGAATCATTACTATGGAATCTAGATTATTGACTCTAGTTCAAGTGGGAGATTGAAGGAAATATGCCCTAGAGGCAATAATAAGGTTGTTATTTGTATTTCCTTATATCATGATAAATCTTTATTGTTCATGCTAGAATTGTATTAACCGGAAACTTAGTACATGTGTAAATACAATAGAGTGTCCCTAGTATGCCTCTACTAGACTAGCTCATTGATCAAAGATGGTTATGTTTCCTGACCATAGACATGAGTTGTCATTTGATCAACGGGATCACATCATTAGGAGAATGATGTGATGGACTAGACCCATCCGTTAGCTTAGCAACTTGATCGTTTAGTTTTACGGGTATTGCTTTCTTCATGACTTATACATGTTCCTACAACTATGAGATTATGCAACTCCCGAACACTGGAGGAACACCTTGTGTGCTATCAAACGTCACAATGTAAATGGGTGATTATAAAGATGCTCTACAGGTGTCTCCGAAAGTGTTTGTGGTGTTGGCATAGATCGAGAATAGGATTCGTCACTCCAAGTGTCGGAGAGGTATCTTTGGACCCTCTCGGTAATACACATCATAATAAGCCTTGCAAGCAAATGACCAATGAGTTAGTCACGAGATGATGTATTACGGAACGAGTAAAGAGACTTGCCGGTAATGAGATTGAACTAGGTATGATGATATCGACGATCGAATCACGGGCAAGTAACATACCGATGACAAAGGGAACAACGTATGTTGTTATGCGGTTTGATCGATAAAGATCTTCGTAGAATATGTAGGAACCAATATGAGCATCCAGGTTCCGCTATTGGTTATTGACCGAAGGTGAGTCTCGGTCATGTCTACATAGTTCTCAAACCCGTAGGGTCCGCACACCTAACGTTCGATGACGATCAGTATTATGAGTTAAAGTGTTTTGATGTACCGAAGGTAGTTCGGAGTCCCGGATGTGATCACGGACATGACGAGGAGTCTCGAAATGGTCGAGACATAAAGATTGATATATTGGACGGCTATATTCGAACACTGGAAGTGCTCCGGGTGGTTTCGAAGAAACCCGGAGTGTCGGAGGGTTACAGGAACCCCCCCCCCCGAGAGAGAACTAATGGGCCACATGAGCCTTAGTGGGGAGAGAGAGGGCCATCCAGGGCAGGACGCGCGCCCCCTCCCCCTCTAGTCCATATTGGACTAGGGAAGGGGGCGGCGCCCCCCCTTTCCTTCTCCCTCTCCTCCTTCCTTTCCCCCTCCTAGTAGGAGTAGGAAAGGGGAGTCCTACTCCTACTAGGAGAAGGACTCCTCCTCTCCCCGCGCGCCACAAGGGCCGGCCGGCCTCCCCCTTGCTATTTTATATACGGGGGCAGGGGGCACCCTAGAGCACACAAGTTAACATCAGTTTTAGCCGTGTGCGGTGCCCCCCTCCATAGATACACACCTCGGTCATATCATTTAAGTGCTTAGGCGAAGCCCTGCGTAGGTAGCTTCATCATCACCGTCACCACACCGTCGTGCTGACGAAACTCTCACGTGACGCTCAACTGGATCAAGAGTTCATGGGATGTCATTGAGAGGGTGTGTTGAATGCGGAGGTGTTGTACGTTCGGTGCTTGGATTGGTTGAATCACAAAGACGTTCGACTACATCAATCGCGTCACTAGACACTTCCGCTTTCGGTCTACAAGGGTACATAAACACACTCTCCCCACTCGTTGCTATGCTTCTAGTAGATAGGTCTTGTGTGGTCGTAGGAACTTTTTTGAAATACTACGTTGCCCATCAACTATCATTTGAAGCATTTGAGCAAGGAGTTCGTTATCAAAACACCGACTATTACCTTTTGGAGAGTGGTGTCTCCTATATTCGTTAGGTGTCACTTGGGAGCCTCTTACAAGATTGTGGAGTTGAACCAAGGAGTTTGTAAGGGCAAAGAGATCACCTACTTCATGAAGATCTACCCTAGTGACGCAAGTTCTTCGTGGGCGATGGCCATGGTGGGATACAAAAGGTTGCTTCTTCATGTACCCTTCATCGGTGGAGCCCTCTGTGGACTTGCGCAGCCGTTACCCTTCATGGGTTGAAGTCTCCATCAACGTGGATGTACGATAGCACTACCAACCAGAACCACGACAAAAACATCTGTGTCTACACTTGCGTTTGCAATCTCCAAACCCCTCCCTTTACCTTCACATGCAATGATTTAATTTCCGCTGCTATACTCTTAGAATTGCGTGTGTAGGTTGATTGCTTGGCTTGTGCTAAGTTGCTAAAATCTGCCAAGAATTAAAATTGGGAAAAGGCTAGATTTTTATTTGGTCAAGTAGTCTAATCACCCCCCCCCTCTAGACATACTTCGATCCTACAATATGTTTCAAAGATACGTGATCAAAATGTATAAAAAATTCTTTGGGCCATAAATAATGTTGCCGTGTTTCCAAAGTCCGAACAAGAGCACATAATTCCTTATCATAAGTAGAATAATACAGACTAGGCCCACTCAATTTTTCAGAAATGTATGCAACAGGTTTACCATCTTGTAATAACGCACCTCCTAATCCAATTCCACTAGCATCACATTCAATTCAAAAGTCTTATTAAAATGTGGAATTTGGAGTAATGGAGCATGTGTCAACTTATCTTTCAATATCGTGAAGGCTTCATCCTGTGCAGTTGTCGGTGTACAAAAGTAGGGTTCCATTTGCACCCTTTACTTGTGCACGGGCTGTTGTAGCCACGCCTACAGCCATGCTTGGCGGACCAGAAGAAGGAGAAGCACGAGACTGCCAAGGCAACACTCAAGCCAGAGGCATGAAGAACAGAGGGGCAAGGTGGAACTCCTCCCCCGGCAACGCCCCTGAGGAGGTGGCCTACATGACCCCGGCAAGAGTCTTGCGGGGGCAACTTTCCCAACACCAGCAAGGCCAACACCCTTGGGTCTGAGAGCTCTGACACCATCGGCAACATCAAGACCAACAGGGGCGCCTGTGTAGTGGCATGCAGATCTCTGTGGGACCAAGGGCCTGCATACCTAGACAAGAGACTAGAAGACAAAGACCCCTAGCAAGAGCCTTGCCGGGGACGATCTAAGACCCCCGGCAAGATCCTAGTCCGGGACAGCCACGAGACCCCGCCAAGACCCCTTGGCATGGACATATATGGGGCCACAGCCAGGCCCGCACCCACCAAGGTTTCGCTGCCCTGCGGCCACTCCTACACGATGACCAACTCGCCAATTGGACAAGTGCCTACGTGGCGGCATGCAGCCTCCAAGCCAACTAGCCAAGCACCTGCGTGGTGGCATGCAGATCTTCGTGAAGACCCTGCCACCACAACAGCCAGCAGCCAGCGTGGCGCTACATGCCTCGTCAGCCTGGACACAGGTCGAAGTGAGGCGACGAGGCAACGGCTGGGACAAGCTCCTTTGCCGTCCCCGATAAAGCTAGAGGACACATAGGTGGTGCATACAACGTGTTTGTCCTCTGATGTCAGGAGATAACCTTGTACACTTTAGTTACTTTCCACCTCCTGCGTGCCGCTGTGGCAACCCCTTGGTCATATAAAAGGAGGCCCAAGGCGTACTAGGGGAGGATTCAGACTTTTTGGACAGGCACACATAGTAGCCAGTTCAAGAGCTCAAGAACACCAGATATACATAGACAAGCAGGACTGGGGTTTTACGCATCACCTACGGCCCGAAACTGGGTAAAAAATCCCATGCGTTGATCGACTAGACCTGCTCTTTGCACTGCTCTACGCCCCGCCAACTGTAGTAGGGGTCCCCCCGGGATCCCATAGGTGTCGTTTCCCCCGACATCTTACCCGTGCCGGGCCGAAGAGAAGTGGTTTCCTCCCCACCAACATCCGTTGCCGGGGCAGAGCCACCAGCGCACGTGCTTGGCCCCTCTTCCTCCGTGCGCATGGGCTCGGTGGTGGATGCCCTTGCCGGCGACGCCCCTCTGGGTGGCGTGGTTGCCGGGGACGGCGTATCGGGGGCGGCCCCCAGCGGGTCCTCCAGTTGCTGCTCTCCTCCTGCAAACCCGGCAAGGTCAGCGCCAAGAGAACACGCCCCAACGCCCATCAGTGGGGAGTGAAGAATGGACTCATGCTGGGGGCTGGAGTGGGGGCTGCACTGAGGGCTGTTATCTGGGCTGATCACCACCAACGCCGGCGTGCGCAGAGCGCTCGCCGGGTGCTCATCACCCGTTGAGGCTTTGGCCCTCTTCCCCGCCCTCTGGGTCAGCATCTCCGTGTTGCTGCAAAAATTAAATCAAGTCAGGGAATGACAGTGCGGGCAGAGGGTTAAGAGATGGTGGAGGACAAAATGCTTTCTCGTCCTCCTCCTCCTCCTCTGGCCTCCTCTTCCTCTTCAGGCTAAAGGAACCGAGATCGAAATCGACCTTCGAGGAGGTGTCGACAAGCGAAGGAGAATGGGATGGGGTCCTGGGACGCCTGGATGAGGAAGGAGCGGCGGCCACGTCCTTCTTCGCTCCTGCAGCCCTTGTTTGGCATACGGGCGGCACCTGGGCCTGCTGCAGCTGCATGGTCTTGCCATGCCGGACTGGCTCCTCGGAGCCCACCCGCCGCAAGACACGCTTCTTCCCTCGGGCTAGGGAGTCGTCCGCATCGGCCTCCTCCTCGGCTGACTCCTCGACCATTTCTTCGATAGAGGGAGCCCCGGCGCCGGCGTTATTGGCCTCCCGAGCGGACCCCACCCACTCGGCGAACTTTTTCTCCTCCACGGCCGCATTGTCCTCGTCCTCCACGGTGCCGAAGCTGCCGGCCTCCTTGGCGAGAGCTGCCTCCTCCGCCCTGGCGGCGATGTAAGCGAGCTATTCCTGGGTGGTGTCATGGATAAGCTACGGCTCACCACGGACGTACTTATCCGACAAGTTATCAAAGAATGCCTGCACCAGCTCCACTTTCGGCTCAACCCAGGTCGGATCGAGGCCGTGTGTGTCAAAGACCGACATCATGGCGATGATGGCGCTCTGGCGAGAGTTGTTGCTCAGCGGGACCACCCCCGCTGGCAGCCCATACAGGTTGTCGAGCTTGGCGGCCCCAGCGGCCTTGTCAGTCCGCTCAACCTTGTCGGCCTCGTCGACTCTGAGCTGGAAGAGCCTCTGGCAAAGATGAGCATGCTGCAACACTGTGAAGTTGTGGTCTAAACCAGGGCAGAGCCTCATGATGTCGGCCGCGTTCCTGAAATCCCAAGCCGGTCTCCCCTTGTTGTGCAGTGGGGCAATCCGGCGGCGGATAAAATCGGCCCTGATCATTTCAAGAGTGAGCTCGGCCGCGGCGAGGCGGTGGATCCTGGTGGTGGCGATCGTGAGCTTCTGGTCATTGGCGTTGATATCACCCTAGTCCTTGCTACGGACCAGTGGTTCCAGCGGACTCGGCTGAACTCTGGCGGATCCGTCTCCTTGATCCAGCACCACCGGCTTCGCCACTCCTCCCACCTCTCCTTCGTGGCGCCCTCCGGGTACGTACCCTTGATCTGCTGCCTCGGAATCCAAGCAATGCAGCCCGAGATGGCGCCCCCTGGCTGGATGTGAGGAGTGAAGTAGTGGCGAAAGAGCGTCATGCTGGCGAGCACTTCGATGAATCCCTCCCAAAGATGGGCGAAGTAAGCCATGCATGCCACGGCATTTGGCGTGAGGTCCAGAAGGTGGAAGCGGTAGGTGTACATGACGTCGCTGAAGAAATCCGAGAAAGGGGGGCAGAGCCTGCAGGAGAAGTAATCGACAACGAAAGAGTACCGATTGGGGTCGCCCTTGGCAAAGCATAAGGCAGGGACGACACGCGTGGCACGATGCCCCATCGTCTCCCTCCCCACAGGCACCTGGACCTATCCTTGAGAGTGAGCGCATCGACCGTTGGCAAGAAGAGTGCAAACTGCGTCCGAAGCTCCACCAACGCGCTCTCCGGCGACTCCTCCCCCCCATTGTCCTTCGTCGTTCCCTTGCCCTTGCCTACCTTGGGTGCCATGAGGGATGAGAGAGGGCAGGGGATCAAGGGCAATGAAGGTGCGGCGGTGGTAAACAGGGGCGAGAACTCCGGTTTGCGCTAGGAGAAGAAGAGGGGAACGACGCTTCCGAGATTGGAAAGGACGCAGAGGGTAAATGAGCAGCGCCCCTGTTGTTTCCTCTTTTATGGGGAAGGCGCAGGCCGATTCTTTACTATTTACCATGACGTGACCCAACCACGCTGCAACCGCTCCACGCATGACCCCCACGTCACACGCCCAATGCGAGTCGTGGGGAAGCGTAACTGGCGAAGAAATTGCCGCAGTTAAAACCCTGCCACGCATGCCCACGCACCATTTTGGGCCTAGCCCAACAATGCTCCGCGCTTATGTGTGCCACAGGCCCGGGGGCTCCTGTCAGTGTACAAAAGTAGCGGCCCATTTGCACCCCTTTACTTGTGCACGGGCAGTTGTAGCCACACTTATGGCCACGCTTGCCGGAACAGAAGAAGGAGAAGCACGAGACTGCCAAGGAAACACTCAAGCTAGAAGCATGAAGAATAGAGGGGCAAGGTGGAACTCCTCCCTCGGCAACACCCTTGCCGAGGCGGCCTACATGACCCCGGCAAGAGTCTTGCGAGGGGGCAACATTCCCAACACCAGCAAGGCCACCACCCTTGGGTCGGGTAGCTCTGACACCATCGGCAACGTCAAGACCAAGATTCAGGGGCGCCTGCGTAGTGGCATGCAGACCAAGGACCTGTGGACCTAGACGAGAGACCAGAAGACAAAGACCCCTGGCAAGAGCCATGCCAGGGACGACCAAAGACCCCCGGCAAGATCCTTGCCGGGGACAGCCACAAGACCCCGACAAGACCCCTTGCCGGGGACATCTACGGCGCCACAGCCGGGCCCGTGCCCACCAAGGATTCGCTGCCCCACGGCCACTCCTACGCGACGACCAACTCGCCAATTGGACAAGTGTCTGTGTGGCGGCATGCAGCCTCCAAGCAAACTAGCCAAGCACCTACATGGTGGCATGCAGATTTTCGTGAAGACCCTGCCACCACAGCAGCCAGCGTGGCGCCGGATGCCTCGTCAGCCTGGACGCGTGTCGAAGCGAGGTGAGGCGGCAACGGGCAGGACATGCTCCTTTGCCGTCCCGAATAAAGCTAGAGGACACATAGGCGGCGCAGTAAATGTGTTTGTACTATGATGTCAGGAGATAACCTTGTACATTGTAGTTTCTTTCCACTTCCTGCGTGCCGCTGTGGCAACCCCTTTGTCATATAAAAGGAGGCCCGAGGCTTACTGGGGGAGGATTCAGTCTTTTTGGACAGGCACGCATAGTAGCCAGTTCAAGAGCTCAAGAACACCAGATATACACAGACAAGCGGGACTAGGGTTTTATGCATCACGTGCGGCCCAAACCTGGGTAAAAATTCCCACGCGTTGGTCGACTATACCTGCTCTTTGTACAGCTTTACACCCCGCCAACCGTAGTAGGGATCCCCAAGATCCCATAGGTGTCGTTTCCCCCGACAGCAGTACCCCAATCAAAAGGCACATCCTTGTTTGTAAGCTCATTGAGAGGTGCAGCAATGGTGCTGAAATCTCTCACAAAACGCCTATAGAAACCAGCAAGTCCAAGAAAACTCATCACTTGTGTGACCAATTTGGGATGCGACCAACTCTCAATTGCTTCAATCATGGCTTTATCAACTTCAATTCCCTGTGGAGTAACAACATAGACAAGAAAAGATACTCGGTTGGTGCAAAAGGTGCACTTCCCAAGGTTACCAAACAAACGCGCCTCACATAGAGCAATAAAAATAGCACGTATATGTTCCAAATGTTCCTCCAAAGATCTTCTATAAATTAGTATATCATCAAAGTAGACTACCACAAAACATCCAATGGAAGCACGTAAAACTTCATTCATTAATCTCATGAAAGTGCTAGGTCCATTAGTTAACCCAAAAGACATGACTTACCACTCATATAAGACAAACTTAGTTTGAAATGTTGTTTTCCATTCATCTCCCAATTTCATACGAATTTGATGGTATCCACTATGCAAATCAACTTGGGAGAAAATGGTAGAGCTACGTAACTCATGAAGCATATCATCTAGCCTAGGAATAGGATGACGATAATGAATAGTAATATATTTAATGCCTCTACAATCAACATACATACGCAATGTACCATCCTTTTCGGCATCAGAATAATGGGAACATCACAAGGACTAAGGGATTCGCGTATATAACCTTTATTGAGTAGCTCCTATACCCGACGCATCATCTCCTTCGTCTACTCTGGATTGGTACAGTATGGTGCATGGTTGAGTAGAGATGCATCGGGAATTAAGTCCATCTGATGCTCAATCCCTTGAATAGGTGGTAATCCCGGTGGTACGTCTTGTGGAAAGACGTTAGTGAACTCCTGCAAAATGTTAGTGATTGCAGGAGGCAAAGAGGAAGGCGCATCCTCGAATGAAGATAATGCCTCTTTGCACTCAAAATCATAGCAAACAGATTTGCTAAAATCCAGATCATCAATATCAGATTTGGTGGCAAGTAAACATCCACTTTTCAATTTAATTTCAGAAGCAACATGAGATGATGGTTTGTTATTAGGCTTCATTTGTTGCTCAAATTCTTTTGCCACAATCTGATTTTCACTATTATTTTGCTCCTATTTTTCTTTACTAGCTCGATGAATATCATCTTTCAAAATTGAATCAGGAATCATAGGAAGCGAAGTAATATGTTTATCCTTATGAACAAGAGTATATTGATTATTTTTAGCATGTTGTACATAATTTTTATCAAATTGTCATGGTCTACCAAGTAATAAGGAACATGCTTGCATGGGTACCACATCACAATCAACGTAATCAGCATATGTAGCTAAACTAAAATGCACACGAACAGTACGTGTTACCTTAACCTTGTCAGTGTTGTTGAACCATTGGATGTAGTAAGGATGTGGATGTAGTCTTGTGGTGAGAGACAGCTTCTCCACCATCTCCATGCTACCCAAATTATTGCAGCTCCCTCCATCTATAATGACGCGAACAGAACGTTCCTTTACAACTCCCTTTGTAAGGAACAAATTGTGCCTCTGGTTTTTCTCAGCTTGTGTGACCTGCACACTCACGTTGAGCAACTAAACAGTCATACCTGTTAGCATCGTCAGCAACCATGTAATGAGTTTCTTGTTCAAAATCATCTCCATCGTATTCTTCACGTGTAATAAGAGCCAAAGTCTCCTCATCATAGTCACTAGCGGACTCATACCCACCATCCTCAGTAGCAATCATCACGCGCTGAGATTTGCATTCCCTCGCAAAATGACCTCTTCCCTTACAATGACGACAACTGATATCACGTGTGTGCCCTGTTGATGCCATGGACGAAGAGGAGCTCTGTGCAGGCCCGGTGGGTGTGCTCTTGGCAGATAGTGGTGATTGTGCCTGTTTTCTTGTATCATGGATGGATGTGGGAACCGACAGAGGTGCCGGTGTAGTAGAATATGTGGAAGTAGAAGATGCACACGGTGTCCATGATGAAGGTAGACCTGCAGAAAAGTTAGTCCGCGCCAATGCATGTCGATCCTGCACTTCACGTTCATGTTTGCAAGCGAGATGCAATAGACGAGTGATACTATTATACTCCTTATACTCTAGAATGGTTTGAATCTCTCTTTTTAAGCCACCCATAAAACATGCAAGCATAGCTTCATTATCCTCAACAATACCATACATAATCATGCCAGTTTGTAATTCATGATAATATTCCTCTACGGAATTTTTCCCTTGTCTTAAGTGCTGCCTTTTTTTAGTAATTCATGTTAATAATATGGCGGAACCCAACGAGTACGCATAGCAGTTTTCAAAGTAGCCCATATAGTTGGAATATTATTCGGATATAATCTACGATGTTCAGACTTCAGACCACCACACACAAGCAAAACTAGTGAAAGCACAAAGAGTAGCAGCAATACGTCTCTCCTCGGGATATTCTAAACATGTAAAACATTGTTCCGTTTCTAACTCACAAGTAAGATATATATCAGGAACATATCTACCCTCAAATGGTGGAATATTCAATTTGAGTTTAGGGAGATGGTCAGGATCTCGTACCTGAGGTGGTGGTGCAGCCCTACCATTGCGATTATATGCATGTGGACGGCCTGGTGGTGGTGGTTGCACGTAGTTCAGATTTTGATCAACCTCATCCTCGTAATCGCCCGCATAATCGTCATCCTCCTCGGCACCAGTAGCAAATGCAGTAGTAGGAGCCAAAGAAGCATCAACAGTAGGTACAGCAGAACCAGAATTTGGCCATCCTCAAGAGGAATACGCTCGCTCGTCCAAACTGATTCAGAAGGGGTCGTTGTTGCTGTCGTTGCAGAGGAGCGGTAGATGTAGCTGGTTGTGGTTGTGGAAGACGCGTGAGCAATTCAGTAAACTTGTTATCTAGCTTTGTTTCAAATGACTTCTCCATGCCATCTATCTTCTCCATGGCCTCTTCAAATATGTTTAGCACATCTCCCACCTAGCCACTCATGATGTGCTGAAACTTATCATGCAACTCCTTGTTCGTCATGTTCTCCCAGTCAGTCTCACCGTCTTGTGATCTTGCCATGGTTAGCAGCAATAGAAACACACAAGAATATGATCCTACAGACTACTAGAAAGTGGTGGTGTCACAAATCCGTCAAGCAAATCTCAGTTTCTTACTAGTTCTGACCAAGTAGCAGGTGGTGATAGACAACCGTTGTCGTCAAAATTCTCAGAGCTTGGATAGAGCGATTACCAGTGAGAGTCAAACGCATGAAGTAGATATATGTGGAGCTGGAAAGGCTTATAATATGGTAGCAAATATGGCCAGTAATAATCAATTCAGAGATGCAAAGTTGAATAAATGCTCAATGAGGTACGGTGTTGGTCCTAGGCTAGAGTATGCTAGAGACACGAGCCTGGAACACTAACAAAATCACGGCATTGCATGGAAACAAGGGAAAAGCACACTGATTTTTTTGCATTTTTCGCCTTTTTTGCCGAAAATCACTATAATGGCGGGTGTCTCAAAACTCTTCCCAAGACAAGATAAGAGGATAAACAAGAAATTTTTGCGACTATTTTTTTCGAAAATCGGGGCAGCGATGACCAAAAAGTGTGGCAAAAAATCACTATGATGGCGAGTGTCTCAAAACGCTCCGAGAGACCTAAATACATGATAGGGAAAAAATATTTTCGACTGCCGAAATTTTGGCCTAAAAATTGCCCGAGGGTCTCCAGATATTTTCATCTGCCGATTTTTTTTCCAAAACCTACTCAGGCAAGGAAACACGAATCTAAAGATAGATGTAACTCAAAAACAAACCTAATATGAAAAGACTCGGATTGGTGGTGGACACGAATCTGAAGATAGATGGAACTCGAAAATAAACCTAATATGAAAAGAATCGGATTGGTGGTGGACAGGCGGATGTATATGTGGACTCAGATTGGTGGTGGACAGGCAGATGTTTATGTGGACTCGGATTGGTGGTGGACGGGCGGATGTATATATGGACTTGGATTGGTGGTAGACAGGCGGATGTACATGGCAGCGGTAAGGAAGATGTTGTTGGTGGTGGTATATGGCAACAAGGATGAAGATGGTTTGGCGGCGGCGTGACAAACAATGACAGAACTCAAAACTCTAAAGGACTAGACACTAAGACCAGCAACTCGACACGACGATTTAACCGTAAATTCAAGAAAGCAAAATACTGAAAAGACTATGCAATGGCTCAGACTGGTTCATATATCATGAACTCACACTAATTTTTTTGTGGCTTTTTCGTGGACTGTAGGTATGAAGACAGACTCGATCTAAACTACGAAAAACGGGATCTAAACTACTAATTTTTTTGTGGCTTTTTCGTGGACTGTAGGTATGAACTCACACAAACGCGAAGTTGCAGCTATGGTGAACTTTAATCTAAAAAACCAAAGTCTAAACGATGCCCTAATGGTTGTATATATGGAGGAGTAGGGGGAATTTCGTGATCCCTCGGACGAGGGGTCCGAAACCAACCCAAACTCTGTTTCCCCACAAATACAGACTCTAAAAACAGCCAATACTGAATTATTTCAAAATTACATGGGCCTGGCCCAAAAATAAGGTGGCGCAGCACCTATATTAAGCTATGGATGAATTTTATGACACGACATCTTGAATATTTCGTCCATGTCCTTGTACGTCATCATGGTGGCTCGAAAGTGCTGAAATCTCCTCTAGAAACTTTGTTCTTGTTCCCCTTGCGCATGCCCTCATCTCCATGCTTGATCATGCTCCAATGTTCATCCTTCTTGACCATGCTTGGCCCTTCATTTATAAGCAAAACAAATGTATCCAATTTAGGCAGCATCATATTCTCATGAACATTAGAATCATTACCAATAAATGAAAGTACCTGGTAATTTAATTGGCATGCGCGAACTCTATTAAATGGTCCAGTATATGTATCAGTAGGGGTTATGCGTGTAACTTTGTTAGAGATGTCCTCGTTAGTTTGTTTCTCCACTTGGGGTTCCCACCAATATCTGTTTACTCCAGTTGATGATGCCGCACCCCCCCCCCATGGAGAGATGATTCCTTGATTGAGCTAGCTAGATCTAAGCAGTTGGAAAATAGAAAGAGAGATCTCTTCTC
>LR738715.1:471258251-471309330 GCA_902687465.1 Secale cereale | reverse complement strand
ATCATTACCAATAAATGAAAGTACCTGGTAATTTAATTGGCATGCGCGAACTCTATTAAATGGTCCAGTATATGTATCAGTAGGGGTTATGCGTGTAACTTTGTTAGAGATGTCCTCGTTAGTTTGTTTCTCCACTTGGGGTTCCCACCAATATCTGTTTACTCCAGTTGATGATGCCGCACCCCCCCCCCCCATGGAGAGATGATTCCTTGATTGAGCTAGCTAGATCTAAGCAGTTGGAAAATAGAAAGAGAGATCTCTTCTCTTGTAATTTCTAGTCATGTTTCTTAAGTTATTACAAGTACACTTGTAACTTCTATTTTTATTTACCTTTATATTTGTGGAGACACGTCTGCTGCAAGTTTTGATTCGCTGAAAAAGACAGTTAGTGACCAACTTCTCCTTTGAGCAGGGAGGAGAAGTTGTCCTGGAGGTAGGACATGTCTGACACTGAAGCTCGCAAGCGAGCCACTGACTCTGAAACTGCAACGCTGATCCCAAACACAAACACTGGAAGCTTAGAAGGTTCAAGCAGCAACAGGCCACAAAGACCACCTAGTTCAGAGACAATGACGAGGTTGTCGAGATCACGCTCGATGTAGAATGTGATTCAGTGTCAGTCCAAGGCGTCAGGCCAGTGCCTGCAGAGGCTGTGTGGTTGACACGAAGAAGAGATACGACAGAAGTAAGAGTACCGCTGCAGTGGCACTTAAGGGCTTGCAGTTTGTGACTGCCAAAGTTGCCGCTGACGGTGCGGCCGCTGTGGAGAAATTGTTTAATCACCTACACGTTGATGGTGTCCTGCTCCGCTCAAGATTTGGGAAATGCATTGGTAGGTAACTTGAACAGTTTCAGTGAGTATTCCTCCGAGGATGTTAAGGAGGTTAGTCACAAGAACCCAAATTGAAAATAAAGTCTTAGTGTGTAAACATGAAGCATATATTCCATTATTAATTAAGCTAATGATGACATGCTTTCACAGATTATCGCCCTAAGTGCATCAGCAAACAAACTTTCAAAGATCAATGAGCGAGCGGATGAGTAGACAGTGCTCATCATGGAAGAATTTGACCCTAAATATTTGGGATACATAGAGGTATGTGTATGTAATGCCCCGGACACACCCGCCGGTGGTCGTTACTCTTGGTGGGATCTAGACTAGCCCCACATATCAATACTAGTCTTTTTTGCGCACTTTGTCCTCACTCATGCGCACCCGGGAGCAACTTCCCGGTCGGTCACCCATACTGAAACTACTCCAAGCTGAGCACGCTTAACTTTGGAGTTCTGTCCGAATGGGCTTCCGGAAAAGAATGAATTCCTTATTGATATGAGTAGTCTATCATCCCTAATAAGCCAGGCTATCACATACACCCCCTCTCAGAGGAACCGACTTCCTCGTCGGGCCACAGAAACGTTCCCTCTTGGCACATACGTCTGTGCTTCCAGTCCGGCACATGTGACATGTCGTGTGCCACGAGGGGTCACAAACGTCATGCACAACATGACCGTGCACCTGTCCACAAACATCCGTGTAATCATGAGGGTCGGCTCTGATACCAACTTGTAACGCCCCGGACACACCCTGTTGGGACCCCGACTCATAAGTCGTGATCACCGAATGCACGTGTATAGTGATCCCAGAGATCAATGCTCACTGAACACACAGAAGCTGAATAACAAGAGTCTTACATCCATACATACCGTATTACACAAATTGTGACCATTATGGTCAAGTCTTGAATATATCATTGCAGCGGAAATCTTCAATAACAACTTGGACCCATGCCATCTGCCTTAACCCTACAGGCATTCTGACTGGGAAGCGTCCTAGCTCGCATGTTCGTCACCAAGAAATCTTCATCATATCCTGTTCTTTCATGCCTGGCCAATAAAATAACTAGTGGCAAGCCAATGAGTACTTTGAATGTACTCACAAGCAACCCTAGTGTGATGACAGAATAATTATGCAAGGCTCTACTGCTAAATTGGTAGTTTTGCGGAAAGCTAGTTTTCTCATGCAAGTATGATCAACATTTATCAAGGATATGAATGCGTCTGCAACAAGTATTAGGAGGTTACAGACATCAACATCGAGAAAGAGTTATGAACAACTCTTGCTCAAGCTCATCGTGAATTTCTCATGAATCACGTCAACAGATTTACCCCAAACCTTGTTGTTTTCCAGAAACTTAAGGACATAGTCTAAGGAGCACCACCCAACTGTCCTTGACCGTTTAAACGGCTATTCGAATAGTTTGACACTCTGCAGAGGTTGCAAACTTTACCCACAAGAACCGGGGAACTTCCGTGTCATCCACGACCCGCGGTACCTCAAGTACCCGGGGTAAGCACCCGATCACTATTTTTCCCTAGACGACACTAACACAGAGTCCACTCGATTGGTAACATCCTCGTGCCAAACATTTCACATCTAAAAAAATTGTGGAGCCTCGCTCCCATATTCATCTCATACCACAAGCACGGGGTACCAACGGTGTGTCTGGTGCCCTGTAAAGACAGTCATGGCCGCCTATCCAAGCATGACCCCGTCCCGAGAGTGACCTCATGTCACCCCCGTCACTAGTAATGCGGGCACCATGCTAGTATCGGCCTAGGTAGTCAATAATGCCCCTTCCCATATAAGGGTAGAGTGGTTGTGCATGTAAGGTTGGGACGGTCGACAAATCTTAAATCTAATCCGTCTCTGTAAACAACACTTTCATCAAGACTCAGTACACTACTTCTCCACCAAGTAGTGCCCTAGTTCCTCGTCATCTCCCAGGGGCATTAGTGGCACCCACTGGGTTATTTGCTAGTATGTTAAACCTAACTTGTTTCTTTCCATGCATAACCCCGACCCATTTCGCGTAGCCAACTACTATACCATATTTCTCCAACCAACCAACCAACACAACACTAAACATAATAGAGTCGTGCACAATGCAAGTATCAACGGGGTATGCAACGGAGGCAAGCCTAGCAAGGTTGCCACTCAAGATATATCATGCACTTGATGAAATGATGAAAATGCTTTCAATTCATAAAAGGGTTAACATGGTCAAAGGGCTGATTGCCTTGTCCTTCAGAGTCTTCAAACCTTCTGGTCCATCCCCAAGTACTCCGTCTACTTCGTCAACTAATGACGGAAACAATCATAATAAGCAACACAACAAGGCAAAAATAAAAGTGCTCTAAAAATAGGAGTTGGACTTTTCTAGGATACCTCTGGTCATATGAAAAATGACCAAGGTGGTTTCATAGGCATTGGATCAATGGATAGTTTGGAATATTTCAATATGATGGAATCAATGGATTTAATGGACCTACAAGAAGTGTACAGAAGAATTACTTTGAAAAATGTGCAAAGGCACCCATTTAACAAGGAATGATTTTAGAAGCAGCTAGGAGTTGGTTTCACTTGATTTGGAGTTCAAAATAATTTCCTATGATTTTGCAAAGTTGTCTATACATGGATAAATAGAACAATATTTGATGTGGTACAGAAGGTATTGGGAAAAATGTTCAAAAACTAAGTTATGAGCATATAAGTACCTAGGAATTTGGATCAAATTTGAGCTCTCTGTGATTTTCTAAAGTTCATCACAGAAATGGATAAACAGCATTTGGATAAATATCTGTGAGGAAAATGTTTCTGGAAAAATGTGCAAATAGCACCATGTGATAGATCGTGATTTATGGAGTCACTACAAATTTGAATCATCAAATTTGGAGTTCATTTGAATATTTGGGAGATTTTACAAGTCTCTGGAAAAAGGAAAGGAAAAGAAATTACGAAAAGGGTTGGATCTAGGCGGCAGCTGGGCGCACTGAGCGCCACATAGCAAGTGGGTCGGCCCAGCGGCTCGGCCGCACACATGCAGGGGCCACGTCGGACGCGGGTTCAGGGGAATACGCCTTAGCGCGGGCGAGGCGGCTACGGCTGAAGCCGCTTCCACTTAAAACAGGCGGGGCCCGCCTCCAGGGTCGCTGACGAGCGGGGCCCAGCGCTCAGGTCGTCGCCTACCTCCCGCTCGAACAGAGCAAAGGCAGGGGAGGCGAGGCCAAGCGGGTGCCGGCGTTCCGCCCGGCGCCACCGGCCACCTCCGGCGACACCCGGCGTACCGGCATGCTCAGGAGTGCGTGCCGCATCCACCGAGGTGCGCCACGATCGCAGGGGTGGCCGGACGCGAGTGCCCCATCGGCCACGGCGGAGGATGGTGTCGGTGGTGTTGGGCATGGCGACACAGGCATGGGGAGGACGAAGTGGAGTGCAGGGGAAGCTTCAACATGGCGGTGGCGTTGCTCTGGAGTGGAGAGGTGTAGAGGAGGGGGTCCAGATGGCACGAATTTGGGTGGAGTCCGTCGGCTCGGCTCCGGCCATGGGGGGCGTTGGAGCAGCTCTGGGGAGGAGCGTTGGTTCGTGAGATAGCTAGGTGTAAGAGAGGGTGAATGGAGACGATAGGGAGGCCCGGGGAGAGCCTTATACGGCGAGGTGTTGGTGCACCGTGGACGGTGTCCATGGCCACGCCCTAGGCGATGGCAGAGGCCGAATCGGCGCTCTGGATCATGTCTAGGGTGTTCGTGAGGGTCATCCAGGTCGAGGGGAAAGGAAAGGGGGAGCGGGGCGTGCCAGAGGCTCCGCGCATGTGAGCTCACTTACTGGAGCTCTCGGGCGGCCGGTGCGCGTGCGAGAGGAGCAGCAGGAGGGAGAAGGAGGAAGGGGCCGACAGCGTTGCATGACATGGACGTCCGGGCGGCCTCGGGGGACACAAGGGGAAGGCCCGAGGTGGCCAGGCACTGCGGATTGGGGGTGGCTACAGTGCAGGTGTGCATTGTAGCGCGCTCTAGAGCACGCCAATTGCATGCCAGGGCATGTCTTTAGCTTGCAGGGCGCGGCCTCTTTGTCTGGGGGGTTCTGGGAGGTGTAAACAAAGAGGTTTTGGCCTTGGATGCCCTGGTGACCCAATGGAAGAGGGGAGAGGTTGAGGGAGAGATGAACATGGGCTGTCTAGAAGGGTAAAAGGAGGTTTTACACCCCCCCCCCCACCGCCTGAATCATTGAGCTCTGGCCATGGGAGAGTTACTGGAGTTAGAAGGGATCTAGGAGATGCTGTGGTAAAAAGCCTAGCTCAAGGAGAACAAGGAAAGAGGTGAAAATATCTGTTTTGGAAAATCACCAGAAGGTGTTTGATGGTGTTTTGGGCAAGCAAATGATTCGCAATTGACATGAGACTTAACAGGATCAAATGGCATATAGAAATAGGGTATTCCACCAAGTTTGAGCTCATTTGAAGAAACTTGCCAATGTAACTTTGGTAAACCCTAGAAATCAGCAGAAATGACTTTTCCAAGATTTAGCCATGCAAATCATCCCTCCTTGATGCACCACTTGGTGTAGTGTCATCCTTTGGGATTTTGATCATGTCCACAAAATTTGAGGTCACAAGTAAAAAGTTGGCAATGTAGAGTTGTTCAAATTTGGATCTGGTCAAAAAGGGTTTTGCGGCACTTAGATCAAGTTATGCTTCTCCAATACTTGTCCCATTTGGTCTAGATGCATAATTAGATCATTTTAGCATGTGCACCAAGTTCGAGAGCATTTGGACAAGTTTGGCAATGTAAAGTTGCTCAAACTTCAAAATGGACAGAAATGGTTTTCAGGGGATTTGATGATGTTTTCTTGATCTTCAAGGCATGAGGCTTTGTAAGATCATCAAATATGTCATATTTGACATGATAGAATTTCCCTGTAATTTTTAGAGAATATTTCCTTTGTAAATATTTCAAAAGCTTGAAATGTCCAGAAAGGGTTTTTGAAGGATTTGCCCAATATTTTGAACATGACCATGTGTTGAAACTCTTATATATGGACAATATATGTCCTATGAGTTACCCTGAATTTTGAAAAATATTTTTGAAACAGTTAAATAATTTTAACCTATTAAAGACCATTTGTGGCCTAAAGAAAAAGCCTTTAAATAAAATATAAAAATAACTTTTAAAATTATAATTTTGTCGTTTGTGGGAGTCCTATACCTAATAGGATTCAAATATACTTTTTGAAAGATTTTTCACACCCTAAATAAGGTACTTGCAGTACAAACCTCAATTCAGGGGTTTTTGGAAAATTAATTTTAGAAAATACTATTTGGCCAAATTACTATTATAAGAAAATACTATACTGTTCTATACACATGGCATGATCATTAGGAAAAGGTTTTGGATCAAGGAGATGAAGTATAAGAGTTGGATGATTTATTTGATTTTTAGAGCACTTGCGAACAACAAACAGAAAACCAATCAAGCAAGGTCAAAAACACTCAAAAGTTTTTGTCAACCCACATTTTAGCATGATTATTAGCTTAAGTGTTGTGGCATGAAAATCGGGGTGTGACAGACCTACCCCCCTTACAAGAATCCCGTCCCCGAGATTCCCAGACCAGGCGTGGAAAGGAATACGGAGACTTGGATAGAGGGTAGTCTTCACTTCTTCTTGTTGGTTCTGCTTCCGAGTGGTGCTCCATGGAACCTTGAGGTACTTGGTGGTGTGGATTCTCGCATGTTGCCCTTTTTTATGCACGTTGCTGAGGGGTCTCTTGCATAGGTTAGGTTGAGCTAGACGCCAAAGGCTCGGTGATCGATGTCCTTGCAAGGACCGGGCTAGTCAGGAAGTTAAAAGTACTTCCAGAGTTGTGACTTGTGGAAAATTTGGTGCACGGTGGGTAACTGAGGTGGTAATCTAGCTGGTAGTCGTTTACTATTCGTCTTGTTGTGGCCTTGAAGAAGGTCAATAAATCTTGGTGTGCGCGTCCCGTCGACATGGAAATGCTTGGTTCCTTCGAGAGGAGTGGTTTGCAGATACATCTGGTCTTCGATGCGGAAGTTTAATTTGTGATGACGGTGGTCGGTGTAGTTCTTCCTTCCTGACATGGAGGTCTTCAAATGTCTTCTAACTAGTTGAACGGCTCTTCTTCCGTCTTCGGGTAGTCAAGTATGTTGCCAAATAAAGATGACAACTAACTTGTCCATGTACTCCATGATGTCTATGGGGTACGCGAGGTAGGCTGGGGTATTGGTGGTGGTCTCCGTTGAGCATTGGCAAAGGTCTTCTTGACTTAGCCAAGGCCCATGGTCATGATCCGACCATGTTGTGGCTTAGTGGGGCTTAAGGGCTTCAAGGATTCTAGTGTGTGAGTGAACGTTTATTATCTTATCCTTAAGCACGGTTTCTGAGATGCCAATAGTTATACCTAGTCCTACAATCCTTATACCACCGAAAGCATCATCTCGCATAGGTCAACTCCAATCACCACTCATGCCATACATATCCTCATGACTCCCAAAAGGAGGTCTAACAAAATTATACATGTCTACGATCCGCGAAAATCATATGTATGGCTACCCCTAAGAATCCATGGGTAGGGCATACAAGCTGCTAAGCTTGAATTAAACACGACAATCCAAGTGCTCATCCCGTTCTTCCAAGGTTCAAGATAATGCATCTCTATTCCAAGGAAACATGTCATATGCCACTCCAAGATCTTGTTTCCTTCCTATGAACCAACTCCAATAGGCCATTAACTTCCATCAATCACCATATAATTCCATAATTCTACAAATCCGATGTCTACAGTGTTCCACATGATCTAAAGTCCCTATAATACCCAAATACTTGGAAGGGCTATCCATTACTATAGTAAGTCCACCAAATTCCCACCATCATGGTCAAGTAAACTCCAAGGTCATGATTATATAGATCCCCAAATCAACTCCGACAAATAATCCAATCTCCTAGTTTGCCATTCACCGAGAAACATGGTATCAAGATCAACGGTCTAAATCCAATTTACTCCAGACTATGTAGACATATTTAGCATCTATACCCAACTAGAATCACCTACTTAAATCTAAATCTCATGTCCAAAGAGAATTCCTACATTTCCCCCAAGTCATTCTCAAAATGTCAACTATCTTCTATCAATATCCCCTGGCTAGGTCAAATCCTTATACCTCCAAGAATTTCAATTTGCGATCACAATTGCCCTTCAAATCCAAGTTACTCCAGGGTGATGAAGGTTACGCTACTCTATTAATCATGATCCCACCAACATGAAAACCTCACAATCCATCAAGGCCTTAGATAATTCCTCGAAGTCACTGATATAAAGTCACCAAATCATCTGTCATGTATCCTCAAATTGGTCTATCTATGGCATCGTCAGTTCTTGTGCTATATTAGGATGAAAATGTGCTCACTCACTGTGTCCACTAGTTCTAGTATGAACCCAGTGTTGTGCAAGGTTATAGAGGCTTAACTGGTTCTCTTGTAATTCTATGGGTTAGGCACCTGGTTAAGGATTTGTGCTGGAGGGTTAAACATAACATCACGGGGTTGCACTTGGTCGTGGAGGTTGTAGGAGAAGTCTTCATTGTTAGTTGGTTGCCGAGTTGGAATCCTTGGTACTTCTTGTCTTGCTGGTCTTCAGTTGAGGAGATAGAAGAGAGGGAAAAAGTAGCATAGAGGAGGGGAATGCCTAAAGGGGGTTCTATAGTGCAAGTGCAAACAAACAGGTGCAAAAAGGGCGAAACAAAGGAAACAAGGCAAGGAAGATGATATAGCCGTGCACTTGCTGCCTGGGGCAAAAGTGCGACTTATATCAAAACACAAACAATAAAAACAAGCAACACACCATCATGGTCCTATTCGAACCATCATACGGACTCAACTACCCATAGGGGGTACACGACTCATCCTACCCTGGGGGTTCTCGGACTCAGTTGTCGTGACTTGTGCCTCGTGCAGTCTTCTGAGTTTTCCTCAGGTGTTGCTATGTCCCTTGTAGTTGTTTGATTAACGATCCAGGTTGAGCCTGAAGAATCTTCAACAACTTCTCGCCTGATGAGATGATGTGGTGAAGGTGTCTCGTCGTAGCTGGCGTTGACTTGGTCTCCTCTTGTCTTCTTAATCATAACAACCCCTTTTGTCTTTTACGGCGTCGATAGTACTGGGTAGGTAATCCTTATGCAATGACAATAACAAGGCATAATAGAGGTCCAACATGTTGGTTATGTTGATGACAACATCGACACCAAGAGCGGGGGATGAAGTGAACCGTTTTGCTGCTCACTATAGTGAGGCGGACCAAATGGCGAGGTTCTCATCCACCGGTGGTTGCCGATACAACAACGGTAGTGACAGGATTACTCTATTAGCGATGTATAACATGATCTTGCACAACCTGTGCCCTGGTCATCGTAGGCTAAGGTTGCACCATCTTGGGGCAGTGTCAAGGGTGTCACCATCTTCTAGGTCTTCATGTCCTCATTCCTCGAGGATGTATTTTCTGTTGGTATCGTCTTGTCGTGGTGTCGCCAATCTTGTGTTCAGAAGAGGTGGGTGACTGTTTGGCAAGGTGTACTCCTTCTAGATTATCCACGAGGATTACAAGGAATCCCATGGTCAGGGGCACAAGGGTTCTAGCGACCAAAAGTTTTGAAGGGGAACAGATCAATAAGGAAAGTATAGCCTAGTTTTCGAAAAACTATGAAGGGAAGAGAAGTATAGATAGTTTTGAAAACTAGTAATAGTTTTGGAAATAGTTTTACCTTAACTAACGACCATGCTAACTAAGGCTTCCTACAGTCAGGATGGCTCTGATACCAGCTCTGTGGGGACCCCGACTCATAAGTCGTGATCGACGAATGCACGAGTACAATGATCCCAGATGTCAGGCCCAAGATGCGATTCTATCCCGATCATGTGACACTTACGTGATTGGGGCACAACCGCATTTCGGGCGCTTAGCAAGATGGATATCATTACATCGTACCATTACATACATACATGGGGGATACAACAATACATACAAGTCACATGAATACAACATCATCAATACAAGGCATCCGACTACGGATGCAAACATAAAAAAGCACAAAGACATCCATCTGCTATCCCAGGCTGCCGACCCAGAACCTAACCCAAGACTGAAGAAGAAGAAGAAGAAGAAGAAGAAGAAGAAGAAGAAGAAGAAGAAGAAGAAGAAGAAGAAGAAGAAGAAGAAGAAGAAGAAGAAGAAGAAGAAGAAGAAGAAGAAGAAGAAGAAGAAGAAGAAGAAGAAGAAGAAGAAGAAGAAGAAGAAGAAGAAGAAGAAGAAAGAACTCCAACACAACGATCATCGCTCTCACGTCAAGACAACGGAGACCTGCACCTGCAATTGTTGTTATAGTATCTGTGAGCCACGAGGACTCGGCAATCCCATAACCATGGGTAACAAGACTATCAAAGCTTAATGGGATGGGAGAGGTAAAGTGGTGAGGTTGCAGCAGTGGCTAAGCAAAAGTATGGTGGCTAACTTACGAGTACAAGAATAAGATGAGCATCAACGCAAGTGGTCGCAAACTAGTAATGATCGCTAAAGATCCTGAACTACCTACGAGTCAAACATAACCCCACCGTGTTCTCTTCTCAAAGTGAAAAGAGACAGTCACGGTTACTCACCCAGTTGTGTGTTTTACTTCGGATCCTCTGTTAAGTTTTCTACAACCGGACATTAACAAATTCCAATCTGCCACATAACCGCGGGCACGCCTTTCGACAGATTATAACCCTGCAGGGGTGTCCCAACTTAGCCCATCACAAGCTCTCATGATCAGCTGAAGTAATAATAATTATTACCCCTTATCTTACGGAAATCCGATCAGGCTCGGTATCCCGGTGCACAAGACATTTCAACAATGGTAGAACAAGTCCAGCAAGACCTCCCGGTGAGTCGACACCCTGATAGTAGCCGCGCGTATCTCGTCTCAGGCCACGACCAGATGGGTGATCCTACAGGTAAAACCAATCCTCGAGTTTCCCCGTGGTGGCCCCGCATAACCCCTGTTTGGGGCCAACACCATCAGCACTGGCCCCCCTGCTATGTAGAAAGAATCTCGGGTAGCGCTAACTCCCTATGCAATTAATTAATTAAGTTGTTATTATGAGCAAATTAAAACCAATGTTGGGCCTTGCTGGAGGAGTTTTATTCAAAGACGAAGTGTCAAGGGGTCCCCATATACCCAACCGTGTAAGGAACGCAAAATCAAGGAACATAATGCCGGTTTATCGGCTCCTAAGGCGGCACGAGTGGAACAAAACACCGAGCAAAAGGCCAAGCCTTCCACCCATGCCCAGTATATAGGTGTCCTAATAATAATAATAGATATTGTGATATTCCAACAACAAGTTCCAACATGGAACGATCTTCATCTGCAACTAACAACGCTATAAGAGGGGCTGAGCAAGCGGGTAACATAGCCAAACAATGGTTTGCTGGGAAGGTGTCAATGGTTAGAGGTTTCATGGAAACAAGGAGAGGCTGACAAAAATGATGGGCAGCGCGACATATAACGATAGCATCAAGACAACTAAGCATGGCAATGATAGTAAAGGTATCCAAGGGTATGGTCATCTTGCCTGAGATCCCGCCAGGAAGAAGAACGGATTCATGAAGAAGACGAAGAAGAAGCCTTGAAGACGAACCACGTGTAGACGAATGAATCCTCACGAACGCAACGGAACAAGCACTAACGAGAAGAAGCAAGCAATACGGTAAACACCCAACACAAGAACATGACAATGTGCTCAAACAAGTATGATGCAAGACAAGTCTATATATGATGCACTACATGGCAAGGGATGAAGCACACAAGAACAACACAAGCCAACAAGTTTAAATGAGGCCGGAAACTACCTATAACAAATCCGGTAAGCCCTCATATGCATAATTTGAAATTAGTCCAGATCTGAACAAACCTTAAGTTAATGTTGTTAAACAGCAGTTTACCATGCACCATGATGATCTACATGAAATTCTAGTCAAGTTTCATACAAAGTTTGTTTAATTCGGAGCTACGGCCTTGAAGATATGAGCAAAACAAGACAAGCATGGCAACGGTGCAAGATGCACCCAAACATCAAGCAAACACACTCCAAACAAGTAAACAACATGATATTATGATTCTACATGCAAAATCACACAAGTTTCATATAGGGCACACTCAAAACGGAGCAACGGGCTAAAAGATACACATGAAACAAGATATAAGAACAAGCTGAAGTTAACAGCCACATAGCAACTTTGGAGCAAGGTAAATATAAGCTAAATCATCCAAACATGATAACAAGAAGCATGGATGTGAAGTAGACATGTTACTCTACAAGCATGAACTTAGAACACACCCAAAAGCTTGCTGGAACACATTTAAACAAGCATGGCAAGTTGCAATAAAATTATCCAAACTTAGTCAAAATCTGGGAAGGCAAAAACATCATCACGATGCTGCCTTCGGAAGCACAAAACAACATGCATATGAACTCCACTAAGTATATAAGGAGCATGGACATGTAGTAGACATATCCTACAGCAAACAACTCCACTGGAGCAACTCCATAGGAGGCAAGGATCAATAGCAACAAGCTCCACCAAATTGAACAGGTTGATAAAATCCTGACAGGTATAATTTATTGCAACTTGAGAGCAAGAAATAAATAAGCTACATCAGGTCATATGAGCAAGTAAAGGCATGAATGGATAGACAATAACATGGACAACAAGGCATGATCATTGGCCACTCCAAAACAAGGATGGATTTGACTAGGGCATCAAGCAAACATAGCATCGGGTTATAACAGATTCGAAACTTAACAGTTTTTCACTAAGTATAAAACAATAACAACAACATGGCATGTTTACAAGCTTGTTTAAGTCACCTCAAGGCATATCATGGAAAGTTAAATGCACCACAGCAAAGACCATATTATTGTGCTTCTAAAACATCTAAGCATGTGGCATGAAGACAAACACAACAATAGCAAAGGGCAAGTGAAATCAGCATCTCATAACAAGTTTCAGCACTTAACAGCCAAATGCACTTTTGCAACAGAGATTAACATGGCAATATGAACTCAAACAAGCATGCTACAGCAACCATCATGTAGTACACTTCATAATGAACATTTTGACATATCATATGCTCCATTTGGATAAACATGCACCAAGTTATCATATCTCAAACATGGCATCAAATTAACAAGTAACAGCAGTTTTTAACAAGTAGCACTCTTGCAACAGAGATTAGGGCATCTAGATGAAGTCAAACAAGCATGGCACAATGGAACAAAGTGTAGAGCATATCACCACGATCATTTTGACATATCATTCACTCAATTTGGACATACACACATCAAGTTACAGCACCGCAAAATATGCAACAAAATATGACAATTTAGGGACTTAGACGAAAACAACCTCGGGGAGAAGTGGACATGCCCGAATTCCATCGGACGTGTCCGGCTGGCTGGGCACGGGGGGCCCGCAGGTCAGTGGCACAATGGACGTAAAGGGCGGACATGTCCGGCTCCTCCGGACATGTCCGGCCCGGCTGGCGTCTCGGGCCCACGCGTCATTGACTTTGGGAAGTCAGCGCGGGGTGCGGCGACGAGGAGGCCGGCGACGAAGTCGGGGAAGCACCGGATCCGGCCGGAGCTTGGCTGGGAGGCGCGCTCCGGTGGTGCAAAGAGGCGCGGGAGGCGAGGAGGTCTCGAGGCGAAGCTCCGGCGGTGCAGAGAGGCGCGGGGGCGGCGGCCTGAGTAGTCGCCGGCGGGGAAAAGGAGCGGCGGCGCTACGGCGGTGTAGATCGGAGGCCGGGGAGCCCGATCCGGCCGGTCGAGGCGAGGTCGCGGGGAGGCCGAGGCGGGGCGGACGGGGCGCCCGGACGCCGGCGGCGCGAAGGGGAGCGGGGCGGCGTGCGGAGCACAGGGAGGACGACGCTCGGGCCGTGCTTCGGGCGCTGCGGTGGCGCATGGAGCGGGCCCTCGGCCCAGATCGGGCCCGAGGCGAGCCTGCCCTGGGCTTCGGCGGGGGGAGGCTGGAGGGACGCTGGCGATGTGGCTTTGGCCACATGGCGGACGCCCATTGGCCGCTGGCAGCTGATGTGGCGGCTCCAGCCAATGGAGGGGCGCCAAGTGGCATAGGAGAGGTGGATCTCGCCAAAATTTGGAGGAGGAGGGGATTGGCTACGCGGAAAATGAGGAGGAGGAGATCTAGGGGTAGGGAAAGACTAGGTTGATGCCAAAAATGGCATGGGGTTCTATATATAGCAGTTTTGGCTATGGTTAGGTGGTTTTGGGGCCGTTTAGACCATCGGATCACGATCGTGTGGCTCCGGTCGCGAGGAGGAATAGGATGGGCCTAGGGGAGGTTAGTGGGCTGTGTAGGAGAGGTCTTGGGGGAAGAGAAGACAGGCCCGGCGGCAGTTTCGGGGACCGAAACATCCGACTATTAAACCGGCGACTAGTGCCGCTATATATATCCGTTGGGCTATCAAACGAGCTCCGAATGCGATGAAATTTGGCAGGTGGCCTGTCTACACTATAATAAGACCACACGCCAAGTTTCATCCCATTCCGAGAACATTTTTCAGCCACTCATAAAATAAATATTCGGAGGCGCCGCGGGCACGTGCAAGTGTGTCTGGGCTGAGAACGGACAACGGAGAGGACGGGCGGACTCGGATGGATGCAAGTTTTGAAAACATGATGATGCAAGACACATGACGACATGGCAAGAAGCAACTCGCAAGCAGATGACATGGCAACGACGACGAATAACTGGCTGACACCTGGCGCATCGGTCTCGGGGTGTCACAACACTCCCCTACTAACAAGAGATCTTGTCCCGAGATCTTAGGAACGAGACGGAAGAGAAAAAGGAAGAACGAAGTTCTTCATTGACAAAAGAGTGAAACCAAAGAACCTAAGAGGTTGAACAACTTGAAAGGAAGAACACGACGGAGAAAATGAAGTTGCAAGCACTTCGTTAGACAAGAAGAACACGGAATACGACGAGAACCAAGAGCTTAAGTGACAAAAGAGACAATGAAACCACTCCGGTTAAAAGAGATATAAAAACAGTTCGAATGAAGGAATTTGGGTAGCACTCAGGCTGAAACTGAAAGAAATTGCACACCGGTTGAACATGAAAGGAATAGAACAAGAACTTGAAAAGATGAAATGATACTCGACGAGAGCAACAACCCAATGCCTCCGGAAGAATGGAAAGAATGCAACGAAAAGAACGGAGAAGAAGATGACAACTTGAGCACGAGTGACATGAAGAAGAATTTATAAGAGAAAGACTTGAACAGAGTTGTTGAGAAAAATCAACAACAAAACAATAAGCTTGTTATGGACTTATTTAAAATCTCAATACTTGAGGTGAATTATGCCACAACAAAAGATTGAATAGACGAGAATGGAGAAAGAAATGCAAAACTCCATTTCAAAAGAATACGGAGAATTATTTGCATCCCGAGGCACAAAAGAATAATGCTTGAGCTGCTCCAGAAGAATTATGAATATTTGAAGAATGAATTAAATGATGAAGAACCAACATGAAGAACTTCGGTAACGAAAAGGATGATGATATAGAAATTGCGGAAGAGAAGAATAAGATTAAAGCCTTGCGATGATTTAGACAGGGGTTCCAACGAGATGGCCGAGGAAACTATGAACTCCGGAAAGAAAAGAGTAAAGCACTTGGGATTATAATTTATTCATCAAGAATAAACTCCGAAGGAAGGGATAAATCGACTTGATAAAAAGTATAAGAATTATGTTATGCTTATCCTTCACCAATTAAATTGATGAACAATGGATTCACATACCACTTATTCCCGTTGAAATGATTAAAGAGGTATATATATAGCGAACTCGGGAAAATCTTCGTGAAACACCGGTAGAATTGGAATAAAAATGAACAATTGATATGATTACATCGGAAAAGAACTCTTGAGCAAACCACCGTAAGAATTGAATCCGAGTGAAGAAAAAGGAACGAACCACCGTAAAGAATTAAAATCGAGTGAAGAACTAGAATGACCACCGTAAGGAATGAAATTGAACGATGCAAGAGGACAAGCCACCGTGAAGAATTGAGATTGAGTGAACACAAGAGAATGAATCTCCGGGAAGAATAAGCACTTGAGGACAATTTGAATGACGAGAATGAAGAGATTGTGAACTAATTAAAGAATACTTGAACAAGCACCGGAAGAATGTGAGACGAACGAAGTGGCATCAATGAAGAATATTTGGAGGACGAAGTTGAAAACTGAGGACAACGAAATCTTCTGAAATGACAGCCTTCGGAGGAACACAATAGAAAAGAATTCATTAAATACTCCGGAAGAATGAAAGAACTAAGGTTGAACCAACGATGAAAAGAACTTAAAAGCGGTCTTGAAGAAGGCATATGACTGATGGAATCCATACTTACGTCACACTTGAAAGAATTTCAGGACACTCCGGGAAAATAAAAGAGTCAGGTAAGATCCTGGGAAAAGACATGTGGGTTATGAGCCCACCGAAAAGAAAAACACCGTTGGAAGGATTTAAAAGGAGATAATGCACCGGAATAATTGAAAAACTCGAATGAGGTGACAACCTCGAATTAATCGGAAGACAGATGAATCTCCTGAGGTGTCTTCGGAACTCCGGAATAATTAATTAGCGAGAGGTGAAGGAGCAAAGGGAAAAACATTTGAGCAGAGGGAAAAGAATATAAAAAACACCGAATACTTGAATTGAAATCCACCGGAAAAGAAGGAGAGGTGAAGAATATCAAACGAGAGGAGAATTCTTCGGAGAAGAAAATAGAAGAATGACGACGAGCTAGACGAGAATTCAGCGGTTGAAATAACTGAGGAAAAAATGCAAAGGATTCACACGAGTAGGATAGATACTCGATTACGGACTCCGGTCCGAGAAGAAAAGGGTGGGCGGGTGGGAAAAAGAAAGACCACATCGGACGGTGAAACACCGTCGGTTGAAAAGAACTGAGGTTGAACTTGCAAAGAAGAAGAGGGTTGAATCCACTTCACGAGAGATGCACCAGATGAAAGAACTGACAACGCAACGAACGAAAACTAACCACGTGATCCTAAAAAAATTGAATGGGAAGAGGAGTAATTCAAAACACCTACATCAAGATTCCTCACCAGAGCAACGAAGGGACTGAGGAGTAAAAAGAATTCCTACTCTCTGATATAACTAGACTCCGAGAAAGTTTTCTGCTAGACTCGACAACGGCCAGACTATGATCAATCAAGGGGGATCCTATGGTCGGTCGAGGCTCTGATACCAACCTGTCAGGCCCAAGATGCGATTCTATCCCGATCATGTGACACTTACGTGATTGGGGCACAAACGCATTTCGGGCGCTTAGCAAGATGGATATCATTACATCGTACCATTACATACATACATGGGGGATACAACAATACATACAAGTCACATGAATACAACATCATCAATACAAGGCATCCGACTACGGATGCAAACATAAAAAGCACAAAGACATCCATCTGATATCCCACGCTGCCGACCCGGAACCTAACCCAAGACTGAAGAAGAAGAAGAAGAAGAAGAAGAAGAAGAAGAAGAAGAAGAAGAAGAAAGAACTCCAACACAACGATCATCGCTCTCACGTCAAGACAACGGAGACCTGCACCTGCAACTGTTGTTGTAGTATATGTGAGCCACGCGGACTCAGCAATCCCATAACCATGGGTAACAAGACTATCAAAGCTTAATGGGATGGAAGAGGTAAAGTGGTGAGGTTGCAGCAGCGGCTAAGCAAAAGTATGGTGGCTAACTTACGAGTACAAGAATAAGATCAGCATCTACGCAAGCGGTCACAAACTAGTAATGATCGCTAAAGATCCTGAACTACCTACGAGTCAAACATAACCCCGCCGTGTTCTCTTCTCAAAGTGAAAAGAGACAGTCACGGTTACTCACACAGTTGTGTGTTTTACTTCGGATCCTCTGTCAAGTTTTCTACAACCGGACATTAACAAATTCCAATCTGCCACATAACCGCGGGCATGGCTTTTGAAAGATCATAACCCTGCAGGGGTTTCCCAACTTAGCCCATCAAAAGGTTTCACGATCAGCTGAAGTAATAATAATTATTACCCCTTATCTTAGGGAAATCTGATCAGGCTCGGTATCCCGATGCACAAGACAATTCGACAATGGTAAAACAAGTCCAGCAAGACCTCCCGGTGTGTCGACACCCTGATAGTAGCCACGCGTATCTCGTCTCAGGCCACGACCGGATGGGTGATCCTACAGGTAAGACCAATCCTCGAGTTTCCCCGTGGTGGCCCCGCATAACCCCCGTTTGGGGCCAACACCATCAGCATTGGCCCCCCCTGCTATGTAGAAACAATCTTGGGTAGCGCTAACTCCCTATGCAATTAATTAATTAATTAAGTTGTTATTATGAGCAAATTAAAACCAATGTTGGGCCTTGCTGGAGGAGTTTTATTCAAAGACGAAGTGTCAAGGGGTCCCGATATACCCAACCGTGTAAGGAACGCAAAATCAAGGAACATAATGCCGGTTTATCGGCTCCTAAGGCGGCATGAGTGGAACAAAACACCGAGCAAAAGGCCAAGCCTTCCACCCATGCCCAGTATATAGGTGTGTTAATAATAATAATAGATATTGTGATATTCCAACAACAAGTTCCAACATGTTACGATCTTCATATGCAACTAACAACGCTATAAGAGGAGCTGAGGAAGTGGGTAACATATCCAAACAATGGTTTGCTAGGAAGGTGTCAACGGTTAGAGGTTTCATGGCAACAAGGAGAGGCTGACATAAATGATGGGTAGCGCGACATATAACGATAGCATCGAGACAACTAAGCATGGCAATGATAGTAAAAGGTATCCAAGGGTATAATCATCTTGCCTGAGATCCCGCAAGGAAGAAGAACGGATCCATGAAGAAGACGAAGAAGAAGCCTTGAAGACGAACCACATGTAGATGAACGAATCCTCACGAACGCAACGGAACAAGCACTAACGAGAAGAAGCAAGCAATACGGTAAACACCCAACACAAGAACATGACAATATGCTCAAACAAGTATGATGCAAGACAAGTCTATATATGATGCACTACATGGCAAGGGATAAAGCACACAATAACAACACAAGCCAACAAATTTAAATGAGGCCGGAAACTACCTATAACAAATCCGGTAAGCCCTCATATGCATAATTTGAAATTAGTCCAGATCTGAACATACCTTAAGTTAAAGTTGTTAAACAGCAGTTTACCATGCACCATGATGATCTACACAAAATACTAGTCAAGTTTCATATAAAGCTTGTTTAATTCGGAGCTACGGCCTAGAAGATATGAGCAAAACAAGACAAGCATGGCAACGGTGCAATATGCACCCAAACATCAAGCAAACACACTCCAAACAAGTAAACAACATGCTATTATGATTCTACATGCACAATCACACAAGTTTCATATAGGGCACACTCAAAACGGAGCAACGGGCTAAAAGATACACATGAAACAAGATATAACAACAAGCTGAAGTTAACAACCACATAACAACTTTGGAGCAAGGTAAATATAAGCTAAATCACCCAAACATGATAACAAGAAGCATGGATGTGAAGTAGACATGTTACTCTACAAGCATGAACTTAGAACACACCCAAAAGCTTGCTGGAACACATTTAAACAAGCATGGCAAGTTGCAATAAAATTATCCAGACTTAGTCAAAATCTGGGAAGGAAAAAACATCATCACGATGCTGCCTTCGGAAGCACAAAACAACATGCATATGAACTCCACTAAGTATAAAAAGAGCATGGACATGTAGTAGACATATCCTATAGCAAACAACTCCATTGGAGCAACTCCATAGGAGGCATGGATCAATAGCAACAAGCTCCGCCAAATTGAACTGGTTGATAAAATCCTGACAGGTATGAATGGATAGACAATAACATGGACAGGTATGATAAAATCCTGACAGGTATGATCAATAGCAACTTGAGAGCAAGAAATAAATAAGCTACAGCAGGTCATATGAGCAAGTAAAGGCATGAATGGATAAACAATAACATGGACAGGAAGGCATGATCATTGGCCACTCCAAAACAAGCATGGATTTGACTAGGGCATCAAGCAAACATAGCATCAGGTTATAATAGATTCCAGACTTAGCAGTTTTGTCACTAAGTATAAAACAGTAACAACAACATGGCATGTTTACAAGCTTTTTTAAGTCACCTCAAGGCATATCATGGAAAGTTAGATGCACCACATCAAAGACCATATTATTGTGCTTCTAAAACATCTAAGCATGTGGCATGAAGACAAACACAACAATAGCAAAGGGCAAGTGAAATCAGCATCTCATAACAAGTTTTAGCACTTAACATCCAAATGCACTTTTGCAACAGAGATTAACATGGCAATATGAACTCAAACAAGCATGCTACAGCAACCATCATGTAGTACACTTCATAATGAACATTTTGACATATCATATGCTCCATTTGGATAAACATGCACCAAGTTATCATATCTCAAACATGGCATCAAATTAACAAGTAACAGCAGTTTTTAACAAGTAGCACTCTTGCAACAGAGATTAGGGCTTCTAGATGAAGTCAAACAAGCATGGCACAATGGAACAAAGTGTAGAGCATATCACCACGATCATTTTGACATATCATTCACTCAATTTGGACATACACACATCAAGTTACAGCACCGCAAAGTATGCAACAAAATATGACATTTTAGGGACTCAGACAAAAATAACCTCGGGGAGAAGTGGACATGTACGAATTCCACCGGACGTGTCCGGCTGGCTGGGCACGGGGGGGCCCGTAGGTTAGTGGCACAACGGAGGCAGAGGGCGGACATGTCCGGCTCCTCCGGACATGTCCGGCCCGGCTGGCGTCTCGGGCCCACGCGTCATTGACTTCGGGAAGTCAACGCGGGGTGCGGCGACGAGGAGGCCGGCGACGAAGTCGGGGAAGCACCGGATCCGGCCGGAGCTTGGCTGGGAGGCGCGCTCCGGCGGTGCAGAGAGGCGCGGGGGGCGAGGAGGTCTCGAGGCGGAGCTCCGGCGGTGCAGAGAGGCGCAGGGGCGGTGGCCTGAGTAGTCGCCGGTGGGGAAAAGGAGCGGCGGCGCTCCGGCGGTGTAGATTGGAGGCCGGGGAGCCCGATCTGGCCGGTCGAGGCGAGGTCGCGGGGAGGCCGAGGCGGGGCGGACGGGGCGCTCGGTCGCCAGGATCGGGGCGGACGTCGTTGGCGCGAAGGGGAGCGGGGCGGCGTGCGGAGCACGGGGAGGACGGCGCTCGGGCCGTGCCTCGGGCGCTGCAGCGGCGCACGGACCGGGCCCTCGGCCCAGATTGGGCGCGGGGCAGGCCTGCCCTGGGCTTCGGCGGGGGGAGGCTGGGAGCCGGCTGGAGGGACGCTGGTGACGTGGCTTCGGCCACATGGCGGACGCCCATTTGCCGCTGGCGGCTGATGTGGCGGCTCCAGCCAATGGAGGGGCACCAAGTGGCGTTGGAGAGGTGGATCTCGCCAGAATTTGAAGGAGGAGGGGATTGGCTGTGCGGAAAATGAGGAGGAGGTGGTCTAGGGGTAGGGGAAGACTAGGGGTATGCCAAAAATGGCATGGGGTTCTATATATAGCAGTTTTGGCTAGGGTTAGGGGGTTTTGGGGCCGTGTAGACCATCGGATCGCGATCGTGTAGCTCCGGTCGCGAGGAGGAGTAGGATGGGCCTAGGGGAGGTTAGTGGGCTATGTAGGAAAGGTCTTGGGGGGAGAGAAGAGAGGCCCGACAGCAGTTTCGGGGACCGAAACGTCCGACTATTAAACCGGCGACTAGTGCCGCTATATATATCCGTTGGGCTATCAAACGAGCTCCGAATGCGATGAAATTTGGCAGGCGGCCTATCTACACTATAATAAGACCACATGCCAAGTTTCATCCCATTCCGAGAACATTTTTCGGCCACTCATAAAATAAATATTCGGAGGCGCCGCGGGCACGTGCAAGTGTGTATGGGCTCAGAACGGACAACGGGGAGGACGGGAGGACTCGGACGGATGCATGTTTTGAAAACATGATGATGCAACACACATGACGACATGGCAAGAAGCAACACGCAAGCAGATGACATGGCAACGACGATGAATAACTGGCTGACACCTGGCGCATCAGTCTCGGGGTGTCACACCAGAGATCAATGCTCAGTGAACACACAAAAGCTGAATAACGAGAGTCTTACATCCATACATACCGTATTACACAAATTGTGACCATTATGGTCAAATCTCGAATATATCATTGTAGCGCAAATCTTCAATAACAACTTGGACCCATGCCATATGCCTTAACCCTACAGGCATTCTGACTGGGAAGCGTCCTAGCTCGCATGTTCGTCACCAAGAAATATTCATCATATCCTATTCTTTCATGCATGTCCAATAAAATAACCAGTGGAAAGCCAATGAGTACTTTGAATGTACTCGCAAGCAACCCTAGTGTGATGAATAATTATGCAAGGCTCTACTGCTAAATTCGCAGTTTTGCGGAAAGCTAGTTTTTCTCATGCAAGAAGGATCAACATTTATCAAGGATATGAATGCGTCTGCAAAAAGTATTAGGAGGTTACAGACATCAACATCGAGAAAGAATTATGAACAACTCTTGCTCAAGCTCATCGTGACTTTCTCATGAATCACGTCAACAGATTTACCCCAAACCGTGTTGTTTTCCAGAAACTTAAGGACATAGTCTAAGCAGCACCACCCAACTGTCCTTGACTGTGGACACGGCTATTCGAATAGTTTGACACTCTGCATAGGTTGCACACTTTACCCACAAGAACCGGGGAACTTCCGTGTCATCCACGACCCGCGGTACCTCAAGTACCCGGGGTAAGCACCCGATCACTATCTTTCCCTAGACGACACTAACACAGAGTCCACTCGATTGGTAACTGCCCCGTGCCAAACATTTCACATCTAAAAAAATTGTGGAGCCTCGCTCCCATATTCATATCATACCACAAGCACGGGGTACCAACGGTGTGTCCGGTGCCCTGTAAAGACAGTCATGGCCGCCTATCCAAGCACGACCCCATCCCGAGAGTGACCTCATGTCACCCGCGTCACTAGTAATGCGGGCACCATGCTAGTATCGGCCTAGGTAATCAATAATGCCCCTTCCCATATAAGGGTAGAGTGGTTGTGCATGTAAGGTTGGGACGGTCGACAAATCTTAAATCTAATCCGTCTCTGTAAACAACACTTTCATCAAGACTCGGTACACTACTTCTCCACCAAGTAGTGCCCTAGTTCCTCATCATCTCCCAGGGGCATTAGTGGAACCCACTGGGTTATTTGCTAGTATGTTAAACCACACTTCTTTCTTTCCATGCATAACCCCGACCCATTTTGCGTAGCCAACTACTATAGCATATTTCTCCAACCAACCAACCAACACAACTCTAAACATAAAAGAGCCGTGCACAATGCAAGTATCAACGGGGTATACAACGGAGGCAAGCCTAGCAAGGTTGCCACTCAAGATATATCATGCACTTGATGAAACGATGAAAATGCTTTCATGACATAAAAGGGTTCAACATGGTCAAAGGACTGCTTGCCTTGTCCTTCAGAGTCTTCAAACCTTCTGGTCCATCTCCAAGTACTCCGTCTACTTCGTCAACTAACGACGGAAACAATCATAATAAGCAACACAACAAGGCAAAAATAAAAGTGCTCTAAAAATAGGAGTTGGACTTTTCTAGGATACCTCTGGTCATATGAAAAATGACCAAGGTGGTTTCATAGGCATTGGATCAATGGATAGTTTGGAACATTTCAATACGATGGAATCAATGGATTTAATGGACCTACAAGAAGTGTACAGAAGAATTCTTTGAAAAATGTGCAAAGGCACCCATTTAACAAGGAATGATTTTAGAAGCAGCTAGGAGTTGGTTTCACTTGATTTGGAGTTCAAAAGAATTTCCCACGATTTTGCAAAGTTGGCTATACATGGATAAATAGACCAATATTTGATGTGGTACAAAAGGTATTGGGAAAAATGTTCAAAAACTAAGTTATGAGCATATATGTACCTAGGAATTTGAATCATTGCATTTGGATCAAATTTGAGCTCTCTGTGATTTTCTAAAGTTCATCACAGAAATGGATAAACAACATTTGGATAAATATATGTGAGGAAAATGTTTCTGGAAAAATGTGCAAATAGCACCATGTGATAGATCATGATTTATGGACTCACTACAAATTTGAATCATCAAATTTGGATCTCATTTGAATATTTGGGAGATTTTACAAGTCTCTGGAAAAAGAAAAGGAAAAGAAATTACCAAAAGGGCTGGATCTGGGCGGCAGTTGGGCGCACTGAGCGCCGCATAGCAAGTGGGCCGGCCCAGCGGCTCGACCGCACACACACAGGGGCCATGTCGGACACGGGTTCAGGGGAATACGCCTTAGCGTGGGCGAGGCGGCTACGGCTGAAGCCGCTTCCACTTAAAACGGGCGGGGCCTGCCTCTAGGGTCGCTGACGAGCGGGGCCCAGCGCTCAGGTCGTCGCCTACCTCCCGCTCGAACAGAACAGAGGCAGGGGAGGCGAGGACGAGCGGGTGCTGGCGTTCCTCCCGGCGCCACCGGCCACCTCCGGCGACACCCGGCGTACCGGCATGCTCAGGAGTGCGTGCCGCATCCACCGAGGTGCGCCAAGATCGCAGGGGTGGCCGGAAGCGAGCGCCCCATCGGCCAAGACGGAGGATGGCATCGGCGGTGTTGGGCACGGCGACACAGGCATGGGGAGGACGAAGTGGAGTGCGGGGGAAGCTTAAACATGGCGGTGGCGTTGCTCTGGAGTGGAGAGGTGGAGAGGAGGTGGTCCGGATGGCACGAATTTGGGCGGAGTCCGTCGGCTCGGCTCTGGCCATGGAGGGGATGGAGCAGCTCTGGGGAGGAGCGAGTGGTTTGTGAGATAGCTAGGGGTAAGAGAGGGTGAATGGAGATGATAGGGAGGCCCGGGGAGAGCCTTATACGGCGGGGCATTGGTGCACCGTGGACGGTGTCCATGGCCACGCCCTAGGCGATGGCAGAGGCCGAATCGGCGCTCTGGATCATGTCTAGGGTGTTCGTGAGGGTCGTCCATGTTGGGAAAGGAAAGGGGGAGCGGGGCATGCCAAAGGCTCCGCGTGTGAGAGCTCACTCACTAAAGCTCTCGGGCGGCCGGTGCACGTGCGAGAGGAGCAGCAGGAGGGAGAAGGAGTAAGGGGCCGACAGGGTTGTGTGACACGGACGTCGAGGCGGCCTCGAGGGACACAAGGGGAAGGCCCGAGGTGGCCAGGCGCTGCAGATTGGGGGTGGCTACAGTGCGGGTGTGCACTGTAGTGCGCTTTGGAGCACGCCAATTGCATGCCAGGGCATGTCTTTGGCTTGCAGGGCGCGACCACTTTGTCTGGGGGGTTCTGGGAGGTATAAACAAAGAGGTTTTGGCCTTGGATGCCCTGGTGACCCAATGGAAGAGGAGAGCGGTTGAGGGAGAGATGAACATGGGTTGTCTAGAAGGGTAAAAGGAGGTTTTACCCCCCCCCCCTCAATCAATGAGCTCTGGCCATGGGAGAGTTACTGGTGTTAGAAGGGGTCTAGGAGATGCTCTCGTAAAAAGCCTAATTCAAGGAGAACAAGTAACGAGGTGAAAATATCTGTTTTGGAAAATCGCCAGAAGGTGTTGGATGGTGTTTTGGGCAAGCAAATGATTCCCAATTGACATGAGACATAACAGGATCAAATGGCATATAGAAATAGGGTATTCCACCATGTTTGAGCTCATTTGAAGAAACTTGCCTATGTAACTTTGGTAAACCCTAGAAATGTAACTTTGGCAAATCATCCCTCCTTGATGCACCACTTGGTGTAGTGTCATAATTTGGGATTTTGATCATGTCCACAAAACTTGAGGTCACAAGTAAAAAGTTGGCAATGTAGAGTTATTCAAATTTGGATCTGGTCAGAAAGGGTTTTGGGGCACTTAGACCAAGTTATGCTTGTCGAATACTTGTCCCATTTGGTCCAGATGCATAATTAGATCATTTTAGCATGTGCACCAAGTTTGAGAGCATTTGGTCAAGTTTGGCAATGTAAAGTTGCTCAAACTTCAAAATGGACAGAAATGGTTTTCAGGGGATTTGATGATGCTTTCTTGATCTTCAAGTCATGAGGCTTTGTAAGATCATCAAATATGTCATATTTGACATGATAGAATTTCCCTGGAATTTTTAGAGAATATTTCCTTTGTAAATATTTCAAAAGCTTGAAATATCGAGAGAGGGTTTTTGAAGGATTTGCCCAATATTTTGAACATGACCATGTGTTGAAACTCTTATATATGGACAATATATGTCCTATGAGTTTCCCTGAATTTTAAAAAATATTTTTGAAATAGTTAAATAATTTTAACCTATTAAAGACCATTTGTGGCCTAAAGAAAAAGCCTTTAAATAAAATATAAAAATAACTTTTAAAATTATAATTTTGTGGTTTATGGGAGTGCTATACCTAATAGGATTCAAATATACTTTTTGAAAGATTTTTCACACCCTAAATAAGGTACTTGCAGTACAAACCTCAATTCAGGGGTTTTTGGAAAACTAATTTTAGAAAATACTATTTGGCCAAATTATTTTTATAAGAAAATAATATACTGTTCTATACACATGGCATGATCATTAGGAAAAGTTTTTGGATCTAGGAGATGAAGTATAAGAGTTGGATGATTTATTTGATTTTTAGAGCACTTGCAAACAGCAAACAGAAAACCAATCAAGCAAGGTCAAAAACACTCAAAAGTTTTTGTCAAACCACATTTTAGCATGATTATTAGCTTAAGTGTTGTGGCATGAAGATCAGGGTGTGACACACCCACCGATGGTCGTTACTCCTGGCGGGATCTAGACTGGCCCCACATATCAATACTAGTCTCTTCTGCGCACTTTGTCCTCACTCATGCGCACCCGGGAGCAACTTCCCGGTCGGTCACCCATCTTGAAGTTACTCCAAGCTGAGCACGCTTAACTTTGCGGTTCTGTCCGAATCGGCTCCCGGAAAAGAATGAATTCCTTATTGATATGAGTAGTCTATCATCCCTAATAATTAAGGCTATCATAGTGTATGTCCATGCGAAGCCTCGCCATCTCAACGGGCGATGTCTCACCAGTAAGTAATAACTTGTGTCTTCGACCATGTATCCACCAAGAGTATCAATTAAGATATATTGTATTTATGTTTCATTTATATTAAAGAATGCACTGGATAGAAAAATATGAACGGAAGTCAATGGAAAAGCATCGGATACCAACCCGCGTAGTGACTGTGTAGTCCCTCTTGCCTTCCACAAGCCGGCGCGCACGTAGCGGTCAGCCGGCATGGTTTTCCTTGGCACGGAGATGGCGAGGCCAATGACATCGTCGGTGAGGAAGTTGGGGGTGTTGGTGACGCGTATTCGGCACTCCCGGCACTTGGGAGGTCGACACGGTCGGTCCCCACAAAGAAGGATGGCGGCGCATCGATGCGGCATCGGCGTTGCCAACGACGGCGCCGATGGCACGAAGGAACTCGGCGCGCCCGTCGAGAGGTGAGTCCCAGGAGCGGAAGAGGCGGAAGCGAAGGTCGAGCTCATGCTCTAGGTAAGCGTTCCTCCGTAGCAGCAGCAGCACGCCAAGGGTCGCCTTCGCCGACCACCGGGAGCACTGAGGACGGCAGCGGCTGGCTGTTGTGTGGTTGGTGGTGGCGCTCCGCCCCGGCGGTTTGCTAGTCTTTTATTTTTCTTTTGCTTTTCTAGGAGCATGAGGAGATAGTGGAAGGATAAGGTTTGCTGATGTGTGAGGTGTAAGAGGGAGGCACGAGGCACGAGGCAAACAGCGTCGGGCGTGTCCAGTTCTTTCTATTTCTTCTTTCTTTCTTTATCGATGGCTCTTTAGTCAAGTAATAATTAAGTAATACTAATTTATAGCGTCGGACATTGTTCATTCTTTTTTCGTAATTATCACTAGCCTTTTTGTCATTTGGTTTACATTAGCATCGGACATTGTTTAATTCCTTTTTTATTTGACATGTTAGGTTCGGTTGTATGTTGCAATTTTTTATACTATCACAATGGTTTAAATAAATATTCCGTCATTGCTATTTTGATAGTTTTATAAAAATAATTAAAGGATAATAGTTTTATAAAACTATTTACATTTATAATCATCATACAAGCTATCTTGTGGTCTTCTGGATGTTAAATTTATGGAGTACTTCACGGGAGATATTTTGTCCAACAATCCCGAGAGGTATATTTTGCATCGTATCATCATACTAATTTTCTTTGGTGAATAATCATCATACTAACTATTTTATGGTGTGTATATTTTGGATCCGACATCCCCAGTCAGGTATATGTCACGCCCAAGATGCGATCCTATCCCGATCATGGGTTGAACTCGTGATTGGGGCGCAACCGCATTTCGGCGCTTAGGAAGATGGATATCATTACATCGTACCAATTACATAATAGATGGGGATACATACAAAAGGCATACAATTGCCACAAGAATACAACAAACATCATACACAAGAGAGACATCTGACTACAGATGAAAACACATGAAAAGCACAAATGACATCCACCCTGCTAGCCTAGGCTGCCGACCAGGAACCTATCCCAAGATCGATGAACAACAAGAAGGAAGAACCCCAACACAAGTAAACATTGCTCTCACGTCATAGTCATCGCATAACCTATTCCTGCAACTTTTTTTGTAGTATTTGTGAGCCACGAGGACTAGGCAATCCCATTACCATGGGTATCAAGACTAGCAAAGCTTAAAGGGTAGAGAAAGGATAAGTGGTGAGGTTGCAGCAAGCGACTAAGCATCTGTATGGTGGCTAACTTACGATTCCAAGAGAAATATGAGAAGCTACGCATACGGTCGCAAACTAGTAATGATCACTAAGTGATCCAGAACTACCTACGAGTCAAACATAACCCCACTATATTCTCTCCGCGAACTCAATTGAACAGAGACGGTCACGGTTACTCACACGGTTGGTGTATCTTATTTCGGATCTTCTGTCAAGTTCTCTATAACCGGATATTAACAAATTCCAATCTGCCACATAACCATGGGCACGACTTTTGAAAGATCAAACCCTGCAGTGGGGTCCCAACTTAGCCTATCACAAGCTCTCATGATCCATAGAGGTAAAACATCCATCTTAGGGACAACCCGATCAAACTCGGAATCCCGGTGCACAAGACATTTCAACAATGGTAAAAATAGGTCCAGCAAGACCTCCTGGCATGCCGACACCCTGATAGTAGCCGCGCGTATCTCGGGCCACGATCGGATAGGTCAGCCTACAGGTATATTCCAATTCCTAGGGTTTCCCCGAGGTGGCACTACAAAAAAAGACACATCAGTGACATTTTGGGCCGAACGAAACTTTTTTCTGTCATACTTATGACACTTCTATGACAATAATTGTGACAAAACACGGTATCATCATAGATGTGGTGGGGTCCTACTTCTATGACAAAAAATCATGACAGAAAATGGGCTTTTCATCCTGGGCGGGCCGGAGACGCAGCTGCATGACATTCTATGGGCCGTCCATGACGGAAATAACCCGTGGTAGAAGCGAGTGCAAGGAAAATATCGGGGTGTTCCCGATTACGGTGGGTGGTCGGGGCCGAGCAATGCGCGTTTCTCTCGTACACGCACGCGCGTGGGTGCGAGGCGTTGGGCTCTAACTGAACCAAAGCGAGGCGTTGGGCTCTAATTGAACCCAAGCGATTGCACTGCAGGCTATGCGTTACTGAACCCGAGCGATCGATCCATGGCTGTTAACTGAACCTGATCGAGCGATTCCATCGCTACTGCTGCTAACTGAAGCTGATCGATGCTGCCTCTGCATGAGCGTTGCTGGGGGGTTTGGATGAATAGTTCCCGATGGGGGTGGCTGAACAGGACCCCGTGGTGTTGCCTCTGCATGAACAGGACCCCATTAGATCGAGCCGGTAGGGGCTACATGAACTGGACCCCGTGGAGGGCTGCATGAACAGGACCACCCCGTGGAGGGCTGCATGAATAGTAGACGGTGGAGGGCTGGATGAACAGTAGCCCATGGAGGGGTGGTTGAATAGGAGCCCGTGGGGAGGGCTGGTTGAACAGTAGCAGGTGGAGTAGCGCGCGATGGAGGCTGAACAGTCGCAGGTGGAGGCTGGAGGAGGTCGACGGTGGATGAACAGTAGCACGTGGAGGCTGGAGGGGTTGGACGGTGGTGATGGACAGTATCCCGTGGAGTCCTGTTTTGCGGTACGCCACACCCCTCCCTATGAACAGGACCCCCGTTTCGACCGTAGTGCTCCAACACAAGTCCATTTCCTCCGTTTTGCGGTACACCACACCCCTCCCGATGAACAGGACCCCCGTTTCGACGTAGCGCTCCAACACAAGTCTGTTTCCTCCGTTTTGTGATACGCCACACCCCTCCCGATCAACAAGACCCCCGTTTCGAACGTGGCCGGTCGAACACAAGGCCGTTTCCTCCGTTCTGCGGTACGCCAGACCTCGTTTCCATCGGTTGTTCCATCCAAGCCCTCCCGATGAACACGACGACGCATTTCGTTCTGACCCAGCCGGTTGGCTCCCAATGAACACGACAATGATGCTATTTCTCCGTTCCGACCCAGCCATGTACACAAGCCATGGTCGTACGTATGCGCGAGTAGGCGTTCGAGACCCTGCCCGTATGTACGTACGTGGTCGTATTTTCTTTCTTGCACACTGGCCATTGTACGTACGTGTACATGCTACGTGCGCGCCTCTACTACGACATGTGCGCACCTCTACATCGACCAGTATGTACGTACACGTTTGCGACCCGAATGACAACGCTACGTACGCTTCGACCAGGTGGGTCCCGACTATCAGGCACTTCCTTGCCTGCGAAGATGTAGCTGGTGGGTCCCAGCAGTCAGGGGGTGAATCATTTTTTTCCCGGACGCACTTTCTTGCGTACGAAGATGTAGCCGGTGGGTCCCAGTAGTCAGGGGATGAATTTATTTTTTTGCCCAGACGCACTTCCTTGCGTGCGAAGATGTAGCTCGTGGGTCCCAGCAGTCAGGGGGAAATGTTTTCTTCATGAAATAGGGTGGCCCGTATGGTGGGTCCTCGTTGTCAGGTGGAGGAATAATTATTTTGCACGTAATAAGGAGGCACTTCCTTGCTGCGGCCGTGGACCGAGCTGTCTGCCTTTCCACTTACAGTACTCTTCCGATGGAATTCATTCCTTGACCATGTTGACCACGCTGCGCCGAGAGCACCAGGGCGGTAAACGACGGTGAGGCCTCGGAAGGGGACGACGCGGAGCCGGGGAAGACACGACAGTGGAAGCCCGCACGGAGAGGAATACGAAGGTTCACTGGTTCGGCTACGGTGTGAGGCTGCCATCGCTGCAGGGCCTGGCCAGCGGTGGGAATAGTAGGGGCGGTGAGGCCTCCGCGGCAGCACAGCCGGCCACGGGAGGCAGGAGCATTTGGCACGATCGGCGCTGATTTGGGCGGCTGGAGCAAGAAGACCAGAGGTTGAAGAAGCACTACGGCCATTGGATGGACATCGTACGGTCACTGGAGCTAGAATCGTTCATATTGACTAAGTTGACAAAGCACTCCGTCCCCGTCAACTTAGTATGCCCACAAGTCAGCCACCCACCAAGGTGGGTCCCAACTAGCTAGGGGAGTATTCTTTGTTTGTGCATAATAAGGAGGCACTTCCGGTGGGTCCGAGCTGACAGCGGGGGGGAACATTTTTTCCGCGAAATACGGTGACCCGTCCAGTGGGTCCCATCACTCAGGGGGGAAACGTTTTTTCGCACAATACGGTCGCCCGTCCGGTGGGTCCCCGCTGTTAGGTGGAGGAATAATTATTTTGCGCGTAATAAGGAGGCACTTCCTTGCTGCGGCTGTGGACCCAGCTGTCAGCCTCTCCACATACAGTCCACGTCCGATGGAAGCCGTTCCTTGACCACGTTGACCACGCCGCGCCGAGAGCACTAGGGCGGTGGACGGCGGCGAGGCCTAGGAAGGGGACGACGCGGAGCCGAGGAAGACGCGGCAGTGGATGCCCACGCGTAGAGGAGTATGAGGGTTCACTGGTACGCTACGGTGTGAGGCTGTCATCGCCGCAGAATAACACGGGGTGTGGGTGAGTAGAGGGATGGCCTGTCCAGCGGTGGGAGTAGTAGGGGGCGGTAAGGCCTTCGCGGCATCGCAGCCGGCCACGGGAGGCAGGAGCATGAGGCACGACCAGCGCTGGTTTGGGCGGTTGGAGAAAGAAGACCAGAGGTTTAAGAAGCACTACGGCCGTTGGATGGACATCGTACGGTCAATGGAGATAGAATCGTGCATATTGACTAAGTTGACAAAGCCCTCCATCCCCGTCAACTTAGTAGGACCACAAGTCAGCCTCCCACTATACTGGGTCCCAGCTAGCAGGGGGAATATTCATTTTTTTGTGCGTAATAAGGAGGCACTTCCGGTGGGTCCGAACTCACAGCAGGGGGAACATTTTTTTCGCGAAATACGGTGGCCCGTCCGGTGGGTCCCAGCAGTCAGGGGGAAATGTTTTTTCGCCAAATACGGTGGCCCATCTGATGGGTCCCAGCTGTCAGGTGGAGGAATAATTATTTCCCACGTAATATGGAGGCACTTCCTTGCGGCTGCCGTGGACCCAGCTGTCAGTCTCTCCACGATAGCACTCTTCCGATGGAAGTCATTCCTTGACCATGTTGACCACTCCGCGCCAAGAGCACCAAGGCGGTGGACGATGGCGAGGCCTAGAAAGGGTATGACGCGGAGCCGTGGAAGACGCGGCAGTGTATGCCCACGCGAAGAGGAGTGCGGGGGTTCACTGGTTCGGCTGCGGTGTGAGGCTGCCATCACCGCAGAATAACAGGGGGTGTGGGTGAGTAGAGGGATGCCATGGCCAGCTGTGGGAGTAGTAGGGGGCGGTGAGGCCTGCACGGGAGGTGGGAGTAGGCGGTCCCGCCGGCGCAGGATTTGGCGGCTGGAGCAAGAAGATCAGAGATTGAAGAAACACGACGGCCGTTGGGTTGACATCCAACGGTTACGTCTGCTAGAATCGTTTGTTGACGTATATAATAACTAAAAAAATCTTGCATACGCGTCAACTTTATAGGCCCATAAGTCAGACCATTCCCTCTTTTTTAATAATTCATATATAGCTCATTGCGACTTCTTATGCAATTTATTGCAGTCCGTTTTTTTGGGTTGGCCAGGGCCAATTGCGCATATTTCTGTGGGTTCCAAACTATTTTTAATACCGAAATGTCGATCCAGATATAAAGTACTTTGAAGATATATTTAAATTAGGTTAATGCCCAGTGAAATAGGAATCTAAAAATGTGAAAAAAATCAGAAATTATAAAGTAATTGCCAATTTGGCATCTGTTTTTATATTTACAGCCAATCTCATATTACTTTCAACAGTTGGAGGCATCTTGAAAGAGTTACAGCCCATCAGGGCGTAGAAAAATAAATAGGCCTGGGGGTATTCTTCAGAAAAAAATAAACTAGGCTCATTTTCACAAAGAAAAAATAGCTGGGCTGGTCACATGGGGAACTTAAAATATAAGCCTGGGCTAGACGGGCACGGCCCAGTTCAAACCCTGCTCCGTCTCAACAATAACAAAAAAAATACTGCTCGAGCAGCTACGTCCCAGGTGTCAGCCGATCTTGTGTTATTCTTTTGTCTATTGGCTATATACGCTCACAATGTCGTGGGTCCCAGATGTCAGGAAAACACGAGGAGGAAGCATTTTATTTTTCCATACGCTCACATGATGGGCCCGTACTATCAACCTCTCCACGTACTTATGCCGATTCTTGTTGTTTGTTGACCATGTTGACAACGCAAGAGGGCGGCGCCGCGGCGACCACACCAAAGCGCGCGGAGGACAACGGCGAGGCCTCGGACGTCGGCGTTAACGATTTAGGAGACGGTGCGGCGATGATGCGCGCGCTGAGGCGTAGCCAGCCATGGGAGGCGGAAGCAGGCGGCCCCGCCGGTGGTAGTTTGGTTTTGGCGGCTGGAGGAAGACAGGACTAAAGAAACACGACAGACTGTAAAAGCAGCAGGAGTACTTAACAACCTTAATTGAAACCAGCAGGGGCACTTAACAACCATAGCTGAAAGCAGTATAAGTACTTATACAGGTTCAATCGTACAAAGCACGCCTCGAACAGTGCTACTTTGCCTACAGTTAACCAAGGGTGAGGCCACCAAGCCCTAGGACAAGGCCCAGGCGTCACCCCGCGCATCCACAACCTTCTGAAAGCGGCTTCATCTCGCAATGTGGTCAATAAACAGGATATTCACTTTAGAGCCATGGAAAAGCAGGAACATAATCTTCTGTCCTATTCTCCAAGATGGACGGGCCTTCATTATTTGAGACCACCCATGAATAAGTATCTTTTCACCTCCAAGGGGAATGGAGTAGGTCGACATAAACATCATGTTGTGACCAAGCGCAAGTCTGACCCGACCATGGTCAGGCATCTGTATAGGAACAATAGAACTGGGCAATTTCTGTTAGAAGATCACAGCTGTAAAACTGTGTATAAGCAATAGTTTATGAACAACATATATAACAGTAAACAGCTCGTACCATAAGTTTCTCGACATAGTTGGACCTCTTCAACGAGTGCAGCAGTGGCACACATATCCCACGTGGCCTTCCACCATTGAAACGCCCCACAAGGACGTCAAGACAATTAATAAAGTGTAGGAACTTGTGGATGTCGTCCCAGTCAACTTCAGTGCCATTAGTAACAGCCGAGTTGTTACAGAATAACAAACGAGTAGCCTGCTTAACTCTGAAAAAAACCTACACGTGCCACCAATTATAAGAAAATATTAGTTAGAAGTAGCATCTTCGTGAGAGATTCGTTGCTACTTCTAAAGTTAAATTGTGATTAGTTCAACAGAATAGGTGGATTAAGAAGTAATCGAGGCAACAAGCAAGAACCAGATACTAACATGGATGAACAATTGGAACGATGTCGGAGTGGAAGATCACGGTGAAGATGAGACCAGGTTCTGCTATTTCCATCAACATTCGTGTGCCAACTTTCAGTCTGTAACACTTGAGAAAGTTCATCCAAGTTCGGCCATAAAAAAAGAAGCGATCTTCTTGGTTCATGAACCGAACTCGGAACTTATATCCATGGCTTGTCTTCACTGTGACCATTAAATTGGTGTATTTAGTTATGGCAAGGTTGAGCATCTTGAGTACATGTGTTCTGGCAGAGCAAATAATGCACTGCAGGAAAAATAATATGAGAACACAATATATTCCCTATCCAAATCTAGAAATAACTTCCTCCTTCACGTCAGTGTTGACCATCGTACTGGTAGTACCATTTATCCAAATATAGCAATCCAAATTTCCAAATTAGTCGACAGCATGTTCAAAAAAACCCACCCTCCCGGATAGAAAAGAGGATTCTAGGAACATACTGTGCGTGTTTTAAAATCATGTGTTAGGATGAGAAGGAACAAGTCCGGCGTCTCGCCGAGGGCGCAGAAACCTATAGGGTCCTCGCACTTTGGGCACTGCAAATGAAACACACTAGTTTCAGTGGGAAGAAAAATGCATCAACGGCGGCGGCTGCCATCGTAGGATTATTCGCGACCAAGGGACTTGGACTTATCAGGGATGGATGAAGAATTCATACCTGGTTCTCCATGAGAAAACCCTATGCAATCGCCGAGAGGGGGTTTTCTCTGAACAAGCAGACGAGGGAGAAGGGGATTCAGGCCCAGTGAAATATTGCCGCTTCGTCGGTCCAGCTTACTGCTAAAGCTAGAAAGGGGGGTTTGTGATTTCACGGCTCATTGGGCATTACTGCGGCGCTACGACCGGGGTGTGTCTACCATACAGTTGTGCACTCTAATTTGTGCATATGGCACGTGGACCCCGTTTCCGGATACCCTACATATCAGCGAAAGGAAGTAGAAAGACAGGAGTAACTAGTTACACAAAAATATATTTTCGACAGAGAGATACTCCCTCTGTAAAGAAATATACAAATCTTTTATATCACAACTTTATACATACAAAATTATATCTGACGGATAGGAAGGAAACTATGGCAATTTCGCAAAAAGGTACCCACACACCTCTCCACATTTGCAAATAAGGCCTTCCCTCATTCATCATTTTCTCTCACAAGATAAAATACTCATACAAATGCATCTTGATGTTACGTGCAACGCACGGGCATTATGGGGGTTCGGCTCTTTTGAGACAATTATGGGGGTTCAGCTGAGAATATAATACTCATACAGGCTCACGGTTCTGGACTTGGGCCGCAGGCCCACCCTGCATGTTTGGGGGGCCATGTGTTCTACCTCGGTGCTTTTCATATTGCAAGCGATCGGTACGGCGCTGGTTTTAGATGCCGTCGCAAGGCGAATACACAAAATTGAATAAAGCACGGTAGCTGTTGGAATGAAATCAAACTACAGTTCCTAACCAGCAATGAGAGTTGCAATTCTATCAACGATATACCATCTGATAAATAATACTGTCGTATTACTTATACACATAGGACACTTGTTTCACCATGCTAGATTATTACATCAAAATCTCTCGTAGGATAGATCAGTTCGGCAGTTGCGTGCTGCTACTGAAGAATTTCAAAGTTGATTTGGACCAGCTCTCCTTGTCGAGAAAGTTCGAATTTGAGACCATCCCCTACCGCAAGATATGGTTTAGATTTGAACCTTGACCATCCTTTAGCATCAATCATCATGCGACCATCCTTTGTACTTACGGTATATTGAGCAGGTTCATTCACACCAAGGCTGCGCATGGTAAGAGAAACTTGCCCGATGTCGCCCGGATTGTTGAACGACTCCCTCGTTGCTCTAGGAATTCTCTGTTTGCAAACAAGAAGACATACCCAAACAGTTAGATCAACACAGTGAATCATGCGAAACAACATGGAAAGAAAAAAGAATGAAACACTTGGGCGGCCAATGCTTACCAAGAAGGTGGACATGTCGGTTTTTGTAAGGACTTTGGTATATGAAGGGCGAACTGCAGCCTAGTCTGTTGCCGCTGCACGGGCCAGAGCAGATGCAAGTGCAAGTGTTGGTGCAGGTGCCGAAGCCACTGCTGCTGCCGGAGATGGTGCTCCTTGTAGAGCTGGTGCCGGTGTCGGAGCAGGTGCCGGTGTCGATGCCCGATCCTCCGATAGATCAGCCTGATCCGCTGACGCGGTCGGTGCCCAATCCTCAGCTGGATCAGACTGAGCTGTTGCCGATGTCAGTGCTAGAGCAACTATTGGTGCTTGATCCATTGCTGAAGGTGGTACCGATGTGCGAGACAGCGGCAATCGTGTCTGGTTTGCTATGATCAGCTTTCTAACTTGACTAGGCTTTGTGACCGTGATCCAGTTTTATTCTTCATTTCTTTTAAACGCGAGAAGGACTAATTGTGGTATTTTTCGTTAAACCAAACTGTAGTTCATCATAGGGATTCAGCTTGTACTCACACAACAGACAGATCCAATTTTTTCCAGTAATATAAGTGATGGATAGTGCCTTCGTTACTGACACGACATAAGAAGTGAAACCTGCAAAAATAGCCATCGTAGAGCAAACCAAATGGTTTATTCTATGATGAATGTCACATGGCAAAACCTGCATCGTAAAATCGTAGGAAAAGAAAGAAAATATGACATTAAATCAATAAGATTTAGATAGTAAATCAATAAGATTTACTTGATGTGACACGAGTGAATCCTTACTAGGAAATCACTATGTTGAAGTACTAAACAGAAGATTGATCGTCCAACTACGGGTGGCATGCAAGGGCCCCGCCTACTCCCACAACCAAGATAGTCCAAAGGTCGTGACACATCGTATGGACTGAACATCCATGGGACTGGAAATCCTGGTAGGTGCGATAAACCGTGCAATGCATACAGATATTGGAGTGTAACCATAATTGATAAACCGTCCTCACAAAAAAGATGATCTAGATACTTCAAAATATACAGACTGAATTGAGTGGGCAGACATTAACATAGACCGGTCTCAGGATTGACCACACACCAAAAGCGCCAGTACTAATAAAAAATACAAGGTTCACAAACACAAATCAAGTACTGAACAATAGTACTTACTACAGACAAGCAAAGTTGCCCTAATTAAACTCTGCAGACTATTTCTTCGCACCGACCTACGGGATGAACACCGCATAACTAACTAGGCCATGGACTTCGTGAGAGATGTCTACATGCACCATCACCATCTCGACAACCTTGGAGAACCTAACAGAGTGGTCTTTCCACTCATAAACATGATGATGAAGACAGGCCGCATCAGATTTGTTGGGAAGCTTTACAAGAACCACACCCTTCGTAATCGAAGACATAGCCAGGAAATTGTTGTGGTCAAGTACATCCTCGAGAACACGCCTGACAACAATGCTACAGGAAAACAGTAGTTCAGGACACGTGGCGACAAGGACACAATAGCTGGATAGCTTAGCAGTAGAATTCATCCTCAGGTCTTCTAGTTCACATGGCTTGACTTTGAGAACTTCATCTCCACCGCGGACCTGGTTCTAATTCAAACAGAAACCATATTTTATTACTACCTCCGTTCAGAAAAATAAGATGATTTTCGATATTATACTCCATATATTACTACATATACACACAAAAATGAGTGAACAAAGACACTAGAGCATGTCTTCAAAGGCATGAGAGCAGAGGGATTACTTGCAATATCCATAACACAAGTTACTGAGGCAAATATACCCTCTTCAAAGGTACAGTAGCATTGATGTTCATAAAGTACTCCCTCTGTCCCAAAATTCTTGTCTTAGATTTGTCTAGATACGGATGTATCAAGTCACATTTTAGTATTAGATACATCCGTATCTAGACAAATCTAAGACAAGAAATTTGGGACAGAGGGAGTAGTTGAAAGTAATCTATAAGAAATCAGTGTCAACCTCTCGCATGTTTTTGTCAAAAGAGGAATTTAGAACCGTCATTTGGCACACAAAAATTACATGCAAGATCACCCAGAAAGTTGTACTACTAGTACTAGTACTGTGTGTTAGATGAAAAAACACGATCAAGATCGAGAAAAAGATCATCAAGAAGAGATATTACCTGGACTTGCTTAATGAGGGATCTCGGAGAGGGGGGCTTGGACAGGGCGATGGCTTTGAGCTTGTCTGCGGTAGTCTCGGCGGGGTGCTTGCGCTTCTTCGTACCATGAGCCTCGATGGTTTGGCCAGAGCCATAGACATCACTTTGGCCGGTGCTCCAGCGTCCATCAAGAAACTGTCGAATAGAAATAAAAGAAAAGAAACCATAATCACAAACCCAAAAGAAGAAAAGAGAGGGAGTTATAGGATCAGTCTCGGGGTTGCAAGACCGGGCCTTGGCCAGAATCAACACCATTGATGCGCTCACCTTTCCTTCTTTGGAAGAGAAGAACAATGGCAGAAGCAGGTCGGGGTTTTCTTGAAGAAATGAGGAACAAGATGAGGGAGAAGCGAGTTGGGTAGAGAGGAAGCTGAGAGAGAAGAGTGAAATGATGGTTGCTTCGTCCGTCCAACTTACTGCTGGAAAGGAGGGGGTTTTGTGATTTGACGGCTCATTGGGCATTACTGTGGCGCTTCGATCGGGGTAGTCTACTGTCACTCTACTACGGAGAAATTTAGTGCATGGCTGGTGGACCCCGATGCTGGATGTCCCACACATCGGCGAAAGTGAGTAATTTAGTGCATGGCTGGAGGAGGATCCGCACCGTAGAGCGTGTCCACAGTTTTTCTGAAGAAAAAAATGATTACAGCAAGCGTTTCCACTCTTACGACGGAGGAGTGTGAAGCATGGCAGCCACTTGAACATACACAGTGCTCCTACTACTAGGCATGTGCAGTGGTTCATACATCAGTACTACATAATCTTGTTGCTAGTGTAGTAAGATATGATGACAACGAATGATGTTGTGCACATGTCAACTATATGAACCGTAATGTAGTAACATAGTGCCGCTTTCTCTACTGTCCGGTCGAGAATGAACAGTGAGATCATTGTTAACAGAACTAGGTCTACAGTGCACGGAGAGTACGGTGCTACCGTACTCCACGAAACATGAACCATATGAAGCATGAATAGTGTTAGGCAGGGTGTATGAAGGGTGCACGGGATGGGAGCAAAAGTTCCCTTCTCGACCCACTTTTGGGTGTTTGGCAGAGGGCATGAAGGGTGCATGAGTCCACACTAGTAGGTTAACACAAATACACGAAGAGTAAACAACTACTCCCTCCGTCTAGGTGTGTAAGTCATCTTACATTGTGCACTGCGACCAAGGCGGAGAGGAATACGAGAAAACTTAATCTCTTTTTTCTAATTAATAGCATTGCATGCAATGAACTAACCACTGCATGTCATGTTTATTAGTCTCAAGTCATTGAAAGCATGCACGGCCCACGTCTCTTATTGGTCGATATGTCACAAAACAAGGAACGGGGAGGGAGTTAATGTACTGTGCCTAAGTGTTTTGGGATTATTTAGTTTTCGTAAGGTGACTTACACACCTAGATAGAGGAGTATATTGAGATGAGAATCAACCAAACACACCCACGCGCTTTGTGCTACAGTGACTGGTCTACATCGTCTGAGTTTGATCCAACGGTCATGTTGCGCCAAGACATGGACATGCCCATGCAGAGAACGCCTAAACACCACCTAAGTCCCTCTCCTTCTCGAGGCGCAGGACGTTGGTGATGCAGCGGGGTGAAACGGCTAAAAGGCAATGCAATCTACGGGAAGCCGGAGGGATCCAGCAGAGGAGCGGGGAATCTTTTGGTTTTCACCATGGTAAAACACCAGTCGACGACTTCTCATGTCAGAGAGCAGTGGGTTTTACAGGTGGAGTCATCGTGACTAATTGCTGCCGCGCCTGCTCCCGTCAATCAAAAAATTAAAATTCCTGCCGCGCCTACTCCCGTCAATCAAAAAATTAAAAATCCTGCTGCACTCAAACACCAAACCAACACCGCGGTGGATATTTAAATTTACCTCCCGGCAAGTAGATAAAAAAGGGGTGAAGAAACAAATGTGGCGGCGGCCTAGCTAATCGGTCGAACTAGCCCAACTACCTAGCCATCGTGCTTCACTGATATACTCGGCGAGAAAAGTGGTCTTTTGTGATTTGATGACTCATTTACTTGCTTCGGTGAAAACGCTCGGTAGGGCATCCCACGTCAGGAGGAATATATGCGTGCATGTCAGGACCCCGATCCTAAGTCACACAGGTCTAGCCTGTAACACATCATATCACTTTGCGGCCTCACGCACGGTATCCCCACGGGTGCCACCTTACCTGGCCCGGGACCGTTTGCGCATTTTGGCACACGTATATGATAGTGTCGCTAGCATCCATATGACAGAGAACCCGGGCCGACATGACTAGTTATAAACCAAAAGTGGCACTATATTACAGAGACAGGCATACATGACCCAGCAACGAACGTGTCGGTCATCAACGTATGAACCCAAGTCGTAGCAAGCTACAAGGACTTAAAGGAACAACGCGTGACATTTCCCCTAAGGGACAGACACAGGAACGAAGAAGGACACATGCCGGCCAGCCTAAGTGTTCCGGAGCAGTAGCAAGCAACCAAGGCTCAGTGGAAGCACCAGGAGACATTTCCCTGTAAGATAGGCTACCAAAGGTAAACAACTAGGTGTCGGATCCCACACATAGCAATACACATTACACGTACGCATAACATGCAAGTATGTGCTGTACAACATGGCATCACAACATAACTCAACAACTCATATAGATAAGGCCTAGAAGAGCCATCATAGCATTTATTACAAACAGAGGTCACATGACCCAACATACAGAGCATACAGGCAACGAAACCATTACATGTCTGAGTACAGACTTCTACAAATGAAAAAGGCTGAGAAGCCTGACTATCTGCCAAATCCTACAAGGGTTCAAGATCGTAGCTGAGGTAACAAGCTAAACGTCGAAGTCCACGCGGAACCACTAGCGAGACTGAAGTCTCTCTGCAAAAACATAAATTAAGCAAACATGAGTACAAAGGTACTCAGCAAGACTTACATCAGAACTAGCTACATATGCATTAGTATCAACAAGGGGTGGTGGAGTTTGACTGCAGCAAGCCAGCTTTGACTCGGTGGCTATCCTAAACTACGACTGCAAGTAACTCTTTTAAGGTGGCGCACACGAGTCCACATATTCACCAATCAATACACCACTATGGATCTGCTCCCGTCTCCCTACGAGAAGGCCATCCATAGCACTCACGCTTATCTTGCGTGTTTTAGAGTATCCACTTTCACTTGTCTATGAACTGTAATAGGCAACCCAGAAGTCCATTTCCGCGGACACGGCTATTCGAATAGATCATATATAAACCCTGCAGGGGTGTACTTCTTCACACATGTTTCCACCACTTAGCGTCTGCACACGACATGTGCTCGGCAGACTTCAAGCGAAAGCCGACGTGGGTGTAGACCACGACCTAACCAACCACTCAAGTCTCTCGTCCAGGTTTATCGCCTATTTGGGTTCCATCCATGGGGAGATCCGGACGGGGTGCCGCTCACGGCCCCAAACGATGTGTACAGGGTTCCCGCGTCACCAAACGGGCGACCGGTACACCGTGCCACGTACCTGCCGTGTCACAGTCCACCCCGAGGGTCAGCACTGCGCACGACCTCCAGTAAACTACAAACACCAGAAACTAGTTGCAACTCCTGGACAGAGAACAAGGGCAGTCAATAAGTCGAGCGAGGTCATATTTCAGGGCCCAACGTGTGGTAGTAGCTGTTTCATGGATCAACCAACACAGAACTCAGTTCCTGAGGACGGCTTCAATGAGACAACCCACCATGTACTCCTACATGGCCTCTCATCGCTACCTTTACCAAATCGTGTTCACACACTTAACTCTCAACAGTAGGACATGTTCACCACATTCCAATTCATCCCCGATGAGTCAGACCTGACACAACTCTAAGCAATAGCAGGCATAACCAGAAAGCATGAATGAGTAGGCACAACATGGCTCAAACAACTCCTACTCATACTAGTGGGTTTCAACTATTTACTGTGGCAATGACGGGTCATGCAGTGGAAAGGGGTTCAACTACCGCAGCAGGTAACAGTTGAAGCGCTGTTGTCCTAATGCATTAAAAGAGAGCAAGAGCGAGAGAGTGGCATTGTATCGGAATGCTCAATGGGGTTTGCTTGCCGGGCACTTCTGAAGATAACATTGGGTCTTCATCGGTGTCATCGAACTCATCGTCGGAACGTCGTCTACTGAGAGGGGACAAAACCGACAAACAGAGAAAGAACACAATCAATGCAATGCAACAATATGATGCATGATCATGACATGGAAATATGCTGTGGATTGAGCTAATGCAACTAGCAACACAATTAAATGAAGTTGGTTTGAACCAGAGGTTCAAATTCAAACTCCATATGTGATTATTTAAATGCCATTTAATTGATTTGACCTGATCAGCAGGTTTAACTTCTTCAAACATGCGTGAAAATGCCATAAACAGATTCCTTGGATTTTTCTGATCATTTTTCATATATAAATTATTTTCATCTGAGCTACGGTTGATTTTATATGATTTTTAGAAGTTTTGGCTAATTTCTGAAATAAATAAATCATTTAAGATTTATTTTAAAATCCAGAAACACTTTACTGCGTCAGCATGACCACATGCTGACGTTAGCAGGTCAACAGGGGCTGTTCGGGTCAAACCTGACGTGTGGGGTCCACACGTCAGTGACACAGCAGTTAAACAGGCTTAACTAAACTTAACAGAAAATTAAACTAAACTAAATAGGCACAGGGGCCCACACGTCAGTATCTCGGTGGTTAACTAAAACTGGTTTAGTAACTAAACTAATTTTGTAGGGCCCTGGGTCCACCTGTCATCGACCCAGGGGGGGTCATTAGCACTAATTCAAAAGTACCCGCCGGAGTAACTCGTCGGCGACCACAATCCGCGGCGGTGTCTCGCCGGAGTGGCTTGGATTTCGCGTACAAGGGATGGTTTCGGGCGCTGTTAGTCCCGTTGGAAAGCTGGCACTCGGCCGCATCCAACGGTGCAAGTGGTACGACCTGGGGTGGTCGGAAACAGCGCCGGCGACGAGCGAGGCGGCGGCTGGAGTACGGGCTCGGTCGGGTTAGGCGCTACGGAGCACGAGGAGATGAGCTGATGGGTGCGGCGTGCTCCTAGGGGTGCGCTGAGCTCGCTCATGGCCTCGAAGGGGCGTGACAGCAGCTCTGGCCACGGCGGGGCCATGGACGGCGGCGGCGAGCTCACGGCCGTGGTTGGGATCGGGCTAGCGAGTGCAACGAGAGAGGGAGAAGTAGGGGTTGGACGCGGGAGCTCACGATGGACACGCAGAGCAGACAAGCAGGCTCGGGGAGGCGCTAACGACGGCGAATTCGACGGCGAGGATCGCCGGCAGCCGAAGAGGGGAACGGCAGCGATGACTGCGTCCAGGGGCGTCTGGTGCCTCGTAGCTCGGCGGAGAGGTCTGGGGCGTCGAGGCGGAGCTTTTGAGCCAGTCCGGGGGGAAAGGGGGAGACGGTGGTCATGGCTACGGCGAGCGGCGCTCTCAGGCGCATTCGGTGGCGAGAGGGAGAGATCCAGGGGACGGGCTGAGAGCGAGGGAGAGTGAGAGGGTGAGGCAGAGAGGTGCGTGGCGTCGTCTAGGGTCGTCCAGGCGTCGGGGGGGAGAGCGGCAAGCAGGAGGTGGCCGGGGCGTGTCGGCGTGCCGCAAGCACACGCCGTGCGTCTGACTGGCGGGAGGAAGAAGACCCCCCTGCCCCTCACGGGCTGGGCCGGCCAGATGGGCCACACAGGTAAAGGCCAGGTGAGGTAAGCCCAGGTACTTCCACTCTCTCTCTCTTTTCTCTTTTAGTTTCTGTTTTCTATTATTTTGACTTTGTTTTGATTTAATAAAAATACCAGAACATATTCATAAATCATAAAACCAGGCATGGCTACTGTTTAGAATAAATCCAACAGTAAACATTTTAGTTTATGATTATTTGAGCATTTTAAATAATATATAAAATTTAAATGCCCAAATGCAAATAAGATATAATTTAATTCAAAAATCCAAAATGGACCTAGAAATATGTGCAACATTTTTGGCAGAGGTTTCTAATCAATCCAAAAAAATGATGAACTTTTCCAAGGGCATTTTGGGTTCATTGAAAAAGATTTTAATTTGACCCTAGTTAAATTCATTTAGTGCTAGGGTTTGAGCATCCCCATTTCAGGTTTTCCTTTGAAGATAAACATGATGCAACAGACAGGTGCTATCCTAAAGCAAGGTGAAGCTGGGGATGTGACAGTGCACCACCCGGGAGGACCCCGAAACCGCGCGGTAGGGTGTGCCATGTCTCGGCACGGAGGAAAAATGTGCGTGTAAAAATTTACTGTATCAGACGTAGTACCTATGGTTCGACCTCGGGACCCAGCCAATCAGTCGAAAACACCCCACTAGCCACACAGCTTCATCCTACTAACATGGCACGGAGGATAGGTGTGGTTAGCTCCGTCTCGACCAGCCACAACGTCTCTATTTTCCAAGCTTTTTTCTTTTAGTTGTAATAACACCACGGCAAGCTAGCGCCGCTCTTCGTGTGTGCCCGTGCAAAGGTTAGACAATGGAGAGAAGAGAGAGATCACAGACCTGGGACCCACAAGTAAGTGAGTCAACGGTCATGCACGTGTTGACGAGGCACTCCCTCTACTCTACTCAACGTAGTAATGTATAAAATCAAGTTATGGGACAAAGCCAACAACCGTTGTTGTTTCAGGCTATCGACTTACGCTTTGTAGTCCAGGTTGCCAGTTCGAATCTCGTCTTTCATATTTGTTAGTTTTAGGTCCAAATTTGATTAATGACAAGGGGGACCCCCGTGTGTTGTTCCGATATTTCAGTGTAGGATGGTTTTTTTTTGAACAAACACTTTGCACGGTTAGACAAGTAATGGCACAAGTTACACGTATTTTGCAAGTTTACGAACAAAAATGACAGCGGCATAGAATATCACATCCACCCTGCAGCTTAGATGTTATGGTGATACGAGTTTTTACACTTTTGGAAGTGAGATCCAATGGCTTGGGAGTAGTCCTTGTAATTATGCACAATTTCCAAACTCTCCAAAGGTTTTTTGCAAATAAAACATCCAGGCCTCGTGTGTGCCGCTGCATCTTGGATCCAACGGCTGCCCGTTGCTCATATTAGGAGCTCCCCGTAGCTTAATTACCCGCTACGGTGATATGAGCATCTAGGTCGTATGATCAGTGATCAGATGGCACATGTGTAGTACTTGTACTTTCTGCGCAATTCCTAAACTATCTCAGCTGTATATTGCAAAAACATTCAAACCTCCTACTGTGGGCCGTTAGATCTCCTTGAACTCGTATCACCATAGAATCTATGGTGCGGGAGCACCTCATATTCTCCCGTGCGAGAAAACATAAGGTGCTCTCGCAGCTTGGATGCTACGCTGATACGAGCTTCGAGGTCGTTTGATCTGAGATCCAATGGCATCTGAGCAGTCTTTGTGCTTGTAAGCAATGGCCGAACCCTTTGGGGGCTTTTCTGCAAAAAACCATTCGAACCACCGAGGAGGTGTTGGGTCACAAATCCAACGGCTCCGAAGAGCTTGTATCACCAAAGCATCTAAGGTGTGGTAGCACATGATATTCTTACATACAGGAGAATATGATGTCCTCCTTCATCTTAGATGCTACGGTGATACGAGCTTCGAGGTCGTTTGATCTGAGATCCAATGGCATCTGAGCAGTATTTGTGCTTGTAAGAAGTGGCTGAACTCTTTGGGGGCTTTTCTGCAAAAAACCATTCGAACCACCGAGGAGGTCTTGGGTCACAAATCCGACGGCACCAAAGATCTTGTATCACCAAAGCATCTAAGGTGCGGTAGCACATGATATTCTTACATATAGGAGAATATGATGTCCTCCTTCATCTTAGATGCTACGGTGATACGAGCTTCGAGGTCGTTGGATATGGGATCCAAGGGCATCTGAGTAGTTTTTGTACAAATTATGTGCAATTCTCAAACTCATCAAGGTTTCCTGTAAAAATATTAAGACATCATGTGGGCTGCTATATCTCAGATCTACAAGCTCCAAGCAACTCGTATCGGCATATCTAAGGTATGGGGGCACATGATATTCTCCCGGGGAGGAGGGGTGGGGGTGCACAACCAATCGGTGGTTGGGAGGGCGGGGACAAATGTGGCACCCCGATCCTCATGGAGCAGGGGGCCTTCGCACGTCAGCCCAGGATAACATCTGATGCATGACAGGTCCAAAATACAACATTCCAGGTACACTAATATTCATCAAATACATGTGTATAAAATTACATCATTGATGAATACAATTATCTGGCATAGCCCTAAGGCTATTTAAATGGCGGCGTAAGTCTTGGTTTGGCAGCATAACAACTCTGGCTGGACTCCACAACTCACAAGACAGGCAAGATTACGGCCTAGCACGACGGATCAAGCGAACCATTCGAGTACAACCTACAAAACTGGCATGACACGCCAGGTCGGTACATTGAATGTACTTACAAGACAAGCAAATACATAGCATCCAAACAAGCAGAAGACAAGGCAAGAACCAAGCGCATGCAACAACCTATCTTATATCAATTACTAAACATGGCATGATATGGATCAACTGAGCATGAACAACATCATAGCATCTACTAACCTGGTAATAACATGGCATATCAATACATGCATATAACATGGTAATAGAAAAACATAGCATATCATCTCAATCATGGCATAATTTAACAAATAAATCAAAGCATGTCAGGGCATCATGAGACTATGCTGAAAATAAACTACCGTACATACATTCAATGCAGGCATAATATGTTAACTTTATGCAACCATTCTCTTGTTCTACCATTGTCCTTAAAATGCAACACATTACTCATGCAATGCAACCAAACTTGCGCACCGAGTCCATCGGACTCTCTTACCAACGGGTTGCCTCGCAACCGAACGGTGATCACCCACGGATCACAAACGGAACCACACTTGGTTCAACACCCACTAAGACCTCGTCTCGTGATCTTATCAAAACATCATCGTGACTTCGCACGACTACCTCATAGTCCAAGCCACCAAATTCGTGTTACCACATTAATTAATTTTATTATGTCGGGTTTATCCACCATTTTGACCAAGAGCTCATAGTGTGACCTACTATGAACTGTGTGCTATCGATAGACTTTATAAACACTCTACAGAGGTAGCGCACTGTACCCATACCATGGAACCCATGGCCTCGTCATCCCATTCGGGTGGACCAACGGCGTTCCGACGAAACCGACCTACTGCCATGACACTCTCCCGGCCACTCCGACTCACTCCCCACTGGGCTAGTCCTGGGTGGCCCCGTGTCTACCAAAGACACAACAACCATCGTCGTGGCCAAACATAAATGGTCCCAAACGAGGACCCCGTACCATAACAACAACAACGGGCACACAAGGCTTATGTCCGCCTATCTGATCAGGGTAGTGCATGCCCATAACCTTCCCTAGTTGGAGGCACCGGCGAGAGGCACGACAATAGCTCGCATTAAGGCCTTCACACAAAGGCAAATGTGGGTGCACTGAAAAAGTTCGATTTGGTGGCACTATGACTCAATCCCATCGATGACAGAGGAGGTTTGTTATTATTAAGTCATCTTATTAACTTCTCCATCATCATGAGCATAATTAACATGAATGGAATAATCAGCATGCAGCATACAAAAGCATGTACAAAATGTCGAACTTCTCAAGTGCACAACTATAGCATAAAGAACATAATAATACCAAGTACTAGCATATTAACAGTGCAAAAAAATCATCAAAGCATTTTATAACAATGTCATGCAAGTAAAGTAGAGTAGTGACATGACATTATTAATAACAACATTCTAACTAACATGGCAAAAGATGTCATGAAACACTAGCATACATGAAAGACATAAAGGAATGACTGCAACTGAAAACAATAAGAAAACAATTGTAACTACACACACACAAGGTACAAGCAAAGTCAACATGCGAGTTCGGGGCTCATGAAAAGAGGTTGGCTTGCCAAGGGCCGACAAATACTCCGGGAAGAAGTGGGGAACGATCGCGGAAAGATTTGCCAGAAACACTTCTCTCTCGAAAGAGGCTGGTTAACGGCAAGGGCAAAATGGTCATTTTCAGAATGTTGAAACATAATGAAAATGATGCCAACAGAACGGCCTCGACGAAATGAAGAAGTGGTCTTTGGATTCACCTCATTCGGAGTTACGGATAAAAAGATATGGGCGTTTAAAGCTCAGGGACTAGTGTGAAAAAATACTTCTACAAATAGGTCCCTGGCAGTTTAAACAGAACGTGTCTTTTCTGAGAATATGTTTTCCAGAGAGGCAAATGTATTTTCGGTCGAAGAAGAGGAAGAATACGCTTCCGTTGGTTGAAAGCGCACTCTCCAGGAATACGCTATCGCGAGGGGAAAGCGACTTCGCGGCGGGGCGCTGCCACTTACGCTGATGTGGCGCTGGACCAGGCCATTCGGTCGCGGACAGGAGGGGTCGTGCGGGAAGGGGCCCGCCTGGCCAGGCTTCTTCTTCAACGTCTCGCACCGGCGTTCGGTCGCGGCAGAGGAGGACCCCGATGGGGCTCGTCGGCGATTCCGACCGCCTCCCGCGGCGCTCGCCATACCAACGTGCTCGGGGATCCGAGCCCCATCGCCTAGTCGGCCTCCCGGTGGCTGAAGAAGACGGGAACGGGAGCAGCCTCGACCGCAGCGGACTGCCATGTCGGGCGGCGATGAGCACGGCTCCCTGGTGCGCCGGAGGGTGAGGGAAACGGCAGGGAAGGATTGCTGGATGAAGACAGGGGCTCAGATGGTGGAAGGAGGCAAGGGGGGGATGGCTTAGAGCGAATTTGGCCAGGACAGAGCGGCGGCCATGGTGACGAGGGGGAGGAAGGAGAGCTCCTCGAGCTCGTTTGGGTGGTCGGGTTGGAAGCTAGGAGGGTGGGGGAGCTGCTGATGAACTCGGACGAGGCGCGGGCAGGATATTTATAGCCGGGGCAAAGGCACCCGAGCTGATGGCCGTCGAGCGAGTCCGGCCACGGCTCTGCCGGCCGCAGCAGTCACAGGGGCTCACGGGACGGCGACGAGGAGGGTGCGGACGAGTGCCAGTGAGTCACGGAGTCAGGCAAAGCTCGAAGACGAGGGAAGGAAGAGGACAGAGGAGGGGAAAGCGACGACGGCCATAGTAGCGCATTGGTCGACCGTTATGGTTCGCCGGAGAAGAAAACAAAGGGGGTAGGAGGTCCAGGGGAAGAGGACGCCGAGGGGGCACTATTGGGCAACAATGGCGAGGCCAGAGCTGGTCAGAGCAGTGCTGCCGACAACAACAGTGGCTAGACCACCGTTTTGCTGGCTTCCCTCGTGATCACCACAGACAAGGCGCGCTCTGGGTTTTTTACTGATGTAATTCCATGTTTACCGCGTAATCCTTTGAAGATAGAGAGTTACTATGGTAAAGAAACAAGCAGAGACAAACTGAGCTGAGTAAACTGAGCTCCACCAGTTTGTTGTTGCAAACTTGGCTACACTCCAGAGATTAAACCAAAGAGGGTAAAAGGTAAATATGATGTCTGGTAGCCTTAGAGTAACAAGAACTACTAGCATGGGAATTTTGAGGTCATTAGGACAAATATTTAGCATAGTTGCTGTACAACTGCTAAAATATGTCCATAAACTAAATGAGGAAGAAGTACTCACTAGGAGTGATGGATTGAGCTAAGATTTTGCAATGCTTGATGATTTGGACATACAATGATGCTGCAAAAAAATTATACCAAATGGACTTGCCAAATTGGTACTTGTTTCACAAACATCACTTCTGACCAAAAACTTAGGAA
>LR738715.1:471228997-471258241 GCA_902687465.1 Secale cereale | reverse complement strand
AAAGAAACAAGCAGAGACAAACTGAGCTGAGTAAACTGAGCTCCACCAGTTTGTTGTTGCAAACTTGGCTACACTCCAGAGATTAAACCAAAGAGGGTAAAAGGTAAATATGATGTCTGGTAGCCTTAGAGTAACAAGAACTACTAGCATGGGAATTTTGAGGTCATTAGGACAAATATTTAGCATAGTTGTTGTACAACTGCTAAAATATGTCCATAAACTAAATGAGGAAGAAGTACTCACTAGGAGTGATGGATTGAGCTAAGATTTTGCAATGCTTGATGATTTGGACATACAATGATGCTGCAAAAAAATTATACCAAATGGACTTGCCAAATTGGTACTTGTTTCACAAACATCACTTCTGACCAAAAACTTAGGAAAAATCTAGGAAAATATTGGCTACATGAAATGAGCCAAAATCTTGGGAAGGTGAGTTATATGGATAGGAGAAAGCTTAGGAATATTTTCAGCTATAATGGAGCAAGATAAACTATACTTGCTTCACAAACTGAAAATTTGCGCAGAAAACAAGAATTGCTCCTGTGCGCACATAGCTCAATAAAATGAGCTAAATTTAGGTGGGGGCTAAAGATTTGGAATACTTGAGAGGATGGAAAAGTTTCATCCCATTTGAAAACTTTATGAAGGTACTTCCTTCACAAAGTTGTATTCTGGTCAAAAACTTTGAAAAATAGCACAAGGAGCTAGGATAAGAGGATTGAGCTCATATTTAGTATTCATGGGTGATTTATCAATGTTAATCACCCTGCCAAATTACAGCTCAATTGGAAATAGGAATAAAGCACTGCCTTTTGTAAAATTTCAGAGAAGGCAGAAACTTGCATTGGATCAGGTGCCAAAATTTTGAACTCTGGAACATGAGATAATGATGGAACTAGTGATTATATATCAAGGACAAGCTCCAAAAATTATATGGGAATTTTCCTTGCCATAAAAATAGTAATTCCTTTGGAAAATGGCAAAAATGCCATATTGGCTTAAAATGGGAAGAGGCAATTTTCCTTATTTTAATGTGGCCAGTATTTTTGCCAGAGCTTGGATTAGGCCTAAGTATCAACACCACAAATTCTCATGAATTTAGGAGATGGCTAGCTATGCCTTTGGATTTTTTTATTCCTCAAACAGATAAGAAAAGGAATAAATCAGAATTCAAAAAAATTGCATGGAACTTAGCAATGCTTTTGCATATTCAAGGATTATGAGGATAGGAGGGTCTCTTGGAACAAATGGAATGATCAATAGATCAAAGAAAATGATGGCTCCTTTGTAATCACAAAGGCCACATATAAATTCCAAAAGTTTGGAATTAGGGTTTGAGAGGATTTGAGGTGTTGCAGATGAGGTCTTGCCCACTGACAAAGGCATGAGCAAGGTTTAGAAGGGTTGAAAATGACCAGAAATCTCAGAGTCATCCAGAAATCCTCATGCGAAAAAATGAAAAAATGATTACCAGGAAGAAATAACAGCACAAAATTTGATAACCCAATTTTGAGGCTGTTACAAACCTTCCCCCCTTAAAAAGAATCTCGTCCTTGAGATTCCTAGGGTTCCTATCAGGGATATTACTAGTAGGTATAAACCGGCCAGGAGGGTCCAGATTACAATGACAAGGTTGTATCATTACAAGCCCAGTAGAATATGTAACAAAGAGGTCAAAGCCCATAGAGGTTCAGGGCCCATGTACAAAGCCCACTGTATGTAAACCGTCGTACCATGTAACTTGGGATGTAAGATAGAAAGAGTAGAGACCGAGGCGGACACGTTTATGAGCCGGCCTCGGGACTCTGTAAACCGGACCGGGCGTCGCCTCCTATATAACGGGACGACCCGACGACGGTTCAAGGACAAGAAACAATAGCTCGAGACACAGGCAAGCGGATTCGCTCCCTGGTCATCGACGCCCAAGCAATACCACACCAAACTAGACATAGGCTTTTACCTTCATCGAAGGGGCCGAACTAGTATAAACTCCCTGTGTCCTTCGTCTGCTTTAACCTCTCCAAGCTAACCCGTACGATGGCCTCACACCTAAGTCCGCTAAATCGTACATTTTCCGTGCTAATTCCACGACAGTTGGCGCCCACCGTGGGGCTATCGCACGATGGTTTCGAGTTCTTGAAGGGAAGCTTTGAAGGACTCAAGGGTTACGCAGTTGGCCGAATGACCAAGAGTCGTCGCGGCCGGATCTACATCGACGATGCAGGCTGGGGCCCCGAGACCGATTCAATAGAATATGGGTACCGGGTCCCCTTTGGCGGCATCCACGTCTTCATCGACAAGATCGGAGAACTGGGACCTGAGTCGGACATCTTCCCCAACTTCGTCGAGCCGGCTCAGCGTGCGAGACCAGCCCGGATTCAGCCTGCCGTGAAGCGTGCTTTCGTTGGAGCAGTGCATGGAGTACAAGCCGAGGACGGATCGGATTCTGGTGGTGAGACAGTTGTCTGTTCCGACGATGAATCTTTATCCGGAGAGACCGAATCTTTGTATCTGTTGCAGGACGGCCAGTCAGAGGGCGTGTCCGATGGTGATAGTATTCTGGGCCCCTTTGATCCGCCGAACAGGGTTGCTGTTTTCATGGCCGGATCACAGTCTACGCAGCAGCCCTCGATGACCGGGGCGTTTACCGCAAAGGCAGCGGGAACCGGGGCAGGCAACCAAACCCCGTCGCCCTCTGACGTCCTATCCACCTTGGTCGGCACTTTGACGGTGCTCGCGACAGCAGAAGTAGCCCCTGTCGACAAGGCGCAGCATGATGCGGAGATCGTTCAGCTGAAGAGACGGATTGAGCAAGCTAAACTGGATCTGGATGCGGAGAAAGCCAGGATGGCTACAAGACAGGCAGAGCTAGATTCCCAAGCCTTCCGGCTTAGGCTGGATCAGAATGCTCCCCAGGAGGTGATGTACAGAAGGCAACAAACTCGTCTACCACCAGTTTATGAGGCAAGGAATCTCTTTGGCACACCAGGAGCGGGGGCCAGTAACCGCCCAGAGGTAAACCGGGGAGGAGCTCCGGGGACTGGTGCGTCGGTTCAGCCGCCAGCCACAGAGCGGAACCACCAAGTTGTGCCAACGCCGCACGTTCCCACCCCTCCCGGCCATTATTCTAACCCGTTGGACAACATTGTCGCCGCCGCTTCATGACTGGCCGCTTTACCCATTGAGGGGACATCCCCCATAGCAATGGAGGCACGGCGGGCTAAGGAGTTGCTGGACACGGCGCTGACACAGCAGCAGGCATATTCTTATATCCGGGAGAGGATTCATTCAACCCCCCGCCCAAGCCGGAGTTACACAAGGCATTGGGATGAACCGGCTGTATCTAGCAGTGAGCAAAGACGGCACCATCACAGGCAGGATAATCCGGCAGGGGCAGAAGCACACGCCCAAGAGGCGGTAAACCAGGCTAGACATACTGCCCGCGAGGACACCCGTCAAGCGACACTGGTTCACCCCACCACCGCAGAAACGGGAGTCATGGCCAGTTCCTTTGGGGTACAGTGTCTCATCCCCGCTTTACGAAGCGTAAAATTACCCAAAGACTTCAAAGGCCAGCGCAAGGTACCCAACTACACGGCGGATCTGGCTCTAGAGGCATGGGTTGAAAGTTATGAGATGGCTATGGAGATGCTTGATGTGGACGAAGTGGCGTGTGCCAAATACTTCACAATGATGCTTGAGGGTACAACCCGGACTTGGTTAAAGGGTCTGCCACCTAACTCCATCGGATCATGGGGGAGTTGCGTCATCGGTTTATCAGTCACTTCAAAGACACGTGCAAACAGCCGATGTCTGTGGTGGACTTAGCAGCATGTGTTCAAGGAGAGCAGGAGACCACAAGCAGTTGGGTGCGGCGAGTATCAGAAATCCTGCACTCTTCCAATAGTATTAACCCCAGTACGGCGATAGTAATGTTGGAGAACAATTGCCGGTTCGAGTCTTTGAGGCTGAAGTTAGGACGGCTCAAGCGCGATTGCAACGACATGGGAACGCTCATGAGCGCTTTGGTGAACTATGGGGACTCTGATAACACCAAGTACCTAGATGCAGACGGAGACAAGTCTGGGAAGGCGAACAAGGCTGGTAAACCGGCGCAAGCCCATCCGGCAGGTACAGGTTACAATGGCAAGCGAAAAGCGGAGGGCGGCTCAGACTTTGTGGCCAATACCAACGTTCAGGGCAACGGGCAGCGCCATAAGGGTAAACCGCCCCCGCGCAACGAGAGGTCGCCCTTCAATCTAGATCAGCAGCTAAGTGTGCCTTGCCCAAGACATGGTACAGAGGAAAACCCGGCTACGCATCTCTGGAAGGACTGCCGTATCATGCAGGAGGTTATAAAACAGGCCAGGTATAACCACGGACCCCCCGGTGGCGGATCAGGTTCCGGCTTTCAGGGTCCGGATTACCAGGGTAACGGATCCGGATCAGGATATCACGGCGGTAACAATAACCACAATGGCAACAATCAGCATCAACATAACCAGCAGCATGGTCAGGGTGGTTACAACAACCAAGGCAATCAGCAGCGTCAGCAGCAGCAATCCGGATATCAGAATAATCCGAAGGAGCTAAGTAGTGGGCAGTATCATGTTTTCACCACAAGTTTGTGCAAACGAGATCAAATGGTTCTGAAGCGGGCAGTACACGCAGTTGAACCAGCGATACCACGTTTCTTACGTTGGTCTGAGCAACCCATTGTGTGGAGTAGAGAGGATCACCCGCCACGGGTTGATAATCTGGGCCAGTTGGCCTTAGTGGTGGCACCACAGGTGGGAGGTTACAAGTTCACAAAAGTACTTATGGACGGCGGCAGCAGCATCAACATCCTATACTATGAGACTTTCCGATGTATGGGGTTGACAGATAAGAAGCTCCGGGAGTCCAACACAGTATTCCATGGAGTGGTGCCAGGTAAATCGGCTTACCCAGTTGGGAAAATTGATCTGGAAGTTACCTTTGGGGATGAGCAGGATTCTATATCGGAGACAGTGACCTTTGAGGTCGTAAAGATCAGGAGCCCATATCATGCTCTGTTTGGGAGACCGGTTTACGCCAAATTCATGGCTAGACCGTGTTATCTTTATCTGCAGCTTAAGATGCCGGGTCACAACGGAACCATCACGGTTCACGGGAGCCGCAAGATCGCATTGGAATGCGAGGAAGGAGACGCAGCATACGCTAAGGCAGTTTGTGCTACGGAGGAGCTGAAATTCTACAAAGACAATGTTGATCCGGCGGATATGTCCCCGTTGAAGAAGCCAACTACAGAGCATGATCCGGCGTTAAGTTTAAATCGGCAGAGGAAACCAAGCAGGTGGACTTTGTTTCGGGCGATTCGTCCAAGCAGTTCACTATCAGCGCTAACCTAGACCCCAAATAGGAAAGTGCGCTCATCGAGTTCATCCGTGAGAACTGGGATATCTTTGCATGGAAACCTTCTGACATGCCGGGTATACCGAGGGAACTCGCTGAGCACGGTCTTAATATTGATCCGAAGTTTAAACCGGTCAAGCAGTATTTGCGCCGCTTCAATGAGGAGAGGCGCAAGGCTATAGGTGAGGAAGTGGCTAGGCTCTTGGCCGTAGGATTCATAGTCGAGGTGTTTCATCCAGAATGGTTGGCTAATTCGGTGCTGGTGCTAAAGAAAAAATGGAACGTGGAGGATGTGTGTTGATTACACAGACTTGAACAAGGCTTGCCCAACTGATCCTTTTGCTCTCCCCCGTATTGATCAGATTATTGATGCTACGGTAGGATGTGAGCGGCTAAGTTTTTTGGATGCATATTCAGGTTATCATCAGATCAAGATGGCAGTTATGGACCAGGAGAAGACAGCTTTCATAACTCCTTTCGGAGCCTTTTGCTATGTATCCATGCCTTTTGGGCTCAAGAGTGCCCAAGCAACTTATGAACGTTGTGTGCAGAACTGCTTCAAAGGGCAGATTGGAAAAAATGTCCATGCTTATGTTGCTGACATTGTGGTGAAATCCAGGAAGGAGAAGACGCTGATAGAGGACTTGAAAGAAACCTTTGACAACCTCCGGGTTTACAAGATGATGCTTAATCCGGAGAAGTGTGTTTTTGGTGTTCCAGCAGGCAAGCTCCTTGGATTCTTAGTGTCAAACAGAGGGATAAAGGCTAATCCGGAGAAGATCAAGGCGATCACATCCTTGGCTAAACCAGCTTGTATCAATGATGTCCAGCGCGTAGCAGGCCGTATTGCAGCGTTGAGCCGGTTCATCAGCCGTTTGGGAGAGAAGGCGATCCCGCTTTATCAGATGCTGAAAAAGATGGATCGGTTTGTATGGAGCGATGCTGCAAACGCTGCGTTCGAGGATTTGAAGCGGCAATTAGCAGAACCGCCAGTTCTTGCTGCCCCTGTTGACAAAGAGCCGCTGCTATTATACGTGGCCGCCAATGCCCATGCGGTTAGCGTGGCAATTGTGGTGGAACGCAAGGAAGCAGGCAAGGAATATCCGGTTCAGCGCCCGGTTTACTACATCAGTGATGTCCTTATTGAGTCAAAGCAAAGGTATCCACACTGGCAGAAGTTGGTACATGGCGTATTCATGGCAAATCGGAAGTTGAAGCATTATTTCCAGGGCCACCCAATCACTGTTGTCAGCTCAGCTCCATTGGGAGATATAATCCAAAACAGAGAAGCCACTGGCGGAGTGGCGAAATGGGCCATTGAGCTTAGCCCGCACGGATTGAAGAATGTACCCCGTACTGCTATAAAATCCCAAGCGCTGGTGGATTTCATCAATGATTGGACAGAGTTGCAAGCACCTGAGGAGAAGCCGGATCATACATACTGGACTATTCACTTTGACGGTTCAAGGCAATTGGAGGGCTCGGGGGCTGGAGTCGTGTTAACTTCCCCACGAGGTGACAAGTTCTGTTATGTCCTTCGATTAATGTTCCCTTGCACTAACAATGCTGCTGAGTATGAAGCTCTCCTTCACGGTTTACGGATGGCCAAGGAGATGAACTTGAGCCGGGTCAAGTGCTTTGGTGACTCGGATCTAGTGGCACAACAGGTGTCTGGTAAGTGGGACTCTAAAGATACACTCATGGCGGCTTATCGGCGAGAAGTTGAAGCAGTCGCAGGGTACTTCAAAGGATATCAGGCGGACCACATAGACCGGCGGAAAAATGAAGCAGCCGATGCATTAAGCCGGCTGGGCTCTCGGCGTAAACCGGTTCCACCTAATACCTTCTTAGAAGAACTACATAGTCCGTCAGTACAGATACCTTCAGAGGAGGATTTAGTTGTTCCTAATCTGGAAGCACAGCTAGTTGCAGCTCTTCACGTTATTCCGGATTGGACACTCCCTAACTTGGCGTACCTGAGTCGGGGTGAGTTGCCAGAGGACAAAGTTGAGGCCCGGCAGATAATCCGGCGGTCCAAGTCTATGACTATCATCAATGGAGAACTTCATCACCGCAGTGTTTCTGGGGCGTTTCAGCGGTGCGTATCATCAGAGGAAGGCTGTGATATTCTTCGAGAGATTCACGAAGGAGATTGTGGGCATCACGCCGGTTCAAAGTCATTGGTAGCTAAAGCTTTTCGTCATGGGTTCTACTGGTTAACGGCTCACGCTGATGCAGAGGACTTGGTCAGAAAATGTGATGCTAGCCAGAAATTTTCATGGCGTGCTCATGTTCCCGCGCAGGAGCTACGGATGATTCCAATTACTTGGTCGTTTGCGACTTGGGGGCTTGATATGGTTGGACCCTTTAGAAGATCCCAGGATCAGAAAACCCACCTGTTAGTAGCAGTGGACAAGTTTACAAAGTGGGTTGAGGCAGAGCCTGTCAGTAAGTGTGATGCGGCAACAGCAGTTAAGTTCATCAAAAAGGTAATTTTCCGGTTTGGCTTTCCACACAGCATCATTACTGATAATGGCACCAACCTATCTAAAGGAGAGATGGAAGAGTTCTGTCAAAGAGAACATATTCGCCTGGATGTATCATCAGTAGCTCACCCTCAATCCAATGGCCAAGCTGAGAGGGCCAACCAAGAGATCTTGAGAGGCATCAAGCCCCGGCTTATGGTTCCTTTGCAAAGAACACCGGGTTGCTAGGTAGAGGAGTTACCTTCTGTCCTCTGGAGCATCAACATTACACCCAACAGGTCTACAGGTTATACGCCTTTCTTCATGGTGTACGGTGCTAAAGCGGTTCTCCCTAGTGACATCCGGCATGACTCACCACGGGTGGCAGCTTACGTTGAAGCGGATAATGAGCAAGCAAGACAAGACAGCTTGGATCGGCTGGATGAGGAACGGGACACGGCAGCAGCGCGATCGGCGATTTATCAACAGGACATGCGTCGGTACCACAGCCGCCGGGTTAAGACCAGAACGTTCCAGGAGGGAGATCTGGTGCTCCGGCTCATCCAAGACCAGACAGATATGCACAAGTTATCCCCACCTTGGGAAGGACCCTTTGTGGTCAGCAAGAACCTACACAACGGTTCATACTACCTGGTCGACGTTCGAGAACATAAGGACTCACGTACGGCAGAGGAGGAGACGAAGCGGCCGTGGAACATCGCTCTTCTGCGACCTTACTACACTTGAGCCATTGGCTCCACTTTATGTACCATGTATATATTATGATTAATAAATAAACCGGCGCCCCCAGTAAACCGGGGAATCAGCCATCTTCGCAAAAAAAGGTATCACATGGGGGCTTCAAAAGAAGCTTACCATGGCCTCTTAAACCAGCGCCCCTGATAGCATCAGGGAATCAGCCGTGTTTTTTTCAAAGGAGTATCCCATGGGAGTTTCTCCGAAAAATCACCATGGCCTCCTAAACCGGCACCCCTGATAGCATCAGGGAATCAGCCGTGTCTTTCTTACAAAGGAGTGTCACATGGGAGTTTCTCCAAAAACTCACCATGGCCTCCTAAACCGGCGCCCCTGATAGCTACAGGGAATCATCCGTGTTTTTTCAAAGGAGTATCACATGGGAGTTTCTCCGAAAACTCACCATGGCCTCCTAAACCGGCGCCCTTGATAGCTACAGGGAATCAGCCATGTTTTTCAAAGGAGTATCACATGGGAGTTTCTCCGAAAACTCACCATGGCCTCCTAAGCCGGCGCCCCTGATAGCTACAGGGAATCAGCCGTGTTTTTCAAAGGAGTATCACATGGGAGTTTCTCTGAAAACTCACCATGGCCTCCTAAACTGGCGCCCTTGATGCATCAAGGAATCAGCCATTGACAATCATCGAGTTGATCACCTGAAGACAAGATCCTTTAGAAGTTTTGAAACATTGGGTGGCATGTCATCGATGAAAAAACCTCGAATTTGGAGCCTGACAGCTCGTAAAAAGCCTCGAATTTGGAGCCTGGTAGCTCATAAAAAGCCTTGACTACATGGTCTTATTTGCCCAAAAAACCTTATTTCTATGATTTCACAATCTTGGTCGTCATGATCATTGGTTTTTTAACCAAGTCCATTGACGCGAAACTAGATAGCTACAAAGTTGACCATGTATCTACAAGTCTGGGTCATGAACACCAGCGAGATTTAAACCGGTGTTCATCATAACCAGGATCGGTCATCAGGCTAAGCGAAACAAGAGAACCAAGAGCCTCATCAGCACCTATGCTTTTACTTATTTGTACCGGATTAAGTTCTACAAGCACACTTAATCAAAGGTATGATATATGTTTGTGATCAAAAGCTATTACTTTGATATATGTATCAGAGCAGTATAATCCGTCCGGTGGTAAACCGCCAGGACATCTTTTAGCTTTGTTCATGCAGGCACGGATGATATAGGCGAATCATGCATTACAAATAAGAGATTAAATTCGGAGAAGCCAATCTGAATAATGCCATAACAGTGGGACAAAAGCAGTATTTCAACTATCCTATTACAAGGCACTCGCAAACCTGAATAGATCAAAGTTTTTGCAAAGTACTCGGCAATTTAAAGCTAAAATCAGACGGATTATGACTCCTCTTCAAATTGCGAAGGCTGAGGATCATCTTGTTCCGGATCTTCATCGACTTCAGCCAATGGCTGGAAACCAGGAGCGCACCAATCAATCTTGGAGAGGGCACGAAAATATACTTCTTCATTGATGAGATCTGAAGGGTCAATATCTGGAGCGAAAGTGTGGTTACGAACTGGTGGGATCAGATTTTCGGTGTCGTAAACCGGCCGCTCCACCCGCGAATTTTCTAAGTCATAGGCCGGATGATACCTTGTCAAATCCGCCTCATCAGCAAGCTTACTGGCAAGCGGGCGCATGTCCTTAGTCAAAGCACGGAGATCTTCGGCAGAGAAGACTGACCCATCCTCTTTGTTGCTGGGATAGCCGTTCATAGCTTCAGCCGGGTCAAAATCAGGGACCCATGCTTTGGCCCGGGTCAGCGCCATAAGAGAGCCAGCTCGGGCGGCAGATTTCTTTACCTCAACCAGACGCATAGGTAGGACAGATAGCTTCTCCAGGGTAGCTTGGATGGTGGTCGGCGCCGGTTTGTTGTGTGACATGGCACTGATAGCCCTTTGAGCACCGGAATAGAGCTGCTCCACCAGGGTATAAGATGCCTTGAGTTTCTTCCGGACATCATCTCCAAGATGAGTTATGCGCCTCCCTATATACATTTGGCGAGTTAAACCGGAGCGGAACTAAAGATTGCAAGGATGAAAAACATACAAAGATGGGTACTCACCGAAGATAGCAGAAGTCATGAGCTCTATTTGTTGTTTCAAACCGGATAACTCTTGCGTAACCGGGTTAAGAGCAGCTTCGGCGTCCTTTGCTCTTTTTTCAAGAGCATTCCTCTGCACCTCCCATGTGGACCGCTCCGCTTCAAAATCTTTCTTCAATTTTTCCATATTAGTCAAAGCAAGGAAAAGTTCGTCCTTAACTTTGGCTGAAGCAGTCTCATGAGAGGCCAAGCTATTCCGGAGCTCAGTTGCCTCCGAAGCCCTCCGGGTCAAGTCAGCCTGCAAGGAAATCAAACGGATTAGAAGTGCAGATCAATCAAGTCTCAAGCACATAACAAGTTATACACCTGACACTTGGGGGCTAATGTGCAATTGAAGTACAGATAGAATTTTTTTTCAGACAAGTTCCAAGCACATAAACAAGTTATGCCCTTTACACTAGGGGGCTAATGTAAGTTCATTCTCAGATATAACTGAAGTCCCGGTTCACCTACAATAAAGCTAAACCGGCACTTGGGGGCTACTATGGCCTAAAGATAGGATTGCAAAATTACAAAGCAGAGACAGAAGTGAAAGGAAAGAAAGTCACCTCATACTTTTCCTTCATCATATTAACTAAGCCGACTTCATAGTCGCGGCTAGTAAAGAGCTAGTTCAGATACCAGGAATGAAGTTCCTGGGCACTCAACTGAGCATAGCTGGATAAATCTGTGCTCCACTTGCCTTTTTCTTGTTGAAATTTCTCTTCCTTGGCAATATGCCTAGCCAAGGTGACAGGCTCTGTGGGAGCAGTGAAGCCTAGCCCGATTATCTCAACATCTGCGGATGAGGCATCAGCTGACTGGAGGGGGACAGCAGTAGGCACCAGACTGACAGGAGCCGGGCTAGCCCGAGGAGGGCTAACCCGGACAGGCTTGTCGGTTCAGCCGTGTTCTCTGTATTATCACCTCCCGGAGCAGCAACGTCATCACAATCCATAGGAGTGGGATCATCAAGTTGAATGTCAAGGTTGTCCTCTAAAGGGATGGCCGTTTCAAGGTCCTCGGCCGGTTCAGCAGTAGTGGTTTCAGCAGTCGGCTTATTTTCTTTCGCCTTTTTGCTAGGCTTTGGCATTCTGGTAAAGGTCAAAGGAATAGTGAGAATCATAAAGTTAAAAACATGAAGGTAAACCGGGTGTTTGAAAGAAGGACTTACCCAGGGACGGTCTTGAGCACTGGGACCTTCGTAGCAGTCGACTCGCCGGAAGAGGACAGATGAGCCTCCTGATAGTTGGGATCAGTCGGTTTAAGTGGTTTACGTATAAGGCCTGCTTTTGGATGAAGGAGAGTTGGAGTAATTAAAACCTTGGAGCGGCGTCTGCGAGCCGGCGTAAGGGGTATTCCGGACGATTCAACCACATGGCCGCTATGGCGCGTGGTCCGGCGAGCTTCATGCTGCTGTTTCTTCAAAAGAAAGTTGGGATCCAATTGAGCATAAGGGTGAGAAAATGGATATTTCCGGGACACCCGCGGATTTTGGGTGGCAATGGTTCTGAATCAGAAAAGAGAGAAATTACCTCAACTCCCTCCGCTTTACTTCCCTCCGCCAGGTCCTGTGGAAGGGCATTATTAACATAAATTCATAGAAGGAAAGATTGAAAGACATAAGGGTTAATTGGCACCTCGGAGTCCGGATCATCCTCCTCAGGGTGTGAACCGGAAGCAACAACAGCCTTTTTCTTCTTGACAGCATAAGTTTTCTTGCGCGATTGCTTGGCCAGTTTATCTTGAGTTTTCCTCTTCCAAAAAGGATCGTTGGCCTGTGCAAAGTAATAATAACAAATTGAAGACAGCTGACATATGAATGGATTAAGATAAAAAAAGAAAAGGGTCGGAAGAGCCTTACCGCTGGCGGTTCATTGGTTGCGCAGAACGGAGCAAAATCGGTCCGGCTGCTATCCTCGAGCGGTATGTTCAGCATTTTCTTCATAGATTCAGTAACTTCATTATCAGGAAGTATTATTTTGGTGTGCCGTTGAGGATCATCCGGTTTGCCGGTATATTTGCACATCAGACTTGAGCGACGGCTTAGCGGGAGGATGCTCCAAGAAAGCCAGCAGCGAATGAAATCAACGCCGATTAAACCGTTTGCCACAAAGGCCCTAAGCCTGGAAAGTTGAGGGGCAAATCGAGCCCGGTCTTGGGCGCTGAGACGTTGTGGCAAAGGATGGGTTGTTGCCAGGCGATAGGCGCGGTAACCCGGCAGCGGATTCTCTCTTTCAGGTGAAGTGTCCCTACAATAGAACCACGTCTGGTTCCAGTCTTTGGGGTGGCTGTGAAGAGCGGCGTGGGGAAAACTCACATCCTTTCTTTTCTGGATGCTGACACCACCCAGCTCCTGATGCGGCCCATCGGTAAACTCCGTCCGCCGGTTCAGATGAAAGAAGTCCCGGAACAGATCCACTGATGGTTCTTCTTGAAGATACGCTTCTGAGAAAACTTGAAAATTACAGATGTTCGACATAGAATTCGGGCCTACATCCTATGGGTGGAGTTGAAAAGCAACTAACACATCTCGAAAGAATTTTGAACCGGGAGGACTAAAACCCCGAGCCAGATGATCATAAAAAACTATAACTTCTCCTTCCTTAGGCTCAGGAGGGCATTCCTTTTCAGGGGCCCGCCAGTGCAGAACTTCCTTAGGGCCCAGAACGCCAATTGAGGCCGCTTCAACCAAATCAGTTTCTGTGATCAGGGAAGGAACCCAATTGCAAGCGACAAATTGCTTGGCCATCGTTTTTGATGAGGAGGTGCTGAAAAACACAGTGCAAGACCTGGTTTACCAATTGCTAAATATAAGCCGGGGCATTCTATAAAGTTATGGACCTAATTGTCGGTTTAAACAAGGGACTAATGGTATTACTAATCCGGAAGCAGATATGAGCGAGACAGCTATCGGTTCATGATGATAGAAAAAGGAGGAGTTAAACCGTCAATTATGGGATACATGCTTACATCTAAACCGTCAAGAAAAGCATACGAAGCACAAAGTTATGGCTAAACCGGCGAGGAAAGCTGCAGATCTAAAAATGTGAAAAACAGGTTTCACATGGCACTGAGGTAAATATGGATCTAAGACGCAAGACAAAGACGGAGTAATACAAGTTATATTCAGTAAGGGCTGCGGTGGTTCCCTACAGATTTGATCTAAACTGATAAAGCTAGAGGAACTAAGGATATATTTACGGAGCAGAAGCGCATGGATGAAGGTCGAGCCTAAACAAGTTTAAATCTACAGCCAAGACTGACCTACGGGGATGAACTACAAGGCCTTGAGGGTTCATAGCGAGCTACAGAAGAAACCCTAGAATAAGATCTACGGGGAAGAAGATCGAGTACCTGAGGAAGCAGAAGTCGGCGGCGAAGTTCTCTGGAAGCGTTCATGTAATGCCCCGGATGTAATACTTTCCCTTTTGGGCATATAATATATCTCTGGCTTCATCTATTCCATTTCGGGTTCTTTGTCTTTCGGGTTTTCATCGTTTTGTTGCGTGCGTGTGTGGCATTCATTCATAGCATGTAGTCATGTGCATCGCATTGCATTTGTGTTGTCGGTTCCATCCGGTTCCACGCATTCCTTCCCGTTGTCCGTTTCGCGTTCCAAAGCTCCCTCACGTGTCCGTGGCGTCCCATAGACCTACTTTGGTGTTTGGCCGTGTTACGTTACCGGTGTGGCGCGAGACTTGTCGTGTGTTGTTGTTTTGTTGTGTGTAACCCGCCTGTCAAATCTCGTCGCGTTTGGAATCCGTTTGCTCCCCCAACAGTTATTTGTGTGGGCTCAAAGTGCCTCCACTTTGTGGCCCAAGACTCCCCCTCCAACAGCCCACCAACCACTCCTAGCCACTTCTATCATCTGGGCCATCCAAATCTGATCCGATGGTCGAAAACCGCACTCCATTTGGACAACCCTAGCTCCTTGTGCCTATATATTTGTCCACTCCCCCAAATTTTGCCCCAAATTATGGAAACCCTAGACCTCTCCTTCTTCCACCTCCAGCCACCAGCCACCTCGCCGGAGTTTCGCCGGAATCCCGCCGGAAGTTCGCCGGAATACACCACCTCGCCGGAAAACACCTCCACCACCTCCCTCCATCACCTCCGGTGCCCCACCGCAGCACCACGTCGCCGGATCCGGAGGGCCCCGTCCAGATCGGGTCGTTTCCGGACCAGATCCGCCTCCTCCGGCCTTCTCCCGCTCAACGGAGGCGGGTCAACGTCCAGCCGCCGCTCGCTGGAGGCTCGAGGGCGTCGAGCTCCTCCCGTCGCCAGATCGCATCGCCCGAGCCGCCAGCTTCGCAGGGCCTCTCCTCCCGATCCGGAGGCCCAAGCCGCTCAGCTGGGCCGGAGTCCAGCGCTCGCAGGGCCCATCTCCCGACTCCAGCGCCGCCAGGTCACACCCTCCCGATCCCCGCATCGAGCGCGCCTCCGCACCGTTCGCAGTCGCCAGCCTCGGCGCTACGGGCCGCGTGCCGCTGAGCGTCCAGCCTCCTCCGGCCTTCTCCCGCTCGCCCCGAGCCGGCCCGCTCCTCGCCTCCAGGCCCGAGCCGTCGCAGGCCGCATCTCCCCAGCGCCCAGACCGGCCGCTTCACCGCCAGGCCGGCCCACGCCGTCCCGCTTCGACAGCCACGAGGCCAGGAGCCACCGGGCCTCGTCCCTCCTCCCGGGCCTCCACCGCGGGTCTTCGGCCCAGGAGCCAGCCGCCGCCCCGCCAGCTTCCGCGCCGGGCCGGCCTTCCCTCCGCGCCGCCCGAAGGCCCACTCCAGCCGCGCCTCCAGTTGGGCCGGGCCGATTCCTTCCAACGCCAGCACCGCCGCAGATCCGCCGGGCCGGATCCACGCCCCGGGCCCATTTTGCTGCAGATCTGAAGGTTGACCTAAAAACCCTAGATCTAATCCCTGTTGATTGCTTGTGTGCTGATGCCTTTTTCAACTGATGATATCTTTTAGTGTGGTGATCCGTTTTGCGCAAATGAGGTGTCCAGACGTTCGTGGTGACTAGCACTACGATTCATTCCATTGTGCCATGCATGTTAGAGATCATCTAGGTGCTTATTTTTCTGTTGCAAGAGTGCATCCCGATATAATTGCTGCTATGTGATGTTTTTATGCCATCTTTGCATAGTGATATCTTTTAGCTCGTTTGTCCGAATGATGCAAATGACATGTCCACTTGTTCGTCTTGCCATGCTCTACATGTTGCTTGTGTTAGGTTGCATGATAGATTTATTCTTGCCATGTATATCTTCGTTGCAAAGTGCCATGTCGCTGTGATGTTGTTTCACTTGTTATGAAATGCCATCTTGTTGAGCTCTTTGCTATCGTTGTGGTTATCTCCATGATGCATGCTTGTGTGTTTCGGAATCACCATCATGTGTAATTTGATGTGGTGCTTACCACTTGCCATGTTTAGTTTCGAGGTGACTTAAACTTGCTCTTTTAGATGCCATGATGAAACTGCTGTTTTAAGACTTAGTGGATTTTCACTAAGTCTGAAATCTGTAACGTTCTGATGCCATGTTTGCTTGCTGCTCTAGGACAAACCATGATAGTTTTGGGGTGGATCTTGATGGTTCCTTGTAGTAGATATTGTTGGCTTTCCATTCATGTTCTCACATGCTTATTTAAGTGTCTGTAGCATGTTTGTCTTTTGCTCCAAAGTTTCAATGAAATTCTGCTGTCAGAATTTTATTGTCAAGTTCAATATGTCCAAGCTTATTGCTATTGATCCGTGGCTCCTTTGGGGGTGCACCTTTGGACTTAATTGCTGTATGATATGTCTAGTTTATGTTCATGCTCTTTGCCATGTTGTTTGAGTGCTCTAGCTTAATTATTTTGTGCTCCGAAGTTGCTATGTTGCTGTAATTTTCAGCTTTCGCCTATTTCTTGTTTCGGGCATAACTTTTAGCCCGTAGCTTCGATTTCAGCGAGTCTTACATGAAACTTGATTGATTTTCCGTGTAGATTCATAATATCATATTGTTATCATGTTTTGAGGTGTTTTGCTTGAGTGCTATTTTTCCGTGCTCCGTGTGCATCCTTAGTGCATCCATCATTTTGGTGTGCGCATTGCATCTTGTTGATTCGTGCCTTGTGTGATTGTATTGTTTAGAGCCGGAAGCTGAGACCGAGTACGAGTACGAGCATGAGGTTACCAACGAGGTTGAGCACGAGGACCCTTCTTATGATCCGAACGACTACACTTCAGGCAAGATGACCGAACCCCGATAACATTACTATCTTTGCCTATTGCTAGTAGTTCCACTCTATAGTTTTGCCTCGATGCCCATGTTCTTCCTGTCAGCCTCCTACTTGTAACCATGACCATGTTTAACCACCCTACCTATGCAAACCGTTGCTTGGCTAAGTACGCTTCGCTCAGCCCTTCTTATAGCATTGCTAGTTGCAGGTGAAGTTCGAAGATGCTTGCTTCATGTTGAAGTTTTGTTGGGTTATATCACACTATATAAATGCTTAAAATGAAATCATCTATATATTGGCAAGGGTGGAAGGCTAAGCCTTTTGCTTGGTGATTTGTTCCACTCATGCCGTTAGGAACCGTTTAAACCGGTGTTATGTTCCTTGATTATGCGTTCCTAACACGGTTGGGGTGTATGGGACCCCCTCGATAAACCGCTAAGTGCTAAGTCTTTTCCAGCAAGTCCCAACATTGGTACTATTTGCCTAATAACAAATTAAACTTGCATAGGGAGTTATAAACCCTTTTTCTTAATCAACAACCCCGGGCCAGTGCTCCACATGAGTGTTGGTCCGAACTGGGCAACCTGCGGGGCCACCTCGAGGAAACTCAAGGTCTGGTAAAAACCCGTAGCTTGTCCCATCCGGTCGTGGCCTGAGACGAGATACGCGCGGCTACTATCAGGGTGTCGGCACGCCGGGAGGATTTGCTGGATTAGCCTTACCTTAGTTCGGAGTATCTTGAGCACGGGATTCCGAGAATACTCGGGTCTTCCCACTTTGGAGTTGCGACTCCGCGGATCGTGGGCTTGTAATGGGCCAAGTTGGAACACCCCTGCAGGGTTATGAACTTTCGAAAGCCGTGCCCGCGGTTATGTGGCAGATGGGAGCTTGTTAATATCCGGTTGTAGATAACTTGACACAATGTTTCAATACACTACCAGCGTGTGTACCGTGACTGTCAATTTCCGAATAGGGATTCGGGAGTTGAACACGGTGGGGTTATGTTTATTGAGCTTTAGCTAGGATCACTTCGTGATCATCTCTCGACCGAGGCATTTCTCTTCTCGCACTCTCTCACGTAAGCTAGTTGCTAGTTGCTGCTGCAGACACTTATTCTTTTCTTCAGCCTTATCCTCTCCCAAGGCTTAAATAGTCTTGTTACCCGGGAATGGGATTGCTGAGTCCTTTGTGGCTCACAGTTACTTCACCACCCTCAGATGCAGGTCCAGTTGTGAGCTATCCAGGTGATGGCACCGAGCTAGACTGGGAGTACGACGAGGAGCGTAGTCGATACTATGTTCGTTATCCTGATGATCAGTAGTGGAGACTTCTACTAGGATTCGATCCGACCTGTGGATTTAAATTATGTTTGGTATCTTGTCATTTGGATTTTACCCTTAGAGGGATGTGATGTTTTAATGTATGATGTTTGAGAAATGTATTGTATTTGTGTGACGTGGCGAGTGTAAGCCAACTATTTTATGTTTTCCATCCCCATCTTTTACATGAGTTGTGCAAAGATACCAGACTTGCGATCATTCCAGCATGGGGTTAAGTCTCTAAGTCATGCCTCGACACGTAGGAGATTTATCTCCATCCTGGGCATTACAAGTTGGTATTCAGAGCCTTCTCCGACCTAGGAGCCCCCACTGATTGATCGAATCATTGACGGTCGAGTCTAGGCACACACTGAAAATATTTTGAGTCCTATATATTATATCGGAGAGTAGGATTTCTTTGCTCCTCATCCCCTTTCTCTCTGGTGAGGACTCCTGACGACTACTCTTGCCTCGTCTATCTCAAAAATTGCACCAAATTTTTTTTAGGAATCTCGCGAGTATTCTGGGATTGTTTCGATGTTCTTGTGACGAGAATATTGTTCTCGATGCCTCCTGACATTAGGGGTTGTGGCAGTGTCCCTGGGAGTTGAGCTTCGGGGTATTGTCGTCACAAGCATATCACGGCAGTACTAAATACTTAAGATGACCGACATCGAAAATCTCTCCTATACGGTTAGTGGCAAGATAACCCCGACATCACCCAGTACTGGGGAGGTAGTTCGGGAGTATTGCCATAGCTTGTTATAGTGGATGCTTTTCGAAGGTCCAAGGTAAACAGTTTCCGAGAAAGACTGGTTATGTGTTGAAGGATGGATACACCTGGATGTAGGTTTAGAGTTGATTGCGCGGTGCTTCCCGTGTATCCCCAACACCTGATTGCATAACTGGAATCTTTCGGAAATTCATAGGTGGGCTTATCCAGTAGATCGTAGGCATTCTTCCAACGAATGCAGGTTAGCGAGTTCGGGGTTCTACATTGAGTGAAGTGGTATTATGACCGATGTTCCGATCGGGAGTTGCATCTTAAAGGGTCCTTGGCTATGCTGATCCGGGGATTGCAAAACCCTTTCGTAGCGCGTTCATATGCTTTCAGCACAAAGATGTTAGAACGAAGCTCCTATCTTGTGTTTGTTCCCGTCTGTACCTTGTTGTTTTTCTTATTTTGCCTTTTGTTCCCTATGTGGCTTCTCGTGAAGATTGATGTTATCATTTAACTGAGAATTTCATTCGTTCCTCTTGTTCGAATGATTTCATTCGTTCCTATTGTTCGAATGATTATTGTGAAGACTTGTTGCAATTCATTCCATTGATTCAGCTTATACCTTGTGTCAATCAATTGCTGATTCGTGGTCATCTCTTTCAGGATGGCTCCGAAAAGGGTTCCCAACGCTAACCTAGAGGGTGAAGAGGTCCCAGAACGTCCTCCTTCCCCTCCTCCTCCGTCTGAGGCTTGGAGAGCGATTATGCAGACTACAGCTCAGAACACTCAGATGTTGATGCAGATGATGCAGCAGATGCAAGCTAATCAAGCTAATCAGGGTGTTCCAGGGAATCAAGGCAACTTCTTCAACCAGCAGCACCATGCTACTCTCAACCAGTTCTTGGCCAATAATCCAAAAGCTTTCAGTTACTGTGTCGACCCTCTTGATGCTGAAGATTGGTTAACCGACATAAAGAAGCATTTGAGTGCAGTAACGTAAGAGAAGAGGATTATGTGAAGTTTGCAGCCTTCCAACTCAAAGACCAAGCAGCTGACTGGTGGCAGTAGTACAAAGAATCCAGGCCAGGTCAGGTGATCTCTTGGGAGAATTTCTGCAAGGACTTTCGCTCTCACCACATTCCAACAAGTGTCATCGAGGGTATGCGTGAGCAATTCCGCAACCTGAAGCAGGGCTCTATGACAGTCTACCAGTATAATGTCAAGTTCCAAAACCTCGCCCGCTATGCTAAGCAAGACATTCCTGACGCCAAGAGCAAAATTTACCAGTTTCGTGGAGGTCTCAAAGATGAACTTCAACTTTCTCTCACCTTGTTCGAGCCCGATGAATTCGACAAATTCTATAATATGGCTTTGAAACAAGAGGCAGCTCAGCTTAAGATGGAGGCTTCTAAAAAGAGAATTCGAGATGCCGTTCACTCTTCCTCATCGTCTCAGATGGTCTCGAAGCAACAGAAATTCTGGCTTCCTCCTCCTCCAGTGATTCGAGCTCCTTACAACAACTCCAACAACTCCAACAACTCCAACAGCAACAAGAACTCTAGTGGACGTGGTTTCTCCCACCCACCCAACCCGAGCAACCAGTCGAAGAAGCAGTTTCAGTCTCAAGGCTCCAAGTCAAGTGGTTCTCATTTCCGTCCTCTCTCAGAAGTGACTTGCAACAAATGCACTCAGAAAGGTCACTATGCCAACAGATGTCCGAACCTGAAGCGTCTTCCACCTCCTCCACCTGTGAGTTCAGCTATCGTCAGGCATGATCCAAAGGCAGCAAGGGTCAATCTGATGAGTGCAGCGCAAGCGGAGAATTCTTCTGATGTCATTTTGGGTAACCTTCCAGTGAACTCTATCCCTGCTAAAGTTTTGTTTGATTCGGGTGCTTCATGCTCTTTCATGTCATATCCATTTGCATCCAAGAATAATGTTCACTCTGAAGCTTTGCCAAGACCTTTGAGTGTCATATCACCTGGCAAGAGATTGAGTTCTAGTATGGTGGCTCCGAATGTTTCTATTCGCATGGGTGATTATCGCTTTCTGGCTAATCCGGTGATTCTCGGCAATTCTGACATTGACCTCATCCTCGGAATGGATTGGCTTTCTCAGCATGATGCTCACATTGATTGTGCTCAAAAGGAAGTCAAGATGACTCATTCTGATGAAGATGTGATTATCTTTGCCTCCAGGGATAACACTATCAGGCTTTTCTCTCTCAATGATAAGGGCGAAATTAATGCCATATCTCAAATTCCGGTGGTGAACGAATATCAAGACGTCTTTCCTGAAGAACTTCCAGGCATGCCTCCACACCGTCAGGTGGAATTCGTCATTGAACTCGAGCCGGGTACTGAGCCAGCATGCCGGCGTCCGTACAAGCTCTCTCCGGATGAATTGAAGGAATTGAAGAAGCAGCTTGATAAACAGGAGAGTATGGGTCTCATCAGGCCTAGTACGTCTCCTTGGGGCTGTGGTGTCTTATTTGTCAAGAAGAAAGATGGCACGGAGCGTCTCTGTGTTGATTACCGGCCATTGAACAAGAAGACGATTAAGAACAAATATCCGCTCCCCAACATCAACGAACTCTTTGAGCAGCTTAAAGGAGCTAAAGTGTTCTCTAAGCTTGACCTCCGAATGGGCTATCATCAAATTTGCATTCGCGAGGAAGACATCCCCAAGACAGCCTTCAGAACGAGCTACGGTTCATACGAGTATACTGTCATGTCTTTTGGTCTCGCCAATGCTCCTCCTACCTTTTCGAGGATGATGCATTACATCTTTAACCCCTATACTGGCGAGTTTGTGCTTGTGTATCTGGATGATATTCTGGTGTTTTCCAAGAATGAAGAAGATCACGAAAAGCACTTGCGTCTGGTTCTTGATCGACTTCGAGAGCATAAGTTCTATGCTAAGTTCTCAAAGTGCGAGTTTTGGCTCGATAAGGTTTTGTACCTGGGCCACATCATCTCAGCAGACGGTATTGCGGTTAATCCCGAGAAAGTTGAAGCAATTGTCAACTGGGAAGCTCCTCAGAACGTCAAGCAAGTCCGCAGTTTTCTTGGTCTTGCCAGCTATTGCAGAAGGTTCGTTGAGAACTTCTCCAAGATTGCCAAGCCTCTTTCCAACTTGCTTCAGAAGAATGTCAAATACTTTTGGTCTCCAGAGTGTGAAGTGGCATTCAAAACTCTCAAAGAAAAGCTCGTCTCTGCTCCAGTTCTGACTCCTCCAGATGAATCCAAGCCCTACGAAGTATTCTGTGATGCTTCTCTTCAAGGTCTTGGTGGTGTACTTATGCAAGATAAGAGAATTGTGGCATATACTTCTCGGCAGCTCAAGCCAAGTGAGAAGAACTATCCCACACATGATCTCGAGCTAGCAGCTGTGGTACATGCTTTGATTACGTGGAGACATCTGTTGTTGGGCAGAAAAGTCGACATCTTCACTGATCACAAGAGCTTGAAGTACATCTTAACACAGCCGCATCTGAACCTCCGCCAGACTCGTTGGGTTGAAATGATCCAAGAGTATGATCCCAGCATTGAATACACTCCTAGCAAGGCGAATGTGATTGCGGATGCTTTGAGCAGAAGGCATATTGCAACAGCCTTCTTATCAAGCTGTGCCAGCCTGAGCTTTGTGAAGCATTCAGGAAGCTCAACCTCCAAGTTGTTCCGCAGGGTTTTCTTGCAAATCTTCAAGTTGCTCCTACCTTGGAAGATCAGGTCCGTGAGGCCCAACTCAGGGATACCATGGTGAAGAAGGTGAAACATGGTATTGCAAAGGGCACTCCAAAATACAAATGCTTTCGTGTTGATGAGAGAGATACCTTGTTCTTCGAGGACAGACTCGTTGTTCCCAAAGGTGATCTCAGGAAGCTCATAATGGAAGAAGCACATGATTATCTCCTTTCCATTCATCCTGGCAGCTCCAAGATGTACCAAGACCTCAAGCAGTCTTACTGGTGGACACGCATGAAAAGGGAAATTGCCCAATTCGTGAATGAATGTGATGTTTGCAGAAGAGTGAAAGCAGAACATCAACGTCCCGCCGGTCTTCTCTAACCTCTTCCTATTCCCGAGTGGAAGTTCGACCACATTGAAATGGACTTCGCCACTGGTTTTCCTAAGTCCAAGAGAGGGAATGATTCTATCTTCGTGGTGATTGACAAGCTTACCAAAGTCGCTCACTTCCTGCCAGTCAAAGAATCAATCAATGCAGCTCAATTGGCAGAGTTGTACACTTCCAGAATTGTGTCCTTACATGGCATTCCTCAAGTTATATCATCAGACCATGGAAGTTTGTTCACTTCAAGGTTCTGGGACTCCTTTCAGTCCGCCATGGGCACTAAGATCAGGTTCAGCATTGCTTTTCACCCTCAGACTAGTGGTCAAGTCGAGCGAGTGAATCAGATTCTAGAAGACATGCTCAGAGCCTGTGTCATATCTTTTGGCATGAAATGGGAAGACTGCCTTCCATTTGCCGAGTTCTCTTACAACCACAGCTTTCAAGCAAGTGCAGGCAAAGCTCCGTTTGAAATCCTCTATGGCAGAAAGTGCCGTACCCCTCTCAACTGGTCTGAAACAGGCGAACGTCAACTTCTTGGCAATGACTTGATCTCAGAAGCCGAAGAGATGTGCAAAGTCATACGTGAGAATCTCAAGGCCGCTCAGTCGCGTCAAAAGAGCTACTATGACGGCAAGCATCGTGATTTGGCTTTCAACATTGGTGATCATGTCTATCTCCGTGTTTCTCCGATGAAAGGCACCCAAAGATTCGGTATCAAAGGAAAGCTTGCTCCTAGATACGTCGGGCCTTTCAAGATTCTTGGCAAGAGAGGCGATCTAGCCTATCAACTTGAGCTCCCTTCCAACTTCGCCAATGTTCATGATGTGTTCCATGTGTCTCAACTCCGCAAATGCTTCAAGGCACCTGAACGCATGATTCCGTTTGAAGAGATTGATCTTCAACAAGACATGTCTTACCGAGAGCATCCCGTTGCTATTCTCGAAGAAACCGAACGCAAGACCCGCAACAAGTCCATCAAATTCTTGAAAGTCAAGTGGTCACATCACACCGACCGAGAAGCTACGTGGGAACGAGAAGATCATCTTCGTTCCGAGTACCCTTCCTTTTTCCAGTCCTAGATCTCGAGACGAGATCTTTTTGTAGTAGAGGAGAGTTTGTAATGCCCCGGATGTAATACTTTCCCTTTTGGGCATATAATATATCTCCGGCTTCATCTATTCCATTTCGGGTTCTTTGTCTTTCAGGTTTTCGTCGTTTTGTTGCGTGCGTGTGTGGCATTCATTCATAGCATGTAGTCATGTGCATCGCATTGCATTTGTGTTGTCGGTTGCATCCGGTTCCACGCGTTCCTTCCCGTTGTCCGTTTCGCGTTCCGGACCTCCCTCACGTGTCCGTGGCGTCCCGTAGACCTACTTTGGTGTTTGGTCGTGTTACGTTACCGGTGTTGCTCGAGACTTGTCGTGTGTTGTTGTTTTGTTGTGTGTAACCCGCCTGTCAAATCTCGTCGCGTTTGGAGTCCGTTTGCTCCCCCAACTGTTATTTGTGTGGGCTCAAAGTGCCTCCACTTTGTGGCCCAAGACTCCCCCTCCAACAGCCCACCAACCACTCCTAGCCACTTCTATCATCTAGGCCATCCAAATCTGATCCGGTGGTCGAAAACCGCACTCCATTTGGACAACCCTAGCTCCTTGTGCCTATATATTTGTCCACTCCCCCAAATTTTGCCCCAAATTAAGGAAACCCTAGACCTCTCCTTCTTCCACCTCTAGCCACCAGCCACCTCGCCGGAGTTTCGCCGGAAGTTCGCCGGAATACACCACCTCGCCAGAAAACACCTCCACCACCTCCCTCCATCACCTCCGGCGCCCCACCGCAGCACCACCTCGCCGGATCCGGAGGGCCCCGTCCAGATCGGGCCGTTTCCGGACCAGATCCGCCTCCTCCGGCCTTCTCCCGCTCGCCGGAGGCGGGTCAACGTCCAGCCGCCGCTCGCTGGAGGCTCGAGGGCGTCGAGCTCCTCCCGTCGCCAGATCGCATCGCCCGAGCCGCCAGCTTCGCAGGGCCTCTCCTCCCGATCCGGAGGCCCAAGCCGCTCAGCTGGGCCGGAGTCCAGTGCTCGCAGGGCCCATCTCCCGACTCCAGCGTCGCCAGGTCACACCCTCCCGATCCCCGCATCGAGCGCGCCTCCGCACCGTTCGCAGTCGCCAGCCTCGGCGCTCCGGGCCGCATGCCGCTGAGCATCCAGCCTCCTCCGGCCTTCTCCCGCTCGCCCCGAGCCGGCCCGCTCCTCGCCTCCATGCCCGAGCCGTCGCAGGCCGCATCTCCCCAGCGCCCAGACCGGCCGCTTCACCGCCAGGCCGGCCCACGCCGTCCCGCTTCGACAGCCGCGAGGCCAGGAGCCACCGGGCCACGTCCCTCCTCCCGAGCCTCCACCACGGGTCTTCGGCCCAGGAGCCAGCCGCCGCCTCGCCAGCTTCCGCGCCGGGCCGGCCTTCCCTCCGCGCCGCCCGAAGGCCCACTCCAGCCGCGCCTCCAGTCGGGCCGGGCCGATTCCTTCCAGCGCCAGCACCGCCGCAGATCCGCCGGGCCGGATCCACGCCCCGGGCCCGTTTTGCTGCAGATCTGAAGGCTGACCGAAAAACCCTAGATCTAATCCCTGTTGATTGCTTGTGTGCTGATGCCTTTTTCAACTGATGATATCTTTTAGTGTGGTGATCCGTTTTGCGCAAATGAGGTGTCCAGACGTTCGTGGTGACTAGCACTACGATTCATTCCATTGTGCCATGCATGTTAGAGATCATCTAGGTGCTTATTTTTCTGTTGCAAGAGTGCATCCTGATATAATTGCTGCTATGTGATGTTTTTTATGCCATCTTTGCATAGTGATATCTTTTAGCTCGTTTGTCCGAATGATGCAAATGACATGTCCACGTGTTCGTCTTGCCATGCTCTACATGTTGCTTGTGTTAGGTTGCATGATAGATTTATTCTTGCCATGTATATCTTCGTTGCAAAGTGCCATGTGGCTGTGATGTTGTTTCACTTGTTATGAAATGCCATCTTGTTGAGCTCTTTGCTATCGTTGTGTTTATCTCCATGATGCATGCTTGTGTGTTTCGGAATCACCATCATGTGTACTTTGATGTGGTGCTTACCACTTGCCATGTTTAATTTCGAGGTGACTTAAACTTGCTCTTTTAGATGCCATGATGAAACTGCTGTTTTAAGACTTAGTGGATTTTCACTAAGTCTGAAATCTGTAACGTTCCGATGCCATGTTTGCTTGCTGCTCTAGGACAAACCATGATAGTTTTGGGGTGGATCTTGATGGTTCCTTGTAGTAGATATTGTTGGATTTCCATTCATGTTCTCACATGCTTATTTAAGTGGCTGTAGCATGTTTATCTTTTGCTCCTAAGTTTCAATAAAATTCTGCTGTCAGAATTTTATTGTCAAGTTCAATATGTCCAAGCTTATTGCTATTGATCCGTGGCTCCTTTGGGGGTGCACCTTTGGACTTAATTGCTGTAGGATATGTCTAGTTTATGTTCATGCTCTTTGCCATGTTGTTTGAGTGCTTTAGCTTAATTATTTTGTGCTCCGAAGTAGCTATGTTGCTGTAATTTTCAGCTTTCGCCTATTTCTTGTTTCGGGCATAACTTTTAGCCCGTAGCTCCGATTTCAGCGAGTCTTATATGAAACTTGATTGATTTTCCGTGTAGATTCATAATCTCATATTGTTATCATGTTTTGAGGTGTTTTGCTTGAGTGCTATTTTTCCGTGCTCCGTGTGCATCCTTAGTGCATCCATCATTTTGGTGTGCGCATTGCATCTTGTTGATTCGTGCCTTGTGTGATTGTATTGTTTAGAGCCGGAAGCTGAGACCGAGTACGAGTACGAGCACGAGGTTACCAACGAGGTTGAGCACGAGGACCCTTCTTACGATCCAAACGACTACACTTCAGGCAAGATGACCGAACCCCGATAACATTACTATCTTTGCCTATTGCTAGTAGTTCCGCTCTATAGTTTTGCCTCGATGCCCATGTTCTTCCTTTCAGCCTCCTACTTGTAACCATGACCATGTTTAACCACCCTACCTATGCAAACCGTTGGTTGGCTAAGTACGCTTCGCTCAGCCCTTCTTATAGCATTGCTAGTTGCAGGTGAAGTTCGAAGATGCTTGCTTCATGTTGAAGTTTTGTTGGGTTATATCACACTATATAAATGCTTAAAATGAAATCATCTATATATTGGCAAGGGTGGAAGGCTAAGCCTTTTGCTTGGTGATTTGTTCCACTCATGCCGTTAGGAACCGTTTAAACCGGTGTTATATTCCTTGATTATGCGTTCCTAACATGGTTGGGGTGTATGGGACCCCCTCGATAAACCGTTAAGTGCTTAGTCTTTTCCAGCAAGTCCCAACATTGGTACTATTTGCCTAATAACAAATTAAACTTGCATAGGGAGTTATAAACCCTTTTTTCTTAATCGACAACCCCGGGCCAGTGCTCCACATGAGTGTTGGTCCGAACTGGGCAACCTGCGGGGCCACCTCGAGGAAACTCAAGGTCTGGTAAAAACCCGTAGCTTGTCCCATCCGGTCGTGGCCTGAGACGAGATACGCGCGGCTACTATCAGGGTGTCAGCACGCCGGGAGGATTTGCTGGATTAGCCTTACCTTAGTTCAGAGTATCTTGAGCACGGGATTCCGAGAATACTCGGGTCTTCCCACTTTGGAGTTGCGACTCCGCGGATCGTGGGCTTGTAATGGGTCAAGTTGGAACACCCCTGCAGGGTTATGAACTTTTGAAAGCCGTGCCCGCGGTTATGTGGCAGATGGGAGCTTGTTAATATCCGGTTGTAGATAACTTGACACAATGTTTCAATACACTACCAGCGTGTGTACCGTGACTGTCAATTTCCGAATAGGGATTCGGGAGTTGAACACGGTGGGGTTATGTTTGTTGAGCTTTAGCTAGGATCACTTCGTGATCATCTCTCGACCGAGGCATTTCTCTTCTCGCACTCTCTCACGTAAGCTAGTTGCTAGTTGCTGCTGCAGACACTTATTCTTTTCTTTAGCCTTATCCTCTCCCAAGGCTTAAATAGTCTTGTTACCCGGGAACGGGATTGCTGAGTCCTCTGTGGCTCACAGTTACTTCACCACCCTCAGATGCAGGTCCAGTTGTGAGCTATCCAGGTGATGGCACCGAGCTAGACTGGGAGTACGACGAGGAGCGTAGTCGATACTATGTTCGTTATCCTGATGATCAGTAGTTGAGACTTCTACTAGGATTCGATCCGACCTGTGGATTTAAATTATGTTTGGTATCTTGTCATTTGGATTTTACCCTTAGAGGGCTGTGATGTTTTAATGTATGATGTTTGAGACATGTATTGTATTTGTGTGACGTGGCGAGTGTAAGCCAACTATTTTATGTTTTGCATCCCCATCTTTTACATGAGTTGTGCAAAGATACCAGACTTGCGATCATTCCAGCATGGGGTTAAGTCTCTAAGTCGTGCCTCGACACGTAGGAGATTTAGCTCCATCCTGGGCATTACAGTTCAGGTAGATGCAGCGGCCGGGCTCGAGGACGACGGCGAGTTCGAAGAACGGAGGCGGAGCTTCGAGCGTTGGAGACAGAGGAAGAAGAAGGCAGAAGGGGAAAAGAGATGAGCCTCAGCGGTATTTATAGGTTGAAGAGGTAAAAACGGTAAGCGCGGGAATCGAGGAGGCCAGAGATCGGATAAAGATTGAGCTGTCGCCTCGATCTTTGGTGCGGCATTAAAGAAAGGTAACAGACAGATGCGGGCATTAAATGCGGAGATGATGTCACAACGGACTAACACGATTCCAGGAGTTGACGTCATGGCCGGTTTATGAAGCAAAAAGGTTGCAGAGAGGAAATTTGTACAAAACTTCGAAGACTAACATGAACAAGTTCAAATCAATCTGGGGCCTAATGTCAGGGATATTACTAGCAGGTATAAACCGGCCAGGAGGGTCCGGATTACACTAACAAGGTTGTATCATTACAAGCCCAGTAGAATATGTAACAAAGAGGTCATAGCCCATAGAGGTTTAGGGCCCACGTACAAAGCCCACGGTATGTAAACCGTCGTACCATGTAACTTGGGATGTAAGATAGAAAGAGTAGAGACCGAGGCGGACACGTTTATGAGCCGGCCTCGGGACTCTGTAAACCGGAC
>LR738715.1:471197954-471228987 GCA_902687465.1 Secale cereale | reverse complement strand
ATGATGTCACAACGGACTAACACGATTCCAGGAGTTGACGTCATGGCCGGTTTATGAAGCAAAAAGGTTGCAGAGAGGAAATTTGTACAAAACTTCGAAGACTAACATGAACAAGTTCAAATCAATCTGGGGCCTAATGTCAGGGATATTACTAGCAGGTATAAACCGGCCAGGAGGGTCCGGATTACACTGACAAGGTTGTATCATTACAAGCCCAGTAGAATATGTAACAAAGAGGTCATAGCCCATAGAGGTTTAGGGCCCACGTACAAAGCCCACGGTATGTAAACCGTCGTACCATGTAACTTGGGATGTAAGATAGAAAGAGTAGAGACCGAGGCGGACACGTTTATGAGCCGGCCTCGGGACTCTGTAAACCGGACCGGGCGTCGCCTCCTATATAAAGGGATGACCCGGTGACGGTTCAAGGACAAGAAACAATAGCTCGAGACACAGGCAAGCGGATTCGCTCACTGGTCATTGACGCCCAAGCAATACAACACCAAACTAGACGTAGGCTTTTACCTTCATCGAAGGGGCCGAACTAGTATAAACTCCATGTGTCCTTCGTCTGCTTTAACCTCTTCAAGCTAACCCGTACGATGGCCTCACACCTAAGTCTGCTAAACCGGACATCTGTCGTGCTAATTCCACGACAGTTACTTCAACAATTAAAAGATAGCCACTCCGGGGAAAAACCTCTGGATTAAATCTGAACCCTTTGGTTAGATACAGACGAGTTGGGGTACCGATAATTGGTACACCCAGAGAGAGTCATGGGCAAAACAGGGTTACCTCCACGGCTAGGGGTACTGGAGATCAGACTCCTGAAAAATGATGGATGTACCCCAATGAACAGTGGTTTCTCCAACTGACACGTGGGTCCAGGGCCCACTGGCAGCCTCCTTCTTCTACCTCCGGCTTGCCGCTTCATCTCCGTCGCTGCTCCGCGTGCGGCTTGGCGCAGCGTGCATCTAGCTCCTAGGGCGATGAGGACCCTAGTGTCGTAGTGCGTGGCGTGCACAGCGGTGGTGCAACGAGCACTCACGTCGCGGCCAGCACCGTGTCGGAACTGCTCGCGGATTCGCGTCCATTACGCCGGTGATCGAGCGACGAGCGATTTTCCTGGACATCGCTCACCGTACACCGGGGTTGGGCTATAAAAGAAGGCAGAGCGGCTCTCCTCCAACACACCAACGCCATGCCGCTCTACTACCTCTTTGGTTTGGACGAGATCGAGTCGAGCTCCTTTGGCGAGGTTGTGTTCCTGGTGGCGCTGCGGTGGTTCCTAGCTGCTCTGTTGGGCACGCTGATCGGCTCGTCATTCCTCCTGATGATACTCATCAGGAACGAGCAGGCTCGGAACAATGTGCGGCTCGGTGCGGTGGATCGAGGTGCGGGAGAAGATGGTGCACTGGGTGATCCTCCGCCATGCTTGATCCTCCGCCGCTTTGCACCAGCGGAGTGATTGCATGCTGCGGTGGAGCGGGGTGGCGACTTGCCTACATTATGCAAGGCAGAGGGGAGGGTGGTGGTGGGGTCCAGATGCATGTGAGGTGGCTGCGCCAGCTCAGGATGCATGTTTTGGTGCGGATAAAAATCGCGGATGGTTCCACGAAAAAGCAGGTGTCGAGGTAGAACCAGAGTTGAAATATGTATTGTGGTCGATGTACTGGTTTAAGAGAAATAAAGTTGGCAGCGTTTCTCCGGAAATGAAGTCGGAAACGAGAATTAGAGATGAGAATTTGCCAGATGGAAAGGCCTCTGTGAGGCTCTGATTTTGGAAAGTCGGGCACACGAGGTGTGTACCAATAGGAAGGGATATGTGACTTTGCATTCCCACGAGTACTGCCCGAAAGTACCCGTGGGTGAACCGGGTGTGCGTGTGATATGCAGTATAATCCAAACTAGCAAACAGATGCAATAAACATGCAATGAAAAACACACCAGACAAATCATACTAATGTGTTTTAATGCTAGTGGGTATATGTAATCCTAGTACACATATACCTACACCAGCGCGCATTTTATTGTAGACTCGAGACGAGTCAATGTTATTTTAGTGTATGCGATCTATTAATTTAAAATATGGTTAGCAGCATATCGCCAACCCTATCAAACATTTCTGCTTGGCCGAGCAATAACCAAAAACAACACAAGAAAAACAAAAAGCACGGAAACATACATAACATACAGGGTACACTGATGCAAGCATCCAACAAAGCACGAACGCGCTATGCGCTAAACGAGACTACTCACTTCGAGATACATAATTCTATCCACATATCAAGGATGAACAGACTGACTCACCTACTTGTAGGAACACCTGACTGCGTGACTAAGGTCATGCAGAAGATTGGCCTTGCTGGGACTGTCCGGGAGGGCGAAGACTGAGCCAATCTCCATCTTCCTTGTTCGACAGTACTATGGGTGGGGATTCGGCTACTGGGGGTGTGGCTGAAGTTGATCCATGTAAATGCTGCTGGTGGATCTGGTAAAGAGCCTGGTCGAAGGTGATGGGGGTTGGTCTAGGCCACATCACAGGCCGAGAGGGTAACACTGGTTCGGATGGCATGGGGTGAATAAATTGAGATGCGAATCTACGAGCTTCACGGTAAGCTTCCTTGACAACTCGTACCGCATCATTGTCCAGAGTTCTAAATTTGGCAAGCATCTTAGAAATCATCATCCCCTGGGCAGTGATATACTGCACCAGGCGAGCGATTGTGGGGTCATCTCCTTGAATAGCAGGAGAAGGTTGCATTCCTGCTTCCGCCACAATGGGGAAAAAGCGGAACTCCCGCTTTTCTGCCAGTTGCGGGAACTTGGTTCGGAGGTGAAGGATGGCCTCCACAGCAGCGACCTGAATAGCCAAATCAGTAGTGGGCATGGCTCTGCCCTGAAGAACCAAGGGCTGACCATCTGCTGCGGGACCTGGGCAGATGTGCACTCTAGCATCATAGCGGTGAAGGTGAGGGACGGGTGCTGATTGAAACACCGGGTATTCAGGGCTAGCGTTACAGCCAAAGGCTGTGCTGAGCATCTCAATAAGGAGCGGTGGAAAGCCGGGGTGGTTGAAGGCAAAGGTACGGGTGTAAAACATGGGAGCTTTTAGGGCTCTAGTCATGGCTGGAGTGTTACTAGCTAGGCTTCTTTGCAGGGACATGGCTGACTGAGGAGTGAGCGATCCGGCTAGTGAAAGAGAGGATTTTATAGGTAGCCACGCGGGATGTTCCCGCATGGTGTGGCCCCTTACCCTGAAGGGTAAGCGGTGCGCCCGACCGAAAAAGATAAGGGCGTTATTTGTTCCACGGATAACTAGGCGGGGACAGCGGGGTGAGGACGTGTCGGTCCCGACTACGCCACCTGTTGATTAACAGTGGCCATGTCGGATGCTAGGGATGGGTCAAATCCCTTAGGGACATAAGGGGTTGATGGTAGCGGTGATCTAATGCTAGGATAATCTATGCCAGCCTGGCTGCTCTGATACCATATCCTGTGGCACCCCGATCTGCATGGAGCAGAGGGCCTTCGCACGTCAGCCCAGGATAACACCTAACGCATGACAGGTCCAAAATACAGCATTCCAAGTACAATAATATTCATCAAATACATGTGTATAAAATTACATCATTGATGAATACAATTATCTGGCATAGCCCTAAGGCTATTTAAATGGCGGCAGAATTCTTGGTTTCGTAGCATAACAACTCTGGCTGGGCTCCACAACTCACAGGACTGGCAAGATTATGGCCTAGCACGACGGATCAAGCAAACCATTCGAGTACGACCTACAAAACTGGCATGACACGCCAGGTCAGTACATTGAATGTACTTACAAGATAACCAAATACATAGCATCCAAACAAGCAGAAGACAAGGCAAGAACCAAGCGCATGCAACAACCTATCTTATATCAATTACTAAACATGGCATGATATGGATCAACTGAGCATGAACAACATCATAGCATCTACTGACCTGGTAATAACATGGCATATCAAAACATGCATATAACATGGTAATAGCAAAACATAGCATATCATCTCAATCATGGCATAATTTAACAAATAAATCAAAGCATGGCACGGCATCATGAAACTAAGCTAAAAATAAACTATTGTACATATATTCAATGCAGGCATAACATGTTAACTTTACCATTCTCTTGTTCTACCATTGTTCTTAAAATGCAACATATTACTCATGCAATGCAACCAAACTTGTGCACCGAGTCCATCGGACTCTCTAACCAACGGATTGCCTCGCAACCGAACGGTGATCACCCACGGATCACAAACGGAACCACACTTGGTTCAACACCCACCGAGACCTCATCTCGTGATCTTATCAAAACATCGTCGTGACTTCGCATGACTACCTCATAGTCCAAGCCACCACATTCTTGTTACCACATTAATTAATTTTATTATGTCAGGTTTATCCTCCATTTCGACCAAGACCCGATAGTGTGACCTACTACGAACTGTGTGCTATCGATAGACTTTATAAACACTCTGCAGAGGTAGCGCACTGTACCCACACTACGGAACCCATGGCCTCGTCATCCCATTCGGGTGGACCAACGGCGTTCCGACGAAAGCGACCTACTGCCATGACACTCTCCCGGCCACTCCAAATCACTCCCCACTGGGCTAGTCCTGGGTGGCCCCGTGTCTACCAAAGACACAACGACCACCGTCGTGGTCAAACATAAACGGTCTCAAACGGGGACCCGGTACCATAACAACAACAACGGGCACACAAGGCTTATGTCCGCCTACCTGCTCAGGGTACCGCGTGCCCATAACCTTCCCTAGTTGGAGGCATCGGCGAGAGGCACGACAATAGCTCGCATTAAGGCCTTCCCACAAAGGCAAATGTGGTTGCACTGAAAGAGTTCGATTTGGTGGCAGTATGACTCGATCCCATCGATGACAGAGGAGGTTTGTTATTATTAAGTCATCTAATTAACTTCTCCATCATCATGAGCATAATTAACATGAATGCAATGATGAGCATGCAGCATACAAAAGCATGTACAAAATGTCAAACTTCTCAAATGCAAAACTATAGCATAAAGAACATAATAATACCAAGTACTAGCATATTAACAGTGCATAAAAATCATCAAAGCATTTTATAACGATGTCATGCAAGTAAAGTAGAGTAGTGACATGACATTATTAAAAACAACATTCTAACTAACATGGCAAAAGATGTCATGAAACACTAGCATACATGAAAGACATAAAGGAATGACTGCAACTGAAAACAATAAGAAAACAATTGTAACTACACACACACAAGGTACAAGAAAAGTTAACATGCGAGTTCGAGGCTCATGATAAGAGGTTGGCTTGCCTGCGGCCGACAAATTCTCCGGGAAGAAGTGGGGAACGATCGCGGAAGGTTTGCCAGAAACACTTCTCTCTCGAAAGAGGCTAGTTAACAGCAAGGTCAAAATGGTCATTTTCAGAATGTTGAAACATAATGAAAATGATGCCAGCAGAACCGGCTCGACGAAACGGAGAAGTGGGCTCAGGGACTACTCTATAAAAATACTTCTACAAACAAGTCCCTGGCAGTTTCAACAGAACGTGTCTTTTCTGATAATACGCTTTCCAGAGAGGGAAACGTATTTTTGGCGGAAGAAGAGGAAGAATACGCTTCCATTGGTTGAAAGCGCACTCTCCAGGAATATGCTTTCGCGAGGGGAAAGCGACTTCGCGATGGGGCGCTACCACTTACACTGACGTGGTGCTGGGCCAGGCCATTCGGTCGACGACGGGTGGGGTCGCGCGGGAAGGGGCCTGCCTAGCCTGGCTTCTTCTTCAACCTCTCGCGCCGGTGTTCGACCGCTGCAGAGGAGGACTCGACAGGGCTTGTCAGCGATTCCGACCGCCTCCTGTAGCGCTCGGATACCAACGTGCTCGGGGATCCAAGCCACATCGCCTGGTCGGCCTCTCGGTGGCTGAAGATGACAGGAACGGGAGCAACCTCGACCGCAGCGGACTGCCACGTCGGGCGGCGACGAGCACGGCTCCCTGGTGCACCGGAGGGTGAGGGAAACGGCAGGGGAGGGTTGCTGGATGAAAACACGGGCTCGGGTGGTGGAAGGAGGCAAGGAGGGGGACGGCTTAGAGCGAATTCGGCCGGGACAGAGCGGCGGCCATGGCGATGAGGGGGAGGAAGGAGAGCTCCTCGAGCTCGTTTGGGTGGTCGGGGAGGAAGCTAGGAGGGTGGGGGAGTTACTGATGAGCTCGGACGAGGCACGGGCGGGATATTTATAGCCGGGGCAAAGGCACCCGAGCAGGTGGCCGCCGAGCGAGTCCGGCCATGGCTCTGCCGGCCGCAGCAGTCACGGGGGTGCACGGGAAGGTGACGAGGAGGGTGCGGACGAGTGCCAGTGAGTCACGGAGTCGGGCAGAGCTCGAAGACGAGGGGGGGAAGAGGACAGAGGAGGGGAAAGCGATGACGGCCACAGTAGCGCACTGTTCAACCGTTGGCACGGCTCGCCGAAGAAGAAAACAAAGGGGGCAGGAGGTACCGGGGGAAAAGGACGCCGAGGGGACACTGTTGGGCAACAATGGCGAGGCTAGAGCTGGTCGGAGCAGTGCTGCCGAAAACAATAGTGGCTAGACCACCTTTTTGGCTAGCTTCCCTAGTGATCACCATGGACAAGGCGCGCTCTGGGGTTTTTACTAATGTAATTCCAGGTCTACCGCGTAGTCCTTCGAAGATAGAGAGTTACTACGGTAAAGAAACAAGTAGAGACAAACTGAGCTGAGTAAACTGAGCTCCACAAGTTTGCTCTTGCAAACTTGGTTACACTCCGGAGATTAAACCAGAGAGGGTAAAAGGTAAAAATGATGTCTGGTGGCCTTATAGTAACAAGAACTACTATCCTGGGAATTTTGACGTCATTAGTACAGATATTTAGCATAGTTGCTTTACAGCTGCTAAAATATGTCCAGAAACTAAATGAGGAAGAAGTACTCACTAGGAATGATGGATTGAGCTAAGATTTGGCAAAGCTTGATGATTTGGACATACAATGATGCTGTAAAAAAATTGTACCAAATGGACTTGCCAAATTGGTACTTGTTTCACAAACATCACTTCTGACCAGAAACTTAGGAAAACTCTAGGAAACTATTGGCTACATGAAATGAGCCGAAATCTTGGGAAGGTGAGTTATATGGATAGGAGAAAGCTTAGGAATATTTTCAGCTATAATGGAGCAAGATAAACTATACTTGCTTCACAAACTGAAAATTTGGGCAGAAAACAAGAATTTCTCCTGTGCTCACATAGCTCAATAAAATGAGCTAAATTTAGGTGGGTGTTAAAGATTTGGAATACTTGAGAGGGCGGAAAAGTTTCATCCCATTTGAAAACTTTATGAAGGTACTTCCTTCACAAAGTTGTATTTTGGTCAGAAACTTTGAAAAATAGCACAAGGAGCTAGGATAAGAGGATTGAGCTCATATTTGGTATTCATGGGTGATTTATCAATGTTAATCACCTTGCCAAATTACAGCTCAATTGGAAATAGGAATAAAGCACTTCCTTTGCAAAATTTCAGAGAAGGCAGAAACTTGCATTGGATCAGGTGCCAAAATTTTGAACTGTGGAACATGAGCTAATGATGGAACTAGTGATTATATATCACAGACAAGCTCCACAAATTATTTGGGAATTTTCCTTGCCATACAAAATAGTAATTCCTTTGGAAAATGGCAAAAATGCAATATTGGCTTAAAATAGGAAAAGGCAATTTCCTTATTTTAATGTGGCCAATATTTTTTCCAAAGCTTGGATTAGGCATAAGTATCAACACCACAAATTCTCATGAATTTAGGAGATGGCTAGCTATGACTTTGGATTTTTTTATCCCTCAGACAGACAAGAAAAGGAATAAATTACAATTCAAAAAATATTGCATGGAACTTAGCAATATTTTGCATATTCAAGGATTATGAGGATAGGAGGGTCTCTTGGAATAGATGGAATGATCAGCAGATCGAAGAAAATGATGGTTGCTTTGTAATCACAAAGGCCACATATAAATTCCAAAAGTTTGGAATTAGGGTTTGAGAGGATTTGAGGTGTTGCAGATGATGTCTTGCCCACTGACAAAGGCATGAGCAAGGTTTTGAAGGGTTGAAAATGACCAGAAATCTCAGAGTCATCCATAAATCCTCATGAGAAAAATTGAAAAAATGATTGCCAGGAAGAAATAACAGCACAAAATTTGATAACCCAATTTTGAGGCTGTTACAACAAATATAATCTAAGCTACCCTAAACAGAGCTTCACAATTTTTTCTAAGGTCGAGGGGGTGACCCCCGACAATCATAGCTCTGCCTAATTAAACACAACATTTGCATGTACTGTAGTACTAGACCTAATATTCATGTTTCAGTTTCATGTTCGTTTTAAATATTGAATTGAGGATCATGCATGTCTTACCTTTTACTCCCTTCGTTCCTAAATTTTAGTCTTTTTAGAGATTTCAAGTGGACTGGCACATACGGATGTATATAGACATATTTTAGTGTGTAGATTCGCTCATTCTGCTCCGTATGTAGTCGCTTGTTGAAATCTCTAAAAGACTAATATTTTGGATAAGAAGGAGTATTTTTGAATTCTTGTCATACATGCATGGTTTGGAAAAATAGATGCACTATACTTATTGGATTGTTGTTGTGTTCGCGTGTGGGTGTCTGTCTGTGTGTATGTGTGTGTGTGTGTGTGTGTGTGTGTGTGTGTGTGTGTGTGTGTGTGTGTGTGTGTGGTCATATGCTTGATACATACAAAGTTTTCTCACCTCCATATTGTTCATCATTTAAAGTTGAATTTGCATTGAAAAACTTACCGGGGATACCATGAAATGTGAAATCCACGTTGAGATCACTATATCACAAACTCACTCTAATTCAACAACTCGTCCTAAATCAATTACCACGTTGAGATTAGTATTTGCAATAAAAATACGGGCATTGTAATACACATAGATTCGTTCGGCAATTTAGAAGGTTCCTTTCGTATTCTCGAATGGTAGGACCCAACGGCATACCAGCCAGACCTTGGCTCGTGTTGATCCTAAAAAAGTAAAAAGTAAAAAAAGGGCTCGTGTCCTTCTGGTGGCGTGCGTGGTACGCACATTAGGCATCCCAACCAGTCGAGCCTCTGCGTTTCGATTCGAAATATCTGGCGGCCAGAATTCCAGCCCTAGGAAATTCGCCTCATGTCCTTGGTCCATAATGACTACCGATGAACAACAGAGGGATGCTTTAGTAACTAGACAACGTTACCTACCGTGCCGACCATGGTTCAATTCCCTCAATCGCCGCTCGCCAAGGTCACCCGTTAGCTGCATTGCCTAGTACTACTACTGCTACACCAGGATGAGCACAGAATTGAGCCCGTTTGTTCGGGCCTAGTACTGAGTTAATATATCAGGCAATGCACTGGTACGGGGGGATTATCCTTTTGCTCCGCATATATAACTTGTCTGAAGTCTAACTAAGCAAATGTTTGACCAAATCCTTTCTTAAGAAATACAACAGGACAGATGTATGGCTTGAAAATTTATTGCGTGATGCAGGTTATGATATTGTTTCGAATCCTGGATCTTAAGTTTCGGAAAATCCAAAAGTGATCGTAAATTCTTGAAACTAAGCATGGTCACATGATATGGCACAAATATTAATTCATAATTTTTTTCTTCAATTTGGTACAAGCTTCTTATGACAAGTTGCACAAATGAATAGCCAAGGTATTTTGCAACAAAGACCTGTCACGTTAAAGGCGAACGCTTTCACAATTGAAACCATGGGCGTTTACGTGCCGCCACGAGTCCCGCTTCTCATCGGCAGGTGCCGTCCGAGCAAGCGTGTGAGTCGATGGGAGGCATGCGAGCAGACCGTTGCGCCGACTGATAGGGAGGCGTGCGAGCAGACCACTATGCAGGCTCACCGGGAGGCGAGCCCTTTGACCAGGCTCCACCGGCCACCTTCGTCCCAACTGCTCCAACTTTTAATGTCGTCGGCGCCGCAGTTTAAAATCAACCCCGCACTACCCGGTATCGCTACAATCTTCTCTCTTCCTCTCTGATTCTCCTGTCATCTACCTCCAACCAGCCTGACCTAAACATACGCCATGCCGCATCACGATGGTCTGCCCTTAGTCTTCCAGTTTCCTGAGGAAGACACCCAGCCGGAGTCTCGAGAACATAAGGCGCTTTGGGACGAGCTTGAATTGGCCTTGCGGGAAGACGTCGCGCCTGTCCCCGCTCCCGTTCCGGCTCCCGTCGCCCCGACTGCGCCAGTGCCCATCCCCGTGGCATTGATGGGCTGGGAGCCGCGCATTCTCGCCGAGCTTGATGCCACGGGGTTCCACGAGGTCCCCGCCGACTTTCATGCGCCCGTGCACCTGCCAGTGCATGCGTCTGCGCGTGCACTGACGCGCACGCCCGTGCCGGTGCCTGTGCACCTGCCAGCGCATGCGCCTGCGCGTGCACTGACGTGCGCGCCCGTGCCGGTGCCCGTGCACACGAATGTCTCCGCCGCGCCGTTGACAGCGCCTGTCCCCGCGCGGGTGCTAGTGCCCCCCTCAGCGGCATGGATAGCCGGCGTCGACCGCTTCCTTGCACCAACGCCAGTCGCCTCCTCCCGCCAGTTGACTCGCTCCAAAGTCCAGAACATTTTGGCATTCCGTGAAGCTAGGCCAACGTCCATGAGTACGGCAACAACGGTGCATGGCGCCGCCGTTGCTGTCGGTCAATGGCCCGACGACACACAGGGCACGGCAGAGGAGCCGCTTCCCACCGCAAGACGCCCCGCCGCCGCTTAATCTAAATTTGCCATGAAAAATGTTTGAATTGCCATGCTTAAAATACGAACGTTTATCATTTCCGTTTATTTTAGATCGATCTTCGTATAATTTAAAGTCAGAGTTAGACTGAACGAAATCTATGGTTTGATCGATTGAATGTTCTGCTAGAGCCGTATCAAATTAAATATAAAACGTCATCAAGCCACATGTATTCCTTGCCATCCAACGACCTAGACTGCTTCAATGTCGAGCGCTCAACACGTTTAGCGTGCAGTTAATTTCATGCCAAAAACAATGCTAATCACATAATAACACGCAAATAATATCCTACTTAATATCCGCATGCACTTAATATACTTCCAAATTAACGTGCATTGCACGTACACACTAACTAGTGCTGCTAGCACGTGAAACTGGTGCCATAACTTGTGAACGCGTCTAGATATGGTCAACGGCAACATCGCCCGTGAGTTCTTCGTGTTTGCCCGTGCGTCTAAACGCAGAAGGGGAGGGGAGAGAGAGAGCACACATGGAACCCACCAGTAAGTCAAGGCGAATAGTACTAAAAATAATATTACATGTTATCAATTAAATGGACTGTGGTAATATAAAAACATTATGTGAACAAAGAGAGGTACAACAAACAGTGTTGTTCTACGTATGTTGCCTATTGACGTGCGGCTTGAAGGCCCTGGTCGCATGTTCGATCCTCGTCCTTTATTTTTTAATTTGTATATGGGTCCAAATTTGTTTCATGACATGTGGGCCCCTTGGTGTGTAGTTTGTAGCACTTTAATTTGTGGGTCGAAATTTTTTCCATTCCAAATGGACTATCGGTGTGTAGTTTTGTAGCTTATCTATAATACCTAAATAGCTCATCCCCACTAACCTATTTATCTTAACATGCAAGCTGTCCACATCAGCGGAACCATGCAGCCAGCCACGTCAGTGCAGCCATGCAAGCTACCCACTGATGCATTTTGTTTAGAGTTTCTTTTGAGCGTCAGTCCCATCTTCCTCCCTCTCTTTTCCGAGTGAGTCATTCCAGCATTGTAGTTATTGCTGCTATAACTACCGCGTTATTCCTAGCACACACCAGTACTTCCCCTCCAGCATCCAGATTTGCCTTTTCCTCTGCTCATGCACTAGGTGCACACAAAGGCCACCAGGGAGGCAATACATCTGTGTTGTATTGTTGATTACTGACGTGGTGCTTTACATCTTCTCCACACCTTTTCCTCTTCATCTTCTCCTATCTCTTCAAATACCACCATGCTCGTACCAGCACACATCACCTCTCCTTCCCTCCGCAGTTCTGCATGCCTCTCCAGCTTCTTCTACAACCCTCTCCACCACTTTCTGCTTCTCTTTCAGGTTACATCGCTATGCTGCGGCCTGATCTACGACAAACACGGTTCACCTCAAGATATGCAAGAGGATGGGGAAAACAATCCAAGAGTCAGGAGCAGAATCCCAGCCCATCACCCCTCCGCTTATCTCGGGTCTTGGCTCAGCCATGGCGAGATGGACCATGGAGACATGTGCATGCTCTGGTTATCGCATACTCAAATCCCCTAAGTATTATACTTCCATTTTTCTGTCATGTGCGTGCAAACATAGGTATAAACGTTATATTCTTTTTAGATACATTCATCTTTGATAACAGGAGCAAATGAGCAACCATATTGACACATATTAATATATTGTGTTTTGCTAGATCTTGACTAGGATGCATAGTTTCTGTATTCTCAGATGCATGTCCGCGGTGGGATGCAGCTACCAGCCCTCGACATGCGCCGCTCAACATCCCTCGCTTTGATCTCCTATTGGGTCGTGACTGCTTTGTCTCATCACGTCCCACTTGAGTTTGATGACCGCACGAACTGTCTGGTAACGAAAATGAAGCACCATAACGATTATGAATCTTTTACGAAGCAACAAGGTTTTGTCATGCAATTTCTTCTTATTTTCAGTCTAGTAGTATGGTATAATAACACATGTACCATTTTGTCATCTTTTCTTCTTCTATGTTTTAAAATGTTTGTTATTTGTGAATAATATGAGACCATTCACTCTTTCATATATGTTTTGGTTGACTATGCACATATTAAAATTTTCTTTCGATGGAATTTTCAACTGTTGTAATGATCTCGACTTCTATGAAGTGTTATATATGGCGATCATATGTATTTGAATTTTCATAGAAGAGGTTCATAGGAAAACCAACTCTTGCAATCTTATAACAGGTCCATCTTTATTCACAACTTAGATAACCTTTTCCTACCTCATCTCGGTTATGAATTTTACATTTTTTCAGGAGGCATGTATTTTTACTTTCAGGAAATGATGTTGTTCTAGCCATTCCTGCCTCCATGTAATATATTTGTATGTTCCTTGATATTAAATCAAGAATCAACAAATGTTTGGATTCACCAGATGTTAGAGCCAAAAGTTATAAAGAGAAAAACACCAAATGCCTGTCGTATGATGTTTTGTGATTGGATATGGTATGGTCTGGTCACTATTTACATGGATATCGATGGCTTACACAATACACTGGTGGCATTGTTGAGATCGAATTACAACGATTCTTTTTTTCTCATTTGAAAATCAAAAGGAAATAGATCAAAGAAGTAAACAAATGGTTCTTCGGATGTTAGTTACTGATCAAAAAATGTCAATCTTCAGATTTGTTATACTTTAGTATATATGTATCTCAAAACTGATAATACTACATCTTAAAATTGATAATACTACACCAACAATTTATGATTTTTTTGTGCATAAGTTAATTCACGAATGTCACCTATATGTTTCTTCTCCTTATATGTGTTCTGTTTCGCCTTCTTAATTATCACCTCCAGAGATTTGTTGTGTTCGTATTTTTGTCGAACCTTCCACAAGACACGGGATCTTACCGAATCTTACATTCTTTGGTCCCAATTCTCTCAACATGTAAAGTGTCAACCTCGCCGTCTCACCAAGCAATGCATTTAAGTCTTCTCTCCCACTTAGCCATGCACAATCTGCCACATAAGCGAGTCATGCATTTAACTTATAAATTACAATTATTTTTTCATTAGTCCATGCATGTAATGCTGCCACATCACATATTCATGTTAGTCAACATTTACATTTTTGTTTGAAATGACATTTTAAACTGAAATTTAAAAGTTTTTATTCTATTTTAGACACTTTTTATATTGATTTTCAAGCTTAGACTTTCTTTTAATTAGATTTAGATAGTTTTGTCAACTACTTGTGCATTTTTATAACAAAGTTATCGCAGCAACGTGCGGGGAGAGAGTCATCACTACTCTATTTCAGAGGTAAATATTAAATCCAAGCCATCTTCTGCTGCAGAACATTTCTTATTTTTATTTTTTACTTTTTTCTCCTTACCGTCTGCCCTTCTCTTTCAAATTGGTTGTTACACTACGATCCCGATGCAACGAGCGGGGCATTGTCTAGTTTATAATAATTAAAGAGAACAACAAAGTTTTTTGCAATAATACCATGGTGCGACGTTGAAGGCGAGAAAGGACGTGCGAGAGAGCGATGACCGAGCTACAGGGAAATCAACTAGGGGAGTGGCGAGGGTTGCAACGGTGTTTCGAGTAGTTGTGGGCCGAATGCTACGAAAATATAATCTAAACCGACCGGAATAAATGCCTACACAAATTAATCCAAGGTTGGAGTGCCCCTCGCAATGTAAATAGCTCCGGCTTTGCGAGGGATGGAGAGGTAGCTTCAATGTGTGGAAGATACGGCGTGAGAAAGCGAGGTCAATCGAGAGACATAAAGATAGAGAAACAAAGTGAGTGTGGTCCGACATTCATTGAACAAATATATATGCTCTGGAGAGATATTGTACGATTGAGCTTTTGGCAAGGGTGAGGGCTGTAAGATAGAGCTTGAGAGATGATCCAGTCACAGACGTGTAGATATATTTTGTGTGTGGGAGGAAGCAAGGTCAATCGATCACATAGGGTCGTCGTGCGATCGAAAGAGTGAGACGGGTTGGAGAGAGTGACCTAGATAGACAATGTGTGTGAGAGAGTATACAATGTGAATAAGTCGAATTGGGCTCAAACATGGTGATATATCATTTTTGTCCGAGAAAGAGTGAGGTCAATCGAGACATACAAAGAGAGAGAGAAGGAGAGAGAGAGGGAGAGAGAGAGAGAGAGAGCGAGGCCTGCCATGAGGTCAAAAGAGTGGGGCAACTTCGATGGACTGACCTAGATAGACAATCTACGTGAGAGAGTATAGAGTGTGTCGATCGAGGCCCGAACAGGGAGATATATCATTTGTGTGTGAAGGAAACTGAGGTTAAACGAGACTCAGATAAAGAGGGCGAGATTGAGCGAGTGTGGCCAGCCGTGCGGAAGAAAGAGTGAGACAATCTCGAGGGAGTGACCTAGATAGACAACATGCGTGCATGCGCACGAGAGGTTGGGGGGCTAGATAGGCAATGCATGTATTTAGTGCGAGAGGGTCAGAGGGAGAGGGAGGGAGAGAGATCTCGGCATGGGGTGCAATGTCGGGTGTGTGAGGTAAATACATTTCGTAACAGACTGGAAAAAGGGGGTTGTGTAGTTGAGAGAGTTAGAGATCGAAACATGGAGAGAAAGAATGGATGTGTGTTGGAAACCGATAGCCTCCTAAGGTGGTTAGGAGAGTAAGATTGACCGATACAGGAAGTATGTAGCGTGTGCGGGGGGGGGGCTAAAAACAACATTTGAATGTAGATAGTATGAGACTTAATATCGATGTTTCAATTCAGTGTACATTGTAAGATTCGAACTGAGGACCATGCATATGGGTAATTATTTCGAATTCATGCCATACTAGGTTTCGAAAAGCTGACATTGACTCGATTTGTTGTGCTATTTTGTAGGTCATATGTTTGAATACATCCAAAAGTTTTCTCACTACCATGGTGTTCATCATATACATATGAATTTGTATTAAAAAGTAGCGTGGATACAGTGAAATGCGAAATCCACGTTAGAATTGGAGATCGCTATGTGACACACACTCTAATTCAAATAACTAATTATGTGACACACACTCTAATCCACGTTAGCGTGGATACCGTTTCGATTTTTTCTCAAATAACTCCTCATTAATTAATTTATAGTATCTCGTTTCGAATGACTAATTATTGCAAGGAAAACACGGGCATGGTAATGCATACAGATCCGTTTGGAAATGAAAGAAGATTCGTTTGCATTCTCAAAAGTAGGCGCACCAGGCAAGCCAGGGTCGTGTCGTGGTGGTCGCGTGTGTCGGACGGCAAAATAAGTTCGCGCTTCCACATTTTGGATTGAAATATCTGGTGGCCCCAATTCCAGCCCTGCAAAATCTCCATTCTCCACCGTCCCCTTCCGCGCCCAGATTGCTCAAATCCTAATTCGCCGCCAACCCAAGCAAAGTTCAAATCGCCCCTCGTCTCGTCTCTTTCCCCACCTCTGTGCCGGACGACGACGACGAAGACGATGGTCACGCTTCACCACCGCACCGGAGCTACCTCATCTACGCCCTCGTCCACCGCACCGGGTGGTCCACCGACAACGTCGACCGCCACAACCGACGTGCCGCACAGCCACCGACTTCCACCGCATCAGGTGCGCTTCACTGACGCCGTCTCCCAGCTCACCGGGGCTACTTCACCAAGCACATCGTCGCGCCTCCGCCCCCCGAGGCCGCTGGGGCTTCACCAACGGTCTCGTCCACTGCATCGTAGCGCTCCGCTGCCACTCAAGATCTGCATCCGTGCGCGGCCAGCCAACGCCATCGCATCACCCTCACCGGCTCTGAAGTGACCCGCACTCTAGCTAGGCGAGCATGCCCAAACGCTGGCCCGAACTAGGTATCCACACATCACTCCCTTGTGCACTGTTCCGACGATGTTTGGATATCCTTTCACTGCTCTCTTAGCTTACACGCCTATCCAACTCTGACTTTAACTCTTATTTCTTCTGGAGATATCATCTAAAACAAGCAAACCATTCTTTAGAGAAGCATGATGGCGCTACGGGATCTGGTACACATCCTGCACACGTGTATAACCTTGTAAGTATCTGTCCTCCGGTACAATAGCAAGGTCGATTCCTCTTATCTGATCAGCCATTTGCCGTGTCAAAAATGCAGAGGGGGTGCAAGGAGCACAAGGCCTGCACATCCAAGCAAGTGGTAACATGGACTTGTACATGGAACATCCCAAGCACAAGCAGAGCTACAGTGATCCTGTACAACAAGCTAGCGTAAGTCCGTGTATTTCATTTAATTCGTACTAGCATTCGTGTATGATTTGTGTGCAGTGGCGGATCCACGAATTCAAGTTACCATGGGCGAACATTTAACTTAAAAAATACGAAGGTACTTGCACTCCGGAAATAAACATAACTTGAGAAATGTGAAGCTACATGCACTTTGAAAACCAGCTAATGATCCAAAGTAGTTCATATTATAAACACTAAATGATGCAAGCACCAAAAAACACAAAATGCAACATGGTGTACAAGGACTACAAACATGGTATGTACCTGCTTAAGTTATTCGTTCTCTGGCTGAAAATATCGAAGTGTAATTGCACCTATAACTAGTGTGCAAACTACATATCAATATATCTATCCTGCACAAGTATGCCAATAGTTTCAAACAACATATTAGAAAAGTATTTATGCTACGTTGTCATGATAAGGGGACTTTCTGGTAGATGGCCTCGACGTTTCCTCAAGCCATGAAAATGCACTATAATTTGTTTGTCATCAATGCCTGCAAATCTCTATGTCTCTCTCAACATAGCAGATCATCATTAGAGACTAATCCTTCAATGGGAGCTTGCAAAATGCTTGCATTAGATGCCTCATTAGACATTATATGTTCATCACCGGGAGCATGTAAAATGTTTGCATCAAATCCTTCATTACCAGTCTGTTCATTAGACACTTCAGGCTCAAGAACAACATGAGCTTGGATGTTTGCACCGGAAACTTGATTAAATTCATCAGATTCAGTCAGTTCATTATTGATAGGGGGAGTTATAAAATAAGTAGAAATTGGTTTCATTTTCTCATAGGTTCCCTACATACAAGCAGTTTTACAACACCGTCAGGTTTAACTATTGGCCAGAAATTGGAGTTGAATTAGATATAATCAGGGATGTGATGTACCTGCTCATTGCGCATGAAACTCTTGCAAGATGCGAATGTCCGTTTGCACAAGCTCGATGCCATGCCCGTGCTGCCGCCGCTGCCTCCCACGCAGGCTACACCCAGGGTTGGATCTTCATCTTCTTGTCCTTCCGTTCGCTTGAAGCCCGTCGACCGCCCTCCAACAAGGGCGCGAGGAAGTGTTGTGTCGGTATGTCCAGCTGCGGCTAGGTTAGGAGCGAACCAGACTGGAGGCTGGAGCGGATGAATTGGGATTTTTCCTATTGTCAATCGATATGGGAGGCGCTCATTTGGGCCGCGAGCCTGCTATAGGGCCTGCCTTGCACTTATGTTATTGGCCTATCCAAATTCAAACATTTTTCTTCATTTTTTACATTGCCTGCTCGTGCGTTGGGACGAACAAAACTAGCCTGGGCCAACCCGGACGACTCAAACTAGATGCACACTTTCAAGCCACCCGAGGCGGCTTCCCATACCAGCCCCTATGGTGGCGTCGCCCCTTTTGCGTGTATGATAGGGGTAGTGAAAAATATTCCAGTGGCGCTTTTGATTTACCCACAGAATGGTTGAATTGCTTGTTTCTATGAATTGAGTTCGCCAATAATGTGAAGGATGCTAGTCTTTTCATCCTATTGTAGATTGCTTAGATCTCGATATGCCAAAAGTAATCACATGAAATATACAGTAAAAGCCAGTGTGATGTGTGTGGCTACACCTAGTCTCACAACACGTCCTCATATAGCATATCAAGGACGCACCATCTTAGCAGATTAACCATTCGACTTACCAATGCAGTGTGGGAAGAAAGAAGTATTGGGACTGCGTATCCAAGCAATTGATGCCATGGACTCCTTCGTACAACCTTGTAAGCGAAAAAGAAGTTGATGTGTTCCTGTACAAAGAACTAGCGTAAGTTCAGTTACCTGCTTCTCGAAATTTTAGTTAGCCACTTATTGCAAAATTGTTCAATTACGTTGCTCGGCTTAATTTAGTTTGCTACTGATTACATAATGCCACAGCCTGTTAATCCTATTATAGACTGCGCCTATCTATGTGTTTGATACTTACTGTTAAGAATTACCTATTTGCCTGAACTTAAATAGCTACTTGTTTGTTTAACTGCTTTGCTCCTGCAACAACGGGTTACAATGATGTTAATAACTACTTTTCAGCATCTAATTGAAACTCTTTAATTCCTTGTTTGTTTAACTGGTTTGCTGTTATAAATCCCAGTTGAGATGTTTTGCTAACTTCAACTTTTCTGAATCCAATCGGAACTTTAATGGAAAAACAGGTTAGCCCAAGATCAAAGAGCGAGGTCCCCACGGACGTTGTATCATCCCACAGTAGTGGTACCGGCCCAATCGTGCATTATGAATTGCCAACTGCTCATGCTCTAGAGGCTAAACTAGTGGTAGAAAGAGCTTATGCTTCTGCACTTAGATATGAAGTTGACATGTTGAGGAAGCAAACATCACAATGAGTAGCAGTACTCAAGACAACCATTAAATATTTGGTGGATTTCAAAATGAAGCAAGCTGAGACTGACCACATTGTTAAGGCCTGAAGGAAAAAATTGAATTAAATTCCCACTTGGTAAATCATAGGTGAAATGTTCTTTCCATTGTTGAATAACATTTGTGTTGTTTGTTCATGTAATCAATCAAACCATTTGTTTTAGAGATCATGTAATAATTGTTTTTTGTTTTTTGGTTTGTAATTTTATTTGAGCACAAGTCTGTATTAATTGATAAGACTCGGAGAAATTTCATTTTGATTGTTGTGCCAGACCTACAAGTATGCCAATCGGGCTGAATGTGCATTCAACAATATTAGTAGTATAGATGGACCATAAGTGGCAAAGAAAAGGATGTTGTTGTAGTAGCTTGGCTAAAAAAGGATGTTGTTGTAGCAAAGAAAAGTACAGCGGCCTGGCTTATGTATGTTAGTTGATATTATTGATCCATATACTCTATAAGTGTTTATATGTCTGTTAGTTCTGTACATTCTTGGTTGATTGACTCGGTATTTGAATCTTGATACATCGCTTGTGTACATATCTAAATGGGAGTACACATTATGCTGCGTGTGACATTTGAGTTGGACATGAAATGTTCCAAATATTCGAATTCACCTTAAACTGGATTCTAGATTCTGAATTTGAGTATCGGCATTTGTAAACCATATTCATATATGACAAGGGAATACATCTTTGTCGTCCTTTTGAAGATATATAAAAACACATAAAATGATTTATAAAGATTCGTATAGGAATACAAAATGGATTCGAATTTAGTTGCTAGGGTAAACGTGGATGCTTATTGTCCCGAAATTCGAAAGAAGCGGCAAAATGTCCACTCCCACGTCGGCTGCCCAAAGCCAAGTGTTTGGGTGATGAAAATTACTGTCTACCCATTATACGGACAATCCATCGGCCCGTTTTCCACTGCTCTAAATAGGGGTATGATAGTAACTTCAATTAGACGTGACACGACCGCCTCTGAGCCCATTCCGACATTGTGGGCGCCAAACATGGGTGACAAAACACATTTGATTCAAGCTCATCTAAAAGACCTCTGTTTCTCCCTCCATTTCCCCATTCATACACGGTGGGCGGCAAAACAAACTCGACTTGGCCGAAATCGACGTAGGCAAATATTTTCAATAGGGGCAGGTTTGTAACTTCACACAGACGTGACACAACCACCCTACCTGTCAGCCCCGTTCATACACCGTGGGCGCCAACCATGGGCGCCAACCACCCTCTCCTCGCCCGAAATCGCTCTGGGCAAATATTGGTGAGATGCGAGATTACCGTCGTATCCCCAACCGACGAGACGTCCAAATTTTAAACGGGGGCTAAGTTCGTAACTTTCCCATATTTCAGACAGGCGCGTCCCAAAAACATGGTTCCCCGTACCTCTCCCTCCATTTTCCCATTCATACACCATCCGCACTAGAACACCATCCCCACACCAGCCTTCGTCCGCCACCCCATCCATCGCCGCCGTCCTCCACCACATCCATCACCTCCGTCCTCCACCACATCCATCGCCACCGTCCTCCACCATGTCGGAGCACCTACCAAGACCGCGTCGTCCACTGCTAGAGATGGACGTTTCTCATCCACGGCGACGGACCAAGAGCCTTGCATCACGTCCTCTCGCTTCATCGGCGCCGTCGTCCTCTTTGTCGGGGCCGCTCACATGACCTTCTCTTCCACCGCAACGGGACTTATCCCCCGATGAACCCATCTACCATCGCAGATCTGCTTCAACACCACCGACAGCCATCGCACCCCTGATGCCTACACGGCACCGCAAGAGAGGTGGTACTTCATATCTCCTCAATTTTTTGATCTCAGCCAGAAAATAGATCTTAACTTGGTTACTCTACTTTCTTTTCAGCTCTTAGCATTTAGTTCTTAGTTCGAAGCAAACAATGGCTACTAAATACCATTTCGCCCGTTTCCCCCTTTTATGACCACTATACAATCAGAATACGTGCTTCGTGTCATAATAGCACCGCTCGACCCATCAAGCTAAACAAGCTTAGTTGTTCAAATATGAATCTGATATTATTGAAACATATTCGTTTAATTGATCAGCTAAATGTTCCTAAATTAGTTTCAAAAATGCATGTTCGCCGCTCGGGTGTGTATCTCTACAGGGTGTCCACGGTGGGCCGGCCCACCCTGGGATTTTGGGTCGTCCCAGGCCCCGATTCCCCTCTGTTCTGCTGCGCGCTTCCGATCTCTACTCGCACCCAGACGCCTACCTCGTCGGTGACTTGCCATCCCTGGACGACATGACTCTAGGAGGAGACGCCGGACTAACAGGAGGTCAGGAGCCGCTCACCCAACAGCGTCACCGCTACCCGGGCGCGCTGCCGTGCCTACCTTCCCAGTCCGTTTAGGGCTCAGGCGTGCAGCACCCACTAAGCCAACCTAATTTATCCTGAGATAAGTCCTCAACACTCAGCAGCCACTCCTCATCACCCGTTTTCTAATTTATTCATTACTCATTAGGTAGGACTGTCATTAGGCTTTGTTGTGTGCTCAGCGCTACCTACACTTAATGGTTCATATGTATTTCGGTAATCTTTAGTACATGTAAAGCTCATAGGGTTTTCAAAATTTCGGCCCTAGGAACAAACACTAGTCATTTTGGATTGTTGGTCGTAGTGACATTGACCCAAATTACTACTGCAAGCCAGGTTTGTTGGCAATTTTACTTGTCTTTCTTACTCATTCGATATAATATCCAATTATTCACGTCGATTAGTTGTAAACAATAAGTGCTAGACAAACTTCTTGATTCAGATTTTGGATGGTCTCTTACTGCAGTTACAATTCTGCATACTTGTCCTAGTAATCTCACAAGTAAATGATTGATTCACTACATCTATGCTTGCCTTCTCATATTTGTTGTCAATATTCTTTTAGGGTGGATCACCCTGTTTCTAAATACTGCAACCGTAGACATGAGTGAATAGTATTTCTCTATGTGATCTCTTCCATCATGTGTGGGCAACGAACACTGATTGTATAGAAAGAAAGTGTCATTTCCAGCTTTTACATAGGCTGCGATCTTGTACATGGAATACAATCTGCCTACTTGCTTTGTGTCGCACTACCAACACTCCACCCTTGAAGCTAAACATGATGCCGCTCATAATTCCTTAGTTTATTTGTTCAAATATGGATTTCATCTGATTCTAATGTTCCTACTTCAGTTTTGAAATGTGTGTCCGCCTGTTATAGAGACATATGGGGTTTGTATTTTTGTGTGTGGTCTGTCAGCATGGTTGGGGGGTGAACTTTGCATATGCAGGGGTTTATAGGAAGACACTCTTCGAGTTGAATCCACAATGCATTTCATAGATAATCTGACTACTTTTTATGTTTTCACGAATCTCAGATTCTGAACAGCATCATAATGATTATGAGCTTGCGCGCGTGAAAAGAATAAAGCAGAACAATGCCATGGCTGTCAAACTTGGCATTAAGGGACTGAAATCAAGTCTGGATGCAATGCAATGCAAACGCTCTCCACCTATAGATTCATGCTCAGAATATGATCCTAACAGTGATTCTGAGCTAGAAGGAGACCTAAGTCAATGTAGCTCCCTAGTGGAGGAGTCAGAAGAAGATGCCCTATCTTATTCACCCATCAAGGTGCTTGCTTTAACTTTCCAAGGTTATATTTGTCGCACATATCTTCCAACTGATGCTTTGCATTGCTTCTACTTTGTTGAACTGCCATTAGCTTAGTTTACACATCGTGTACGTATGTGAATACGCCCTATCTATCCATTTTTAGTACATATTCCTGAAGGAAATATGCCCTAGAGGCAATAATAAAGATGTTATTTGTATTTCCTTATATCATGATAAATGTCTTTTATTCATGCTAGAATTGTATTAACCGGAAACTTAGTACATGTGTGGATACATAGAAAAAACAGTATGTCCCTAGTATGCCTCTACTAGACTAGCTCATTGATCAAAGATGGTTATGTTTCCTAGCCATAGACATGAATTGTCGTTTGATCAACGGGATCACATCATTAGGAGAATGATGTGATGGACAAGACCCATCCGTTAGCATAGCACTATGATCGTTTAGTTTAACTGCTATTGCTTTCTTCATGACTTATACATGTTCCTATGACTATGAGATTATGCAACTCCCGAATACCGTAGGAACACCTTGTGTGCTATCAAACGTCACAACGTAACTGGGTGATCATAAAGATGCTCTACAGGTGTCTCCGAAAGTATTCGTGGTGTTGGCATAGATCAAGATTAGGATTTGTCACTCCCAGTGTCGGAGAGGTATCTCTGGGCCCTCTCGGTAACACACATCACAATAAGCCTTGCAAGCAAAAAGACTAATGAGTTAGTCACGAGATGATGTGTTACGGAACGAGTAAAGAGACTTGCCGGTAACGAGATTGAACTAGGTATAGAGATACCGACGATCGAATCTCGGGCAAGTAACATACCGTTTGACAAAAGGAACAACGTATGTTATTATGCGGTTCTGACCGATAAAAGATCTTCGTAGAATATATAGGAGCCAATATGAACATCCAGGTTCCGCTATTGGTTATTGACCGGAGATGAGTCTCGGTCATGTCTACATAGTTCTCGAACCCTGTGTCCGCACGCTTAACGTTTGATGACGATCGGTATTATGAGTTTATGAGTATTGATGTACCGAAGGTAGTTCGGAGTCCCGGATGAGATCACGGACATGACGAGGAGTCTCGGAATGTCTGAGACATAAAGATTGATATATTGGACGGCTATATTCGGACACCGGAAGTATACCGGAAAAGTTTCGGATTTATCGGGAATGCCGGAGGGGGTTACCGGAACCCCCTACGAGAGGGGATGGTCCATAGTGGGCCTAAAGGGAAAGAGAGAGGCAGCCCATAGGGCTGGCCGGCGCCCCCACCTAGGGTTCCTAGTTGGACTAGGATTGGGGGGGCGTCACCTCTCCTATTCCTTTCCCCCTTCTTCCTTTCGGTGAATCCTACTAGGAATAGGATTGCAATCCTATTCCTGGTAGGACTCCTTCCCTAGCCGCACCAGGAAGGGCCGGCCGGCCTCCCTCCCCTGCTCCTTTATATACGGGGGCAGGGGGCACCCAGAGACACACAAGTTGAATTGTTTTAGCCGTGTGCGGTGCCCCCCTCCACAGAATCACACCTCGGTCATACCGTCGCGGAGCTTAGGCGAAGCCCTGCGCCGGTGAACACATCATATCCGTCACCACGCCGTCGTGCTGACGAAACTCTCCCGTGAAGCTCAACTAGATCAAGAGCTCGTGGGACGCCATCAAGCTGAACGTGTGCTGAACGCGGAGGTGTCGTACGTTCGGTACTTGATCGGTTGGATCGCGAAGAAGTTCGACAACATCAACCGCGTCACTTGACGCTTCCGCTCCCGGTCTACGAGGGTACGTAGACACACTCTTCCCTCTCGTTGCTATGCATCTGGTAGATAGATCTTGCGTGATCGTAGGAAAATTTTAAAATACTACGTTACCCAACAGTGGCATCATGAGCCAGGTCTATGCGTAGATGATATGCACGAGTAGAACACAATGAGATTGTGGACGATACTAGTCATACTGCTTACCTGCATGTCATACTTTGCTTCGGCGGTATTGTGAGATGAAGCGGCCCGGACCGACATTACGCGTACGCTTACGCGAGACTGGTTTCACCGTTACGAGCACTCGTTGCTTAAAGGTGACTGGCGGGTGTCTGTCTCTCTCACTTTAGCTGAATCAAGTGTGGCTACGCCCGGTCCTTGTGAAGGTTAAAACAGCACATACTTGACGAAACATCGTTGTGGTTTTGTATGCGTAGGTAAGAACGGTTCTTGCTAAGCCCGTAGCAGCCACGTAAAACTTGCAACAAACAAAGTAGAGGACGTCTAACTTGTTTTTGCAGGGCATGCTGTGATGTGATATGGTCAAGACATGATGAGTTATACGGTTTTGTATGAGATGATCATGTTTTGTAAAGTTATCGGCAACTGGCAGGAGCCATATGGTTGTCGCTTTATTGTATGAAATGCAATCGCCATGTAATTGCTTTACTTTATCACTAAGCGGTAGCGATAGTCGTGGAAGCAATAGTTGGCGAGACGACAACGAAGCTACGATGAAGATCAAGGTGTCAAGCCGGTGACGAAGGTGATCATGACGGTGCTCTGAAGATGGAGATCAAAAGCACAAGATGATGATGGCCATATCATGTCACATATTTTGATTGCATGTGATGTTTATCTTATTATGCTTCTTATTTTGCTTAGAACGACGGTAGCATTATAAGATGATCCCTTACTAAATTTCAAGGTATAAGTGTTCTCCCTGAGTATGCACCGTTGCGAAAGTTCGTCATGCCGAGACACCACGTGATGATCGGGTGTGATAAGCTCTACGTTCAAATACAACGGGTGTAAGCCAGTTTTGCACACGCAGAATACTCGGGTTAAACTTGACGAGCCTAGCATATACAGATATGGCCTCGGAACAATGGAGACCGAAAGGTCGAGCGTGAATCATATAGTAGATATGATCAACATAAGATGTTCACCATTGAAAACTACTCCATCTCACGTGATGATCGGACATGGTTTAGTTGATTTGGATCACGTGATCATTTAGATGACCAGAGGGATGTCTATCTAAGTGGGAGTTCTTTAAATTAATATGATTAAATTGAACTTTAATTTATCATGAACTTAGTCCTGATAGTTTTGCATATCTATGTCGTTGTAGATCAATGGCCCGTGCTACCGTTCCTTTGAATTTTAATGCATTCCTAGAGAAAGCTAAGTTGAAAGATGATGGTAGCAATTACACGGACTGGGTCCGTAACCTGAGGATTATCCTCATTGCTGCACAGAAGAATTATGTCCTTGAAGCACCGCTAGGTGACAAGCCCCTCCCGCTAATGTAGACGCTTTGAACGTCTGGCAGTCGCGGTCTGATGACTACACGATAGTTCAGTGTGCCATGCTTTACGGCTTAGAACCGGGACTTCAACGATGTTTTGAACGTCATGGAGCATATGAGATGTTCCAGGAGTTGAAGTTAATATTTCAAGCAAATGCCCGAATTGAGAAATATGAGATTTCCAATAAGTTCTACAGCTGCAAAATGGAGGAGAATAGTTCTATCAGTGAACACTTGCTCAGAATGTCTGGGTACTACAATCATATGACTCAACTTGGTTGCAAAGTTGACGAGGATAGTGTTATTGATAGAGTTCTTCAATCACTGCCACCAAGCTATAAAGGCTTCGTGATGAACTATAACATGCAAGGGATGCAAAAGACAATTCCCGAGCTCTTCGCTATGCTCAAAGCTGCGGAGGTAGAAATCAAAAAGGAGCATCAAGTGTTGATGGTTAATAAGACCACTAGTTTCAAGAAAAAGGGCAAGGGAAAGAAAGGGAACTTCAAAAAGAATAGCAAGTCAGTTGCTACTTCCACGAAGAAACCCAAATCTGGAGCCAAGCCTGAAACTGAGTGCTTCTACTGCAAGGGGACTGGACACTGGAAGCGGAACTGCCCCAAGTATTTGGCGGATAAGAAGGATGGCAAGATGAACAAAGGTATATGTGATATACATGTTATTGATGTGTACCTTACTAATGCTCGTAGTAGTACCTGGGTATTTGATACCGGTTCGGTTGCTAATATTTGTAACTCGAAACAGGGACTACGGATTAAACGAAGATTAGCTAAGGACGAGGTGACGATGCGCGTGGGAAACGGTTCCAAAGTCGATGTGATCGCCGTCGGCACGCTACCTCTACATCTACCTTCGGGATTAGTTTTAGACCTAAATAATTGTTATTTGGTGCCAGCATTAAGCATGAACATTATATCTGGATCTTGTTTATTGCGAGACGGTTATTCATTTAAATCAAAGAATAATGGTTGTTCCATTTTTATGAATAATATCTTTTATGGTCATGCACCCTTGAAAAGTGGTCTATTCTTATTGGATCTCGATTGTAGTGATACACATATTCATAATATTGAAACCAAAAGATGCAAGGTTAATAATGATAGTGCAACTTATTTGTGGCACTGTCGTTTAGGTCATATTGGTGTAAAACGCATGAAGAAACTCCATAAAGATGGACTTTTGGAATCACTTGATTATGAATCACTTGGTGCTTGCGAACCATGCCTCATGGGCAAGATGACTAAAACTCCGTTCTCTGGAACCATGGAGCGAGCAACAGATTTGTTGGAAATCATACATACTGATGTATGTGGACCAATGAGTGTTGATGCTCGCGGCGGGTATCGTTATTTTCTGACCTTCACTGATGATTTGAGCAGATATGGGTATATCTACTTAATGAAACACAAGTCTGAAACATTTGAAAAGTTCAAAGAATTTCAGAGTGAAGTAGAGAAACATCGTAACAAGAAAATAAAGTTCCTACGATCTGATCGTGGAGGAGAATATTTGAGTTACGAGTTTGGTCTTCATTTGAAACAATGTGGAATAGTTTCACAACTCACGCCACCTCGAACACCACAGCGTAATGGTGTGTCCGAACGTCGTAACCGTACTTTATTGGATATGGTGCGATCTATGTTGTCTCTTACCGATTTACCACTATCGTTTTGGGGTTATGCTTTAGAGACAGCTGCATTCACGTTAAATAGGGCACCATCTAAATCCGTTGATACGACACCTTATGAACTATGGTTTGGCAAGAAACCAAAGTTGTCGTTTCTTAAAATTTGGGGCTGCGATGCTTATGTGAAAAAGCTTCAACCTGATAAGCTCGAACCCAAGTCGGAGAAATGTGTCTTCATAGGATACCCAAAAGAGACTGTTGGGTACACCTTCTATCACAGATCTGAAGGCAAGATATTCGTTGCTAAGAACGGATCCTTTCTAGAAAAAGAGTTTCTCTCGAAAGAAGTGAGTGGGAGGAAAGTAGAACTTGATGAGGTAATTGTACCTTCTCCCATATTGGAAAGTAGTACATCACAGGAAATTGTTACAGTGATTCCTACACCAATTAGTGAGGAAGTTGATGATAATGATCATGAAACTTCGGATCAAGTTTCTGCTGAACGTCGTAGATCAACCAGAGTACGTTCCGCACCAGAGTGGTACGGCAACCCAGTTCTGGAAATCATGTTACTAGACCATGATGAACCTACGAACTATGAGGAAGCGATGATGAGCCCAGATTCCGCAAAATGGCTTGAAGCCATGAAATCTGAGATGGGATCCATGTATGAGAACAAAGTGTGGACTTTGGTTGACTTGCCCGATGATCGGCAAGCCATCGAAAATAAATGGATCTTCAAGAGGAAGACCGACGCAGACGGTAATATTACTGTTTACAAAGCTCGACTTGTTGCGAAAGGTTTTCGACAAGTTCAAGGAGTTGACTACGATGAGACTTTCTCACCTGTAGCGATGCTTAAGTCTGTTCGAATCATGTTAGCAATTGCCGCATTTTATGATTATGAAATCTGGCAAATGGATGTCAAAACTGCATTCCTAAATGGATATCTCAAAGAAGAGTTGTATATGATGCAACCAGAAGGTTTTGTCGATCCAAAAGGTGCTAACAAAGTATGCAAACTCCAGCGATCCGTCTATGGAATGGTACAAGCATCTCGGAGTTGGAATATACGCTTTGATGAGGTGATCAAAGCATATGGTTTTATACAGACTTTTGGAGAAGCCTGTATTTACAAGAAAGTGAGTGGGAGCTCTGTAGCATTTCTAATATTATATGTAGATGACATATTGTTGATTGGAAATGATATAGAATTTCTGGATAGCATAAAAGGATACTTGAATAAGAGTTTTTCAATGAAAGACCTCGGTGAAGCTGCTTATATATTAGGTATCAAGATCTATAGAGATAGATCAAGACGCTTAATTGGACTTTCACAAAGCACATACCTTGATAAGATTTTGAAGAAGTTCAAAATGGATCAGTCAAAGAAAGGGTTCTTGCCTGTTTTACAAGGTATGAAGTTGAGTAAGACTCAATGCCCGACCACTGCAGAAGATAGAGAGAAAATGAAAGTCATTCCCTATGCCTCAGCCATAGGATCTATCATGTATGCAATGCTGTGTACCAGACCTGGTGTGTGCCTTGCTATAAGTCTAGCAGGGAGGTACCAAAGTAATCCAGGAGTGGATCACTGGACAGCGGTCAAAAACATCCTAAAGTATCTGAAAAGAACAAAGGATATGTTTCTCGTATATGGAGGTGACAAAGAGCTCGTCGTAAACGGTTACGTCGATTCTAGCTTTGACACTGATCCGAATGACTCTAAGTCACAAACCGGATATGTATTTTTATTGAACGGTGGAGCTGTCAGTTGGTGCAGTTCCAAGCAGAGCGTCGTGGCGGGATCTACGTGTGAAGCGGAATACATAGCTGCTTCGGAAGCAGCAAATGAAGGAGTCTGGATGAAAGAGTTCATATCCGATCTAGGTGTAGTACCTAGTGCATCGGGTCCAATGAAAATCTTTTGTGACAACACTGGAGCCATGTAACGCCCCGGACACACCCGTCAGTGGTCGTTACTCCTGGCGGGATCTAGACTGGCCTCACATATCAATACTAGTCTTTTCTGCGCACTTTGTCCTCACTCGTGCGCACCCGGGAGCAACTTCCCGGTCGGTCACCCATCCTGAAACTACTTCAAGCTGAGCACGCTTAACTTTGGAGTTCTATTCGAATGGGCTCCCGTAAAAGAAGGAATTCCTTATAGATATGAGTAGTCTATCATCCCTAATAAGCCAGGCTATCACATACACCCCCACTCAGAGGAACCGACGTCCTTGTCGGGCCACAGGAACGTTCCCTCTTGGCACAACCGTCTGTGCTTCCAGGACAGCACATGTGCCATGTCGTGTGCCACGACGGGTCACAAACGTCATGCACAACATGACTGCAAACTGTCCGCAAACATCCGTGTAACCGCGAGGGTCGGCTCTGATACCAACTTGTAATGCCCAGGATGGAGTTATACCTCCTACATGTCGAGGCACGACTTAAAGGCATAAATCCATCCTAGAATGATCTCAAGTTCGGTAATCTTTGCACAACTCATGTAAAAGAGGGGATAGTAAACTGAAAATAGTTGGCTTACACTCGCCACGTCACAGAATTACAGTACAAGTCTCAAACATCATACATTAAGAACATCACAACCCTCTAAGGGCAAAAGCCAAATGTCAAAGTACCGAACTCAGATAAATAAACCACAGGCGGATCGAATCCTAGTAAGAGACTCCACTACTGATCGTCCGGGTAGCGCACGTAGTACCGACTACGCTCCTCGTCGTACTCCCAATCCAGCTCGGTGCCATCACCTGGATAGCTCACAGCTGGACCTGCATCTGGTGTGTGAAGTAACTGTGAGCCACAGAGGACTCAGCAATCCCGTCTCCGGGTAACAAGACTATCAAAGCCTTTGGGTGAGGAAA
>LR738715.1:471172289-471197944 GCA_902687465.1 Secale cereale | reverse complement strand
CAGGCTATCACATACACCCCCACTCAGAGGAACCGACGTCCTTGTCGGGCCACAGGAACGTTCCCTCTTGGCACAACCGTCTGTGCTTCCAGGACAGCACATGTGCCATGTCGTGTGCCACGACGGGTCACAAACGTCATGCACAACATGACTGCAAACTGTCCGCAAACATCCGTGTAACCGCGAGGGTCAGCTCTGATACCAACTTGTAATGCCCAGGATGGAGTTATACCTCCTACATGTCGAGGCACGACTTAAAGGCATAAATCCATCCTAGAATGATCTCAAGTTCGGTAATCTTTGCACAACTCATGTAAAAGAGGGGATAGTAAACTGAAAATAGTTGGCTTACACTCGCCACGTCACAGAATTACAGTACAAGTCTCAAACATCATACATTAAGAACATCACAACCCTCTAAGGGCAAAAGCCAAATGTCAAAGTACCGAACTCAGATAAATAAACCACAGGCGGATCGAATCCTAGTAAGAGACTCCACTACTGATCGTCCGGGTAGCGCACGTAGTACCGACTACGCTCCTCGTCGTACTCCCAATCCAGCTCGGTGCCATCACCTGGATAGCTCACAGCTGGACCTGCATCTGGTGTGTGAAGTAACTGTGAGCCACAGAGGACTCAGCAATCCCGTCTCCGGGTAACAAGACTATCAAAGCCTTTGGGTGAGGAAAAGGCTGAAGAAAGAATAAGTCTGCAGCGGCAACTAGCATCCAGTTTACGTAAGTGAGAGCGAGAAGAGAAGGCCTCGGTGAGAAGTGATCACGAAGTGATCCTAGCTACAAGCTCCACAAACATAACCTCTCCATGTTCAACTCCCGAATCCCTATTCGGAAATTGACAGTCACGGAACACACGCTGGTAGTGTATTAGTAACATTGTGTCAAGTTATCTACAACCGGAATTAACAAGCTCTCATCTGCCACATAACCGCGGGCACGGCTTTCGAAAGTTCAAACCCTGCAGGGGTGTTCCAACTTGACCCATTACAAGCCCACGATCCGCGGAGTCGCAACTCCAAAGTGGGAAGACCCGAGTATCCTCGGAATCCCGTGCTCAAGATATACCGATCTAAGGTAAGGCTAATCCAGCAAATCCTCCCGGCGTGCCGACACCCTGATAGTAGCCGCGTGTATCTCGTCTCAGGCCACGACCGGATGAGACATCCTACAGGTTTTTACCAGACCTCAAGTTTCCTTGAGGTGGCCCCGCAGTCCGCTCATTTCGGACCAACACTCATGAGGAGCACTGGCCCGGGGTTGTTGATTAAGAAAAAGGGTTTATAACTCCCTATGCAAGTTTAGTTTGTTATTAGGCAAATAGTACCAATGTTGGGACTTGCTGGAAAAGACTTAGCACTTAGCGGTTTATCGAGGGGGTCCCATACACCCCAACCGTGTTAGGAACGCATAATCAAGGAACATAGCACCGGTTTATACGGTTCCTAACGGCATGAGTGGAACAAATCACCAAGCAAAAGGCTTAGCCTTCCACCCTTGCCAATATATAGATGATTTCATTTTAAGCATTTATATAGTGTGATATAACCCAACCAAACTTCAACATGGAGCAAGCATCTTCGATCTTCACCTGCAACTAGCAATGCTATAAGAAGGGCTGAGCGAAGCGTACTTAGCCAAGCAACGGTTTGCATAGGTAGGTTGGTTAAACATGGCAATTGGCTACAAGTAGGAGGCTGACAAGAAGATCATGGGCATCGAGGTAAAACTATAGATCGAGACTACTAACAAAAGGCAAAGATAGTAATGTTATCGGGGTTCGGTCATCTTGCCTGAAGAGAAGTCGTTCGGATCGTAAGAAGGGTCCTCGTGCTCAACCTCGTTGGAAACCTCGTGCTCAACTTCGTACCCGGTCTCAGCTTCCGGCTCTAAACAAAACAATCACACCAAGCACCAATCAACAAGATGCAATGCGCACTCGGAAAAGATGAATGCATGATGGATGCACTAAGGATGCACACGGAGCACGGAAAATATCACTCAAGCTAATCACCTCAAAACATGATAACAATCTGATATTATTAATCTACACAGAAAAACAATCAAGTTTGATATAAGATTCGCTGAAATCGGAGTTACGGGCTAAAAGTTATGCCTGAAACAAGATTTGAGCGAAAGCTGAAAATTACAGCATCATAGCAACTTCGGAGCTCAAAATAATTAAGCTACAGCACCCAAAAAGCATGGCAAAGGACATGAACACAAACTAGACATATAGTACAGCAACTATGTCCAAGGTGCACCCCCAACGGAGCCACGGATCAATAGCAATGATCTTGGACATATTGAACTTTACAATAAAATTCTGGCAGCAGAATTTTATTGAAACTTTAGAGCAAAAGATAAACATGCTACAGCCACTCAAATGGACATGTGAGGACATGAATGGAAAGACAACAATGTATACTACAAGGAACAATCAAAAACCACTCCAAAACTATCATGCTTTGTCCTAGAGCATCACACGAACATGGCATCGGAACGTTACAGATTTCAGACTTAGTGAAAAATCACTAAGTCCTGAAACAGCAATATCATCATGGCATATAAAAGAGCATGTTTAAGTCACCTCGAAACTAAACATGGCAAAGGGTAAGCACCTCATCAAGTGCACATGAAGGTGATCCCGAAACACACAAGCATGTTTCAAAGAGGTGAACACAACGATTGCAACGAGCTCAACAAGATGGCATTTCATAACAAGTGAAAACACATCATACGAACATGGCACTTTGCAACGATGATAACAAGGCAATAATAAATCTACCATGCAACCTATCACAAGCAACACGTAGTTCGTGGCAAGACGAACACGTGGACATGTCATTTGCATCATTCGGACAAACGAGCTAAAAGATATCACATGGCAAAGGTGGCACAAAAATAACACATAGCAGCAGTTTATATCATGATGCACTCTTGCAACAGCAAAACAAGCACCTAGATGATCTCTAACATGCATGACAACAACAGGTAAAACGTAGAGCACATCTCCACGAACGTCTGGACATATTACACGCGCAAAACGGAGCATCACAGTAAAAGTTATGCATGTTTGAAAAGTGCATCACAGAACACTAAAACAGGGACTTAGTAGATCTAGTCAACCTCAGGCAGAATCAGATCTGAAGAAAGATGGAGTGGGCCGGCGGCGGCGGATCTGGCCCAGCGAGCGGTGCTGAAGGGAGAGGCCCGGGCGGATACGGGCCGGCCCGGTCGCGGCTGGAGGCGGGAGCCCGCCTGGCTCGGCGCCGCGGTGGAGGGAGGCCCACGGGGGCACGCGGTGCGGCCCGGCGAGGCGGTCGTGGGGCGGCCCGGCAAGGCGGTCGCGGGGCGGCGGCCCGGTCGCGCGCGGTGGCGAGGGAACTGGCGATGCGGCCTGCTGGCGGTGTACGGGCCTCGGGCCCGGGGCGCGAAGGGGGGGGGGTCCGGCGTGCTGGCGCTGAGGGCGTCGAAGTGGGGACCTGGGCGCGGAGTGGAGGCGACGTACGGGCCGGCGCCTGGATCGGCCCAGCCGGCTCGGGCCGAAGGGAGCGATGTGGTCCTGGAGACCCAGCTGGCGACGGGGAGAAGGCCGGTCGGCGCTGCGGTGCGAACGGGCGTTGACTTCGCTCGATCAGGCGAGGGGATCGGCGCCCTCGTCCCGGTCGGCGGCTGCTGCCTCGATGGCTGCGGGAGTATTTTTGGGGATCTGGGGAAAGAAAGAAAAAAAAGGAAGGGGATCTAGAGGAGGAAGAAGAAGGGGATAGGGATGCCAAAATAGGCCTAGAGGGGGCTATAAATAGCAGTTTTTCTAGGTTTAGGGGGATTTAGGGGCGTTAGGAGCCCTCCGATCGCGATCCAACGGATCCGATCGCGGGGATAGATTTAAGAGGCCTAGGAGGAAATAAAAAATGCAGTAGGGGTATTTCCGGGACACGAAGTGAAGGCACTTCGGACCCACATGAACAACGGATGGGATAGTCAACGGAGTCCAAACAAGACGAGATTTGAGAGGCGGGTTGCACACAACAAAACAACAACACACACAACAACCTCGCGGCACACCAGTAACGTTAAACGCCCGAACAACAAAGTAGGCCTACGGGACGTCACGGACACGTGAGGGAGCTCCAGAACGCGAAACGTACAACGGGAAGAAACACACGGAACCGGATGCAACCGACAACACAAATGCAATGCGATGCACATGTCTACATGATATGAATGAATGCCACACACTCACACAACAAAACGACGAAACCCGAAAGACACGGAACCCGGAATGGAAATAGATGAAGCCGGAGATATATTATATACCCAAAAGGGAAAGTATTACATCCGGGGCATTACAAGCCATAGCCTTGGCGAAGGAATCCAGGTTTCACAAGAGAACAAAGCACATCAAAAGAACTTCAATTCCATCCGCGATCTAGTCAAGGAGGGAGACATAGAGATTTGCAAAATACATACGGATCTGAATGTTGCAGACCCGTTGACTAAGCCTCTTCCACGGGCAAAACATGATCAGCACCAAGACTCCATGGGTGTGAGGATCATCACTTTGTAATCTAGATTATTGACTCTAGTTCAAGTGGGAGACTGATGGAAATATGCCCTAGAGGCAATAATAAAGATGTTATTTGTATTTCCTTATATCATGATAAATGTATTTTATTCATGCTAGAATTGTATTAACCGGAAACTTAGTACATGTGTGGATACATAGACAAAACAGTATGTCCCTAGTATGCCTCTACTAGACTAGCTCATTGATCAAAGATGGTTATGTTTCCTAGCCATAGACATGAGTTGTCGTTTGATCAACGGGATCACATCATTAGGAGAATGATGTGATGGACAAGACCCATCCGTTAGCATAGCACTATGATCGTTTAGTTTAACTGCTATTGCTTTCTTCATGACTTATACATGTTCCTATGACTATGAGATTATGCAACTCCCGAATACCGTAGGAACACCTTGTGTGCTATCAAACGTCACAACGTAACTGGGTGATCATAAAGATGCTCTACAGGTGTCTCCGAAAGTATTCGTGGTGTTGGCATAGATCAAGATTAGGATTTGTCACTCCTAGTGTCGGAGAGGTATCTCTGGGCCCTCTCGGTAACACACATCACAATAAGCCTTGCAAGCAAAAAGACTAATGAGTTAGTCACGAGATGATGTGTTACGGAACGAGTAAAGAGACTTGCCGGTAACGAGATTGAACTAGGTATAGAGATACCGACGATCGAATCTCGGGCAAGTAACATACCGTTTGACAAAAGGAACAATGTATGTTATTATGCGGTTCTGACCGATAAAAGATCTTCGTAGAATATGTAGGAGCCAATATGAACATCCAGGTTCCGCTATTGGTTATTGACCGGAGATGAGTCTCGGTCATGTCTACATAGTTCTCGAACCCGTAGGGTCCGCACGCTTAACGTTTGATGACGATCGGTATTATGAGTTTATGAGTATTGATGTACTGAAGGTAGTTCAGAGTCCCGGATGAGATCATGGACATGACGAGGAGTCTCGGAATGTCCGAGACATAAAGATTGATATATTGGACGGCTATATTCGGACACCGGAAGTATACCGGAAAAGTTTCGGATTTATCGGGAATGCCGGAGGGGGTTACCGGAACCCCCTACGAGAGGGGATGGTCCATAGTGGGCCTAAAGGGAAAGAGAGAGGCAGCCCATAGGGCTGGCCGGCGCCCCCACCTAGGGTTCCTAGTTGGACTAGGATTGGGGGGGCGCCACCTCTCCTATTCCTTTCCCCCTTCTTCCTTTCGGTGAATCCTACTAGGAATAGGATTGCAATCCTATTCCTAGTAGGACTCCTTCCCTAGCCGCACCAGGAAGGGCCGGCCGGCCTCCCTCCCCTGCTCCTTTATATACGGGGGCAGGGGGCACCCAAAGACACACAAGTTGAATTGTTTTAGCCGTGTGCGGTGCCCCCCTCCACAGAATCACACCTCGGTCATACCGTCGCGGAGCTTAGGCGAAGCCCTGCGCCGGTGAACACATCATATCCGTCACCACGCCGTCGTGCTGACGAAACTCTCCCGTGAAGCTCAACTGGATCAAGAGCTCGTGGGACGTCATCAAGCTGAACGTGTGCTGAACGCGGAGGTGCCGTACGTTCGGTGCTTGATCGGTTGGATCGCGAAGAAGTTCGACAACATCAACCGCGTCACTTGACGCTTCCGCTCCCGGTCTACGAGGGTACGTAGACACACTCTTCCCTCTCGTTGCTATGCATCTGGTAGATAGATCTTGCGTGATCGTAGGAAAATTTTAAAATACTACGTTCCCCAACAATTCCATCTATCATCATACCATATTTATCCATTCAAATGTTGTTCTTGTGTATCAGACGTTCAAAAGGAAGAGGGCGATTGCTGATCATGGACGAGCACAAGCAAAGTATTTGGAAAAGGTAGTGGCACCTGATAAATCAAATAGCCCATTAGGTGTAGTTGCAATATCAGCTGACCCACAAAACACCCCAACTCTAGCAGACTCTAGCCCTACTACACTGGTCATTTCTGAAGCCCCAACTCAGCAGACCCCGACTGCAGCAAACATTATGATTATGCCAGTTGACATAGCACCAACTCTACGATGCAAAAACCCCATTCCAGCAAAGAGTACACCAAATCCAGTTGCCAAATCCCTTTTTGAACTAGAGAGAGACCCAATTGTAGCAAATAGGACCCATGTTCCATTTTTTCCCAGTTTAGAAGACAAAGCTTATATTGTTGTCAGGAACTTTTTGTGCATCTTTCCTTAATGGAGCGATTATACCACAGACACAGAACAATTTCCAGTCTTCCTCCGCAACATACGCGTAAGTAATGTACAAATGTTATTCATGGTCATTGTTGCATATGTTTCTGCTGACAGAAGACACAAGATTTCATTCTTTTAAATAGGCAAGGACCAAACTTGATTGTGAAGACGAGCAAGGGTTGGTTGCGCTTATCAAGCACTCGTTGATGAAGTATCGTTCCTACCTGAGGCAAGCGCACTTCGATGGCAAGCGTCTAAACGAAATTTCTGTAAAGTCTCCGGTGCTACATTTATCCGATGGTGACTGGAATAATCTTGTTACACATTGGTATCGGCTGCAGCGTAAGGTACTATCTATGATATCACATCACAATTTGAACTACATTTCTGCATTTTCCTTAACGTCTCACTTGTAAGAAAACTATTAGCAGAAGAACATTCATTCTCAAGGGACCACATAATCTCGCAACTATACTGCACACTGCATTGCTCTTGTGAGTACCTCTTGCACTGTATGACCATACTTACTTTCATAGCTGTTTGATTATGTAGCATCACTGCACATGTTAGCCTCGTTATCGTCCATTTGGTGGACATTATAAGATCAGTATGGACTCTTACATAAATTTAGAATGAACCCAATGCTTTTGAAGAGGTTTAGCTCTGCAGTCCTCTTGTAAGGACTGAACGTCGTCTATCACTATACTTACATTACCAGCTACTCCCTCCGTCCCATAATATAAGATCATTTTGTACAGTACACCGGTGTTCAAAACACACTTGTATTATGGGAGAGGGATTGGTTCATTGTGTAGCATTCTGCATCTTATCTCCCTCGCCCACCATTTACTAAAAAAGATCAGATCTATATTTAATCTTACCAAAAAGTAGAATACACAGACAATGCCAGTGCAGAAGTGTGGCACATTGCTCTTGTCAGTACATTTTGTCCTGTAATGCTTGTACTTCCAGGGATTGGTAGTTGATTATGTAGCATCAATCTGCATCTTATCTTCATTGTCCTCTATCCCTTCCAGTATTATCATATCTATAATTACTCTCTACAAAATGTAGAGTACAGGCAATGCTTATGAAGAAGATTCTATGATGAAATTCTTGAGTTATCCTTCCATTGACATGGAGAAGGGCATTCTAAAGCTGGTGTTAACTGTTAATGTAAGTGAGTCCTTCTAAAGACTTTATCCTCAGCTGTTGTTTAATTTGCTCATACTCCCTATCGTTTACTGCTATTTAGTTTGTTGTTTCTACCAAAATGCATGTTCGCAAGAACCGTAAGTTCTAAGTTTTACTTTTAAAACTAAATTCCTTATTCATACCATGCACATTACTCAATACTCCCTATATGTATGCTTGTTTTTGTGGATCTATAATCCAGTGTGTGGTGAAACAGCCCACGTTTGCACCTTGTCATCTCCTGTTTTTATCTTACTGATGTGGCTGATGATATGAACAACATGCCATGCACATTAACCAAAATAGATACAATGATTTTATTTGCCCTTCATCTATGCTTGTTATGTTGACATGGTAATCCAGTAGTGTGGTGAAGCTCCCCGCATTATGAACAATGCAAAAATATGCTATTGATATTTTGAACTTACTCTTTATTTTCTAATTTGAAATTGGATGGAATTGACAGCACAGTTATCATCTTTGTTTATACACGTGCAAAACTTGTCATCTCTCTGCTTTGTTTCAGGGTGATATGCCTGATGGCATGCACAAGTCTGTTGAAGGCTGTGAGACAAACCCAACATATATTGCAGCAAAGAAGGCAAAATATCTTGAAGATAGCGAGACCACCCCAAAGTCTTGTCTTGATGCAGTGTTCAAGTTACTTGAGACTAGCGGTCAGACAAGCTCACAGAATTCGTTGTCTGAGTCAGTTCGACTTCTTCAGTCCCAAGTTCTAGCAGAAAGGCATTCTGCAACTCAACTTCCACTTGAAGTCCTATCTCTAAGAAAGATTGCGGAGAACACCAATGAGAACCTCATCGCTAAACAGCTACACCTGGAAGCTATGACCGACATGCTAGGCCGGTCTCGCAGCCTTGCTCAGTAGCTTGCGTAGTAGTTCCCGCGCAATGCTAACCTTTCTTGAACTGTCTTGGAAGTGGTCTTGGTTCAGTATTATTTTGTTACCCTGCAATGGTGCCCGATTTTTGTAATCTGCCTCTTCGTTGCGCGTTATGATCACTGGTGGCAAACTTTGATGCCCAGTGGATGTAATATACCATAAATCCTTTATTGTATAGTGTAGGTTTGTTCTTAATTATTACTAGTTACTACCATCATTCGCTATCTGAAAAAGAATCAGATGTAGTCGACCGGGCCGAAACATTCGCCTGTAATGGGCCTGGTGTTTAGAAGGCCACAATTGGGCCGGCCTGCATCTTTATTGGGCCCGAATCATTGGGGCCTTCACACTTTGCGCGAGGCCCACAACTTACACCGACCTATATTTTAGTTGGGTCTTTTGTGGACCCAACGCTTAGTTTGGCCCAGGTAGCGTTGGGCCATTAATAGGCTGAATATTGTACTGGCCTGTTACGGCCCAGATGAAACCATGGGCCTTTAGCAGGCCGAAATGCATATTGGGCCTCAATTTTCACTAGTCGCCGACGGGCCTTCAGCAGGCTGAAATGTAGACGGGGCCTTTTTGGGCCCAGTTATATCATGCGCAGTTAACAGGCCGAAACATATCTCGGGCCCTAGTTGGCCCACTGATATCATGGGCCTTTAAGAGGCCCAAAGTCACATTGGGCTTAATTGTTGCCACCTTTATCACGGGCCGTTAGTGGGCCCGATGTCCTGTCGAACCATATATGACCCATGGGCAGCATGGGCCATTCCCAGGCAGAAAGTCACACAGGGCTGAAATGGGCCCATGTCTACATCGGGCCTCTAACAGGTTGAAAGTCACTGGGCTATATTTGGGCCCAAATATTCAGCGAACAATTAACGGGCCAGATGTGGCTTCGGGCCGTAAATGGGACCAAATATTCGGCGAACAATTAATGGGCCATATCCGGTTTCGGGCCGTAAATGGGCCTTTATTAAGCAGGCCGTTATTGGGCTGGCCCACTAGTACCTGAGTAAGTACTACGGGCCTTTGACTGGGCCGGCCTTTTTAACCTATATGGGCCTCTGTTGGGCCGTGCCACATGTCGACGCATCATAGGCCGAAAGACGTCATGGGCCGGAAGTTAAAACGGGCTAGAATTATACTGGACGGCCCAGATGACGCTAATGGGCCTAATCCGGATAGGCCGTAAATGGGTCATGGGTTAGCGGGCTGTAAATGGGCTATATGCTAACATGCCGTTAACAGGCTTGCCGTGGGCCGGCCCACCATCTTTTGACCAAGTCAAATGGGTTGGCCTTTTCACAGGAATGGGCATCTGTTGGGCCGTGCCACATGTCGACGTATCATAGGCGCTTTGTGTCCAATGAGTGGATGACATATGTCCCAACGGTGATCCGACACGTGTTTCCCCCAGCCAATGATGATTTTACACGTGGAAAATCCCCATTGGTCGGGGCTGTTAACGGGTTATCGGATCCAAAACCGGACCCGATAGCTTAATGGCGTTCCGTTACGGTGGATGCCATGTGTCGGTCACCCTTGACGAAAGCACTTCTGTGACACGCGATTTATCATCATGGAAGTGGACACTTCCGTGATGATAATTTTGGTAATGTCACGGAACACTTCTACGACAGCACATGTATGACTATCTTGATTCTGTCATAAAATCGTCATGGATGTACATACATGACAGAAAACGTGACCTACTGTGACAAACACGTATCATCACGGAAGTGTATTTTTTGTAGTGTGGCCTTGCAGTCTGCCTGGTTTGGACCAACACGTCATGAGGAGCACTGGCCTAGTTGTTAATTAAGAATCCTCGGGGTAGCTAATCCCTATGTAATTTTAGTTGTTATTAGGCAAATGGTAAAACCAATGTTGGGCCTTGCTGGAGGAGTTTTAATCAAAGCGAACTATCAAGGGGGGGGCATAAACCCCGACCACGTTAGGAACGCACAATCAAGGAACATAACACCGGTTTGGCGGAACTAGGGCGGCAAGAGTGGAACAAAAACACCGGGAAAAAGGACGAGCCTTCCACCCTTTACCTAGTATATATGTGCATTAATTAAACATAAGAGATACTGTGATATTCCAATATATCCACGTTTCAACATGGAACAACTTGCAATTGCACCTGCAACTAGCAACACTATAAGAGGGGCTGAGCAAAGCGGTAACATAGCCAAACAATGGTTTACTGGGATGGTAAAAAGGTTAGAGGATGTTTCATGGCATATTGGGAGGCTTGATTGTAATGCCCAGGATGTGACTATATCTCCCACGTGTCGAGGCACAAGTTAGAGACATAAGCGCATTCTGGAATGATCGCAAGCGTGGTATCTTTGCACAACTCATGTAAAGAACATGGATGAAAGAGAAAAATAGTTGGCTTACACTAGCCACGTCACACAATCAATACAATAGCATACATTCATCCAAATAACACAGGGTCTGACTACGGACGAAATCAAACGAGAAAAGATACCACAACCACAAGTCCTGATCGCCCCTAGTAGGAACCACTACAGATCGTCCGGATACGTCACATAAAAACGACCACGCTCTTCATCGAACTCCCAGTGAAGTTCTTGTCCATCTCATGCGTCGTACTCTGTTGTACCTGCATCTGGTATGTGTTGTAATCTGTGAGTCACAAGGACTCAGCAATCCCATTCCCGGATATCAAAATTAACAAAGCCTTTAGGTGTGGAGAGGTAATACAGTGTCTGCAGCAAGCCCTAAGCAACTAGCTTACGAATTCAGAGCGAGATGAGAATATGTGCCAACGGTCACCAAAGATGATCAATAAGTGATCCTAACTGCTCACGCTCATGCATAATCCCGCCGTGTTCACTTTCCGAAAAAAAAAACTTCGAAAAGAGACCGTCAGGTTACTCACACACGTAGTGTATTCTTAAGGATATGGTGTCAAGTTATCTATAATCGGATATTAACAAAATTCCCATCTGCCACATAACCGCGGGCACGGCTTTCGAAAGTTCATAACCCTGCAGGGGTGTCCCAACTTAGCCCGTCACAAGCTCACGATCCGTGGAGTTGCAACTCCATGTTGGGAAGACCCGAGCATTATCGGAATCCCGTGCTCAAGATATTTAGACAAAGGTAAAACTAATCCAGCAAGACCTCCCGGCGTGCCGACACCCTGATAGTAGCCGCGCGTATCTCGTCTCAGGCCACGACCGGATAGGTCAGCCTACAGGTATATACCAGCCCTCGGGTTTCCCAAGGTGGCCCCGCAGTCCGCCCAGTTTGGACCAACACTCATGAGGAGCATTGGCCCGGGTTGTTGATTAAGAACTCGGGTTTATAACTCCTTATGCAAGTTTTAGTTGTTAGGAAAATGTAGTACCAAAGTTGGGTCTTCCTGGAAAAGCTTTAAGCAGTGCGAATTATCGAGGGGGGCCCCATAAACCCCAACCGTGTTAGGAACGCAAAATCAAGGAACATAACACCGGTTTATCGGGTCCTAAGGTGGCATGAGTGGGAAAAAACACCAAGCAGCAGGCCAAGCCTTCCACCCATTACCAATATATATGTGCATTAATTTAATTAAGAAATATATTGTGTTATCCCAATAAACAAGTACAAACATGGAGCAATCTTCAAACTTCACCTGCAACTAACAATGCTATAAGAGGGGCTGAGAAAAAGTGTACTTAGCCAATCAATGGTTTGCTAGGAAGGCGGTTAGAGTGTTTCATGGCAACATAGGAGGCTGACAGACAAGAATAGGCATCGAGGCATAGCTAAAGAGCGAGACAACTAGCAAGGCAAAGATAGAGGTGATATTGGGGAACTGTCATCTTGCCTGTTAAGTTCTTGGTGGAATGGTAACCTTACTCCTCAAACTCAGTCTCGACAGGAATCTCGTACTCTGAATCGTCACCGGGCTCTAACCAACACAACGATACAACACCGGAACAAAATCAATCACGGTGCAATGCACAAACAACATGATGCAAGACATGTCATGGGATGCAATTCACGATGTGTGTATGCATGAGGATGCTCTCGATCCTAAAGGAGAAGATGATGGAAATGGCTTCATCTTGGGCAACCAAGCAAGCCACTAGATAGAGGGGAAGATTACGGTCGAAATCAATATAAGGGTCACCGGAAACGGATGCACGGTTTGCAAATGCCAAGCAAAACAAGATGCAATGCAAAACTGAAGTTAACAACAACATGGCATCTTTGGAGCAAGGTATAATTATGCTACATCACACAAACATGAAGAAAAAAGGCATGGATGTGAAATAGACATGATTCTCAACAAGTATGAACTCAGAGCACACCCAAAAACTTGCTGGAACACAATTAAACAAGCATGGAAAGATTCAATAAGTTAATAGATTTCTCAGACTTAGTGAAATTTACTAGGCATGCAATCTGGAACGATATGTTGCTGCCTTTGGAGGCACACAACAGCAAGCAAAACAACTATAACAAGCATGAAATTCACATGAGCATGAAGACGACATATTATACTTCCAATTCATCCAAAGAAACAATTTATTCCATGCAAGGATTGCTTAACACATGCTTTGACAAATTGAATGTTCTGTTAACAGTCTGACAGTTTTAATTTCAAGCATTTTGAGAGCAAGATTACAACAAGCTACGGCAGGGCATATATGCAAACAAAGGCATGGATTGATAGACAACACCATGGAAATCAGGACATGCCCACTAGTTATACCAAAACATGCATGGAAAATATTATGGCATCAAGTTTACATGGCAACTTGTTATTACAGATTCCAGACTTAGCAGTTTTTCACTAAGTATAAATCAGCAACATTGACATGGCATGTTTACAAGCTTGTTTAAGTCACCACAAAGCATATCAAGGAAAACCAAATACATCACATCAAATATGACATGATTATGCTCCTAAAATATGTTGGCATGTGGCTCAAAAGAAAATCACACAAAATGCTATAAAAAGACAAAACATCAAGTGATAACAATTTCAGAAACTTAACAACCACATGCACTTGTGCAACAGGGTTAAACATGGCATAATGCAACCTAACATGTATGCAAATGCATCCATCATGAAGAGCATCACAAGACGAACATTTTGACATATCATACAGTCCATTTGGACCAATATGCACAAAGTTACGACCTCACGAACATGCTAACATATTGTTAACAGACAACTAGTGCTGAAACAGTAACATCACGAAGCAGTTTGTCGATGAAGATTAAGACATCTAGATGAACCCTAACGTGCATAAAACTGATGCTAACATGGAGAGCACTTCGAGACGAACATTTCGATATATTATATGCGCGAAACGGAGCTATGAGCATGGATATATGGTATGTTGAAGGAGGCAACAAAATAATACAGATCCGGGACTTGGTGGATTTTTACCCTCCGAAAAGTCAACGGGACGGGACGGAGCGGGATGGCGAGATCCGGGCTCGGGGTGGCGTTTGGACGAGATCCCGGTGGATCTCGTCCCAATCCGGCCGGATCCGGACCGGCGGCAGCTCCGACGACCGAAGACGACGGTGACGAGCAGCGAGGTGGCGGGGATCCATGGAGGCGGCGGCGGCCCGGCCTGCCGGCGATGAGGTGGCGGTGGCCGGCGGCGATGAAGGTCATGGGGGCGAGGCGAGCTGACGGAGCCGGCCGGTGGCGGCGCGCCCGAGGAGGCGGCGGTCGGGGCGGCGCACCGGGCGCCGGCGTTGCCGGCGCGTGGACGGCGGTGGCGGAGGTCCGCGGCGACGGTGGAGCGCGGGGCCGGGCGCACGGGCAGCGGTGAAGGTTCGGGCCGGGCGGGCCCCGCCTGGGCCCGGCAGACCGGTGGCGTGGGGAAAGAGAGAGGGAGGCGGTGGGATGACGTGGCAACTCCTGATAGGTCGGGCGCGGCGGCGGACGCGTACGGCGCCGCGAGGAGGGATTGTCTAGGGTTTCATCCGTGATTCGGGGGAGATGGGCATATTTATAGGTAGATGGAGCTAGGAGAGTCCAAATGAGGTGCGGTTTTCGCCCACACGATCACGATCCAATGACCGAGAGCATGGAGGTGGTTGGGATGGGCTTCTGGGCTGTTGTGGAGGGGTGCTGGGCCAAAAGAGATAGGGCTTCCGGTGTTAACGCAGTTAACCGTTGGAGTATCAAACGACCTCCAAACGGGATGAAACTTGATAGGCGGTCTACCGGTGATATACTAAGACCACTCGACAACTCTCGTCCCATTCCGAGGATGTTTTTAACCCACTCATGAAACAAAGCTAGAGAGGTGCGATGGGTTCCACGCGAGAGAGTCGGAACCTGAAACGAACAACGAAGACGATGCAACTACACTCGGACGCAAGTGAGACTATGCCAATGCAATTGACATAATGAAAATGACATGGTGACATGCAACACACGCACAAGGCAAAACGAAGAAACCCGAAATGAAGGAAGAGCCCAGAATGAAATTGATTAAGTCAACGAAGAATATATTGCCATATAAGGAAGTTTTACATCTAGGGTGTTACATTGATAAACAAGTGGTGGGTAGCACGAAATAGCGATAGCATCGAGACAACTAGCATAGCAAAGATAGTAGTGAGATCCATGGTGACGGTCATCTTGCCTGAAATTCCGCTAGGAAGAAGACCGAGTCTATGAAGTAGATGAAGCCACGTAGACAAACCAAGTGTAGTCGAACGAATCCTCACAATCGTAATGAAACAAGAACTAACGAGAAGAAGCAAACAACATGGTAAACACACAACACATAAACATGACATGATGCTCAACCAAGTATGATGCATGACAAGGCTACATGATGCTACACATGGCAAGATATGATGCATAGAGGACCACACATTAAAGCAAGTTTAAATTAGGCCGAAAACAACATATAACAATTCCGGTAAATCCTCATATGCATTTTTGAAATTGGTCCAAAACTGAACAAACATTAAGTTAGAGTTTTTAAACAGCAATTTAAGATGCACCAAAAAAATTCGGAGCTACGTCCAAGAAGATATGAGCAAAAACAGGTTAAACATGGCATTGATGCCAAATGTATTCAAACATCAAGCACAACACTGAAATCAAGGATGCAACACGACAATATGAATCTACACACAATAGCAAGCAAGTTTCATATAGAGCATGTTCCAAACGGAGCCATGCTTCAACACATACACACGAAACAAGATTAACACACAATCTGTCCAGAACAGCAACTAGGCATCTTACAAGCATCATAACAACATACTACAAGAACAAGATAGGCACAAACATGATATGCACTCAAAGTACATATTATATGCTTCCATTATCATCAAGGTTCAGGTTCATAGGCATCAAGATTAATCCAACAATATCAAAGCAAAAATCAACTTTATAACACAGATTAGGACTTAGTGAAAAACTGGGCATACGTGTGAGCAGAAATAACATGTTGACATGTTGGAGGCATGAAACAATGATGCTACAATGCAAGAACATAGCAAACAAAAGCATGTCATGAAAGTATAGGTAAAACATGGCAAAACATGATTACTAAGCATCTCCATATAACCTCTAAATCAATGGCATTCATCAAGACAAGTAGGCAAGTCATAACAGATGCTCAGACTTAGTGAAAATGAGTTTGACAGAAAACAGATTCATGATGCATACTTTGAGATAACAAATGTATATGCTGCAGGAACATCTCATGTCATGAAAGAAAACGAGAAGCAAGTACTAAACACCTTTAACAAAACATCATTACTGAGCATGATCATTTGAGCAACAGGTCTGATGATAGATTCAAGTGAACATGGATAGATGATATAACAGACTTGGTGAAACTGTGCATGCTGACAGTTATATTATCAAGCAACTTGAGGGCACCAAAAAACAAGCTACAACAGGTTATAATTGCAAACAAGGGCATAGATGGACAGAGAATAACAAGGTCATCAAAACATGATTACTGAACATCTCTAGATTATGCATAGATTTGATGGTAGCATCAAGTAAACATGGCATCACAATATAAAAGTTTCAGACTTAGCAGAAATTACTAAGTCTCAGAAAACAGAAACAACAAGTAGGTCACTTTGCAAGCTTGTTCCAATCAACACATGCCATATCATCAAAAGTGGATTACACCAATGGAAAGATGACACCATTATGCTTCTAAACATGTAGGCATGTTGCACAAATGAAAATCACACAAAATGCTATGAAAAAGACAAAATGACAAGTTATATCAGTTTTCATCAGTTAACAGCAACATGCACTTTTGCTACAGGGATAAACATGTCAATATGCATCCTAACATGAATGCAAATGCATCCATCATGTAGAGCACAAAGAGCACAACATTTTGACATATCATACACATCAAACGGATGAACATGCACAAAGTTATGGCCCTCACAAAATGCCTATATGATGCTGGAAAACAGGGGGCTTAGCCGAATTTCGGAAAAAAATGGAGTGTGCGACGTTATACTAAAGCGCGAACAAGCGAGGAATAGGCGACTGCTCACATTGGGCCCAATCTGGCCAGGGGTCGGTGAGGAGGCCCATGGGGCACATGAGTTCGCGGGCCGGCGAGCTGGGCTGGGCCGTCAAGGCGGCTGGGCATGGTCGTCGATCTCCTGAAGCCAGGACGAGGCATACGGCGCCGGGATGGCAATCTCCAGCAACGGGTCGGCATGGAGGAGGCGGATCGAAGGGGGGACATCGGATCCGGGGGGCGCGGAGCGGATCTCGCCGGATCCGGGCAACAACGGCGGTGGACGGAACTCCACGGGGCAGCGGTGGCAAGCTCCGGTTGTTCGGCGATGGGGAAATCTCGGGCATGACGGCGGCGCGGGGCGTTGCAGCCTGTGTCCGGACGACGACGAGGAAGCACAGGGAGGGACGAGGCGGAGCGGTGAGCGTGGGGTCAGGGAGGCGCGGTGGCGCACCGAGAGCGGGGTGGCGGAGAGCGGCGGCGGAGCGCTGCGAGGAGAGACACGGGGCGAGAAGGGAGGCGCGGGCCCGGTCACGGAACATGGCAGGCTGGGCTCGGGCCAGGCGGGCCGCGGCGGCGCGGGAGAAGGCAGGGCGACGTGGCCTCTCGCGGTTGGCTGGCTGGCGCACAGGCGGGAGCGCAACCAATGGCAACTCGCCAAGTGGCGGGGAGGAGGTGGTCGGTGACGGATCCGAGGAGAAGGGGCGGCGCTGGATCCAAGGGAGGAGGTCTAGGGGTAGGGGAGCTAGGTTAGTCCATTTTTGGCAGGGGGGTGGTCTATATATAGACAGGGGCTAGGGTTAGGTGTTTTGGGCGGTTTTCGGACCCTCGGATCGCGATCGTGCTGCTCCGGACAGTGTGGGGACTAGGTGGGCTACAGGTGGGATGTGTAGAAGGCCTCGGGCTGAGAGGAGAGAAGAGAGAGAGAGGCCCGACGACAGTTTCCGAATACCGAAAACGTCTGACGTTAGACCGGCAACAGTGCCGCTATATGTTTAATGGTTGGGCTATCAAGCGGACTCCGAATGCGACGAAATTTGACTCTGAATGCCACTATAATATGACCACACTCCAACTTTCACCTCATTCCAAGAACATTTTATGACACTTATAAAATAATATTTCGGAGGTGCCGCGGGCGTGTGTGAGTGCGTCTGGGCTCAGAACGGACAACAGAGAGAACACGGAGATCGGGCAACTACGAACGGATGCAAGTTTTGAAAAACATGCGGATGAAATGCACATGATGACATGGCAAAGTGCAACACGCAAGCAAATGACATGGCAACACCGGCAAATAAACGGAAGACATCTGGCGCATTGATCTCGGGGTGTTACAACACTCCCCTACTAACAAGAGATCTCGGCTCGAGATCTTAGGAACGAGAGGGGAGAGGAATAGTAAGAACAAAGTTGCTCCTTGGAGAAAAAGTGGAACCAAAGAGCCTTGAGAGGTTGAACAACTTGAAAAAATGAACATGACGGAGATGAACGAGATTGATAAGCTCCGTTACCAAAAAGAGGAACATGGAATGTTACGAGAATCATGATGGTTGAAAGACATGAAACAAAAGCTTAACGAGCCAAAAGAATATGAAACTACACCGATATAACGAGATAGCCAAGCGACAAGAATGAAGAATTTGGATAGAACTCCGGTTGAACATGGAAGGAATAGAACATGAACTTGAGAACATGGAATAATACTTGATGAGAGAAACAACACAATGCCTCCGGATCAAATTAAGAATGGAATGAGAAGAGAGGAGAAAGAACAACATCTTCTAGCACAAATAAATTAGAAGACATCCTTGCGAAGAAGCTATGAACGGAGTTGTTGGAAAATCAACAACGAAAAGAATAAACTTGTTGTGGGCTTATGAAAATCATCCCAAAACTTGAGGTGAATTATGCCGCAACCAAATGAGACGAAGGAAGAAATGCAAAACTCCACTTCAAAATCATACGGAGAATTATTTGCATCTGGAGATGCAAGAAGAATACTTGAGCTGCTCCACAAGAATTTTTATGAACATTTAAAGAATGAATTAACTCATGATGAACCACCATGAAGAACTCCGGTGACAGAAGCATGATGAGATAGAAATGAAAGATGAAAAGAATAAGACTAAGGCCTTGCGATATTTTAGATGGAGGTTCCGACGAGATGGCCGGGAAAACTTTGAACTCTGAAAAAAGAAAAGATAAAAACACTTGGAATTAGAATTTATTCATCATGAACAAACTCTGAAGTAAGGGATTTCTCAACTTGATGAAAATGAATAAGAATTATGTTATGCTTATCCTCCATCAATTAGATTGATGAGAAGCAATGAATTTGCGTACTACTTATTTGCGTTGAAACTGATTAAAGGGAGATATAGCGCAAAACTTGAGAAAGTCTTCATGAACCACCGGTACGATTGGAAAGAACGAATTAGTTGATATAATGACGAATGTAAAGGAATCTTGAACGAACCACTGTAAGAACTGAAATCGAACGAAGAAAAGAGAATGAATCGTCGTGAAGAATTGGAAAACGAACGAAGATACTTGAAGCAATTTAGAGACAAGATAACGAAGAGACCGCGAACTGATTAAAGAACACTTGAACGAAGCACCAAAAGAATATGGAGACAAACGAAGATTCATCAATTAAGAATAGTTGGAGGACGAAGTTGAAAACTAAGAACGAAGAATCTTCTGAAATGATGGCATTCGAAGGATCACAACTGAAAGAATTCATGAAATACCTTGGATGTGTAACAAAAATAATTGTCACAATCGGAACAATTTGAGGGGATAGCATTAAGTTTGAATGACGAATAGTCGAGAGAACGGACCAGGTTTGGAGGAAAACTCTTCTTCGGTCTTCAAATGACGATGAGGAACATCACCAAAATTGTTGAGATACTCCGAAAGAATGAAAAGAGGAAAGGTTGAACCAACAATGAAAAGAATTTGAAAGCAATCTTGGAGAAGGCATATGACTGATGAGATCCATACTTACGTCATACCTTGAAAAGAATTTGGGAATAGCTCCAAAAATATTAGAAGAGTCGGGTAAAATCCTGGGAAAGACATGTAGGTTAGGGCCCACTGAAAAGAAAGCACCATTGGATAGTATTGAAAAGGAGATGATGCACCAGAATGATTGAAAGACTCGAATGAGGTGACAACCTCAAATTAATTGGAACACAAACGAATCTCCTGAGATGTCTTCGGAACTCCGGAACAATTAAATGGCGAGAGGCGAACGAGACATTTGAACCAAGGAAAGAATATGAACAACATCGAAAACAAATTGAATTGGATCCACCGAAGAAGAAAAGAGATGAAGAATGACGAACTTAGATGAGAATTAACCACTTGAAGTAATTGAGGGAAGAAAACAAAGGCTTCGCACAAATAGGATGCATGCTCGATTAAGGACTCCGGCTCCGAGAAGAAAAAGGGTGGCAGGTGGGAAAAAGAAAGACCACTTCGGACGACATTGTTTATCTTCGGGTGGGGAAACAACGTCGTTGAGAAAGAACTTAGGATTGATCTTGCAAAAGACCAAGAGGGTCGAATTAACTCAAATAGAAGTGCGTCGGATGAAAAGAGCTGACATCACAATGATCGGAAAACTAACTGCGTGATCCTAAAGAAAATTTGAAGGGGAAGATGAGTAATAAAAACACCTACGTCAAGATTCCTCATCGGAGCGACGAAGGGGATGAGGAGTAAAAGAATTCCTACTCTTCCATATAACTAGACTCCAAAAATGGTTTTCTTCTAGACTCGACAATGGCCAAACTATGATCAAACGAGGGGGCTCCTAAGGTCGGTCGAGGCTCTGATACCAACTTGTCACGCCCAAGATGCGATTCTATCCATATCACGTGTTGAACTCGTGATTGGGGCACAACCGCATTTCGGGCACTTAGCAAGATGGATATCATTACATCGTACCAATTACATAATAGATGAGAATACATACAAAAGGCATACAATTGTCACATGAATACAACAAACATCATACACAAGAGAGACATCCGACTACGGATGAAAACACATGAAAACCACAAAATGACATCCACCTTGCTAGCCCAGGCTGCCGACCAGGAACCTATCCCAAGATCGACGAAGAAGAAGAAGGAAGAACTCCAACACAAGTCAACATCGCTCTCACGTCATAGTCATCGCATAACCTGTACCTGCAACTATTGTTGTAGTATCTGTGAGCCACGAGGACTCAGCAATCCCATTACAATGGGTATCAAGACTAGCAAATCTTAATGAGTAGGGAAAGGATAAGTGGTGAGGTTGCAGCAAGCGACTAAGCATATGTATGGTGGCTAACTTACGATTCCAAGAGAAAGATGAGAAGCTACGCATACGGTCGCAAACTAGTAATGATCACTAAGTTATCCTGAACTACCTATGAGTCAAACATAACCCCACCGTGTTCTCTTCTCGAACTCAATTGAAAAGAGATGGTCACGGTTACTCACACGGTTGGTGTATTTTATTTCGGATCTTGTGTCAAGTTCTCTACAACTGGATATTAAGAAATTCCAATCTGCAACATAACCGCGGGCACATCTTTCGAAAGATCAAACTCTACAGGGGTGTCCCAACTTAGCCCATCACAAGCTCTCATGATCCGCAGAGGTAAAACCTCCATCTTGGGGACAACCCGATCAAACTAGGAATCCCGGTGCACAAGACATTTCGACAATGGTAAAACAAGTCCAACAAGACCTCCCGGCGTGCCGACACCCTGATAGTAGCCGCGCGTATCTCGTCTCAGGCCATGGCCGGCTAGGTCAGCCTACAGGTATATACCAATTCCTCGGGTTTCCTCGAGGCGGCCCCGCAGTCTGGCCGGTTTGGACCAACACTCATGAGGAGCACTGGCCCAGGTTGTTAATTAAGAATCCTCGGGGTAGCTACTCCCTATACAATTTTAGTTGTTATTAGGCAAATGGTAAAACCAATGTTGGGCCTTGCTGGAGGAGTTTTATTGAAAGCGAAGTGTCAAGGGGGGGGGGGCATAAACCCAGACCGCGTTAGGAACGCAAAATCAAGGAACATAACACCAATTTAGCGGAACTAGGGCAGCAAGAGTGGAACAAAACACCAGGCAAAAGGCCGAGCCTTCCACCATTTACCAAGTATATATGTGCATTAATTAAACATAAGAGATATTGTGATATTCCAACATATCCATGTTCCAACATGGAACAACTTGCAACTGCATCTGCAACTAGCAACGTTATAAGAGGGGCTGAGCAAAGCGGTAACATAGCCAAACAACGGTTTGCAGGGATGGTGAAAAGGTTAGAGGTTGTTTCATGGCATATTGGGAGGCTTGATAAACAAGTGGTGGGTAGTGCAACATAGCGATAGCATCGAGACAACTAGCATAGCAAATATAGTAGTGAGATCCAAGGTGACGGCCATCTTGCCTGAAATCCCGTTAGGAAGAAGACCGAGTCCATGAGTAGACGAAGTCACGTAGACGAATAAAGCGTAGTCGAACGAATCCTCACAATCGCAACGAAACAAGAACTAACAAGAAGAAACAACCAACAAGGTAAACACACAACACATAAACATGACATGATGCTCAACCAAGTATGATGCATGACAAGGCTACATGATGCTACACATGGCAAGAGATGATGCATACAAGACCACACATTAAAGCAAGTTTAAATGAGGCCGGAAACAACGTATAACAATTTCGGTAAGTCCTCATATGCAATTTTCGAAATTAGTCCAGAACTGAACAAACATTAAGTTAGTGTTGTTAAACATCAAGTTAAGATGCACCAAAATAATCTACACGATTTTCTAGTCAATTTACATATAAAGTTCATTTAATTTGGAGCTACGTCCTAGAAGATATGAGCAAAACAAGTTAAACATAGCATTGATGCAAAATGCATTCAAACATCAAGCACAACACTAAAATCAAGGATGCAACACGACAATATGAATCTACACACAATAGCAAGCAAGTTTCATATAGAGCATGTTCCAAACGGAGCCACGGTTCAACACATACACACAAAACAAGATTAACACACAATCTGTCCAGAACAGCAACTAGGCATCTTACAAGCATCATAACAACATGCTGCAAGAACAAGATAGGCATAAACATGATATGCACTCAAAGTACAGATTATATGCTTCCATTATCATCAAGGTTCAGGTTCATAGGCATCAAGATTAATCCAACAATATCAAAGCAAAAATCAACTTTATAACACATATTAGGACTTAGTGAAAAACTGGGCATACGTGTGAGCAGAAATAACATGTTGACATGTTGGAGGCATCAAACAATGATGCTACAATGCAAGAACATAGGAAACAAAAGCATGACGTGAAAGTATAGGTAAAACATGGCAAAACATGATTACTAAGCATCTCCATATAACCTCTAAATCAATGGCATTCATCAAGACAAGTAGGCAAGTCATAACAGATGCTCAGCCTTAGTGAAAACTGAGTTTGACAGAGAACAGATTCATGATGCATACTTTGAGATAACAAATGTATATGCTGCAGGAACATCTCATGGCATGAAAGAGCATGGGAAGCAAGTACTAAACACCCTTAACAAAACATCATTACTGAGCATGATCATTTAAGCAACAGATTTGATGATAGATTCAAGTGAACATGGAAAGATGATATAACAAACTTGGTGAAACTGTGCATGCTGACAGTTATATTGTCAAGCAACTTGAGGGCACCAAAAAACAAGCTACAACAGGTTATAACTGCAAACAAGGGCATGGATGGACAGAGCATAAGAAGATCATCAAAACATGATTAGTGAACATCTCTAGATTATGCATAGATTTGACGGTAGCATCAAGTAAACATGTCATCTCAATATAACAGTTTCAGACTTTGCAGAAATTACTAAGTCTCTGAAAACATAAACAACAAGTAGGTCACTTTGCAAGCTTGTTCCAATCAACACATGGCATATCATGAAAAGTGGATTACACCAATGCAAATATGGCATCATTATGCTTGTGAAACATGTAGGCATGTTGCACAAAAGAAAAACACACAAAATGCTATGAAAAAGACAAAATGACAAGTTATATCAGTTTTCATCAGTTAACAGCAACATGCAATTTTGCTATAGGGATAAACATGTCAATATGCATCCTACCATGAATGGAAATGCAGTCATCATGTAGAGCATAGAGAGCACAACATTTTGACATAGCATACACATCAAACGGATGAACATGCACAAAGTTATGGCCCTCACAAGATGCCTATATGATGCTGGAAAACAGGGGGCTTAGCCGAATTTCGGGAAAAAAACAGAGTGAGCGACGTTAAACTAAACTGCGCACAGGCGGGGAATATGCGACTGCTCACCTTGTGCTCAATCTGGCCAAGGGTCGGTGAGGAGGCCCATGGGGCACATGAGTTTGCGGGCCGGCGAGCTGGGATGGGCCGTCAAGGCGGCTGGGCATGGCCGTCGACCTCCCGAAGCCAGAACGAGGCAGGCGGCACTGGGATGGCGATCTACAACGACGGGGCGGCATGGAGGAGGAGAATCGGAGGGGGGACATCGGATTCGGAGGGCGCGGAGCAGATCTCGCCGGATCCGGGCAACGACGACGGTGGACGGAGGTCCACGAGGCGGCGGTGGCAAGCTCCGATGGTTCGGCGAGAGGGGAAGCTCGGACACGACGACGGCGCGGGGCGCTGCGGCCGTTGTCCGGACGGCGACGAGGAAGCACGGGGAGGAACGAGGCGGAGCGGCGAGCGCGGGGTCAGGGAGGCGTGGTGGCGCACCGACGACGGGGCGACGGAGACAGGCGGCGGCGGAGCACTGCGAGGGGAGGCGCGGGGCGAGCAGGAAGGCGCGGTCCCGGTCGCAGTCCGGGGCGGGCTGGCCTCGGGCCAAGCGGGCCGCGACGGCGCGGGGGAAGGCAAGGGCGACATGGCCTCTCGCGGTTGGCTGACTGGCGCCCAGGCGGCGGCGCAGCTAATGGCTACTCACCAAGTGGCGGGGAGTAGGTGGCCGACGACGGATCCGAGGAGAAGGGACGGCGCTGGATCCGAGGGAGGAGGTCTAGGGATAGGGGAAGAGCTAGGCTTGTCCATTTTTGGCAGGGGGTGGTCTATATATAGACATGGGGCTAGGGTTAGCTGTTGGAGGGGATGGACCCTCGGATCGCGATCGTGCGGCTCCGGACAGCGG
>LR738715.1:471125779-471154365 GCA_902687465.1 Secale cereale | reverse complement strand
CCGCGTGGAAACAGTGAATGGCGCGACTGCGCGCTGGCTAGGCCACTGCGGGAGAGAGAAGTGGGCCGAGGGCTCTGCGGAGAAGGACTGGGCCTGGGGGGAGGAGGAAGGTAGCCCAAGCCACTGCTGCTTCTGGTAATTCCTTTTCTTTTCTCTTTTTCCTTCAGACAGAAATGAAAAGAAAAGTACATGCTCAAAGGAAAAGAGTTAGGAGATAAAGAAAATATCACCATTCTCCTTGATTTATGCCCTATTTAATAAAATTGGCTTGGGCATTTTTAGAGGCAGAAAAATAAAAGGAGTTTGAATATGCTTCAAACTCTTGTCATTTCGAACCCAACCAAATCAATTCCAAAAAGGATGATATTTGGCAGAGAGGGTGTAGACATGGTGCAAGGTTTTTAGGAAAAGAAAGAACATTAATGAACTAGGCTAGGTAACTTGCAAAATAGATTAAAGAAAGGAAAGAAAAGAAGAGGAGGAAGAAGAAGTGGTGGAAGAGGAAGAAGGGGTTTAGGGTTAGCATGGCCAAGGCTAAGCACCACACTCATGACAACAACAAGGTGCCTCACACATACACATCACAACAAGAAAATAAACTAAGGTGACTAAAATGCCATGATGATGAAGCAATGCAAGGATGCAAAAATAAAATGAAATGACAATGCAAGAAAAATAAAATAAGCTCAAATGACAAGAACCCCCAAGGATAAGGACAAGGATCAAAAGGAGAATTGCTTTATTGCCATTATAGGAAAGTATCACATATGGGGTGTTACAAACTCTCCTACACTACAAAAAGATCTCGTCCCGAGATCTAGGATTGAAAGAAGGAAGGATACTCGGAACGAAGGTGATCTTCTCGTTCCCACGTAGCTTCTCGGTCGGTACGGTGTGACCAAGTGAACCTTCATCATTTGTTTCTAGCTGTCGGGACCCCGATCCTAAGTCACACAGGTCTAGCCTGTAACACCTCATATCACTTTGCGGCCTCACGCACGGTATCCCCACGGGTGCCACCTTACCTGGCCCGGGACCGTTTGCGCATTTTGGCACACGTATATGATAGTGTCGCTAGCATCCATACGACAGAGAACCCGGGCCGACATGACCAGCTATAAACAAAAAGTGGCACTAAATTACAGAGACAGGCATACATGACCCAGCAACAAACGTGTCGGTCATCAACGTATGAACCCAAGTCGTAGCAAGCTACAAGGACTTAAAGGAACAACGCGTGACATTTCCCCTAAGGGACAGACACAGGAACGAAGAAGGACACATGCCGGCCAGCCTAAGTGTTCTGGAGCAGTAGCAAGCTATCAAGGCTCAGTGGAAGCACTAGGAGACATTTCCCTGTAAGATAGACTACCAAGGGTAAACAACTAGGTGTCGGATCCCACACATAGCAATACACATTACACGTACGCATAACATGCAAGTATGTGTTGTACCACATGGCATCACAACAGAACTCAACAACTCATATCGATAAGGCCCAGAAGAGCCATCATAGCATTTATTACAAACATAGGTCACATGACCCAACATACAGAGCATACAGGCAACGGAAGCATAACATGTGTGAGTACAGACAACTACAAATGAAAAAGGCCGAGAAGCTTGACTATCTACAAGACCCTCCCAAGGGTACAAGATCGTAGCTGAGGTAACAAGCTAAACGTCGAAGTCCATGCGAAACCACTAGCGAGACTGAAGTCTCTCTGCAAAAACATAAATTAAGCAAACGTGAGTACAAAGGTACTCAGCAAGACTTACATTAGAACTAGCTACATATGCATCAGTATCAACAAAGGGATGGTGGAGTTTGACTGCAGCAAGCCAGCTTTGACTCGGTGGCTATCCTGAACTACGACTGCAAGTAACTCTATGAGGTGGCACACACGAGTCCACATATTCACCAATCAATACACCACTATGGATCCATTCCCGTCTCCCTACGAGAAGGCCATCCATAGCACTCACACTTGTCTTGAGTATTTTAGAGTATCCACTTTCACTTGTCTATGTACCACGTAAGCATCCAAGAAGTCCATAACCGCGGACCCGACTATTCGAATAGATCATGTTAACCCTGCAGGGGTGTACTTCTTCACACACGCTCTCGCCACTTACCGCCATGTACACGTCGTGTATCTCGGCAACCTTCAAGCGGAAGCCTGGCGAGGGTGTCGGCCACGACCTGACTAACCACAGAAGACTCTAGTACAGGTTTATCGCCTATTCGGGTTCCATCCGTGGGGAGATCCGACCGGGGTGTCGCTCACGGCCCCAAGTGATGTGCGCAGGGTTCCCAAGCCCACCTCGACGGATGGATCTACGCTTGGTACACCGTGCCACGGTGCCTAGTCTGTCCCAAGCCCACATGTACCGTGTGCCACTTGGTAGACTACTAACACTACCTACAAACACCAGAAACTAGTTGCAACTCCTGGACAGAGATCTAGTTGATTAATAAGTCGAGAGGCGTCGAGTTACCGGAACCCAATGTGTGGTAGTAGCTAGTCATTGGACAACTTACACAGAACTCAGTTCTTAAGGACGGTTCCAGTGAGACAACCCACCATGTACTCCTACATGGCCTCTCACCGCTACCTTTACCAAAACGTGTTCACACACTTAGCTCCCAACAGTAGGACATGTTCATAACTTTCCAATTCATCCCCGATGAATCAGACCTGACACAACTCTAAGCAATAGTAGGCAGAACCAGAAAGCATGAATGAGTAGGCACAACAGGGCTCAAACAACTCCTACTCATGCTAGTGGGTTTCAACTATTTACTGTGGCAATGACATGTCATGCAGAGGAAAGGGGTTCAGCTACCGCCGCAAAAAGCAGTTCAAAACGTTGTTGTCCTAATGCAGTAAAAGAGAGCAGGAGCGAGAGAGTTGGATTGTATCGGGATGCTCAATGGGGGTTTGCTTGCCTGGCACTTCTGAAGATAGTAATAGTTCTTCATCGGTGTCATCGAACTCATCGTCGGAACGTCGTCTACTGAGAGGGGACAAATACCGGCAACAGAAAAGGAACACAATCAATGCAATGCAACAATATGATGCATGATCATGACATGGCAATATGCTGTGGATTGAGCTAATGCAACTAGCAACACAATTAAATGAAGTTGGTTTGAACCCAAGGTTCAAATTCAAACTCCACATGTGGTTATTTGATTATCATTCATTTCATTTGTCCTAAACAGTAGCCATAAGTTGTTCTAACATGCATGAAACCAGTATAGATGGATATATTGGATTTTTCTGATCATTTTTCATATATAAATTATTTTCATCTGAGCTACGGTTGATTTTATATGAATTTTAGAAGTTTTAGCTATTTTCTGAAATAAATAAATCATTTTTGATTTATTTTAAATTCCAGAAAATACTTACTGCGTCAGCACTGCATCATCATGACGTCAGCAGGTCAACGGGCTGGTCCAGGTCAAAACTGCTCGTGGGGCCCACGTGTTAATGACTCAGTTCTGGTTAGGGTCGCTGACATGTGGGCCTAGTCAATGCCCACGTCAGCACGGTCAAAACTGACGCGTGGGGCCACTGTGGTTACGTTAAACTAAACAGGAATAAAGCCATGGTTAGTTAGATAGTGGGGCCCGTATGTCATGGACAGGGGCACTAACTAAACAAGATTAGTCCCTAAACTAATGGTGCCACGTCAGCGTCACCGGAACCTCGCCGGCGGTGACCAAATCGACGGCGGTGCGGCTCGGCAACACGCTACGGGCGGCGTTTTGGCTTGCTGAGGGTACCAGGGCGTAGCCCTTGCTCGCCCGCATCCATCCACGCAAGTGGGAGGGGCCGGGGTAGACGGAGCTGCCGGCGGTGAGCTCTTTGCGGTCGTCGGAGTTCGGGCGACGACAGAAGCGGCGCTGCGGTGCACTAGGGGAGGAGCTAGTGGGTGCAAAAGACTTCTGGGGGTGCTCTGAGCTCCATGGTGTGCTCGGGTACGGCCCTAGGTGGCGGTGTTCACGGTGGCGACATGGCCGGCGGCGGGGAGCTCTCGGCTCCGGCGGCAAGGCAGGCTAGAGGGAGGTTTGACTGCGGGGAGGAGGGGGAGAACACTCGGAAACTCACAGCGGTTCTGTAGGGAAGGCCAGCGTGCTCGGGGGCGTCCTCGACGGCGCGAATCGACCGGCGACATCCGGCGATTCCCGAGGTTGAAGACGACCAGATGGAGGCGATGCAGGGCCAACGAGTGCTTGCGGCTCGGCCTTCTCGATGAAGCAGTTGATGGCGGAGCTCTCGGGCATGGCGCGACAGCGAGGGGGCGACGGTGGCCGCGGTGGTGACGAGCGGCGGCGACGAACTCCTCTCGGTGGCTGTGTGCGAGAGAAACAGAGGAGGGGGAGAGAGCAGCGAGTGAGGGGGAGGGGAGCGAAGCCTCTGGGCGTCTGCGTGGCGTCGTCAGGGAAGGCCGGGGCTAGCAGGCAGGGTGGAGGTGGCTCGGCGCGTGCCCGCATGCAGCGACCATACTCCCCTGTCCTCCTGGCGTGAGGACAGGGATGACTGGCAGGGGAAGCCCAGGTGGGCTGGGCCGCCAGCTGGGCCGGCCAGGTAAGGCCAGGTGAAACTCTCTCTCTCTTTGCTTTTCTCTTTTTCTGTTTCTGTTTTCTATTTTTGCTTTTGTTTTGAATTTGGTTCACTAACCAAATTATTTTTGCAGCTTCTGGAAACTTTTGTGGACGTAAAAATATTAATTCCAAAGCTCCACAAGAAGTCTCAGAATTATTGGGGCAATAAAAATATTCATAAGATTTATTTGCTCCAACTCAAATACATTAGTGAATTAAATCAAAGCCCAAACAATTCCCCAAAAATGTTCAATATTTTTGGTTTGGACCAAAACCCTTGCCAAAATTATCAAACATTAATGAAGGCAATTTTTGGGTTTATTGAAAATATTTTTAGGTTAAACCTAATTGCTTTGATTTGGTGCTAGGGTTTAGTCATCCCCATTTCAGGTTTCCTTTGAAAATAAACATGATGACATGAATGCTCAAGCAAAGACAACAAGGGAAGCTAGGGCTGTGACAACTCACCCCCACTAAATAAGAATCTCGTCCCGAGATTCAAGACGTGAGGTAAGAAGACAGAGGGGACACAAAGCCATCACAATCTTCTCGATTCAACCGTCCTCCTCGAAGTTGCTAATTCATTGCATCATGTTGATCTTGGCATCTTCGCTTTTGGATCTTCATCCAACACGACAACAAAAGAACGGGAACTCTACAGGGTTTGATCTTCTCGAAGATCGAGCAATTCAAGATCAACTCATGGATTGAGACGTCGAAACATCTCTTGAGCTGAGACTCGGAACACACACCCGGAGGGATGGAATAAAATAAGCGATGAAGACTTACTTGGCAGGCAAAATTCCACACCCAAAAAGATGGTGATCGATACCACCAGACGGGGCACCTTGGAGAAGGTGACTCGTAGAATTATCCCCTTAAGTGGCAAAAATAATTACTTTTGATATAGAGATCATTGAAACTATTTTATACTACCCTAAGGCAAATTTCAATCGATCATCTGAAGGAGTCCGAAAGAATGACATTCTCGGCCAGAATGGATGATGTGGACTACCTTGTTGAAGACAACACAAGGGATGATTTTGCTTATCATCGGAAATGGATGGGACCCATGGTAAAATGGCACATAGGCGGTGCAAGCTGGGAACAAAAAGCAAATGCTGGGAATGATTCTGGTAACTGGGAAGAAACCCAACAGTAGAGAGTGAATCTACTCTTTGAGAGGTTATCGCATAACCAAGAACACTGGGAGCAATCCCGGTTAGTGCCGGTGATAACACCTAGTGCTTGTGCGTGCTCTCAAGAACTTGAGCATTCTCATATTCATCAAGGTTTTACCATTATCCATGCCAACGGTGTTTACAACACAACATACAACCATGATGAATAGCGATGGACGATGCAGATGCAAAGGAAGATAACACTTTCTCAGATTTCACCTTGGCAGAGTCAAGGGCAAAATCTGGATGATCGATCGAGAAACATTTAGCACTCCGCTTCTAATGTTCTCCTTGATGTGCTAGCACAACCCATTTATTAAAATGGTTTGGTACCTAGAACGTCAAGTAAAAGGTCGGACTTCGGGAGCACAAGAATCCATAAGGAACATTTGTTGGAGTAAATCCTACGAAATCCTTATGGGGAGGTGGCCAACTTCTTCAATCAAGATACTACAATAATAGGTCTTCCGGCTGGTGTGTTGGCCACAACATCCACTTACCAGGTTACAGAGACCATTATTATAATTCTTGGGAAACGTTCAACCATGATATCTGCCTGAGATTCAGATCTGGTTGGTGTCAGGATATTCCAGACTCATCAAGTCTAGGGAGAAAATGAAAGTTTGCAACACAAATCGATGATATGACGTTGCGAGATTCTCGGGGATTGAACTGCGATAGTAAGCTCCAAAACATGAGCTAGTTCTGCTACACACATGTGAACACGCTGTCTCAAACAAGCATGACCACGTAGTAGTCTTATAATAAAACACTACCGAGTTCTGGTTGGGAACCATCATTGCGGATAACGAAGTCCTTACATAAGTCCGGATTAGCTCTTAAGAAGGAACTTCTTCTCCTTGAACAAGTCAACCAATGGCTTAGTTGCTAGGGAATACATATGGAATGGAGGTAGCGAGCCTATCAAACCATAGAATACTTCGCACATGCGTGACTGACTTGGGATGATTCCATAGGAAACAAAACAAACTTTCTCGAATTCACGATGACAACTTTCATCAATTACACGTGAATTATGGAAAGTATCTTCTCTCATTCAACATATACCTCATGAACGGGACATGAAGATAATGCTTACAAAGTTTCCAACACTAGTTTTTAATGTTCAACATGAATCATGGAGGGGATAAACATGTTGCCGATGGGCTTGACAACAATTCATCGAGGCTTCCATAAAATGGAATTTCATAACTATGTGAACAAGGTGATAGCATTGGTCAGACCAATAGATGTAACAATGTATGCTCAAGGGATCAACCACGAGTAAGACAACATTACAAATATCATTGGTTCTGATTTGATCTGACGATAGCCCACACTCAAATCAAAGTTTGGATAAGATGATAGATCCATTAACTAATCACGAGGATCAATCGATGAAATACCATCTTTCTTCAACACAGATACAAAATATCCCTTAGGGATGAGCTGGGTCGGGCAAGCTTTTATCTTCCAACTCTCCAAGTTGTTGTCTAGCTTAACCAACTAGCGCAAGGGTATGCAATACAGATTCCTGGAGAAGGATTGGTTACAAGAAACCAACTTGATCACGAGCTCAACATAGCGGTCAGGGAACAACCTGGAAATACTTCCGAGAAGATAATCGGAAAATCACGAACCATCGATATGTTATGAAGCTCGAGAACAATCTTGCTTTTCAGGGCAAGACGATATGATCAAAAGAGTGAGGGATTTATGCAATCCTAACTCATTGATCAAAGAGTGCACCAGAAAATGGACTAGGTAGCACGATCAACTTGAGAACGGTGATTCAGTAACCAGCACGCTAAGAATGAGATTATCATCCATTAACCACCAAGCAACAGGGTTGCTAGGAGTATTGATTTCACACATCACAATTCACTTGTCGGTTTTCCAGTCATAACAACACGGAGACCAAGGAATGAACGACGATGGTGAGAAGTATTACTGTATCAAGAGTTCATAGGATGGTGCAATTTTCATGACGATCCTGACGTAAATAGGGTAACACTTCAGAGTAGAACGGATCAAATCTTGATTGCATCTTGATCTGCGGAGTACAACTGCTTTGACCCAATCCTGGATATAGATGAGGTATAGGGGTTTGTTTCCCCTAGTCATTCTGAATAGAATGTCTTGACGGGCCGCAGAAGTAAAAGGCATTGATGAACACGAATGCACGCTACTCCTGACTATGAATTGATAGACGAAGGTCGGAATACTACTAAAAGGGGACAACTCAAAGGAACATATAACTTTCCGAGTTGTGGATGCATAGACTAGCATGTCGAACTAGTTCAACATATTTCTTCCGGATAACCTATGCGGAAAGGTAGGACTGGCAGAGTCACAACGTGGGATGGAGAACTCATCAAGAGCACTCTGGTTGTGATCTTTTGGCCTAGAAGAACTTCTGCCATGATGGTTCATGGTATTGGAAGAACGATAACCACGGACCTCGATGACTATCACGAGGTTACTAATATCCTAAAGGAACAAGCAAACACTATCAACATGAAGTAAGTAGAATGAATCTTGGGTTCAAGAACCCAGGAATAGAATACCTACTAACTAAATGGCATCACAGGATGCTTTTCGAGAATAATGGCCAGAATCATCACACCGGGAATATAAACACTGCTAGATTACTGGGTGATTCTCTAAGATACCTAGGGTCGTAATAATAACTCCAGCATATGTGTCGAGGTAACAGAGTACCTCCACCGACTAGTGTGGTTAATCTGGCCTAAAAGGACATTAAGAATAGGTAGGAATGATTTGCAAATGCATCAGATTGTTAAGAGACCTGGGATGACTCGGACAGCATAACGGCTGTAAATGCTCGAAAATACTGTTGAGACTCATGCACAAAGATAGCATAACCACTCAACATCATAATGTCAAGGTTCTGAGATCAACAGTTGAACACACAGAAGTAGAATAAACTGAACTGAGAGTTGAATCCACAATTAACGTGATCCTGATAGACGGTAGAGAAAGCCTAGTTCTTAATCCCCGTAGAAAGAAGAAGGTGACTCAGATCAGAAGGTCATAGGGTAAAGGAGTAAAAAGAGCCTTACGTTCCCTTCCACAATCAATTCCCTTATATAACTAAAGAATTTCTAGACACGACTTCGACTAGTTTGGCTTGCTAATCCTACAGGCAGTCAAGCTCTGATACCAAAGCTGTCGGGACCCCGATCCTAAGTCACACAGGTCTAGCCTGTAACACCTCATATCACTTTGCGGTTTCACGCACGGTATCCCCACGGGTGCCACCTTACCTGGCCCGGGACCGTTTGCGCATTTTGGCACACATATATGATAGTGTCGCTAGCATCCATATGATAGAGAACCCGGGCCGACATGACCAGTTATAAACCAAAAGTGGCACTAAATTACAGAGACAGGCATACATGACCCAGCAACGAACATGTCGGTCATCAACGTATGAACCCAAGTCGTAGCAAGCTACAAGGACTTAAAGGAACAACGCGTGACATTTCCCCTAAGGGACAGACACAGGAACGAAGAAGGACGCATGCCGGCCAGCCTAAGTGTTCCGGAGCAGTAGCAAGCTACCAAGGCTCAGTGGAAGCACTAGGAGACATTTCCCTGTAAGATAGGCTACCAAGGGTAAACAACTAGGTGTCGGATCCCACACATAGCAATACACATTACACGTACGCATAACATGCAAGTATGTGTTGTACCACATGGCATCACAACATAACTCAACAACTCATATAGATAAGGCCTAGAAGAGCCATCATAGCATTTATTACAAACAAAGGTCACATGACCCAACATACAGAGCATACAGGCAACAGAAGCATAACATGTCTGAGTACAGACAACTACAAATGAAAAAGGCCGAGAAGCCTGACTATCTACAAGACCCTCCCAAGGGTACAAGATCGTAGCTGAGGTAACAAGCTAAACGTCAAAGTCCACGCGGAACCACTAGCGAGACTGAAGTCTCTCTGCAAAAACATAAATTAAGCAAACGTGAGTACAAAGGTACTCAGCAAGACTTACATCAGAACTAGCTACATATGCATCAGTATCAACAAAGGGATGGTGGAGTTTGACTGCAGCAAGCCAGCTTTGACTCGATGGCTATCCTGAACTACGGCTGCAAGTAACTCTTTGAGGTGGCGCACGCGAGTCCACATATTCACCAATCAATACACCACTATGGATCCATTCCCGTCTCCCTACGAGAAGGCCATCCATAGCACTCACACTTGTCTTGAGTATTTTAGAGTATCCACTTTCACTTGTCTATGTACAACGTAAGCATCCAAGAAGTCCATAACCGCGGACCCGGCTATTCGAATAGATCATGTTAACCCTGCAGGGGTGTACTTCTTCACACACGCTCTCGCCACTTACCGCCATGTACACGTCGTGTATCTCGGCAACCTTCAAGCGAAAGCCTGGCGAGGGTGTCGGCCACGACCTGACTAACCACAGAAGACACTAGTCCAGGTTTATCGCCAATTCGGGTTCCATCAGTGGGGAGATCCGACCGGGGTGTCGCTCACGACCCCAAATGATGTGCGCAGGGTTCCCAAGCCCACCTCGATGGATGGATCTACGCTTGGTACACCATGCCACAGTGCCTAGTCTGTCCCAAGCCCACATGTACCGTGTGCCACTTGGTAGACTACTAACACTACCTACAAACACCAGAAACTAGTTGCAACTCCTGGACAGAGATCTAGTTGATTAATAAGTCGAGAGGGGTCGAGTTTGTAATGCCCCGGATGTAATACTTTCTCTTTTGGGCATATAATATATCTCCGGCTTCATCAATTCCATTCAGGGTTCTTTGTCTTTCGGGTTTTCGTCGTTTTGTTGTGTGAGTGTGTGGCATTCATTCATATCATCTAGTCATGTGCATCGCATTGCATTTGTGTTGTCGTTTGCATCCGGTTCCACGCGTTCCTTCCCGTTGTCCGTTCGCGTTCCGGAGCTCCCTCACGTGTCCGTGGCGTCCCGTAGGCCTACTTTGGTGTTTGGCCGTGTAACGTTACCGGTTTGGCGCGAGGCTTGTCGTGTGTTGTTGTTTTGATGTGTGTAACCCGCCTGTCAAATCTCGTCGCGTTTCGAGTCCGTTTGCTACCCCAACAGTTATTCGTGTGGGCTCAAAGTGCCGCCACTTTGTGGCCCAAGACACCCCTCCAACAGCCCACCAAAGCACTCCTAACCACTTCTATCATCTAGGCCATCCAAATCTGATCCTGTGGCCGAAAACCGCACTCCATTTGGGCAACCCTAGCTCCTTGTGCCTATATAATTGTCCACTTCCCCAAATTTTGCCCCAAATTAAGGAAACCCTAGCTCCCCTAGCCACTTCTCTTCCACCTCCAGCCACCTCGCCGGAGCTCCGCCGGAATCTCGCCGGAGTTCGCCGGAATACCACCACCTCGCCGGAAAAACACCTCTCCACCTCCTCTCCTCTCAGATCCGCCGCCCCACGCCTCATATCCGGCCACCCCGCGCTCCTTCCGGCCGGCCAAGGCCACCGCCGGTTCCCCAGGGCTCCCAGCCGCAGCCCTCGAAGGATCGTCCCCGCCTTCGAGCCGCCGTCGCGCCTGGAAGCTAGTGCCCCGCGACCCCCCTCGATCACGATCTGGATCACCAGATCGAGGCGCAACTCTTCCACTCGGGCCAGAACGCAGCGCCGCCTGGGCCTTTCGCCAGATCCCGTTCGCCAGCCGCCTCCGCGCTGGGCAGTCGCATCGCCCGAGGCCCATCAAGGCCGGCCCTCCTCCCGCATTGCCAGCTCGGCGCCGGCCCGCGCCGATCGACCGACGCCAGTCGCCAGGCGCTCGGGCCTCCCTCCTTCGCCAGGCTCCCGAAGGCCGCCGCAGCCAGGTGGGCCGAGGCCTTCGCCTCCTCCCCGCGGCCAGGTCGCCTCCCGCACCGCGATCTCCTCCTGGGCCCCGAGCCGGCCCACTTCCGCCTCTTCGCCAGACTCCCTCGAACGAGGCCGCGCCAGGTCGCCCCGCCGGCTGGGCCTCCCTCCGCCGCCTCCTTTGGCCCGATCCGGCCCAGCCGCCCCGAGGCCTTCGAAGCCCAGCCGCCGTCGGGGTCAAACACTTCCCCAGATCGGCTTCGACCAGGCGCCGCGGGTCGGATCCGTCGGGCCTCTGCCCGATCCGCGAAGCCCCGAGCCCGATCCGTTGACTCCAGGCCCGAACCGCGCCGCCCCGGCCCGATCCACTTCTCCAGCCCGTTTTTCAGATCTGAGAGCTTGACCCTAATTCCTTCTAAGTCCCTGTATTCTGCTTGTCTGATGCTATCTTGCAACTGTGATAACTTTGTGTGTGTTGATCCGTTTTGCGCAAATGACATGTCCAGACGTTCGTGGTGATTAGCACTACGTTTCATTCCTTTGTGCCATGCATGTTTGAGATCATCTAGGTGCTTAGATATCTGTTGCAAGAGTGCGTCCCATTATAAACTGCTGCTATGTGTTGTTTTCATGCCATCTTTGCATAGTGATATCTTTTAGCTCGTTTATCCGAATGATGCAAATGACATGTCCACGTGTTCGTCTTGCCATACTCTACATGTTGCTTGTGTTAGGTTGCATGATAGATTTATTCTTGACATGTATATCTTCGTTGCAAAGTGCTATGTGGCTGTTTAGTTGATAAACTTGTTATGAGATGCCATCTTGTTGAGCTCGTTGCTATCGTTATGTTTATCTCCATGATGCATGCTTGTGTGTTTCGGAATCACCATCATGTGTACTTTGATGTGGTGCTTACCACTTGCCATGTTTAGTTTCGAGGTGACTTAAACTTGCTCTTATAGATGCCATGATGAAACTGCTGTTTTAACAAATTTTACTAAGTCTGGAATCAGTAATGTTCCGATGCCATGTTTGGGTGCTGTTCTAGGACAAACCATGATACTTTTGGAGTGTATATTGATGGTTCCTTGTAGTATATATTGTTGGCTATCTATTCATGCTCTCACATGCTTATTTAAGTGGCTGTAGCATATTTAACTTTTGCTCCAAAGTTTCAATAAAATTCTGCTGTCAGGATTTTGTTGTCAAGTTCAATATGTCCAAGCCTGTTGCTATTGATCCGTGGCTCCTTTGGGGGTGCACCTTTGGACTTATTTGCTGTAGGATATGTCTAGTTTATGTTCATGCTCTTTGCCATGATGTTTGAGTGCTGTAGCTTATTTATCTAGTGCTCCGAAGTTGCTATGTTGCTGTAATTTTCAGCTTTCGCCTATTTCTTGTTTCGGGCATTACTTTTAGCCCGTAGCTCCGATTTCAGCGAGTCTTATATGAAACTTGATTGATTTTCCGTGTAGATTCATAATATCCTATTGTTATCATGTTTTGAAGCTTTTTTGCTTGAGTGCTATTTTCCGTGCTCCGTGTGCTCTCATAGTGCATCCATCATGCATCCATCATTTTTGTGTGCGCATTGCATCTTGTTGATTTGTGCCTTTTGTGATTGTAATGTTTAGAGCCGGAAGCTGAGACCGAGTACGAGAACGAGGATACCACCGAGCTTGTGAACGAGGACCCTTCTTTCGATCCGAACGACTACTCTTCAGGCAAGATGACCGAACCCCGATAACATTACTATCTTTGCCTATTGCTAGAGTAACGCTCTATAGTTTTGCCTCGATGCCCATGTTTTTCCTGTCAGCCTCCTACTTGTAACCATGACCATGTTTAACCACCCTACCTATGCAAACCGTTGCTTGGCTAAGTACGCTTCGCTCAGCCCTTCTTATAGCATTGCTAGTTGCAGGTGAAGATTGAAGGTGCTTGCTTCATGTTGAAGTTTGTTGGGTTCTATCACACTATATAAATGCTTAATAATGAAATCATCTATATATTGGCAAGGGTGGAAGGCTAAGCCTTTTGCTTGGTGATTTGTTCCACTCATGCCGTTAGGAACTGTTTAAACCGGTGTTATGTTCCTTGATTATGCGTTCCTAACACGGTTGGGGTGTATGGGACCCCCTCGATAAACCGCTAAGTGCTAAGTCTTTTCCAGCAAGTCCCAACATTGGTACTATTTGCCTAATAACTAAATAAACTTGCATAGGGAGTAATTAACCCTCTTTCTTAATCAACAACCCCGGGCCAGTGCTCCACATGAGTGTTGGTCCGAAATGAGCAGACTGCGGGGCCACCTCAAGGAAACTCGAGGTCTGGTAAAAACCTGTAGGATGACTCATCCGGTCGTGGCCTGAGACGAGATACGCGCGGCTACTATCAGGGTGTCGGCACGCCGGGAGGATTTGCTGGATTAGCCTTACCTTAGTTCGGAGTATCTTGAGCACAGGATTCCGAGAATACTCGGGTCTTCCCACTTTGGAGTTGCGACTCCGCGGATCGTGGGCTTGTCATGGGCCAAGTTGGAACACCCCTGTAGGGTTATGAACTTTCGAAAGCCGTGCCCGCGGTTATGTGGCAGATGGGAGCTTGTTAATATCCGGTTGTAGATAACTTGACACATTGTTCTAATACACTACCAGCGTGTGTACCGTGACTGTCAATTTCCGAATAGGGATTCGGGAGTTGAACACGGTGGGGTTATGTTTGTTGAGCTTTAGCTAGGATCACTTCATGATCATCTCTCGACCGAGGCACTTCTCTTCTCGCACTCTTTCAGGTAAGCTAGTGCTAGTTGCTGCTGCAGACACTTATTCTTTTCTTCAGCCTTATCCTCTCCCAAGGCTTAAATAGTCTTGTTACCCGGGAATGGGATTGCTGAGTCCTGTGTGGCTCACAGTTACTTCACCACACCAGATGCAGGTCCGATGGTGAGCTATCCAGGTGATGGCACCGAGCTAGACTGGGAGTACGACGAGGAGCATAGTCGATACTATGTTCGTTATCCTGATGATCAGTAGTGGAGACTTCTACTAGGATTCGATCCGACCTGTGGATTTAAATTATGTTTGGTATCTTGTCATTTGGATTTTACCCTTAGAGGGTTGTGATGTTTTATTGAATGCTGATTGAGACATGTATTGTATTTGTGTGACGTGGCGAGTGTAAGCCAACTATTTTATGTTTTCCATCCCCATCTTTTACATGAGTTGTGCAAAGATACCAGACTTGCGATCATTCCAGCATGGGGTTATGTCTCTAAGTCGTGCCTCGACACGTAGGAGATATAGTCCCATCCTGGGCATTACAAGTTGGTATTCAGAGCCTTCTCCGACCTAGGAGCCCCCACTGATTGATCGAATCGTTGACGGTCGAGTCTAGGCACACACGGAAAATATTTTGAGTCCTATATTATATAGGAGAGTAGGATTCTTTGCTTCTCATCCCCTTTCTCTCTGGTGAGGACTCCTGACGTCTACTCTTGTCTCTTCTATCTTTCAAAAATTGCACTAATTTTTTTTTAGGAATCTCGCGAGTATTCTGGGATTGTTTCGATGTTCTTGTGACGAGAATATTGTTCTCGATGCCTCCTGACATTAGGGGTTGTGGCAGTGTCCCGGGGAGTTGAGCTTCGGGGTATTGTCATCACAAGCATATCGCGGCAGTACTAAATACTTAAGACGGCCGACATCGAAAATCTCTCCTATACGGTTAGTGGCAAGATAACCCCGACATCACCCAGTACTAGGGAGGTAGTTCGGGAGTATTGCCATAGCTTGTTATAGTGGATGCTTTTCGAAGGTCCGAGGTAGACAGTTTCCGAGAAAGACTGGTTATGTGTTGAAGGATGGATACAGCTGGATGTAGGTTTAGAGTTGATTGCGCGGTGCTTCCCCTGTATCCCCAACATCTGATTGCATAACTGGAATCTTTCGGAAATTAATAGGTGGGTTTATCCAGTAGATCGTAGGCATTCTTCCAACGAATGCAGGTTAGCGAGTTCGGGGTTCTACATTGAGTGAAGTGGTATTATGACCGATGTTCCGATCGGGAGTTGCATCTTAAAGGGTCCTTGGCTATGCTGATCCGGGGATTGCAAAACCCTTTTGTAACGCGTTCATATGCTTTCAGCACAAAGATGTTAGAACGAAGCTCCTATCTTGTGTTTGTTTCCATCCGTACCTTGTTGTTTTTCTTATTTTACCTTTTGTCCCCTATGTGGCTTCTCGTGAAGTTTGTTGTTATCATTAAACTGAGAATTTCATTCGTTCCTCTTGTTCGAATGATTTCATTCGTTCCTATTGTTCGAATGATTATTGTGAAGACTTGTTGCAATTCATTCCATTGATTCAGCTGATACCTTCTGTCAATCAATTGTTGATTCGTGGTCATCTCTTTCAGGATGGCTCCGAAAAGGGTTCCCAACGCTAACCCAGAGGGTGAAGAGGTCCCAGATCGTCCTCCTTCCCCTCCTCCTCCGTCTAAGGCTTGGAGAGCGATTATGCAGACTACTACTCAAAATACCCAGATGTTGATGCAGATGATGCAGCAGATGCAAGCTAATCAAGCTAATCAGGGTGTTCCAGGGAATCAAAGCAACTTCTTCAACCAACATCACCATGCTACGCTCAACCAGTTCTTGGCCAATAATCCAAAAGCTTTCAGTTACTGTGTCGACCCTCTTGATGCCGAAGATTGGTTAACCGATATCAAGAAGCATTTTGAGTGCAGTAACGTAAGAGAAGAGGATTATGTGAAGTTTGCAGCCTTCCAACTCAAAGACCAAGCAGCTGACTGGTGGCAGCAGTACAAAGACTCCAGGCCAGGTCGTGTGCTCTCTTGGGAGGATTTCTGCAAGGACTTTCTCTCTCACCATATTCCTACAAGTGTCATCGAGGGTATGCGTGAGCAATTCCGCAACCTGAAGCAGGGCTCTATGACAGTCTACCAGTATAATGTCAAGTTCCAAAACCTCGCCCGCTATGCTAAGCAAGACATTCCTGATGCTAAGAGCAAAATCTACCAGTTTCGTGGAGGTCTCAAAGATGAACTTCAACTTGCTCTCACCTTGTTCGAGCTTGATGAGTTCGACAAATTCTATAACATGGCTTTGAAACAAGAGACAGCTCAGCTTAAGATGGAGGCTTCTAAAAAGAGGATTCGAGATGCCGTTCACTCTTCCTCATCGTCTCAGTTGGCTGCGAAACAACAGAAATTTTGGCTTCCTCCTCCTCCAGTGATTCGAGCTCCCTACAACAACTCCAACAGCAACAAGAACTCCGGTGGACGTGGTTTCTCCCACCCACCCAACCCGAGCAACCAGTCGAAGAATCAGTTTCAGTCTCAAGGCTCCAAGTCAAGTGGCTCTCTTTTCCGTCCTCTCTCAGAGGTGACTTGCAACAAATGCACTCAGAAAGGTCACTATGCTAACAAGTGTCCGAACCCGAAGCGCCTTCCACCTCCTCCACCTATGAGTTCAGCTATTGTCAAGCATAACCCCAAGCAAGCAAGGGTCAATCTGATGAATGCAACACAAGCGGAGAATTCTTCTGATGTGACATTGGGTAACCTTTCAGTTAACTCTATACCTGCTAAAGTGTTATTCGATTCTGGTGCTTCTCTAAGCTTCATATCAAGGCCATTCTTTACCAAGCATAATTTCAATTCGGCATTTCTTGATAAGAAGTTGCAAATTATTTCTCCGGGCAAGTGCATGACTTCAAATTTGATGGCTCCGAATGTTTCCATTCGCATGGGTGATTATCGCTTTCTGGCTAATCCGGTGGTTCTTGGTAATTCCGACATTGACCTCATCCTCGGGATGGATTGGCTTTCTTAGCATGATGCTCACATTGATTGTGCACAGAAGGAAGTCAAGATGACTCATCCTGATGAAGATGTGATTATCTTTGCCTCCAGGGATAACACTATCAGACTTTTCTCTCTCAATGATAAGGGCGAAATTAATGCCATATCTCAAATTCCAGTGGTAAACGAATATCAAGACGTCTTTCCTGAAGAACTTCCAGGCATGCTTCCACACCGTCAGGTGGAATTCGTTATTGAACTCGAGCCGGGTACTGAGCCAGCATGCCGGCGTCCGTACAAGCTCTCTCCTGGTGAATTGAAGGAATTGAAGAAGCAGCTTGATGAACAGGAGCGTATGGGTCTCATCAGGCCTAGTACGTCGCCTTGGGGCTGTGGTGTCTTATTTGTCAAGAAGAAAGATGGCACGGAGCGTCTATGCGTTGATTACCGGCCATTGAACAAGAAGACAATAAAGAACAAGTATCCGCTTCCCAACATCAACGAACTCTTCGAGCAACTCAAAGGAGCTAAAGTGTTCTCTAAGCTCGATCTCCGAATGGGCTATCACCAAATTCACATTCATGAGAAAGACATTCCCAAGACTGCATTCAGAACGAGTTTCGGTTCATATGAGTATACAACCATGTCCTTTGGTCTCGCCAATGCTCCTCCTACCTTTTCGAGAATGATGCACTACATCTTCAACCCCTACATCGACGAGTTTGTGCTTGTGTATCTGGATGATATTCTGGTGTTTTCCAAGAATGAAGAAGATCACGAAAAGCACTTATGTCTGGTTCTTGATCGACTCCGCGAGCATAAGTTCTATGCCAAGTTCTCCAAGTGCGAATTTTGGCTTGATAAGGTTTTGTACCTGGGCCATATCATCTCAGCTGACGGTATTGCGGTTAATCCCAAGAAAGTTGAAGCAATTGTCAACTGGGAAGCTCCTCAGAACGTCAAGCAACTCCGAAGTTTTCTGGGTCTTGCCAGCTATTGCAGAAGGTTCGTTGAGAACTTCTCCAAGATTGCCAAGCCTCTTTCCAACTTGCTTCAGAAGAATGTCAAATACTTTTGGTCTCCAGAGTGTGAAGTGGCATTCAGAACTCTCAAAGAAAAGCTCGTCTCTGCTCCAGTTCTTACTCCTCCAGATGAGTCCAAGCCCTATGAAGTACTCTGTGATGCTTCTCTTCAAGGCCTTGGTGGTGTGCTTATGCAAGATAAGAGAATTGTGGCATACACTTCTCGTCAGCTCAAGCCAAGTGAGAAGAACTACCCCACACATGATCTCGAGCTAGCAGCTGTGGTACATGCTTTGATTACGTGGAGACATCTGTTGTTGGGCAGAAAAGTCGACATCTTCACTGATCACAAGAGCTTGAAGTACATCTTCACACAGCCGAATCTGAACCTCCGTCAGACTCGTTGGGTTGAAGTGATCCAAGAGTATGATCCCAGCATTGAATACACTCCTGGCAAGGCGAATGTGATTGCAGATGCTTTGAGCAGAAAGGCATATTGCAACAGCCTTCTTATCAAGCCGTTCCAGCCTGAGCTTTGTGAAGCATTTAGGAAACTCAACCTCCAAGTTGTTTCGCAGGGTTTTCTTGCAAATCTTCAAGTTGCTCCTACCTTGGAAGATCAGGTCCGTGAGGCCCAACTCAGTGATGCCATGGTGCAGAAGGTGAAACATGGTATTGCAAAGGGCACTCCTAAATACAAGTGCTTTCGTGTTGATGAGAGAGATACCTTGTTCTTCGAGGACAGACTTGTTGTTCCAAAGGTGATCTCAGGAAGCTCATAATGGAAGAAGCACATGATTCTCTCCTTTCCATTCATCCTGGCAGCTCCAAGATGTACCAAGACCTCAAGCAATCTTACTGGTGGACACGCATGAAAAGGGAGATTGCCCAATTCATGAATGAATGTGATGTCTGCAGAAGAGTGAAGGCAGAGCATCAACGTCCAACCGGTCTTCTCCAACCTCTTCCTATTCCCGAGTGGAAGTTCGACCACATTGAAATGGATTTCGTCACTGGTTTTCCTAAGTCCAAGCGAGGGAATGATTCTATCTTCGTGGTGATTGACAAGCTTACCAAAGTTGCTCACTTCCTTCCAGTCAAAGAATCCATCAATGCAGCTCAATTGGCAGAGTTGTACACTTCCAAAATTGTGTCTTTACATGGCATTTCTCAAGTTATCTCCTCAGACCGTGGAAGTTTGTTCACTTCAAAGTTCTGGGACTCCTTTCAGTCCGCCATGGGCACTAAGATCAGGTTCAGCACTGCTTTTCACCCTCAGACTAGTGGTCAAGTCGAGCGAGTGAATCAGATTCTAGAAGAAATGCTCAGAGCCTGTGTCATATCCTTTGGCATGAAATGGGAAGACTGCCTTCCATTTGCCGAGTTCTCTTACAACAACAGCTTTCAAGCAAGTGCAGGCAAAGCTCCGTTTGAAATCCTCTATGGCAGAAAGTGCCGTACCCCTCTCAACTGGTCTGAAACAGGTGAACGTCAACTTCTTGGCAATGACTTGATCTCGGAAGCCGAAGAAATGTGCAAAGTCATACGTGAGAATCTCAAGGCCGCTCAGTCGCGTCAGAAGAGCTACTATGACGGCAAGCATCGTGATTTGGCCTTCAACATTGGTGATCATGTTTGTCTCCGTGTGTCTTCGATGAAAGGCACCCAAACATTCGGTATCAAAGGAAAGCTTGCTCCTAGATACGTCGGGCCTTTCAAGATTCTTGGCAAAAGAGGCGATCTAGCCTATCAACTTGAGCTCCCTTCCAACTTCGCCAATGTTCATGATGTGTTCCATGTGTCTCAACTCCGCAAATGCTTCAAGGCACCTGAACGCATGATTCCGTTTGAAGAGATTGATCTTCAACAAGACTTGTCCTACCGAGAGCATCCCGTTGCTATTCTCGAAGAAACCGAACGCAAGACCCGCAACAAGTCCATCAAATTCTTCAAAGTCAAGTGGTCACATCACACCGACCGAGAAGCTACGTGGGAACGAGAAGAGCATCTTCGTTCTGAGTACCCTTCCTTTTTCCAGTCCTAGATCTCGAGACGAGATCTTTTTGTAGTAGAGGAGAGTTTGTAATGCCCCGGATGTAATACTTTCCCTTTTGGGCATATAATATGTCTCCGGCTTCATCAATTCCATTCCGGGTTCTTTGTCTTTCGGGTTTTCGTCGTTTTGTTGTGTGAGTGTGTGGCATTCATTCATATCATCTAGTCATGTGCATCGCATTGCATTTGTGTTGTCGTTTGCATCCGGTTCCACGCGTTCCTTCCCGTTGTCCGTTCGCGTTCCGGATCTCCCTCATGTGTCCGTGGCGTCCCGTAGGCCTACTTTGGTGTTTGGCCGTGTAACGTTACCGGTTTGGCGCGAGGCTTGTCGTGTGTTGTTGTTTTGATGTGTGTAACCCGCCTGTCAAATCTCGTCGCGTTTCGAGTCCGTTTGCTACCCCAACAGTTATTCGTGTGGGCTCAAAGTGCCTCCACTTTGTGGCCCAAGACACCCCTCCAACAGCCCACCAAACCACTCCTAACCACTTCTATCATCTAGGCCATCCAAATCTGATCCTGTGGACGAAAACCGCACTCCATTTGGGCAACCCTAGCTCCTTGTGCCTATATATTTGTCCACTTCCCCAAATTTTGCCCCAAATTAAGGAAACCCTAGCTCCCCTAGCCACTTCTCTTCCACCTCCAGCCACCTCGCCGGAGCTCCGCCGGAATCTCGCCGAAGTTCGCCGGAATACCACCACCTCGCCGGAAAAACACCTCTCCACCTCCTCTCCTCTCAGATATGCCGCCCCACGCCTCATATCCGGCCACCCCGCGCTCCTTCCGGCCGGCCAAGGCCACCGCCGGTTCCCCAGGGCTCATCGTCCCCGCCTTCGAGCCGCCGTCGCGCCTGGAAGCCAGTGCCCCGCGACCCCCCTCGATCCCGATCTGGATCGCCAGATCGAGGCGCAGCTCTTCCACTCGGGCCAGAACGCAGCGCCGCCTGGGCCTTTCGCCAGATCCCGTTCGCCAGCCGCCTCCGCGCTGGGCAGCCGCATCGCCCGAGGCCCATCCAGGTCGGCCCTCCTCCCGCATCCCCAGCTCGGCGCCGGCCCGCGCCGATCGACCGACGCCAGTCGCCAGGCGCTCGGGCCTCCCTCCTTCGCCAGGCTCCCGAAGGCCGCCGTGGCCAGGTGGGCCGAGGCCTTCGCCTCCTCCCCGCGGCCAGGTCGCCTCCCGCACCGCGATCTCCTCCTGGGCCCCGAGCCGGCCCACTTCCGCCTCTCCGCCAGACTCCCTCGACCGAGGCCGCGCCAGGTCGCCCCGCCGGCTGGGCCTCCCTCCGCCGCCTCCTTTGGCCCGATCCGGCCCAGCCGCCCCGAGGCCTTCGAAGCCCAGCCGCCGTCGGGGTCGAACACTTCTCCAGATCGGCTTCGACCAGGCGCCGCGGGCCGGATCCGTCGGGCCTCTGCCCGATCCGCGAAGCCCCGGGCCCGATCCGTTGACTCCAGGCCCGAACCGCACCGCCCCGGCCCGATCCACTTCTCCAGCCCGTTTTTCAGATCTGAGAGGTTGACCCTAATTCCTTCCAAGTCCATGTATTCTGCTTGTCTGATGCTATCTTGCAACTGTGATAACTTTGTGTGCGTTGATCCGTTTTGCGCAAATGACATGTCCAGACGTTCGTGGTGATTAGCACTATGTTTCATTCCTTTGTGCCATGCATGTTTGAGATCATCTAGGTGCTTAGATATCTGTTGCAAGAGTGCATCCCGTTATAAACTGCTGCTATGTGTTGTTTTCATGCCATCTTTGCATAGTGATATCTTTTAGCTCGTTTATCCGAATGATGCAAATGACATGTCCACGTGTTCGTCTTGCCATGCTCTACATGTTGCTTGTGTTAGGTTGCATGATAGATTTATTCTTGACATGTATATCTTCGTTGCAAAGTGCTATGTGGCTGTTTAGTTGATAAACTTGTTATGAGATGCCATCTTGTTGAGCTCGTTGCTATCGTTATGTTTATCTCCATGATGCATGCTTGTGTGTTTCGGAATCACCATCATGTGTACTTTGATGTGGTGCTTACCACTTGCCATGTTTAGTTTCGAGGTGACTTAAACTTGCTCTTATAGATGCCATGATGAAACTGCTGTTTTAACACTTAGTGAAATTTCACTAAGTCTGGAATCTGTAATGTTCCGATGCCATGTTTGCGTGCTGTTCTAGGACAAACCATGATAGTTTTGGAGTGTCTCTTGATGGTTCCTTGTAGTATATATTGTTGGCTATCTATTCATGCTCTCACATGCTTATTTAAGTGGCTGTAGCATATTTAACTTTTGCTCCAAAGTTTCAATAAAATTCTGCTGTCAGGATTTTGTTGTCAAGTTCAATATGTCCAAGCTTGTTGCTATTGATCCGTGGCTCCTTTGGGGGTGCACCTTTGGACTTATTTGCTGTAGGATATGTCTAGTTTATGTTCATGCTCTTTTCCATGATGTTTGAGTGCTGTAGCTTATTTATCTAGAGCTCCGAAGTTGCTATGTTGCTGTAATTTCCAGCTTTCGCCTATTTCTTGTTTCGGGCATAACTTTTAGCCCGTAGCTCCGATTTCAGCGAGTCTTATATGAAACTTGATTGATTTTCCGTGTAGATTCATAATATCCTATTGTTATCATGTTTTGAAGCTTTTTGCTTGAGTGCTATTTTCCGTGCTCCGTGTGCTCTCATAGTGCATCCATCATGCATCCATCATTTTTGTGTGCGCATTGCATCTTGTTGATTCGTGCCTTGTGTGATTGTAATGTTTAGAGCCGGAAGCTGAGACCGAGTACGAGAACGAGGATACCACTGAGCTTGTGAACGAGGACCCTTCTTTCGATCCGAACGACTACTCTTCAGGCAAGATGACCGAACCCCGATAACATTACTATCTTTGCCTATTGCTAGAGTAACGCTCTATAGTTTTGCCTCGATGCCCATGTTTTTCCTGTCAGCCTCCTACTTGTAACCATGACCATGTTTAACCACCCTACCTATGCAAACCGTTGCTTGGCTAAGTACGCTTCGCTCAGCCCTTCTTATAGCATTGCTAGTTGCAGGTGAAGATTGAAGATGCTTGCTTCATGTTGAAGTTTGTTGGGTTATATCACACTATATAAATGCTTAATAATGAAATCATCTATATATTGGCAAGGGTGGAAGGCTAAGCCTTTTGCTTGGCGATTTGTTCCACTCATGCCGTTAGGAACCGTTTAAACCGGTGTTATGTTCCGTGATTATGCGTTCCTAACACGGTTGGGGTGTATGGGACCCCCTTGATAAACCGCTAAGTGCTAAGTCTTTTCCAACAAGTCCCAACGTTGGTACTATTTGCCTAATAACTAAATAAACTTGCATAGGGAGTAATTAACCCTCTTTCTTAATCAACAACCCCGGGCCAGTGCTCCACATGAGTGTTGGTCCGAAATGAGCAGACTGCGGGGCCACCTCAAGGAAACTCGAGGTCTGGTAAAAACTTGTAGGATGACTCATCCGGTCGTGGCCTGAGACGAGATACACGCGGCTACTATCAGGGTGTCGGCACACCGGGAGGATTTGCTGGATTAGCCTTACCTTAGTTCGGAGTATCTTGAGCACAGGATTCCGAGAATACTCGGGTCTTCCCACTTTGGAGTTGCGACTCCGCGGATCGTGGGCTTGTCATGGGCCAAGTTGGAGCACCCCTGCAGGGTTATGAACTTTCGAAAGCCATGCCCGCGGTTATGTGGCAGATGGGAGCTTGTTAATATCCGGTTGTAGATAACTTGACACATTGTTCTAATACACTACTAGCGTGTGTACCGTGACTGTCAATTTCCGAATAGGGATTCGGGAGTTGAACACGGTGGGGTTATGTTTGTTGAGCTTTAGCTAGGATCACTTCGTGATCATCTCTCGACCGAGGCACTTCTCTTCTCGCACTCTTTCACGTAAGCTAGTGCTAGTTGCTGCTGCAGACACTTATTCTTTTCTTCAGCCTTATCCTCTCCCAAGGCTTAAATAGTCTTGTTACCCGGGAACGGGATTGCTGAGTCCTCTGTGGCTCACAGTTACTTCACCACTCCAGATGCAGGTCGGATGGTGAGCTATCCAGGTGATGGCACCGAGCTAGACTGGGAGTACGACGAGGAGCGTAGTCGATACTATGTTCGTTATCCTCATGATCAGTAGTGGAGACTTCTACTAGGATTCGATCCGACCTGTGGATTTAAATTATGTTTGGTATCTTGTCATTTGGATTTTACCCTTAGAGGGCTGTGATGTTTTATTGAATGCTGATTGAGACATGTATTGTGTTTGTGTGACGTGGCGAGTGTAAGCCAACTATTTTATGTTTTCCATCCCCATATTTTACATGAGTTGTGCAAAGATACCAGACTTGCGATCATTCCAGCATGGGGTTATGTCTCTAAGTCGTGCCTCGACACGTAGGAGATATAGTCGCATCCTGGGCATTACAGAGTTACCGGAACCCAATGTGTGGTAGTAGCTAGTCATTGGACAACTTACACAGAGCTCAGTTCTTAAGGACGGTTCCAGTGAGACAACCCACCATGTACTCCTACATGGCCTCTCACCGCTACCTTTACCAAAACGTGTTCACACACTTAGCTCCCAACAGTAGGACATGTTCATAACTTTCCAATTCATCCCCGATGAATCAGACCTGACACAACTCTAAGCAATAGCAGGCAGAACCAGAAAGCATGAATGAGTAGGCACAACAGGGCTCAAACAACTCCTACTCATGCTAGTGGGTTTCAACTATTTACTTGGCAATGACAGGTCATGCAGAGGAAAGGGGTTCAGCTACCGCAGCAAAAAGCAGTTCAAAACGTTGTTATCCTAATGCAGTAAAAGAGAGCAGGAGCGAGAGAGTGGGATTGTGTGACGCCCGAAGACCGACGTTCCAGAAGATTCCAGAGATTCCAGATGTTCCGGGTTCTCCCGTGTGTTTCCTTGTGCTTGTGTTTTTTATTTTTTATTTTGCATTGCATCATGTCATCATGCCATCATGTCATTCATCTTTTCTTCTCAACTAAATAAATCGTGTGGACCTTCGGTCCATTTAAATCGAGGGAAGGTGACTTCTCTTTATAACATATGAAAGCCTCCCAATAGTAGTAGGGAGCTATATTAAATATTCCATTGATGTGGAATTAACCATAACACACTTGCAAAATATTCCATGCCTTTGTTATCTCAATTCTTGCCCTCCAACTTGCCCATATTTATTTCATCACTTTCCGGAGCTCCACCAAAAATCCTCAACATTATTTGGACCTACCAAACACCCATTTGTTTCTCACACTCATTTGAATTATATTCAACGAGTTTGAATTGAATTCCTGCAATCTTGCCACTTCCATTTTTCTGTGAACATACCCATTTTTTTTTGCAAGTCCAAGGAATTTAACCTCTTGTGAAAGTTCCTTCCCTAAGTGCCCCTTTCTGTTTTCCTCTCTCTTTTCTTCTCTATGTTGTTTTTTATTTTAGAAGAGAGGGAGAGAGAGATTCCAGCCCACTTGGGCCTTATAGCTCCAAGCCGCCCGGCCCAACCAACAGCTAGGCCCAGCTAGTTAGGCCCAGCCGCCCCTGCCTAACTAAACCCTAGCCCGAGCCAGCACCCGATCCCCTCGTCCCTTTCCTCTCGATCTCTCCCCATCCCGCCGCCAGCATCGCTCGCCCCAGCGCCCGTTCCCCTCGCTCCATCTCCTCTCGCTCGGTCCCTCTCCTCCCTCGCAGCGCAAGTACTCGATCCCCATAGATCCCCCTGCGCCTCCCCTCGGTCGCCTCTTCCACCCGAGGCCCTGCGCCGACCTCCTCCTCTCCAGCACCGAGCCCGGCGCGCCCCGTCCGCCTGTCATGGCGCCTCCCTCCGGCCGACCAGAGCCACCGCATCGCCAAAGCCACCGGAGCCCGCCCCGTGGCTCCTTTGTTGAGCCACCGCATGGCCACCACTGCTCCTCCCGGCCGCCCCAAGCCCCGGCGAGCGCCTCCACGGCCGCGGCCATCCTCCCTCCAGTGGCCCCGAAGCGCCTCCATCTTCAGCAGCCGACGCCCCGGCCTCTCCTCCTCGCTCCAAGGAGAGCAGCTCCCTGCGCGACCCCGCGCCGTCCCTGCCACCGCTCTTCATCAAGCCCGACCGCCTCCTGCTGTCTTCCTCCGCGTCGGCGAGCATGAGCCACCGCGACAGCGCCTACGCCGGCGCCTACTCCTCGTTCTGCTCGAAAACGGGATCAACCTCGCGCGAGTCGCCGAGTCCCCTGCGGATGGAGCTGTCGCTCACCTTCAAGCCGGCGAACGCCACCGCCAACTTCTCCGGCAGCCTCGTGACCGCCATGGCCGTCCTTGCTGCTGCTTTGCTTTGAACCCTCAAGACCGGCAAGTCCAACTAGCACCGATGCCTCAAGGGCCCTGAGTACGACTACACGGCGATGCGTCAAGTACCTCTACACGTGACGTGAACATCTACGATACGAGAACGACGGCACAAGACGACGCGACAAGTACCTCTTTGGAAACGGAAACTCCAACGTGTACAACTACCGCCGCCCCGTGTACGACTACTTCCCTCTACGAACGTGTACCCCGACCGCCTCGAGAACGACTACTTCCACTACGTCCCTCGACGACTCGAACCCCTCCGAGAACGAACGCTTCGAAGGTATAACCCCGAGACGATGACCCGTGGACAAATGCTTGTTGTGTTGTATGAAACGTTTCGCTTGTGCTCCGTGCCCGTTTCATCTTTTGTCGTGTTCCTCGGTTGCGTCGTCGCCGACCCGTGACAACCCGGTGACGGGATCATCCCACCTTCATCTTGTTCGGCTCGTTCACGCCGCCCTTCATCTTTTGCACCGGTCTCTCGACGAGTTACCGGAACCGAGATGTTGCGTTGCATCATTTTCGGATCGTTTCCGTGGCACCCGTTCTTTCCACCATGGTGACAAGTGCTTCATATCTCTCTTGTCAACCTTTTAATATAAATTGCATAAACTTGATCATGTCATCCGCATCATGTTAACAACATTATATGTGTGGTTTGTTGTTTGCTAAAAATTGCTAAACATGCTCATGGGGATTTTCCGGAATTGTTGTTATTTTCTCGCCTCATTTAAACTTGCCTAAATAGGTAGTTTGATCTTGCTTCACCTCTTGCCATGTTAACAAACATTTAATCTTGTCTTGTAAATAAACGAGAGTCAACTAAATAAATAACATGTGGAGTTTCGTCAATGTGCAACTCGTTGCATATTGAGCTCCACTTAACTTTTAGTTTTGTTCGTGCACATTGCCATGACATGCATAATTAAACCGGACATGCATCATACTTGGATGTGCATCGTATGCCATGTTTATGCTTGTGTGTTTACCGTGTTGTCTGCTTCTTTCCGGTTGCTTCTCTTGTTAGCTTCGGTTTCGTTCCGGAGTTGTGAGGATTCGCTCGACTATGTTGCTCCGTCTACTTCATGGATCCGTTCTTCTTCCTTGCGGAATCCCAGGCAAGATGATCATACCCTTGGATACCCTTACTACCATTGCCATGCTTAGTTGACTCGATGCTATCGTTACATGTCGTGCTACCCATTTTTATGTCAGCCTCTCCTTGTTGCCATGAAACCTCTAACCTTTGAAACCTTCCTAGCAAAACCACTGTTTGGCTATGTTACCCGCTTGCTCAGCCCCTCTTATAGCGTTGTTAGTTGCAGGTGAAGATGAAGATCGTTCCAGGTGGGAACTTGTTGTTGGAATATCACAATATCTATAATTATTATTAACACACCTATATACTGGGCATGGGTGGAAGGCTTGGCCTTTTGCTCGGTGTTTTGGTTCCACTCATGCCACCTTAGGCGCCGATAAATCGGCATTATGTTCCTTGATTTTGCGTTCCTAACACGATGGGTGGATGGGGACCCCTTGACACTTCGACTTTGAATAAAACTCCTCCAGCAAGGCCCAACATTGGTTTTAATTTGCCTCATAATAACTTAATTAATTAATTAAATTGCATAAGGGGGACGCTCCTT
>LR738715.1:471084455-471125769 GCA_902687465.1 Secale cereale | reverse complement strand
ATGCATCATACTTGGATGTGCATCGTATGCCATGTTTATGCTTGTGTGTTTACCGTGTTGTCTGCTTCTTTCCGGTTGCTTCTCTTGTTAGCTTCGGTTTCGTTCCGGAGTTGTGAGGATTCGCTCGACTATGTTGCTCCGTCTACTTCATGGATCCGTTCTTCTTCCTTGCGGAATCCCAGGCAAGATGATCATACCCTTGGATACCCTTACTACCATTGCCATGCTTAGTTGACTCGATGCTATCGTTACATGTCGTGCTACCCATTTTTATGTCAGCCTCTCCTTGTTGCCATGAAACCTCTAACCTTTGAAACCTTCCTAGCAAAACCACTGTTTGGCTATGTTACCCGCTTGCTCAGCCCCTCTTATAGCGTTGTTAGTTGCAGGTGAAGATGAAGATCGTTCCAGGTGGGAACTTGTTGTTGGAATATCACAATATCTATAATTATTATTAACACACCTATATACTGGGCATGGGTGGAAGGCTTGGCCTTTTGCTCGGTGTTTTGGTTCCAATCATGCCACCTTAGGCGCCGATAAATCGGCATTATGTTCCTTGATTTTGCGTTCCTAACACGATGGGTGGATGGGGACCCCTTGACACTTCGACTTTGAATAAAACTCCTCCAGCAAGGCCCAACATTGGTTTTAATTTGCCTCATAATAACTTAATTAATTAATTAAATTGCATAAGGGGGACGCTCCTTGGAGATTCTTTTTTACATAGCAGGGGGGCCAGCGCTGATGGTGTTGGTCCCAAACGGGGGTTATGCGGGGCCACCACGGGGAAACTCGAGGTTTGGCTCATGTAGGATCGCCCATCCGGACGTGGCCTGAGACGAGATACGCGCGGCTACTATCAGGGTGTCGACACGCCGGGAGGTCTTGCTGGACTTGTTTTACCATTGTCGAAATGTCTTGTGCACCGGGATGCCGAGCCTGATCAGGTTTCCCTAAGATAAGGGGTGATGATATTATATTTATCACTTCAGCTAATCGTGAGAGCTTGTGATAGGCTAAGTTGGGACACCCCTGCAGGGTTATGATCTTTCGAAAGCCGTGCCCGCGGTTATGTGGCAGATTGGAATTTGTTAATGTTCGGTTGTACAAAACTTGACAGAGGATCCGAAATAAAACACACAACTGTGTGAGTAACCGTGACTGTCTCTTTTCACTTTGAGAAGGGAACACGGTGGGGTTATGTTTGACTCGTACGTAGTTTAGGATCTTTAGCGATCACTACTAGTTGCTACTGTTTGCGTAGATGCTCATCTTATTCTTGTACTCGTAAGTTAGCCACCATATTATGCTTAGCCGCTGCTGCAACCTCACCACTTTACCTCTTCCTACCCATAAAGCTTTGCTAGTCTTGATACCCATGGTTATGGGATTGCTGAGTCCTCGTGGCTCACAGATACTACAACACCAGATGTAGGTTAAGCCAAGATTGATGCAGGAGCTGGTTCAAGTACTTCTCTAGGAGCTCGATGAAGAGAGTGGCCGTATGCTTGTGACGTTTTCGACGATCAGTAGTGGTTTCTACTAGGATTTGATCTTGACCTGTGGCTTTATGTTTTGGTATCTTTTTTTTGGATCTTCGCCCGTAGTCGGGTTGTGATGTTTTGAATGATGTCTTGCTTATGTAATGAATTGTGTGAAGTGGCGAGTGTAAGACAACTATCTTCTTTTGCAATTTTAATCCCTCTTTTACATGAGTCATGCAAAGATACCAAAATTGAGATCATTCCAGAATGGGCTTATACCTTTAAGTCGTGCCTCGACACGTAGGAGGTATAGTCCCATCCTGGGCATTACAAGTTGGTATCAGAGCCTTCTCCGACCTAGAAGCCCCCACTGATTGGTCGAATCGTTGATGGTTGAGTCTAGGCACACACTGAAAATGTTTTGAGTCCTATATTTATATCGGAGAGTAGGATTTATTTTGCTCCTCATCTCTTTTCACTCTGGTGAGGACTCCTGACGATTACTCTTGTCTTTTCTATTCTCAAAAAAATGCACCAATTTTTTTTAGGATCACGCGAGTATTGTTTGGATTGTTCCGATGTCTTTGTGACGAGAACATTGTTCTCGATGCCTCCTGTCATTAGAGGTTGTGGTAGTGTCCCGGGGAGTTGAGCTTCGAGGTGTTGTCGTCACAAATATATCACAGCGGTTCTAGAATTCTTAAGACGGCCGACATCGAAAACTCTCCTATACGGTTAGTGGCAAGATAACCCCGACATCACCCAGTACTGGGGAGGTAGTTCGGGACTATTGCCATAGCTTGTATAGTAGATGCGTTTCGAAGGTCCGAGGTAAACGGTTTCCGAAAATAACTGGTTATGTGTTGAAGGATGGATATAGCTGGATGTAGGATTAGAGTTGAGTGCGCGGTGCTTCCCCTGTATCCACAACACCTGATTGCATAACTGGAAACTTTCGGAAATTAATAGGTGGGTTCATCTAGTAGTTCTAGGCATTCTTCCAACGAATGCATGATATGGAGTTCGGGGTTCTACATTGAGTGAAGTGGTTTTATGGGCTTGTTCCTATCGGGAGTTGCATCTTAAAGGGTCCTTGGCTATGCTGATCCGGGGATTGCAAAACCCTTTTGTAACACGTTCCATGAGCTTTCAGCACGAATATGTCGGACGAAGCTTCTATCTTGTATTTGTTCTATCTGCTCCTTGTCGTTTTTATTTATCTTTTGCTCTTCCAAGTGGCTTCTCGACAAGCTGATGTACCTGCGGAATTCATTCGTTCAATTCTCTGTTCGGATGATATTGTGAAGATTATGTTGCAACATATCTATCCTTTGTTTTGATTTGATTCTGGTATTCGAGTTGCTTCGATGTCAAATGTGGATTCCATACCTTTCTTAATCAGTGTTCTCATATTTCCATGGGAGTGCTAATTCTTCTTGACCATCGAGAGTGTCATGTTAAATTCTTCTCAACCGACATCCTTTGCTTCAAGTTAATCCGTTCTTTTCATCATCTGCAAGATCAGTTTTTTTCTCAACGGTGTATGTTTCATTCATCTCAAGTTGTCTTGTTTTCCCCACCCTCCCACCCTTCTTCTTCTCGGAGCAAGAAATTCTCAGATGAAGTATCCATTTTATTCTTGTGAGGTTTCTTCATTCATTTCCTTCAATGTTCTTATCCGGTGATTTATCGTGAAGATGCTCAAGAGCTTCAAGTTCATCATTCTTTTGTTCTCAAATTCTGCCGGTGGATGTAATTCAAGATTTCAGTGTTGAGCTTAGCCTTTTCCCCTTTTCCCAATGCTTTCTTATTCCGGTGCAACAATTAATCATTCTCCTCTTGCTATTCATATACGGAGTGCTGAAGATTCATAATTCCATTCTTAATCCGTTCAAATTATTTTTGAGGATTATCATCTTATTCAAGCCATTTAATTCAACCGGTGCTATATCTCTTCAGCAAATCTTTTTCAACGGTGATTTTCTTTAGTGGGCCCTAACCCACAGGTCTTTTTCCAGGATCTTACCTGACTCTTCTAATTAATTTTCGGAGGTATTCTGAAATTCTTTTCAAATGTGACGTAAGAATGGATTACATCAGTCATATACCTTCTCCAAGATCGCATTCAATTCTTTTCACCATTGTTTCAACCATTTTAATTCTTCATTCTGGAGTGCTCAACAATTCTTATGGCAACTCTCGTCTTCATTCGCAACATTTGGAGACCGGAGAAGTGTTTCTCTTAAATCTTGGCCCGTCTTCTTGAAGATTCGTGGTTCTAGCTTCATGCCATCCTCATTATTGTTCCAATTGTGAGGAATTCTTTTTACCATCCAAAGAATTTCATGAATTCTTCTTATTGTGATCCTCCGAAGGCCATCATTTCAGCATATTTCTTCGTTCTCAGTTTTCAACTTCGTCCTCCAACTATTCTTCATTGATGTCTTTTCGTTCGTCTCCATATTTTACGGTGGTTCGTTCAAGATTACTCTTCCTTGTTATCGTATTAATTCATTTGTTCTTTTCACAATCCTACTGGTGGTTCATTGAAGATTTAACCAAGCTTGTGCGAGAGCTCTCTTAATCCTTTCCAATGAGAATAAGCAGTATGCCAAATCCTTTGGTTGTTATCAATTTAAATTGGTGAAGGAGATGCATGCCATAATTCTTATTCTTATTCCTTCAAGGTGATTTAATTCTTTTGTCTGGAGCTTGTTCATCATATCATATTCTAGGTTCTAAGTTGTTCGTTTTGTTCCTCGGTGTTCTAAGCTCTCTCAATTATCTTGTCACGAAGCTCCATCTAATTCATCGCAGGTCTTAAATCTTATTCTTTTCATCTTTAACTTCTCATGCTTTCATTACCGGAGTTCTTTTGGTGGTTCATCAAGATTTAATTCATCCTCGAAGTCTTCATCAAGATTCTTGTTGGAGCTCAAGCATTCTTCATCATGCTTTCCAAGTGCAAATCTTTCTACCTTTATTGATTGAGATGGTGGTATGCCATTTTTGACAATTTCCCTTCATGTTTCATGATTCACAAGTTGTCAGGAATGAGATATTTAAACCAATCTTTTTCTTTGTTCAAGAGATGTTTTCAACCCTTCAATTTATTCATTGGAGTTATCTTGGGTTGTATTTCACCTAAAAGTTTTTCCTAAGGATTGTTGCTAATTATGGTGCTTATAAATGACCCAAGTTCTTCATTATCATTCCGGTGAAATAAGTTTTTCATCTCCTTGTTGATCCCAATCCAAGCAATTCGTTTCTGTTAGTGGCTGGTTGTCACCTCTTAATTTTGAGATGTTTTCCATAAGCCCACATCAAGCTTATTCGTTTTCGTTGTTGATTTTTTATAAAAAATCAACTCCGTTCAACCCTTCTTTGTAATGAGGATTTCCTAATTCATTTGTGGGAGAAGTTGTCATTTTTCTTCTCCATTCATTTCTTTCGTAGATTTATATGCTATTCTCTCATTCTGGAGGCATTGTAATATTGCTCTCTTCGTCACATCATCTCGTTTTTATCAAGATCATATTCTCTCTTGCTTGTCTATTTAACCGGTGTGTTGTGTCCTCCATTCTAGTTCTCTCATCTTATCAAGTTTTGCCTATCTTTTTAACCGGAGTGCTGTCTGAATCTTTCTTAACCTTGTGCCATTCTTTTATTTGTTTCGGAGGCAATGTGTTGTTGTTTTCATCAAGTATCACTCCATCTGCTCAAGCTCATGTTAATTTCTTCCATTTTCAGACGGAGTGCTGTCCAAATTATGCCATTCTTATTCCTTGGCTATACCATTGCGGTTTCTTATTCTTTTGGTTCGTAAGCTCTTGTTTCATGTCTTTCAACCTACAAGGTTCTCATAATGTACCTTGTTCATCTTTTTCTAACGGAGTGTTTCATCTTTGTTCATCTCTGTTGTATTCTTCTTTCATTTTGGTCAACCTCTCAGGTTCGTGGTTTCACTCGTCTGTCAAAGAAGCAACTTTGTTTTACCTCTTCTTTTTCGTTTCTACCCGGTGCTATCTCTAGGATCTCGGGTCAAGATCCTCTGTTAGTGTGGGAGAGTTGTGACGCCCGAAGACCGATCTTCCAGAAGATTCCAGAGATTCCAGATGTTCCGGGTTCTCCCATGTGTTTCCTTGTGCTTGTGTTTTTTATTTTTTATTTTGCATTGCATCATGTCATCATGCCATCATGTCATTCATCTTTTCTTCTCAACTAAATAAATCGTGTGGACCTTCGGTCCATTTAAATCGAGGGAAGGTGACTTCTCTTTATAACATATGAAAGCCTCCCAATAGTAGTAGGGAGCTATATTAAATATTCCATTGATGTGGAATTAACCATAACACACTTGCAAAATATTCCATGCCTTTGTTATCTCAATTCTTGCCCTCCAACTTGCCCATATTTATTTCATCACTTTCCGGAGCTCCACCAAAAATCCTCAACATTATTTGGACCTACCAAACACCCATTGTTTCTCACACTCATTTGAATTATATTCAACAAATTTGAATTTAATTCCTGCAATCTTGCCACTTCTATTTTTCTGTGAACATACCCATTTTTTTTGCAAGTCCAAGGAATTTAACTTCTTGTGCGAATTCCTTCCCTAAGTGCCCCTTTCTGTTTTCCTCTCTCTTTTCTTCTCTATGTTGTTTTTTATTTTAGAAGAGAGGGAGATGGAGGAGAGGGACCGAGCGAGAGGAGATGGAGCGAGGGGAACGGGCGCTGGGGCGAGCGATGCTGGCGGTGCGATGGGGAGAGATCGAGAGGAAAGGGACGAGGGGATCGAGTGCTGGCTCGGGCTAGGGTTTAGTTAGGCAGGGGCGGCTGGGCCTAACTAGCTGGGCCTAGCTGTTGGTTGGGCCGAGTTGTGACGCCCGAAGACCGATGTTCCAGAAGATCCAGAGATTCCAGATGTTCCGGGTTCTCCCGTGTGTTTCCTTGTGCTTGTGTTTTTTATTTTTTATTTTGCATTGCATCATGTCATCATGCCATCATGTCATTCATCTTTTCTTCTCAACTAAATAAATCGTGTGGACCTTCTGTCCATTTAAATCGAGGGAAGGTGACTTCTCTTTATAACATATGAAAGCCTCCCAATAGTAGTAGGGAGCTATATTAAATATTCCATTGATGTGGAATTAACCATAACACACTTGCAAAATATTCCATGCCTTTGTTATCTCAATTCTTGCCCTCCAACTTGCCCATATTTATTTCATCACTTTCCGGAGCTCCACCAAAAATCCTCAACATTATTTGGACCTACCAAACACCCATTTGTTTCTCACACTCATTTGAATTATATTCAACGAGTTTGAATTTAATTCCTGCAATCTTGCCACTTCTATTTTTCTGTGAACATACCCATTTTTTTTGCAAGTCCAAGGAATTTAACCTCTTGTGCGAATTCCTTCCCTAAGTGCCCCTTTCTGTTTTCCTCTCTCTTTTCTTCTCTATGTTGTTTTTTATTTTAGAAGAGAGGGAGAGAGAGATTCCAGCCCACTTGGGCCTTATAGCTCCAAGCCCCCCGGCCCAACCAACAGCTAGGCCCAGCTAGTTAGGCCCAGCCGCCCCTGCCTAACTAAACCCTAGCCCGAGCCAGCACCCGATCCCCTCGTCCCTTTCCTCTCGATCTCTCCCCATCGCGCCGCCAGCATCGCTTGCCCCAGCGCCCGTTCCCCTCGCTCCATCTCCTCTCGCTCGGTCCCTCTCCTCCCTCGCAGCGCACGCACTCGATCCCCATCGATCCCCATGCGCCTCCCCTCGGTCGCCTCTTCCACCCGAGGCCCTGCGCCGACCTCCTCCTCTCCAGCACCGAGCCCGGCGCGCCCCGTCCGCCTGCCATGGCGCCTCCCTCCGGCCGACCTGAGCCACCGAATCGCCGAAGCCACCGGAGCCCGCCCCGTGGTTCCTCCGTTGAGCCACCGCATGGCCACCGCTGCTCCTCCCGGCCGCCCCAAGCCCCGGCGAGCGCCTCCACGGCTGTGGCAATCCTCCCTCTAGTGGCCCCGACGCGCCTCCATCTTCAGCAGCCGATGCCCCGGCCTCTCCTCCTCGCTCCAGGGAGAGCAGCTCCCTGCGCGACCCCGTGCTGTCCCTGCCACCGCTCTTCATCAAGCCCGACCGCCTCCTGCTGTCTTCCTCCGCATCGGCAAGCACGAGTCACCGCGACAGCGCCTACGCCGCCCCCTACTCCTCGTTCTGCTCGGAAATGGGATCAACCTCGCGCGAGTCGCCGAGTCCCCTGCGGATGGAGCTGTCGCTCACCTTCAAGCCGGCGAACGCCACCGCCAACTTCTCCGGCAGCCTCGTGACCGCCATGGCCGTCCTTGCTGCTGCTTTGCTTTGAACCGTCAAGACCGGCAAGTCCAACTAGCACCGATGCCTCAAGGGCCCTGAGTACGACTACACGGCGATGCGTCAAGTACCTCTACACGTGACGTGAACATCTACGATACGAGAACGACGATACAAGACGACGCGACAAGTACCTCTTTGGAAACGGAAACTCCAACGTGTACAACTACCGTCGCCCCGTGTACGACTACTTCCCTCTACGAACGTGTACCCCGACCGCCTCGAGAACGACTACTTCCACTATGTCCCTCGACCACTCGAACCCCTCCGAGAACGAACGCTTCGAAGGTATAACCCCGAGACGATGACCCGTGGACAAATGCTTGTTGTGTTGTATGAAATGTTTCGCTTGTGCTCCGTGCCCGTTTCATCTTTTGTCGTCCTCCTCGGTTGCCTCGTCGCCGACTCGTGGGAACCCGGTGACGGGATCATCCCACCTTCATCTTGTTCGGCTCGTTCACGCCGCCCTTCATCTTTTGCACCGGTCTCTCGACGAGTTACCGGAACCGAGATGTTGCGTTGCATCATTTTCGGATCGTTGCCGTGGCACCCGTTCTTTTCACCATGGTGACAAGTGCTTCATATCTCTCTTGTCAACCTTTTAATATAAATTGCATAAACTTGATCATGTCATCCGCATCATGTTAACAACATTATATGTGTGGTTTGTTGTTTGCTAAAAATTGCTAAACATGCTCATGAGGATTTTCCGGAATTGTTGTTGTTATTTTCCGGCCTCATTTAAACTTGCCTAAATAGGTAGTTTGCTCTTGCTTCACCTCTTGCCATGTTAACAAACATTTAATCTTGTCTTGTAAATAAACGAGAGTCAACTAAATAAATAACATGTGGTGTTTCGTCAATATGCAACTTGTTGCATATTGAGCTCCACTTAACTTGTAGTTTTGTTTGTGCACATTGCCATGACATGCATAATTAAACCGGAGATGCATCATACTTGGATGTGCATCGTATGCCATGTTTATGCTTGTGTGTTTACCGTGTTGTCTGCTTCTTTCCGGTTGCTTCTCTTGTTAGCTTCGGTTTCGTTCCGGAGTTGTGAGGATTCGCTCGACTATGTTGCTCCGTCTACTTCATGGATCCGTTCTTCTTCCTTGCGGAATCCCAGGCAAGATGATCATACCCTTGGATACCCTTACTACCGTTGCCATGCTTAGTTGACTCGATGCTATTGTTACATGTCGCGCTACCCATTTTTATGTCAGCCTCTCCTTGTTGCCATGAAACCTCTAACCTTTAAAACCTTCCTAGCAAAACCACTGTTTGGCTATGTTACCTGCTTGCTCAGCCCTTCTTATAGCGTTGTCAGTTGCAGGTGAAGATGAAGATCGTTCCAGGTGGGAACTTGTTGTTGGAATATCACAATATGTATAATTATTATTAACACACCTATATACTGGGCATGGGTGGAAGGCTTGGCCTTTTGCTCGGTGTTTTGTTCCACTCATGCCACCTTAGGCGCCGATAAATCGGCATTATGTTCCTTGATTTTGCGTTCCTTACACGATGGGTGGATGGGGACCCCTTGACACTTCGACTTTGAATAAAACTCCTCCAGCAAGGCCCAACATTGGTTTTAATTTGCCTCATAATAACTTAATTAATTAATTAAATTGCATAAGGGGGACGCTCCTTGGAGATTCTTTTTTACATAGCAGGGGGGCCCAGCGCTGATGGTGTTGGTCCCAAACGGGGGTTATGCGGGGCCACCACGGGGAAACTTGAGGTTTGGCTCATGTAGGATCGCCCATCCGGACGTGGCCTGAGACGAGATACGCGCGGCTACTATCAGGGTGTCGACACGCCGGGAGGTCATGCTGGACTTGTTTTACCATTGTCGAAATGTCTTGTGCACCGGGATGCCGAGCCTGATCGGTTTTCCCTAAGATAAGGGGTGATGATATTATATTTGTCACTTCAGCTAATCGTGAGAGCTTGTGATGGGCTAAGTTGGGACACCCCTGCAGGGTTATGATCTTTCGAAAGCCGTGCCCGCGGTTATGTGGCAGATTGGAATTTTTTAATGTTCGGTTGTAGAAAACTTGACAGAGTATCCGAAATAAAACACACAACTGTGTGAGTAACCATGACTGTCTCTTTTCACTTTGAGAAGGGAACACGGTGGGGTTATGTTTGACTCGTACGTAGTTTAGGATCTTTAGCGATCACTACTAGTTGCGACCGTTTGCGTAGATGCTCATCTTATTCTTGTACTCGTAAGTTAGCCACCATATTATGCTTAGCCGCTGCTGCAACCTCACCACTTAACCTCTTCCTACCCATAAATCTTTGCTAGTCTTGATACCCATGGTTATGGGATTGCCGAGTCCTCGTGGCTCACAGATACTACAACACCAGATGCAGGTTAAGCCGAGATTGATGCAGGATCTGGTTCAAGTACTTCTCTGGGAGCTCGATGAAGAGAGTGACCGTATGCTTGTGATGTTTTCGACGATCACTAGTGGTTTCTACTAGGATTCGATCTTGACCTGTGGCTTTATGTTTTGGTATCTTTCTTTTGGATCTTCGCCCGTAGTCGGGTTGTGATGTTTTGAATGATGTCTTGCTTATGTAATGAATTGTGTGAAGTGGCGAGTGTAAGCCAACTATCTTCTTTTGCAATTTTAATCCCTCTTTTACATGAGTCGTGCAAAGATACCAAACTTGAGATCATTCCAGAATGGGCTTATACCTTTAAGTCGTGCCTCGACACGTAGGAGGTATAGTCCCATCCTGGGCATTACAAGTTGGTATCAGAGCCTTCTCCGACCTAGAAGCCCCCACTGATTGATCGAATCGTTGACGGTTGAGTCTAGGCACACACTGAAAATGTTTTGAGTCCTATATTTATATCGGAGAGTAGGATTTATTCTGCTCCTCATCTCTTTTCACTCTGGTGAGGACTCCTGACGATTACTCTTGTCTCTTCTATTCTCAAAAAAATGCACCAAATTTTTTTTAGGATCACGCGAGTATTGTTTGGATTGTTCCCATGTCTTTGTGACGAGAACATTGTTCTCGATGCCTCCTGTCATTAGGGGTTGTGGCAGTGTCCCGGGGAGTTGAGCTCCGAGGTGTTGTCGTCACAAATATATCGCAGCTGTTCTAGAATACTTAAGACGGCCGACATCGAAAACTCTCCTATACGGTTAGTGGTAAGATAACCCCGACATCACCCAGTACTGGGGAGGTAGTTCGGGAGTATTGCCATAGCTTGTATAGTAGATGCGTTTCGAAGGTCCGAGGTAAACGGTTTCCGAAAATAACTGGTTATGTGTTGAAGGATGGATACAGCTGGATGTAGGATTAGAGTTGAGTGCGCGGTGCTTCCCCTGTATCCATAACACCTAATTGCATAACTGGAAACTTTCGGAAATTAATAGGTGGGTTCATCTAGTAGTTCTAGGCATTCTTCCAACGAATGCATGATATGGAGTTCGGGGTTCTACATTGAGTGAAGTGGTTTTATGGGCTTGTTCCGATCGGGAGTTGCATCTTAAAGGGTCCTTGGCTATGATGATCCGGGGATTGCAAAACCCTTTTGTAACACTGTAGGATCGAAGTAGGTCTAGAGGGGGGGTGATTAGACTACTTGACAATATAAAAAATCTGCCTTTAGATCATGCAAAGTTTTTGGCAGTTTCACAAACAAGATCAAATCAAGTAACACCCTACACATGCAATTCTAGAGTATATGCAGCGGAAAGTAAATTGCACATGTAAAAAGGAGGTGGAGAAGATCAAACGCAGTTTGGTGACACGGAGATTTTTGTCGTGGTTCCGATAGGTGGTGCTATCGTACATCCACGTTGATGGAGACTTCAACCCACGGAGGGTAACGGCTGCGCGAGTCCACGGAGGGCTCCACCCACGAAGGGTCCACGAAGAAGCAACCTTGTCTATTCCATCACGGCCTACGCCCACGGAGGACTAGCCTTACTCGGGGTAGATCTTCACGAAGTAGGCGATCTCCTTGCCCTTACAAACTTCTTGGTTCAACTCCACATCATCAAGACGGAGGCTCCCAAGCGACACCTAACCAATCTAGGAGGCACCACCCCCCAAAAGGTAATAGACGGTGTTGATGATGATGAACTCCTTGCTCTTGTGCTTCAGATGATAAACTCCCCAACACTCAACTCTCCTCACTGATATGGCTGTGGTGGAGGAAAGGTTTGAGTGGAAAGCAACTTGGGAAGGCTAGAGATCAAGTTTCATATGGTAGGAATGGAATGGCTTGATCTCAACACAAGGGTAGGTGGTTCACTTCTCAGAAAGTGTATGATATGAGTGGTAGACTTTCTGATGGCTCTCCTCACGAATGAGGAGGGGGTGGAGGGGTATATATAGCCTCCACACAAAATCCAACCGTTACACACACATTTGACCAATCTCGGTCAGACCGAAGTGAAAACTCGGTCAGACCGAAAGTTCAAATATAGTGAACGTTGGGATTTTCGGTGGGACCGAAAATACCATCTCGGTGAGACCGAAGTGAGTCAAAGGTTAGGGTTTGCCATTTCGGTGAGACCGAAAATATAAACTCGGATATTCCGAATTGATGTCAACTGATCACAGAAGGTTGGCAGCCCTTTTTCGGTGAGACCGAAACTCAGAATCGGTTTGACCGAGAAGCTAGGGTTTGGAGAAACAACTGAAGTGGTTCATCTCGGTGGGACTGAGTTGGTTTGACCGAGATTACTTATGGGTGTGTGTTAAGTAGTGAATAGTGCTGATAGTTGAGGGAGTTAGATCACCAAGCACTTGAGCAACAAGAACATTAACACAACCTCATCCCCTTTTAATAGTATTGGCTTTTCCTATGGACTCAATGTGATCTTTGATCACTAAACCAAAAATGGAGTCTTGAGCTTTTGCCAATGCTTGTCTTAGCATTTTGAGGGGTCCACTTCTTCAGACATTTCCATACCCATATCATCGAACTTCTCTGAAATGATTCTCAAGATAATATTAGTTCAATGATATATATGTTGTTATTAATTACCAAAACCACCCGGGGATTAGTTGCACTTTCAATCTCCCCCTTTTTGGTAATTGATGACAACATATAGATCAAAGCTTCGACAAAAAATATAATCAATGAATAATATCGTCGCTTTGAGAAGTATGTGATAAACAAGAGCTCCCCCTAAATTTGTGCATTATTTAAAATTTGCGTTTGAATGCAAATGCACAATCGATTAGGATTATGGGTCACTCTTCTATGTCACATACATCTTGGTGGAGCGCACAAAATGATAAGAATGAATAACATGCACTTAATCACCAAGACAAGAGTAAATAGCCATACAATAAGGAATAGCATAGGATAAGCAATAAGCACACATTAAAGCATAGTATGACTAAGCACTCATTAAGGTAGCATCAAACGTAGTAGCAAGCACACATAAAGTATCTGGAACCAAAAGAAACCAATGTATCTCAAGGAAAACCGGCAAAAGAACGAAAAGACGAAAGAGCACTCTCTCTCTCGAAGCCCTATGATCTATAACAATTTCTCCCCCTTTGGCAACAAGTTACCAAAAAGTTCGAAAGGGTATAGAGCTAAACGTCACTGCGGGCTCGGCTGGCTGCTCCCGTCTGGGTCGATGTCAGTGTAGAGATAGCTGCATCTGCGAAGACCTCTGCTGATGTCTGCGGTGGAGGAGTGGATGCTGGAGCTGAAGGAACTGCTGGAGCTGTAGCTGGTGCTGAAGTGGTAGCCCTGGAGTCTGTCACTGGGATAGCTGCAGATCTGGATCCTCTGGGAACCGGAGCAGTCTGGCGATGAGAGTCCTGGACTAGATCATCCTGCATAAGCTCTGCTCTCTCCTGCCTAGTCTCCTCCATGTCTGCCTCAAGCTTGTTGACAGACACCTGAATCTCAGTCAGCTTCACGTCTAGAGCGTGGATCTTGTCCTCGACAATCCTCTCAAGGCTCTCCTGAGATTGCTCAATGCTGGCCAGGTGTTGTTCAATTCTCTGGGTTGCTTCAAGAATTTGTTCTCCAAAGCTCTTTGGCTTAGCTGCTGCTGCTGCTGCCTCTTTGTCAGCTTTGGCTTTCTTCGCAGCTTCGATCTTGGCTTGCCCTTCAACTGAGGTGGGATCCTCTTCATCCATCACAACTACGTTGTCCTCATGCTCTGGTTGCAGTGGCAAGTGCTTCCTATCCAACATGAATTTGCCCGTGCCAAACTTGGCGTTGATGAGCATCTGTATCTGCGGTGCAAACCCACACGACCTCTTCTGGTCAGCTGCAGTCCTCTTAATGGTTTCTACCATCAAGTCCATCACCTTAAAAGGTGCCTTCTCATCGAGAATGTGCAGCATGTTGATAGAATAGCCTCGTATCATCCGGTGGTCACCTGACTTAGGCATCAAAGTATGCCTCAGAATAGTGTTAGTGGTGGTCAGACCTGCCTGGAGATAATACACTGAGCCGAGCTTCCATCCCTCCAAATCAGCAGCTGGGATCTCCTTGTACATATTCTTCATAGAATCATGACTCTTTTTAGGAATCCCATAGACATCAATGTCGTCCTCTCTCTGCACAGGAGCGTTCAGAAGTTCTGCCCATTCTGCAACAGTTGAAGAAAACCGTTGACCTTCAGTCATCCAGGTGATCTTGCCATCAGGGTAGAAGTGGGCTGTGGCATAGAACTGCATGATCATCTCGTCATTCCATGCTGTCAGTTCTTGACCCACAAAATCAGCAACTCCACATGCAGTAAAGCTCTCATGCACATGGGGAAAGAAGTCCCGGTGCTCTTCACTGTCAATGTACTCCCAGTCAACATACCTGGTGTCAGCAACAATGGGCTTCTTATCCATTAGCACGGTCTCATAGAAATCCTGCTGCTCTCTGGTGTGGAATCTGGGGTCCACAGCAGTCCTTCTTCTTACGGCATATGGATCAGACTGTCTCCATAGCCTGAGACCTTTGTCCTTCCTTGCCTTCATGTCCTCAGCTTGAGGATGAGCATCATTGTGGAGTGGCAACTTGGGTCGGAGCTTGAGCAACACATGCTCTTCATCTGATTCAGAAGGTGGCATCTCACCTTTGTTCTTCTCAGAAGCTGGAATGCTTCTGGTTGTTCTCTTGGGCTTGGCTGGAGCTGCTTTGACTGGAGCAGGCTTCTTGGGCTTGGAGGAGGCTTGAGCCCGAATAGCATCACCCATGAACTTAGCTTTCTGAGGAGGAGGCTGGGGTGCTTCTTCTTCTTCTTCTTCAGCATCAACTTGAGATTCAGCATATACAACTCTCTTCCTCTTGGAAGTCTTCTTCACCTTGCTTGGAGCAGGCTCTTCCAAGTTGAGCTTCTTGGCAACTGCAGACTGTTTTACCTTGCTTGTACCTTTCCTTGGCTGCTGCCCTTGGTGCTCTTTGGCAACCACATTCCTCTTGGGCTTGGAGGTAACTTCCTCAGCAACAAAGTCGGAATCCTCATCATCAGAAGTTCTCTTCTTCCTGGTTCTCGTAGCTGCAGGAGGCAGACCACTAGGGGTGCTCCTCTCACCATCATCACTAGAGCTGCTTGCAGGACTTGTATCTGCCTCTGGAATTTCAGCAAATGGTGATTCAGACCTGTTCTGGCTGTCACTGACATCTGACATGGCTGAAAGACCTGTGAAAAGATAAGGTATAGGCAGAATGGAAGAGTTATCACAACTGCAGAAGTTTTTGAAAAGAAAAATGAGTTAAAAACTTAGTTTTGAGTTTTCACAGAATGTATTTCGGTCAAACCGATTTCAAGTTTCGGTGTAACCGAAGTGTTCAACAGAACCTACACACCACTTTCGGTCAGACCGAAATGGGTTTCGGTCCTACCGAAAACTTAGGGTTTCACAGAAACTTCAATTCGGACATTCCGATTTTCACAACTCGGTCAGACCGAACTGTGTAGTGCAATGGTCAGAGACCAAATCGGTCAGTCCGAGTTTCAGGAATCGGCTTCACCGAGATGCATTCCGTGGAAACCTAAACCTAAGAATTTTCCTCGAAACTAAACGATCTGAACAATGTATTGGGATCATATCAAACGTGGATTGAATCAGGGCAGTCCTATCATGCAAGAATCAGAAGTGGAGCATGAATAGGGATTGAGACACACCCTAACTTGGTGGTGTCCCTCTACGGCGGCAACGGAGGAGAAGATTACCGTTGACGGCGGCGGAGACCTGCGGCAAGGGCACACAGGCGACGACGGCGACGATCCTTAGATCAGGGCGGCGACAGCAGGGGTCTTGGAGGGCGAGCGGTTTGAAAGGAATAGATCGCGCGCAGCCCTCAGTATATATAACCCCGTACTGTCGGTGGGACCGAGTTGAAAAACTCGGTGTCACCGAGATGTATTTCTGCTGTGCAGTTACACATATCGGTCAGACCGAGATTTTGAACTCGGTTTCACCGAGATGAAACCTTGATCAATCTAAGTGTTTCGGTTGGACCGAGATTGAGAAGCCGGTCAGACCGAAATAGACTTAGAAGGTTTTGGAAGTCAGCCTTAGACGAATCGGTGGTTCCGAGTGCTCCTCACTCGGACTGTCCGAAAAAGACTTGTTCAAAGTTGTGATATAAGCATGAATAGATTTTTGAGATAAGAAAGCATAGATAGCTAGGGAAGGTGCTTAGGCATTCTTGTCCATCCATTTGGCCAGAAAAAGAAACCAAAACAATCAAAACAACAAATGGATGTCCTTGAATGGATAAAATCATGCATCCAACATGCTCACACAATAAGATAGCAACTGAAATATGTGTCAAACATGCACAACCAAAACTCTAGCTACTAGCACACAAAATGTCGATGACTAGGTCATCTATATATGAGTATATTGACTTAGGAGTCAAATGAGAACATTTGATCATAGGTCATACTCATCGTTTAAGCACAAGTGGGGTTACCACTTTTACATAAAGCATTTATGTGTTCACATCATTTGGAGATGTTTTAGCTCAATTTTTAGAGCAAAGCTCCCCCTAGATGTGAGAACCCCTTTTAAAGGGTCAAACTAACCTTGGGTTGTCGTAGAAGTTGGAGTTGGAGGATACGAGTGCAAGTCCGGCAACACCTTCATCTTGACTATAGTCGGAGTCGGAGTGATAGCTTCCATCGGATTGACTGTCAGAGTCGGAGCCGGAGACCCATTCACCAACATGAGCTTGATGTCTTCTTCTTGTGTAGCTCCTTGATGACTTGTCTTTCCTCTCCGAATCCTTGCTTCTCCGAGGAGGTCTTCGTTCATAACGATCATCTCTACTCCTTCTCTCTTTCCGAGGTGACTCATCTCTTGCTCTTCTTCTTGGAGATTCTTCTCTTCTCTTGTGGGGAGCCGTACACTCATTTGAGAAGTGTCCGGGTCTTCCACAATTGTAGCAGTTTCGATCACGACTAGAAGATCTCTTTCCATCATATGATCTAGACTTTGAGCTTCTCTCTTTGCCTCTATTCTTGTAGAACTTGTTGAAGTTCCTGACCATTAGGCTTATGTCTTCATTGGAAACTAACTTGTCACTTGAGGTAGTAGGAGCATCACTTGTAGCTTTGTAAGCACCACTTGACTTGTTGTGAAGCTCTTCCTTATCCTTAAGTGTCATCTCATGAGCAACAATCCTTCCAATGACTTCAGTTGGCTTGAGAGTCTTGTAGTTTGGCATCATTTGGATCAAAGTGCACACGGTGTCATACTTTCCATCCAAGGCTCTGAGAATCTTCTTAATGATGAATCGGTCGGTCATTTCTTCGCTTCCTAAGCCAGCAATCTCATTTGTGATGAGAGCAAGCCTAGAGTACATTTCAGCGACTCCTTCACCATCCTTCATCTTGAACTTGTCAAGCTGACCTTGAAGAATATCTAGCTTTGATTCCTTCACAGATTCAGTACCTTCGTGCATTTCAACCAAAGTATCCCAAATCTCCTTAGCATTCTCAAGACGGCTGATTTTGTTGAACTCTTCGGGACACAAAGCATTGAAGAGAATGTCACAAGCTTGAGCATTGTTTTGCAACATCTTCAGTTCTTCGGGTGTAGCTTCGCGATCCGGAACTTTTCCTTCTTCAAAGAAGTCACCTTGCATGCCAACACAAATAATGCCCCATGCGGCTGGGTTATGACCAAGAATATGCATTTTCATTTTATGCTTCCAACTAGCAAAATTTGTACCATCAAAGTAAGGACCTCTACGATAATTACCCTCACTAGACGTCATACTCTCCTAGGTTGTGAAACCAAGCTTATGGAGTCCAATGCAATGGAAACCAAGGCAATGGAGACCAAAGCTCTGATACCACTAGTAGGATCGAAAGTAGGTCTAGAGGGGGGGTGATTAGACTACTTGACAATATAAAAAATCTGCCTTTAGATCATGCAATGTTTTTGGCAGTTTCACAAACAAGATCAGTTCAAGTAACACCCTACACATGCAATTCTAGAGTTTATGCAGCGGAAAGTAAATTGCACATGTAAAAGAGAGGTGGAGAGGATCAAACGCAGTTTGGTGACACGGAGATTTTTGTCGTGGTTCCGATAGGTGGTGCTATCGTACATCCACGTTGATGGAGACTTCAACCCACGGAGGGTAACGGCTGCGCGAGTCCACGGAGGGCTCCACCCACGAAGGGTCCACGAAGAAGCAACCTTGTCTATTCCATCACGGCCTACGCCCACGGAGGACTAGCCTTACTCGGGGTAGATCTTCACGAAGTAGGCGATCTCCTTGCCCTTACAAACTTCTTGGTTCAACTCCACATCATCAAGACGGAGGCTCCCAAGCAACACCTAACCAATCTAGGAGGCACCACCCCCCAAAAGGTAATAGACGGTGTTGATGGTGATGAACTCCTTGCTCTTGTGCTTCAGATGATAAACTCCCCAGCACTCAACTCTCCTCACTGATATGGCTGTGGTGGAAGAAAGATTTGAGTGGAAAGCAACTTGGGAAGGCTAGAGATCAAGTTTCATATGGTAGGAATGGAATAGCTTGATCTCAACACAAGGGTAGGTGGTTCACTTCTCAGAAAGTGTATGGTAGGAATGGTGGTACTTTCTGATGGCTCTCCGCACGAATGAGGAGGGGGTGGAGGGGTATATATAGCCTCCACACAAAATCCAACCGTTACACACACATTTGACCAATCTCGGTCAGACCGAAGTGAAAACTCGGTCAGACCGAAAGTTCAAATATAGTGAACGTTGGGATTTTCGGTGGGACCGAAAATACCATCTCGGTGAGACCGAAGTGAGTCAAAGGTTAGGGTTTGCCATCTCGGTGAGACCGAAAATATAAACTCGGATATTCCGAATTGATGTCAACTGATCACAGAAGGTTGGCAGCCCTTTTTCGGTGAGACCGAAACTCAGAATCGGTTTGACCGAGAAGCTAGGGTTTGGAGAAACAACTGAAGAGGTTCATCTCGGTGGGACTGAGTTGGAGAAATCGGTGTGACCGAGATGTTAGGGTTTGTGTTAAGTAGTGAATAGTGCTGATAGTTGAGGGAGTTAGATCACCAAGCACTTGAGCAACAAGAACATTAACACAACCTCATCCCCTTTTAATAGTATTGGCTTTTCCTATGGACTCAATGTGATCTTTGATCACTAAACAAAAATGGAGTCTTGAGCTTTTGCCAATGCTTGTCTTAGCATTTTGAGGGGTCCACTTCTTCAGACATTTCCATACCCATATCATCGAACTTCTCTGAAATGATTCTCAAGATAATATTAGTTCAATGATATATATGTTGTTATTAATTACCAAAACCACCCGGGGATTAGTTGCACTTTCAATCTCCCCCTTTTTGGTAATTGATGACAACATATAGATCAAAGCTTCGACAAAAGATATAATCAATGAATAACATCGTCGCTTTGAGAAGTATGTGATAAACAAGAGCTCCCCCTAAATTTGTGCATTATTTAAAATTTGCGTTTGAATGCAAATGCACAATCGATTAGGATTATGGATCACTCTTCCATGTCACATACATCTTGGTGGAGCGCACAAAATGATAAGAATGAATAACATGCACTTAATCACCAAGACAAGAGTAAATAGCCATACAATAAGGAATAGCATATGATAAGCAATAAGCACACATTAAGGCATAGTATGACTAAGCACTCATTAAGGTAGCATCAAACGTAGTAGCAAGCACACATAAAGTATCTGGAACCAAAAGAAATCAATGTATCACAGAGAAACCGGCAAAAGAACGAAAAGACGAAAGAGTACTCTCTCTCTCGAAGCCCTATGATCTATAACAATTTCTCCCCCTTTGGCAACAAGTTACCAAAAAGTTCGAAAAGGTATAGAGCTAAACGTCACTGCGGGCTCGGCTGGCTGCTCCCGTCTGGGTCGATGTCGGTGTAGAGATAGCTGCATCTGCGAAGACCTCTACTGATGTCTGCGGTGGAGGAGTGGATGCTGGAGCTGTAGGAACTGCTGGAGCTGTAGCTGGTGCTGAAGTGGTAGCCCTGGAGTCTGTCACTGGGATAGCTGCAGATCTGGATCCTCTGGGAACCTGAGCAGTCTGGCGATGAGAGTCCTGGACTAGATCATCCTGCATAAGCTCTGCTCTCTCCTGCCTAGTCTCCTCCATGTCTGCCTCAAGCTTGTTGACAGACACCTGAATCTCAGTCAGCTTCACGTCTAGAGCGTGGATCTTGTCCTCGACAATCCTCTCAAGGCTCTCCTGAGATTGCTCAATGCTGGCCAGGCGTTGTTCAATTCTCTGGGTTGCTTCAAGAATCTGTTCTCCAAAGCTCTTTGGCTTAGCTGCTGCTGCTGCCTCTTTGTCAGCTTTGGCTTTCTTTGCAGCTTCGATCTTGGCTTGCCCTTCAACTGAGGTGGGATCCTCTTCATCCATCACAACTACGTTGTCCTCATGCTCTGGCTGCAGTGGCAAGTGCTTCCTATCCAACATGAATTTGCCCGTGCCAAACTTGGCGTTGATGAGCATCTGTATCTGCGGAGCAAACCCACACGACCTCTTCTGGTCAGCTGCAGTCCTCTTAATGGTTTCTACCATCAAGTCCATCACCTTAAAAGGTGCCTTCTCATCGAGAATGTGCAGCATGTTGATAGAATAGCCTCGTATCATCCGGTGGTCACCTGACTTAGGCATCAAAGTATGCCTCAGAATAGTGTTAGTGGTGGTCAGACCTGCCTGGAGATAATACACTGAGCCGAGCTTCCATCCCTCCAAATCAGCAGCTGGGATCTCCTTGTACATATTCTTCATAGAATCATGACTCTTTTTAGGAATCCCATAGACATCAATGTCGTCCTCTCTCTGCACAGGAGCGTTCAGAAGTTCTGCCCATTCTGCAACAGTTGAAGAAAACCGTTGACCTTCAGTCATCCAGGTGATCTTGCCATCAGGGTAGAAGTGGGCTGTGGCATAGAACTGCATGATCATCTCGTCATTCCATGCTGTCAGTTCTTGACCCACAAAATCAGCAACTCCACATGCAGTAAAGCTCTCATGCACATGGGGAAAGAAGTCCCGGTGCTCTTCACTGTCAATGTACTCCCAGTCAACATACCTGGTGTCAGCAACAATGGGCTTCTTATCCATTAGCACGGTCTCATAGAAATCCTGCTGCTCTCTGGTGTGGAATCTGGGGTCCACAGCAGTCCTTCTTCTTACGGCATATGGATCAGACTGTCTCCATAGCCTGAGACCTTTGTCCTTCCTTGCCTTCATGTCCTCAGCTTGAGGATGAGCATCATTGTGGAGTGGCAACTTGGGTCGGAGCTTGAGCAACACATGCTCTTCATCTGATTCAGAAGGTGGCATCTCACCTTTGTTCTTCTCAGAAGCTGGAATGCTTCTGGTTGTTCTCTTGGGCTTGGCTGGAGCTGCTTTGACTGGAGCAGGCTTCTTGGGCTTGGAGGATGCTTGAGCCCGAATAGCATCACCCATGAACTTAGCTTTCTGAGGAGGAGGCTGGGGTGCTTCTTCTTCTTCTTCTTCAGCATCAACTTGAGATTCAGCATATACAACTCTCTTCCTCTTGGAAGTCTTCTTCACCTTGCTTGGAGCAGGCTCTTCCAAGTTGAGCTTCTTGGCAACTGCAGACTGTTTTACCTTGCTTGTACCTTTCCTTGGCTGCTGCCCTTGGTGCTCTTTGGCAACCACATTCCTCTTGGGCTTGGAGGTAACTTCCTCAGCAACAAAGTCGGAATCCTCATCATCAGAAGTTCTCTTCTTCCTGGTTCTCGTAGCTGCAGGAGGCAGACCACTAGGGGTGCTCCTCTCACCATCATCACTAGAGCTGCTTGCAGGACTTGTATCTGCCTCTGGAATTTCAGCAAATGGTGATTCAGACCTGTTCTGGCTGTCACTGACATCTGACATGGCTGAAAGACCTGTGAAAAGATAAGGTATAGGCAGAATGGAAGAGTTATCACAACTGCAGAAGTTTTTGAAAAGAAAAATGAGTCGAACGAAGCTTCTATCTTGTACTTGTTCTATCTGCTCCTTGTCGTTTTTATTTATCTTTTGTTCTTCCAAGTGGCTTCTCGACAAGCTGATGTACCTGCGGAATTCATTCGTTCAATTCTATGTTCGGATGATATTGTGAAGATTATGTTGCAACATATCTATCCTTTGTTTCGATTTGATTCTGGTATTCGAGTTGCTTCGATGTCAAATGTGGATTCCATACCTTTCTTAATTGGTGTTCTCATATTTCCATGGGAGTGCTAATTCTTCTTGACCATCGAGAGTGTCATGTTAAATTCTTCTCAACCGGCGTCCTTTGCTTCAAGTTAATCCGATCTTTTCATCATCTGCAAGATCAACTCTTAGTTTTTTTTCTCAACGGTGTATGTTTCATTCATCTCAAGTTGTCTTGTTTTCCCCACCCTCCCACCCTTCTTCTTCTCGGAGCAAGAAATTCTCAGATGAAGTATCCATTTTATTCTTGTGAGGTTTCTTCATTCATTTCCTTCAATGTTCTTATCCGGTGATTTATCGTGAAGATGCTCAAGAGCTTCAAGTTCATCATTCTTTTGTTCTCAAATTCTGCCGGTGGATGTAATTCAAGATTTCAGTGTTGAGCTTAGCCTTTTCCTCTTTTCACAATGCTTACCTATTCCGGTGCAACAATTAATCATTCTCCTCTTGCTATTCATATACGGAGTGCTGAAGATTCATAATTCCATTCTTAATCCGTTCAAATTATTTTTGAGGATTATCATCTTATTCAAGCCATTTAATTCAACCGGTGCTATATCTCTTCAGCAAATCTTTTTCAACGGTGATTTTCTTTAGTGGGCCCTAACCCACAGGTCTTTTTCCAGGATCTTACCTGACTCTTCTAATTAATTTTCGGAGGTATTCTGAAATTCTTTTCAAATGTGACGTAAGAATGGATTACATCAGTCATATACCTTCTCCAAGATCGCATTCAATTCTTTTCAGCATTGTTTCAACCTTTTTAGTTCTTCATTCCGGAGTGCTTAACAATTCTTATGGCAACTCTCGTCTTCATTCGCAACATTTGGAGACCGGAGAAGTGTTTCTCTTAAATCTTGGCCCGTCTTCTTGAAGATTCGTGGTTCCAGCTTCATGCCATCCTCATTATTGTTCCAATTGTGAGGAATTCTTTTTACCATCCAAAGCATTTCATGAATTCTTCTTATTGGGATCCTCCGTAGGCCATCATTTCAGCATATTTCTTCGTTCTCAGTTTTCAACTTCGTCCTCCAACTATTCTTCATTGATGTCTTTTCGTTCGTCTCCATATTTTACGGTGGTTCGTTCAAGATTACTCTTCCTTGTTATCGTATTAATTCATTTGTTCTTTTCACAATCCTACTGGTGGTTCGTTGAAGATTTAACCAAGCTTGTGCGAGACCTCTCTTAATCCTTTCCAATGAGAATAAGCAGTATGCCAAATCCTTTGGTTGTCATCAATTTAAATTGGTGAAGGAGATGCATGACATAATTCTTATTCTTATTCCTTCAAGGTGATTTAATTCTTTTGTCTGGAGCTTGTTCATCATATCATATTCTAGGTTCTAAGTTGTTCGTCTTGTTCCTCGGTGTTCTAAGCTCTCTCAATTATCTTGTCACGAAGCTCCATCTAATTCATCGCAGGTCTTAAATCTTATTCTTTTCATCTTTCACTTCTCATGCTTTCATTACCGGAGTTCTCTTGGTGGTTCATCAAGATTTAATTCATCCTCGAAGTCTTCATCAAGATTCTTGTTGGAGCTCAAGCATTCTTCATCATGCTTTCCAAGTGCAAATCTTTCTACCTTTATTGATTGAGATGGTGGTATGCCATTTTTGACAATTTCTCTTCATGTTTCATGATTCACAAGTTGTCAGGAATGAGATATTTAAACCAATCTTTTTCTTTGTTCAAGAGATGTTTTCAACCCTTCAATTTATTCATTGGAGTTATCTTGGGTTGTATTTCACCTAAAAGTTTTTCCTAAGGATTGTTGCTAATTATGGTGCTTATAAATGACCCAAGTTCTTCATTATCATTCCGGTGAAATAAGTTTTTCATCTCCTTGTTGATCTCAATCCAAGCAATTCGTTTCTGTTAGTGGCTGGTTGTCACCTCTTAATTTTGATATGTTTTCCATAAGCACACATCAAGCTTATTCGTTTTCGTTGTTGATTTTTTTTTTAAAAATCAACTCCGTTCAACCCTTCTTTGTAATGAGGATTTCCTAATTCATTTGTCGGAGAAGTTGTCATTTTTCTTCTCCATTCATTTCTTTCGTAGATTTATATGCTATTCTGTCATTCCGGAGGCATTGTAATATTGCTCTCTTCGTCCCATCATCTTGTTTTTATCAAGATCATATTCTCTCTTGCTTGTCTATTTAATCGGAGTGTTGTGTCCTCCATTCTAGTTCTCTCATCTTATCAAGTTTTGCCTATCTTTTTAACCGGAGTGTTGTCTGAATCTTTCTTAACCTTGTGCCATTCTTTTATTTGTTTTGGAGGCAATGTGTTGTTGTTTTCATCAAGTATCACTCCATCTCCTCAAGCTCATGTTAATTTCTTCCATTTTCAGACGGAGTGCTGTCCAAATTATGCCATTCTTATTCCTTGGCTATACCATTGTGGTTTCTTTTTCTTTTGGTTCGTAAGCTCTTGTTTCATGTCTTTCAACCTACAAGGTTCTCATAATGTACCTTGTTCATCTTTTTCTAACGGAGTGTTTCATCTTTGTTCATCTCCGTTGTATTCTTCTTTAATTTTGGTCAACCTCTCAGGTTCGTGGTTTCACTCGTCTGTCAAAGAAGCAACTTTGTTTTACCTCTTCTTTTTCGTTTCTACCCGGTGCTATCTCTAGGATCTCGGGTCGAGATCCTCTGTTAGTGTGGGAGAGTTGTGACGCCCGAAGACAGACGTTCCAGAAGATTCCAGAGATTCCAGATGTTCCGGGTTCTCCCGTGTGTTTCCTTGTGCTTGTGTTTTTTATTTTTTATTTTGCATTGCATCATGTCATCATGCCATCATGTCATTCATCTTTTCTTCTCAACTAAATAAATCGTGTGGACCTTCGGTCCATTTAAATTGAGGGAAGGTGACTTCCCTTTATAACATATGAAAGCCTCCCAATAGTAGTAGGGAGCTATATTAAATATTCCATTGATGTGGAATTAACCATAACATACTTGCAAAATATTCCATGCCTTTGTTATCTCAATTCTTGCCCTCCAACTTGCCCATATTTATTTCATCACTTTCCGAAGCTCCACCAAAAATCCTCAACATTATTTGGACCTACCAAACACCCATTTGTTTCTCACACTCATTTGAATTATATTCAACGAGTTTGAATTTAATTCCTGCAATCTTGCCACTTCTATTTTTCTATGAACATACCCATTTTTTTTGCAAGTCCAAGGAATTTAACCTCTTGTGCGAATTCCTTCCCTAAGTGCCCCTTTCTGTTTTCCTCTCTCTTTTCTTCTCTATGTTGTTTTTTATTTTAGAAGAGAGGGAGAGGGAGGAGAGGGACCGAGCGAGAGGAGATGGAGCGAGGGGAACGGGCGCTGGGGCGAGCGATGCTGGCGGCGCGATGGGGAGAGATCGAGAGGAAAGGGACGAGGGGATCGGGTGCTGGCTCGGGCTAGGGTTTAGTTAGGCAGGGGCGGCTGGGCCTAACTAGCTGGGCCTAGCTGTTGGTTGGGCCGAGTTGTGACGCCCGAAGACCGACGTTCCAGAAGATTCCAGAGATTCCAGATGTTCCGGGTTCTCCCGTGTGTTTCCTTGTGCTTGTGTTTTTTATTTTTTATTTTGCATTGCATCATGTCATCATGCCATCATGTCATTCATCTTTTCTTCTCAACTAAATAAATCGTGTGGACCTTCGGTCCATTTAAATCGAGGGAAGGTGACTTCTCTTTATAACATATGAAAGCCTCCCAATAGTAGTAGGGAGCTATATTAAATATTCCATTGATGTGGAATTAACCATAACACACTTGCAAAATATTCCATGCCTTTGTTATCTCAATTCTTGCCCTCCAACTTGCCCATATTTATTTCATCACTTTCCGGAGCTCCACCAAAAATCCTCAACATTATTTGGACCTACCAAACACCCATTTGTTTCTCACACTCATTTGAATTATATTCAACGAGTTTGAATTTAATTCCTGCAATCTTGCCACTTCTATTTTTCTGTGAACATACCGATTTTTTTGCAAGTCCAAGGAATTTAACCTCTTGTGCGAATTCCTTCCCTAAGTGCCCCTTTCTATTTTCCTCTCTCTTTTCTTCTCTATGTTGTTTTTTATTTTAGAAGAGAGGGAGAGAGAGATTCCAGCCCACTTGGGCCTTATAGCTCCAAGCCGCCCGGCCCAACCAACAGCTAGGCCCAGCTAGTTAGGCCCAGCCGCCCCTGCCTAACTAAACCCTAGCCCGAGCCAGCACCCGATCCCCTCGTCCCTTTCCTCTCGATCTCTCCCCATCGCGCCGCTAGCATCGCTCGCCCCAGCGCCCGTTCCCCTCGCTCCATCTCCTCTCGCGCGGTCCCTCTCCTCCCTCGCATCGCACGCACTCGATCCCCATCGATCCCCCTGCGCCTCCCCTCGGTCGCCTCTTCCACCCGAGGCCCTGCGCCGACCTCCTCCTCTCCAGCACCGAGCCCGGCGCGCCCCGTCCGCCTGCCATGGCGCCTCCCTCCGACCGACCAGAGCCACCGCATCGCCGAAGCCACCGGAGCCCGCCCCGTGGCTCCTTCGTTGAGCCACCGCATGGCCACGGCTGCTCCTCTCGGCCGCCCCAAGCCCCGGCGAGCGCCTCCACGGCCGCGGCCATCCTCCCTCCAGTGGCCCCGACGCGCCTCCATCTTCAGTAGCCGACGCCCCGGCCTCTCCTCCTCACTCCAGGGAGAGCAGCTCCCTGCGCGACCCCGCGCCGTTCCTGCCACCGCTCTTCATCAAGCCTGACCGTCTCCTGCTGTCTTCCTCCGCGTCGGCGAGCACGAGCCACCGCGACAGCGCATACGCCGCCGCCTACTCCTCGTTCTGCTCGGAAACGGGATCAACCTCGCGCGTGTCGCCGAGTCCCCTGCGGATGGAGCTGTCGCTCACCTTCAAGCCGGCGAACGCCACCGCCAACTTCTCCGGCAGCCTCGTGACCGCCATGGCCGTCCTTGCTGCTGCTTTGCTTTGAACCGTCAAGACCGGCAAGTCCAACTAGCACCGATGCCTCAAGGGCCCTGAGTACGACTACACGGCGATGCGTCAAGTACCTCTACACGTGACGTGAACATCTCCGATACGAGAACGACGACACAAGACGATGCGACAAGTACCTCTTCGGAAACGGAAACTCCAACGTGTACAACTACCGTCGCCCGTGTACGACTACTTCCCTCTACGAACGTGTACCCCGACCGCCTCGAGAACGACTACTTCCACTACGTCCCTCGACGACTCGAACCCCTCCGAGAACGAACGCTTCGAAGGTATAACCCCGAGACGATGACCCGTGTACGAATGCTTGTTGTGTTGTATGAAATGTTTCGCTTGTGCTCCGTGCCCGTTTCATCTTTTGTCGTGCTCCTCGGTTGCCTCGTTGCCGACCTGTGGGAACCCGGTGACGGGATCATCCCACCTTCATCTTGTTCAGCTCGTTCACGCCGCCCTTCATCTTTTGCACCGGTCTCTCGACGAGTTACCGGAACCGAGATGTTGCGTTGCATCATTTTCGGATCGTTGCCGTGGCACCCGTTCTTTCCACCACGGTGACAAGTGTTTCATATCTCTCTTGTCAACCTTTTAATATAAATTGCATAAACTTGATCATGTCATCCGCATCATGTTAACAACATTATATGTGTGGATTGTTGTTTGCTAAAAATTGCTAAACATGCTCATGGGGATTTTCCGGAATTGTTGTTGTTATTTTCCGGCCTCATTTAAACTTGCCTAAATAGGTAGTTTGCTCTTGCTTCACCTCTTGCCATGTTAACAAACATTTAATCTTGTCTTGTAAATAAATGAGAGTCAACTAAATAAATAACATGTGGTGTTTCGTCAATATGCAACTCGTTGCATATTGAGCTCCACTTAACTTGTAGTTTTGTTTGTGCACATTGCCATGACATGCATAATTAAACCGGACATGCATCATACTTGGATGTGCATCGTATGCCATGTTTATGCTTGTGTGTTTACCGTGTTGTTTGCTTCTTTCCGGTTGCTTCTCTTGTTAGCTTCGGTTTCGTTCCGGAGTTGTGAGGATTCGCTCGACTATGTTGCTCTGTCTACTTCATGGATCCGTTCTTCTTCCTTGCGGAATCCCAGGCAAGATGATCATACCCTTGGATACCCTTACTACCATTGCCATGCTTAGTTGTCTCGATGCTATCGTTACATGTCGCGCTACCCATTTTTATGTCAGCCTCTCCTTGTTGCCATGAAACCTCTAACCTTTGAAACCTTCCTAGCAAAACCACTGTTGGGCTATGTTACCCGCTTGCTCAGCCCCTCTTATAGCATTGTTAGTTGCAGGTGAAGATGAAGATCGTTCCAGGTGGGAACTTGTTGTTGGAATATCACAATATCTATAATTATTATTAACACACCTATATACTGGGCATGGGTGGAAGGCTTGGCCTTTTGCTCGGTGTTTTGTTCCACTCATGCCACCTTAGGCATCGATAAACCGGCATTATGTTCCTTGATTTTGCGTTCCTTACACGATGGGTGGATGGGGACCCCTTGGCACTTCGACTTTGAATAAAACTCCTCCAGCAAGGCCCAACATTGGTTTTAATTTGCCTCATAATAACTTAATTAATTAATTAAATTGCATAAGGGGGACGCTCCTTGGAGATTCTTTTTTACATAGCAGGGGGGCCAGCGCTGATGGTGTTGGTCCCAAACGGGGGTTATGCGGGGCCACCACGGGGAAACTCGAGGTTTGGCTCATGTAGGATCGCCCATCCGGACGTGGCCTGAGACGAGATACGCGCGGCTACTATCAGGGTGTCGACACGCCGGGAGGTCTTGCTGGACTTGTTTTACCATTGTCGAAATGTCTTGTGCACCGGGATGCCGAGCCTGATCGGTTTTCCCTAAGATAAGGGGTGATGATATTATATTTATCACTTCAGCTAATCGTGAGAGCTTGTGATGGACTAAGTTGGGATACCCCTGCAGGGTTATGATCTTTCGAAAGCCGTGCCCGCGGTTATGTGGCAGATTGGAATTTGTTAATGTCCGGTTGTAGAAAACTTGACAGAGGATCCGAAATAAAACACACAACTGTGTGAGTAACCGTGACTGTCTCTTTTCACTTTGAGAAGAGAACACGGTGGGGTTATGTTTGACTCGTACGTAGTTTAGGATCTTTAGCGATCACTACTAGTTGCGACCGTTTGCGTAGATGCTCATCTTATTCTTGTACTCGTAAGTTAGCCACCATATTATGCTTAGCCGCTGCTGCAACCTCACCACTTTACCTCTTCCTACCCATAAAGCTTTGCTAGTCTTGATACCCATGGTTATGGGATTGCTGAGTCCTCGTGGCTCACAGATACTACAACACCAGATGCAGGTTAAGCCGAGATTGATGCAGGAGCTGGTTCAAGTACTTCTCTGGGAGCTCGATGAAGAGAGTGGCCGTATGCTTGTGACGTTTTCGACGATCAGTAGTGGTTTCTACTAGGATTCGATCTTGACCTGTGGCTTTATGTTTTGGTATCTTTCTTTTGGATCTTCGCCCGTAGTCGGGTTGTGATGTTTTGAATGATGTCTTGCTTATGTAATGAATTGTGTGAAGTGGCGAGTGTAAGCCAACTATCTTCTTTTGCAATTTTAATCCCTCTTTTACATGAGTCGTGCAAAGATACCAAACTTGAGATCATTCCAGAATGGGCTTATACCTTTAAGTCGTGCCTCGACACGTAGGAGGTATAGTCCCATCCTGGGCATTACAGATTGTATCGGGATGCTCAATGAGGGTTTGCTTGCCTGGCACTTCTGAAGATAGTAATAGTTCTTCATCGGTGTCATCGAACTCATCGTCGGAACGTCGTCTACTGAGAGGGGACAAATACCGGCAACAGAAAAGGAACACAATCAATGCAATGCAACAATATGATGCATGATCATGACATGGAAATATGCTGTGGATTGAGCTAATGCAACTAGCAACACAATTAAATGAATTTGGTTTGAACCCAAGGTTCAAATTCAAACTCCACATGTGGTTATTTGATTATCATTCATTTCATTTGTCCTAAACAGCAGCCATAAGTTGTTCTAACATGCATGAAACCAGTACAGATGGATAGATTGGATTTTTCTGATCATTTTTCATATATAAATTATTTTCATCTGAGCTACGGTTGATTTTATATGAATTTTAGAAGTTTTAGCTATTTTCTGAAATAAATAAATCATTTCTGATTTATTTTAAATTCAAAAAATACTTACTGCGTCAGCACTGCGTCATCATGACGTCAGCAGGTCAACGGGCTGGTCCAGGTCAAAACTGCTCGTGGGGCCCGCGTGTCAGTGACTCAGTTCTGGTTAGGGTCGCTGACATGTGGGCCTAGTCAATGCCCACGTCAGCACGGTCAAAACTGATGCGTGGGGCCACTTTGGTTAAGTTAAACTAAACAGGAATAAAGCCGTGGTTAGTTAGACAGTGGGGCCCGTATGTCATGGACAGGGGCACTAACTAAACAAGATTAGTCCCTAAACTAATGGTGCCACGTCAGCGTCACCGGAACATCGCCAGCGGTGACCAAATCGACGGCGGCGCGGCTCGGGAACACGCTACGGGTGGCGTTTTGGCTTGCTGAGGGTACCAGGGCGTAGCCCTTGCTCGCCTGCATCCATCCACGCAAGTGGGAGGGGCCGGGGTGGAAGGAGCTGCCGGCGGCGAGCTCTTTGCGGTCGTCGGAGTTCGGGCGACGACGGAAGCGGCGCTGCGGTGCACTAGGGGAGGAGCTAGTGGGTGCGAAAGACTTCTAGGGGTGCACTGAGCTCCGTGGTGTGCTCGGGTACGGCCCTAGGTGGCGGTGTGCACGGTGGCGACATGGCCGGCGGGGGGAGCTCTCGGCTCCGGCGGCAAGGCAGGCTAGAGGGAGGTTTGACTGCGGGGAGGGGGGGGGCGAACACTCGGAAGCTCACAGCGGTTCTGTAGGGAAGGCCAACGTGCTCGGGGGCTTCCTCGATGGCGCGAATCGACCGGCGACATCCGGCGGATCCCGAGGTTGAAGACGACCAGATGGAGGCGGTGCAGGGCCAACGAGTGCTTGCGGATCGGCCTTCTCGATGAAGCAGTTGATGGCGGAGCTCTCGGACATGGCGCCGCAGCGAGGGGGCGACGGTGGCCGCGGTGGTGACGAGCGGCGGCGACGAACTCCTCTCGGTGGCTGTGTGCGAGAGAAACAGAGCAGGGGGAGAGAGCAGCGAGTGAGGGGGAGGGGAGCGAAGCCTCTGGGCGTCTGCGTGGCGTCGTCAGGGAAGGCCGGGGCTAGCAGGCAGGGTGGAGGTGGCTCGGCGCGTGCCCACGCACAGCGACCACACTCCCCTGTCCTCCTGGCGTGAGGACAGGGATGACTGGCAGGGGAAGCCCAGGTGGGCTGGGCCGCCAGCTGGGCCGGCCAGGTAAGGCCAGGTGAAACTCTCTCTCTCTTTGCTTTTCTCTTTTTATGTTTCTGTTTTCTATTTTTGCTTTTGTTTTGAATTTGGTTTACTAACCAAATTATTTTTGCAGCTTCTAGAAACTTTTGTGGATGTAAAAAGATTAATTCCAAAGCTCCACAAGAAGTCTGAGAATTATTGGGGCAATAAAAATATTCATAAGATTTATTTGCTCCAACTCAAATACATTAGTAAATTAAATCAAAGCCCAAACATTTCCCCAAAAATGTTCAATATTTTTGGTTTGGACCAAAACCCTTGCCAAAATTATCAAACATTAATGAAGGCAATTTTTGCGTTTATTGAAAATATTTTTAGGTTAAACCTAATTGCTTTGATTTGGTGCTAGGGTTTAGTCATCCACATTTCAGGTTTCCTTTGAAAATAAACATGATGACATGAATGCTCAAGCAAAGACAACAAGGGAAGCTAGGGCTGTGACAGACCACTTCAATTTCAAGAACTTGATGGACTTGTTGTGGGTTTTGCGCTCAGTTTCTTTAAGAATAGCAACAGGATGCTCACGATAAGACAAGTCTTGTTGAAGATCAATCTCCTCGAACGGAATGGTGCGTTCAGGTGTCTTGAAGCACTTGCGGAGTTGAGACACGTGAAACACATCATGAACATTCGTAAAGTTGGAGGGAAGCTCGAGTTGGTAGGCTAGATCGCCTCTCTTGCCAAGAATCTTGAAAGGGCCCACGTATCTAGGAGCAAGCTTGCCATTGATACCGAACCTCTGGGTGCCCTTCATAGGAGAAACACGGAGATAGACATGGTCTCCAATGTTGAAAGCCAAGTCACGATGCTTGCCGTCATAGTAGCTCTTTTGACACGATTGAGCGGCTTTGAGATTCTCACATATGACTTTGCACATTTCTTCGGCTTTTGAGATCAAATCATTTCCAAGAAGTTGACATTCACCAGTCTCGGACCATTTAAGCGGGGTACGGCACTTTCTGCCATAGAGGATTTCAAAAGGAGCTTTGCCGGCACTTGTTTGGAAGCTGTTCTTGTAGGAGAATTCGGCAAACGGGAGACAATCTTCCCATTTCATACCAAAGAGATGACACAAGCTCTCAGCATGTCTTCGAGGATCTGGTTCATTCTTTCGACTTGACCACTAGTCTGAGGGTGAAACGCTGTGCTGAAGCGAATTTTTGTGCCCATGGCTGACTGAAAGGAGTCCCAGAACTTGGATGTGAACAAACTTCCACATACTGAGGAGATGACTTGAGGAATGCGATGCAAAGAAACAATTCTGGAGGTGTACAGCTCTGCCAGCTGAGCTGCGTTAATGGATTCTTTGACGGGAAGAAAGTGAGCTACTTTAGTTAGCTTGTCAATCACTACAAAGATAACATCATTTCCCTTCTTGGACTTAGGAAACCCAGTGACGAAATCCATTTCGATGTGATCGAATTTCCACTCGGGAATAGGTAGAGGTTGAAGGAGACCGGCTGGACGTTGATGCTCTGCCTTCACTCTTCTGCATACATCACATTCATTCACGAATTGGGCAATCTCCCTTTTCATGCGAGTCCACCAGTATGATTGCTTGAGGTCTTGGTACATCTTAGAACTTCCGGGATGAATCGAGAGGAGGGAGTCATGTGCTTCGTTCATTATGAGCTTCCTGAGATCACCCTTGGGAACCACAATTCTGTCCTCAAAGAACAAGGTGTCTTTCCCATCAAAGCGACAGCACTTGTATTTGGGAGTGCCCTTAGCAATACCATGTTTCACTTTCTGCACCATAGCATCACTGAGTTGGGCCTCACAGATTTGATCTTCCAAGGTAGGAGCAACTTGAAGGTTTGCAAGAAAGCCTTGCGGAACAACTTGGAGGTTGAGCTTCCTTAATGATTCACAAAGTTCAGGCTGGAATGGTTTGAGAAGGAGACTGTTGCAATATGCCTTTCTGCTCAAGGCATCTGCAATGATATTGGCCTTGCTAGGAGTGTACTCAATGCTTGGATCATACTCTTGAATCATCTCAACCCAACGAGTCTGGCGAAGGTTAAGGTTTGGCTGTGTGAAGATGTACTTCAAGCTTTTGTGATCGGTGAAGATGTCCACTTTTCTGCCCAACAGAAGGTGTCTACGTGATCAAGGCATGTACAACTGCTTCTAGCTCGAGATCATGTGTGAGGTAATTCTTCTCATTTGGTTTCAACTGACGAGAAGTGTATGCCATAATCTTCTTGTCTTGCATGAGAACACCATCAAGACCTTGCAATGAAGCATCACAAAAGACTTCATAAGGCTTGGACTCATCCGGAGGAGTAAGAACTAGAGCAGAAATGAGCTTCTTTTTGAATGTTTTGAATGCCACATCACAATCAGGAGTCCAGGAGTACTTGACATTCTTCTGCAATAGGTTGGAAAGAGGCTTGGCAATCTTGGAGAAGTTCTCAACGAACCTTCTGCAATAGCTAGCGAGACCAAGGAAGCTTCGAAGTTGCTTGACATTCTGTGGGGGTTCCCAGTTGACAAAAGCTTCAACTTTCTCGGGGTTCACAGAAATACCCTCGGCCGAGATAATATGGCCAAGATATAAGACTTTATCCAGCCAGAATTCACATTTGGAGAACTTTCCATAGAACTTGTGTTCACGGAGCCTGTCCAGGACCAAACGGAGGTGCTTAGCATGGTCTTCTTCATTCTTGGAGAATACCAAGATGTCATCCAGATAGACAAGAACAAATTCATTGGTGTAGGGGTTGAATATGAAGTGCATCATCCTTGAGAAGGTGGGTGGAGCATTTGCAAGGCAGAAAGACATGACCGTGTATTCATAAGAGCCAAAACTTGTTCTGAATGCGGTCTTGGGAATATCCTCTTCACGGATACGAATCTGATGGTAACCCATCCGGAGATCAAGCTTCGAGAACACCTTTGCTCCTTTTAGCTGCTCGAACAATTCATTGATATTGGGGAGCGGATACTTGTTCTTTATTGTCTTCTTGTTCAATGGCCGGTAATCAACGCAAAGGCGTTCCGTGCCATCCTTCTTCTTGACGAATAGAACACCACAACCCCAAGGAGAAGTACTAGGCCTAATTAGACCCATACGTTCTTGCTCATCGAGTTGTTTCTTCAGCTCCTTCAACTCATCAGGGGAAAGCTTGTACGGACGCCGACATGCTGGCTCGGTACCGGGCTCGAGTTCAATGATGAATTCAACTTGATGATGGGGAGGCATGCCTGGAAGCTCTTCAGGGAAAACATCTTCATATTCATTGACCACCGAAATCTGAGAAATGACATTAATCTCGCCCTTGTCATTGAGAGAGAATAGCCTGATTGTGTTATCTCGAGAGGCGAAGATAATCACGTATTCGTCAGGATGAGTAAGCTTGACTTATTTGCACAATCAATGTCAGCATCATGCTTGGAGAGCCAATCCATCCCAAGAATAAGATCAATGTCGGAATTACCGAGAATAACCGGAGAATCCAGAAAATTGTAACCACCCATATGAATAGATATGTCCGGAGCCACCATACTAGAACTCAATCTCTTGCCAGGAGATACAACACTCAAAGTTCTTGGTAAAGCTTCGATGCGAACATTATGCTTGGATGCAAATGGATATGACATGAAGGAACATGATGCACCCGCATCGAACAAACTTTTGCAGGAATAGAGTTAACTGGAAGATTACCAAGTATCACATCTGAAGAATTCTCTGCTTGAGTTGCATTCATCAGATTCACTCTTGCAACCTTGGGATTGTGCTTGACAATAGCAGTGCTCACAGGTGGAGGAGGCGGCAGGCACCTTGGGTTGGGACACTTGTTTGCATAGTGACCCTTCTGAGAACACTTGTTGCAAGTCACTTCCAAGAGAGGCCGGTGATAAGGACCACTTGATCTTGAAGCTTGAAACTGAGGCTTGGACTGAATGCTTGGGTTGGGTGGGTGGGAGAAACCATGGCCACCTGAGTGCTTGTTGTTGTTTGGAGGACGAAGCACTGGAGGAGGCGGTAGCCAGAACTTCTGCTGCTTTGCAACCACTTGGGAAGAAGAGGAGGAGTGAACAACATCTCTGATCCTCTTTTTGGAAGCTTCAATCTTGAGCTGAGCTGCCTCTTGCTTGAGAGCCATATTGTAGAATTGGTCAAATTCATCCGGCTCGAACAAGATGAGAGCTAGTTGGAGTTCATCCTTCAGGCCACCATGGAACTGATAAATCTTGCTCTTGGCATCAGGGATGTCTTGCTTTGCATAGCGGGCAAGATTCTGGAACTTGACATTGTATTGATAGACGGACATGGTGCCTTGCTTCAGGTTGCGGAATTGCTCACGCATGCCTTCAATGACACTGGTTGGAATGTGGTGAGAGTGGAAATCCTTGCAGAAGTCAGTCCACGAGATTTCACGACCACCTATGGAATCTTTGTACTGTTGCCACCAATCAGCAGCTTGGTCTTTGAGTTGGAAAGTGGAAAACTTGACATAATCCTCAGGTCTCACGTTACTGCATTCAAAGTGCTTTTTGATGTCTGTGATCCAGTCTTCAGCATCTAGTGGATCCATACAGTAACTGAACGACTTCGGTTGGTTTGCCAGGAATTGGTTGAGAGTCGCAAAGTGAGGTTGATTGAATAGATTGCTTTGGCCTTGGTTCCCATAATTGCCTTGATTTGCTTGGTTGGCTTGAAAGTTCTGCATCATTTGCATAAGCATCTGGGTGTTCTGGTTAGTCGCTTGCATAATTGCTCTCCATGCCTCAGACGGAGGAGGAGCGGAAGGAGGACGTTCAGGAACACGCTCTTCTTCACCCTCTTGGTTAGGGTTGGGAACCTTCTTAGGATCCATCTTGAATGATATGACAACTATTAGCCATTGATGGAAAATATATAAGCTGAACCAACGGCTAGAAATTGCAACATAAGTCTTCACAAGAACATTCGAACAAAATGAACGAATGAATTCCACAGTTTAATGATACAACAATCTTCTTGAAAAGCCACTTGGGAGAACAAAAAGGTAAATAAAACAACAAGGAGCAGATGGAACAAACACATGATAGAAGCTTCGTCCCACATGTTCGTGCTGAATGCTCATGGAACGTGTTACAAAAGGGTGTTGCAATCCCCGGATCAGCATAGCCAAGGACCCTTTAAGATGCAACTCCCAATTGGAACAACGCCCATGAAACCTCTTCACTCGATGTTGAATCCCAAACCTCATACCATGCACTCGTTGGAAGAATGCCTACGAGCTACTTGAAGAACCCACCTATTAATTCCCGAAGGTTTCCGGTTATGCAATGGGGTGTTGGGGATACAGGGGAAGCATCGCGCACTCAACTCTAAACCTACATCCAGCTGTATCCATCCTTCAACACATGACCAGTCATCCTCGGAAACTGTTTACCTTGGACCTTCGGAACGCACCCGCTATACAAGCTGTGGCAATACTCCCGAACTATCCCACCAGTACTGGGTGACGTTGGGGTTATCTCACCACTAACCGCATAGAAGAGTTTTCGATGTCGGCCATCTTAAGTATTCTAGAACCGTTGCGATACATTTGTGACAACAACACCTCGGAGCTCAACTCCGTGGGACACTGCCACAACCCCTAAATGACAGGAGGCATCGAGAACAATGTTCTCGTCACAAATACATCGGAACAATCCAAACAATACTCGCGTGATCCTAAAAAAAATTAGTGAATTTTTGAGGAGATAGAACAAAGTCAGGAGTCCTCACCAGAGCGATGAGGGATGAGGAGTAAAAAGAAATCCTACTCTCCGAGATATATATAGGACTCAAAACATTTTTATGTGTGTGCCTAGACTCAACCGTCAATGATTCGATCAATCAGGGGGCTCCTAGGTCGGAGAAGGCTCTCATACCAACTTGTAATGCCCAGTATGTGACTATGTCTCCCACGTGTCGAGGCATGACTTAAATACATAATCACATACTAGAATGATCTCAAGTATGGTATCTTTGCACAACTCATGTAAAAGCAGTGATGAAAGTGTAAAATGGTAGTTGGCTTACACTCGCCACATCACACAATGAAATACATTAACATACATCATCCAAATAACATCAGAGTCCGACTACGGACGAAATCCAAACGAAAGATACCATAAAGCATCACAAGGACCCGATCATCCTAGTAAGAGCCACTACTGATCGTCGGGATAAGATACATAGTAACGTCCACGCTCTTCATCGAACTCCCAATACAGCTCTGAACCACCACCTGTGTAGTTCTCAACGGTACCTGCATCTGGTGTTGTGTAGAATCTGTGAGCCACAGAAGACTCAGCAATCCCGTTCCCGGGTAGCAATACTATTAACGCCTTAGGTGCGGAAACGGCTTAAAAACAAGGTTGCAGCAGCACTAAGCACTAACTTACGAGTTTAGAGCGAGAAGAGAACAAGTGCCAACGATCGCCAAGTTGATCACGAAGTGATCCTAACTACTCACGCTCAAGCATAACCCCACCGTGTTCACTTCCCGAACCCCTTCGAAAAGAGACCATCACGGTTACTCACACATGTAGTGTATTCATGAACATAGTGTCAAGTTATCTACAACAGGATATTAACAAATTTCCATCTGCCACATAACCATGGGCACGGCTTTCGAAATATCAAACCCTGCAGGGGTGTCCCAACTTAGCCCATCACAAGCTCACGATCTATGGAGTCGCAACTCCAAGGTGGGAAGACCCGAGTATTCTCGGAATCCCATGCTCAAGATATCCCGACAAAGGTAGAACTAATCCATCAAGACCTCCTGGCATGCCGACACCCTGATAGTAGCCGCGCGTATCTCGTCTCAGGCCACGACCGGATGGGACAAGCTACGGGTGTATACCAGCCCTTGAGTTTTCTCGAGGTGGCCCCGCAGGTTGCCCAGTTTGGACCAACACTCATGAGGAGCACTGGCCCGGGTTGTTAATTAAGAATTCGGGTTTGCAACGCCCTATGCAAGTTTTAGTTATTAGGCAAATGTAAAACCAATGTTGGGCCTTGCTGGAAAAGCTTTAGCACTAAGCGAGTTATCGAGGGGGGCCCATAAACCCCAACCGTGTTAGGGACGCAAAAATCAAGGAACATAACACCGGTTTAACGGTTCCTAGGGTGGCATGAGTGGAACAAAACACGAAGCAAGAGGCTTAGCTTTCCACCCATTACCAATATATAGATGATTTAGTTTAACAGTTTATATATTGTGATATCCCAACAATAACTTCATCACGAAGCAAGAATCTTCAAATCTTCACCTGCAACTAACAACGCTATAAGAGGGGCTGAGCGATGCATACCTAGCCAATAAACAGTTTGCTAGGAGGGTGGTTAGAGAGTTTCATGGCAACAATAGGGGGGCTGACAAACAAACAAAGGCATCGAGGCAATATCTAAAGAACGAGACGTCTAGCATAGGCAAAGATAGTAGTGATATCTGGGTATGGTCATCTTGCCTGTTGATTCCACGGAGGGATCGTAATCTTGCTCCTCAAACTCAGCCTCGGTAGGAACCTTGTACTCTGAATCGTCACCGGGCTCTAACCAACACAACAAGCAACACTAGAACAAGAGCGGATATGATGCATGGCCTAGGGACACAAGAGTGCAATAACATCATAGCCAACAAGATCACTCACATATAAGAAAACAAACAAAAGAACAACTAACAAGTTTATGTAGGTTGTTCAAACAAGCACCCAACAAGTTTAAAGGGGTAGGTTAACATGGCAAGGGTGCAACTAAGATTACAACAACATGCTAGCATAATTAAATGGGCTGGAATTAACAAACAACAATATCCAAGAATCCCCATAATTAATTAAATGCATTTGGGACAGATCTGAAAAACTTCTGTTAAAAAGTTGTTAAACATGCTAAACAAAAGCACCAAAATATTCTACACATTTTTCCACCCCAAATGCATATAAAGTTTGTTACATTTGCAGTTGTAGATCTTTAGTTATGATTTTCCCAAGTTTAAGCATATTTAAAACAAGAATAAATTCAAACAACATTTTAAATGTTTTTAAACATGGCACAAACAACATATTCATAACCTACATGAAAATCTAAGCATTTTTCATATACAACTTATTTCCATCAGAGGCATATAGCAACAGATATTAATTAAACAAAGAAAAAGCAGAATAAGAAAACAGAAAAGAAAATACAGGCGCAGAGGTCAAACTGACCCAGGCCTACACTAGCCAGAGTCACTGACAAGTGGACCCAGCTGCGCTGAGGTGGCGCCAACGGGTGCGCGAGTGGGCTGGAGGTGGCTGAGTGGATGGCAGGTGGGGCCTGCCTGTCAGCCTCTAGTGAAACAAAAAAGGGGGGCTAATATCCACTGCCCCCGCACGGATTCGAACCCGCGCCGCTAGCTTAACTGACAAGAGACACACCACTGGGCTACGAGCGTGTATCTGACAGATAAGGGGAGCACTGCCTTAAGAGATAATTGAAGAAGCATAAGCAGGTGGGAAACAGAGCCCGTCGGAGTAGCTCGTCGGAGCTGCTCCGGCGACCTAAAGGGACGGCGGAGTTGTGCGGTGCGCTCCTGGGGGAGTTCCACACCCACGACGCGAACTTGCAGCACCTAACAAAGACTACAGCGACGCCGGCGACAAGCAACAGAGGCGGCGGTGACGCACAACGGCGCGGCAAAACATGGGCCCTAACGGAGCGGTGAGAGCTCAAACAGACCCTACGCAACACGACGGAGACGACGGACAACAGCGGAGGGGCTACGGTGGTCGGGGCACTCGCCGGAGACGAGGCCCGATGGCGGCGAGCTCGGGCTCACGGCGAACTAGGTGCTAGATGGCGCTTAGGAGGGGGAAAAGGGCACGAGGAGGTGGAGACGCTCACCACGAACACGGTGAGGTGTTCGGCTGGCCCGGAGGAGGTCGGAGTCGTCGACGGCGAGGCTCGAACAGCTACGGCCGCCGGAGTGGAAGAAGAGGAAGAAGACAACGACGGCGAGGTGATTGGCTCCGCGTAGAGGACGTAGTCGACGACGGGGAAGCAGCTTGACAAGGTTGGCGAGGCCGACGTCGACGGGAGGCACGCCGGCGACGAGCTGGCGCTGCCAGATGCGTGCGGGACGGCTTTGGAGCGGCGGATCTGGTGGGTCCTTGCTCTCCAGACGGCGGGAGGAGGTAGGTGGAACCCTAGGGAGAGGGGTGGACAAGCTGCGGGTTTAAAAGGGGGGCTCTGATCGCGAGGCCTCGACGTCTGTGATCACGACGCGACGGCGAGTACGCGCTCTGCCTCAGCAACACGTGACAG